>OX421360.1:22147379-23347379 GCA_949126925.1 Cheilosia vernalis
AGAAAA
Source organism: Cheilosia vernalis (assembly GCA_949126925.1). Taxonomy (NCBI): domain Eukaryota; kingdom Metazoa; phylum Arthropoda; class Insecta; order Diptera; family Syrphidae; genus Cheilosia; species Cheilosia vernalis. Next base: position 22,147,386 of record OX421360.1, read on the forward strand.
AGTAGCCCGTAAGGTATTTAAGTAGAACTTAAGTCGCTCTGAATAGTATCAACAAACGGGCCTTAGTGAGTTACGAAATTCATGACTAGAATTCATAAACGTCAACTGAAAAGAAAATCTTCATATTATCATTTTTTGTAATTTTTTTATATATTTTTTATGTTTTTCTTTATGATTTTTGTGATTGTCGTTGCGATTGATTTATATCGAGTAATCTTAATTCGAATGGGCCTTTAATTTTAATTAAGTAAATTTCATAATCGACATGTTTTCTTTTAAAAGTGCATGCGTTAAGCATTGTTAGCAAATAAATAGTTTACACAGGCCGCATAATTTTCCGCAATGATTTGGTTCGGACACCATTCGAATATTCGACGCAGTCGATTTAAACGTTGAACTGTCAAAAACACATTCAGCTTATGGGAACACGTAGAAATTGGGAAACTGAACAACGACGACGTGAATTATGTGAAGCTCACGACAAATACAAGTTTTTTTGACAAGCTCTTCACTTCGATAATGATAGATAACAAACTGATGATTATAATTTAACACAACCGGCTAAGACCCAAAAATGGGATTTTTTGAAATTTCGCATCGTCTGCGTCAAGATTGTCACCATCAACGTCATTGGAATTGCTATGTGTTAAACTCCACAATAAGTACGTCACATTGGGTTTGGCAAGCGCAAAAATGTATAACTTGGATTTTTTTTCTGGAACGGAATCAAGAAGAAATCTGAAATGTTGATCAATTTCCAGTTAAAAATATATGTTTTTAACATTGGTTTTTCATTCATGTTATTTAGCGATCGAGAATAATTTTGTTTATTTTGCATTGTTCTTCAAGTTTCTCGAGAATAACTGAGAAAAGTTTAAAATGATCTCGTTCAAAATCGCCTCTTTCTCTGTTGCAATAGTGTTGATCCATTATTTTAATACAACATTTGATTTAAATATTAACCTCCTTTTTTGCCAATAGTAGGTATGTTCTTCAAAAAAAATAACTTAATGACAATTTAAATTTTATTTACATTCCACATTATGATACTTAACCTACAGATGGTGTCAGAACAAAGGATTGACCATAAATCCCTCAAAAACAGTCCTGATACCATTCTCAAGAAAGAGAAAACTAGAACTAAAACCGATCAAGCTGAATAACGCAGTCATCGACGTATCAGGAGAGGTAAAATATCTAGGAGTAATCCTAGAAAAGACCCTCACCTGGAATTCACATCTTGATCAAGTCACAAAGAAGGCGACAAAGGCAATTTATATGTGCCAGCGTCTTTACGGCAAAACCTGGGGCTTAAAACCAAAAAATGATCTATTGGTCGTACAACACGATCATCAAACCAATGATCACCTATGCAGCGATATCAAAAACCGAACAAACAACGGCCCAACAAAAACTAAACAAGATATGTCGCTTAGCATGTGTTGGTATAAGGGGGGCAATGAAAACTTGTCCAACTGCAGCCATAGGGCCAATGCTCAGCCTGTTGCCTTTACATATTTCTGTAAAGAAGGAAGCAGGTCTTAGTGCCCTAAGGCTCCCTGATATATCAAATCTTAAAGCAGGAAACCTCACAGGACACCTTCGGGTACTACAAATGCTTCAAGATGATCCTGTGATCAAGGTATCTGACACCATGCTTAAAAGACTTCGCTTCTCCAGGAAATTTAAGATAGTCATATCTGACAGAAGTACCTGGAGAACCAACCAATTCGTAATACCATCAGGATCACAAAACTGGTACACCGACGCTGACGGTTCAGAGATGGAAGATGATGCTACCGGTGCTGGGGTCTATGGGCCCAGGTTCCAAAAAGCTATAGCACTGGGAAAATCACCGGACATCTTTCAAGCGGAGGTTCACGCCATAGAGATATGTGTCCGAGAATGCTTACGAAGACGTATAAAAGGTGTCCGCATATACATTCTCTCAGACAGCCAGGCTGCTCTTAAGGCACTGAGATCGTACTCCATCAGATCAAAGCTGGTTTGGGAATGTTTAAACCTCCTCGAAGATCTGGCCAGGGACAACACAGTCAACGTTGCTTGGATACCGGGTCACGAGGGATTTTTGGGCAACGAAAGAGCGGATGGCCTGGCGAGAAGAGGCGCATCACGCCTGCTCACCGGTCCTGAACTCTACTTCGGGGTACCACTGAGTTACGTACACTCAAAATTCAGGAAATGGGAAGATGAACTCCTTGCCAAATACTGGACGGAATCCAAGGGACAGAGGCAGGCAAAAAGATTCACTAACCCAGCTCGTAGTAAAGCAAAAAAGTTACTCGAGCTAAGCAAAGAAGATCTAAGGATCCTAACGGGTTATCTTACTGTTCACTGGCCACTAAGATACCATCTCAAAAAAATGGGACTATCCGACGATGACTCCTGTCGACTCTGCGGAGAAGAGGAGGAGACAACGGAACACATACTCTGCGAATGCCCTGCTGTGGCAAGGAGCAGAGCTTTCCACATGCAAAGGGCGATTTTGAGTCCTGTAGATATAGGAAACATGGAACCAATAAGGGTACTGAGGTTTATAAAGAGCCTCAATAGCTCCCTGGGTTAAATAATAGAGGCCAGCACAATAGATCTTTTCTGGTCGCAGTGTACAGGGCCTATTACTTAATTAATGATACGAGGTTTTGGAATGTTTATGAACAGCTACGAGTTTGGCAAATCTTTCAAGGTGTCCACTGTATATACATTTGCAGCTGACAGCTGATTTATTGTCAAACACAAACTTTATTTTCGAAAACAGCCGAAATATGCCGTCAAATTTATTTACTACTCTACCAGTCACCTGAAAGTATTCCTACCGCTGTTCTTTATTCCCATTTGCTGAGTATTAGCATCGGAACAAAAATGTAAATAAATTTCGAGTCTGTAGGCACGGTCGCGTTCAATTTAATAGCTCAGAAATCAGCAAAAATGGCTTACAAAGGTATAAAATATAATCATAGCATATTTTCGGAGTACTGATTTGCAATATAACGGGTGATTTTTTAGCTGGTTTGGTTTTGGCAACACTGGTTTTGACAGCTGACGTGTGTTTAGTACCTTGTGTCACTGTCAAACAGCTTCAGTTTGGTTTGCAATTTAACCATGGATCGTCTTACAAATGAACAACGCTTGCAAATTATTGAATTTTACTATCAAAATTCGTGCTCGGTTCGAAATGTTCATCGCGCGCTGCTTCCATTTTATGTGTGTTCAGCGATGAGGCTCATTTTTGGTTGAGTACGTAAATAAGCAAAATTTCCGCATTTGGAGTGAAGATCAGGCAGAAGCATTGCAACAGCTACCAATGCATCCCGAAAAAGCCACTGTTTGGTGCGGTTTATGGGCCGGCGGCATTATTGGGCCATATTTCTTCAAAGATGATGCGAATCGCAGCGTTACTGTCAATGGTGAACGCTACCGAGCGATGATAACAAACTTTTTTTTGCCCGAAATGGAAGTTCTTGACTTGCATGATATGTGGTTTCAACAAGACGGTGCCACATGCCACACAGAACGCGAAACAATGGCGCAACTGCGAGGCGAGTTTGGTGAACAGTTAATTTCACGTTTCGGGCCGGTCAATTGGCCGCCTAGATCGTGCGATTTGACACCATTAGATTATTTTTTGTGGGGGTATGTCAAGGCTAATGTGTATAGGGACAAGCCCGCTTCGATTGACGCACTGGAAGCCAACATCCATGCATTCATTCGTGAGATACCGGCCGATATGTGTGAAAGAGTATGCCAAAATTGGACTCAGCGGATGGGCTACCTGAGACGCAGCCGCGGTCAACATTTGCATGAAATTATCTTTAAACATTAAATTGCAAGGTTCAAACTATCGATTCAAATAAATATTTCATTCATTTTTTTTCGAATTTTTGGTGTTTTTTTTTTTTTAAAAGTTCTAAGCCTCTTAAAAAATCACCCTTTAGTTATTAAAAATACAATTTGTGAGAAATAGTACTTAAACTAGTTTTTTAGGGATTGTTAGTTTACATGTTTTCGTAATAGCTTTGTTATTCCTAACAACTGTCACTTTATATTCGTTATTTTGGAAAATATTCGATTTTTTTATTAAATACATTTTTTATGTACGTTACTTATTTTATGTCCCCTAAAATGCCATTTCCATAAACGAAAAAAAATCGTTCCGCTTTTTTTGCAGCAAGCTCTTGTTTTAATTTAGGGACTGTTTTCTTAATGCAATAAATCAATTTTTTGAAACACTATAAATGTCATTCAGTAAAAAAAAAAAAAAAACCCAAAAATATTCTGCAGACTATAGGTACTGTTCCTATTTTGTTGGGTGCGTTTTACGGCATGATCGTCGATCGGTTGGTTTAAACGTGGGTCAAACATAGCAAAGGAACAAAATGAGAACGTTCGCATCTTGGACAAAAGCAGGCAGATCCGCGTGTTCTTTTTCAAATATTTTGGACAGACTTTTGGTTTAATTTATACGTTCGTTCTAAATTGCTGAAACTAGCACATCAAATCATCAGCAACTTCAAATAATGTGTCAGTCCAGTGCTCACAATTTGGCAAAAGCGAAACTGTATTTAAAGTTAATAAGTTTATACCTCTGACTAAAAATGCAATCCCACTAGGGGCTCCTTCCAACTTTGAACTCCCACTAGTCATTACGACGACAACAACAATGCCGTAGCCGTCGATTTTTCAAGTTTTTTTTTTTCATCTTCTTTTTTTGAATGAACACCTTTTAGAACTCTGCCAACACAATCGTGCGCGGCGGCAACAACAGCGACAGCGACACCAGCACACCACACACCATACACACCGGATACCTGCCTCAGTGCCGAGACGCAGCGGGGTGACCCCACGGGCACCAAGCACCAACACACAAGTTTCAATCCACTACCAAGCATTTACCTGACAGCATTTAACACGTGATCCGTTTGTGCTGAATAAGCGGGAGAAGCAATGAAACCGAAGCAATAAATTTCCAAACTGGTGCCGTCATGTCTGGCATGGTTTGTGCGACTCGATTCGGTGCGATCCGATATTGGGGTTAGAGAGCTCGTTTGATCGTTGTCGTTGGCGTTTTCTTGTTGGTGTTCTTATTGTTGTTGTATACTTGCAGGCATGGCGTTTGATAATCAACAAAAGCCAGGCGTTTTAGGTTTTGCTTCTTTTTTTTTCACTTTTTCTTCGAAATCTTTTCTGATTCTTCATTGATATTGGAAATATTTTTTTTCCTGTTTTTTTTTTTTATTTATAATTTGTTTTTCGTTTACACGAGGGAAAAAAAGGAGTTTACATTTTGGTGTAGCTGTGCGCGCACCACTACCAGGCCACATGGATATCAAACACAATTAAATTGATATAAACTGGTTTTGTTTGAAATAAAGCGGCGGATTTGCGCTAGCATTTCTTTACTGGTTTGGCTGTTCGTATCGCTTTATTCATCAATTGAATAGGTGTTTTTGTTATTGAGGTACGTTAAGATAGAATTTTATTACTTTTTGTTACACACTAACCGAGAGGGATGCTCAAATGATCGGCGTCGACCGGTATGAATGAGGTGCAGCTGATTAAATCAATTGACGACAGCGCAGCCGATCTTCGCGGTAGGTGATGATGATGATGCTGTTGCTGTTGCTGTTGCAGCGATATGCAGTTCGGTTCAATTGGCCTTATTCAAAAACCAGTTGAATTATTAAAATGTTTATGAAGTCATTTGTGCTAGTTTTAAATTTAAATAAATGTGTATCTCAAACAAGTCTGGCAAGCGTGCGAATATCTGCCTCTTTCCGGCGCCAGATTTAAGCGTCGTCCAAGAAGGTTTATATGGGAGTGTGGTGGGGAATACTTGTGTGTAGGTATGAGAAACGCAAGCGGAAAATCAGGTTCATTCAGAGCAGATTGTCATATACCCTATGCTTCGGTTTTGATGGGTTTTTCGGACGCATCTTCTTTATCTCTGCTACGATTGTATAAATTATAAAATGAAAGGCTAGAAAGTGGTAATATTACGTAATATGGTGGCATTCAATATAAGAAGACGTGAAAAAATCGCCGTGTCGAGGCAGGTTAGTGACACAAAAATGCGTTGCATTCCGATATTCGTTCTACTAAGACGAGTGTTGTAAAATTTTGTCCAAACCACTTTCCCTTGGCATTCTTGCCGAGGAGAATATTCACTAGTGCGAGCTTAGGAAATTTTAATGCAACGTCCGACAATAAGAAAATAATGGTTGAGCTATGAACAAATTTGTTAAATAATAACATATGACTTCCTTTTGAGCGTAGGAAGCATAAGACCTCGTTGGCGGCTTTCGCAGCGCTCGTCCAGTGAACAACTTTTTTGTTCATTTGGGGATCTTATATCATCAATAACACGCTTAATATTTTTAATATTTTATCAAGTGTCAACTTACTACTACACATCGCGATATAACATTGTCCCTGAACATGGGACAACACAATGTCAGTTGGACCATGAGTTCATAGGTAGACAGTATGGCACATAGTGAAAAGACGTTTCGGCATGCGCCTTTTTTGCTGTAGAGGCCGGGTTTTAGAATTCATATATCAATTGCTTTGAGTCACAGAAATATATAGACAAACCCTCCTTAAAATGGAGATGTTTAATGAAATAAGTGTTGTTTTGTCATGGACGACTTGCTTCATGGTTGGGCTCGGTCTTCATTATTAGGCTTAAACATTGATTCTGCATTTGAAATGGGTTTCGCCCCCGATGTGGAGGGAATGGGGTTATCAGTAGACGACCACCACATCTGCTGTATAGACGCACTGTTTGATCTCGAGATTTGTAATTTGGAAATAAAAAAGTGACTCCGAATCAGAAGAGGCCACTTTTGGCATTTGATTTATATTTATTTACTAACAATAGACCGGGGCTCGAATAGCGTAGATCTACGAAAAATTAAAGAAATTCCGTCAAGTGTTGCCCGTGCGCGGATTACGCGATTCGACCCCGAACTCAAATCTGATCGTGATATTGCGATAGATTGGAACAGGCAACGGCAAAAATTACATTTAAAAGGATATACGAATTGGAACACTAGAATGTGGTAATTTAGGAGGAACTCAGGCTGTAAATACCACCACCAGTCTTGTGTAGACAGTTGGTAAACATTTTCGAATGACATTCCCGTTTTCGGAATCCAAAGAGATCATTAGACGATATCCCGAACCCTCTGAAGAATTCGGTTCGGAAAGATTCTAACACGAATATGAAGCCTACTTGGTGGAGGAAGGTACGCTCGATGTGCGAAATGGAGGTTTCAAGGCAAACAGATTGACATAGTTAAACAATATATCTTGAAGTGTTAATTACGTCGAACCTAATCATGCACAAACATTTTAAAGTTAAATTTTCAGAAGCTAAAAGGGCGATCTGTGCTGTTTGTGGAAGACTGCTCTACAACTACGCAGTTTTGTATGAGTTTTTTTTTGTTTCAAAGGGCTAGTATTGAGAAACGCTTTCATGACAGTAATACTCTCGGTCAGACGTTCGCGAGAGGTGTCGCAGTAGTAAGAACCTGAAGACATAATTTGTGTTTTTCCTGTGATCGAACCTGGGATCCCTCGCTTAGAAGTCCAACATACTACCTATTGGCAGTAGCGCCTACTTTAAAGTTATAACAATATCTCATTTGTTTTTTTTTTTACTTAGCCTATATCGTTTGGCCTTTTATAAGCAAAATGACGTTTTGATGAATTTAGTTGCTTCGGAGTCCAGCATTAATCCTGGTCCTGTTGGACTTCCTTCTTCCTTCTTCCTTCTTCCACTGCGCTGCAGGAACTGCATAATCTATGACAATTTTTAAGTATTTTTTAATTTATTTATTTCATGTCATCAAAGAAAAAAATCTTTCATAGACATAGGGTCATACATTACAAATTTACGAAGAACATCCAATGATGACTGAACACTACCAAGTAATTTTCTTTTTATTGCGAAAATTGGCAAATTAAAATCGATTAAATTGACATAAGCATTATACGATATCATTAAATCGTTAACCGAAGACGATCGACCGTAGTTTTTACAAAAGGGGTGTACTCTAAAAAAAATCTAGTGCATCGCAGGTTAAATGATGGAGCATTCATGTGGAGAAGGCTTAGAATGACTGTTGAATCAATTTCTACTATTACGGTCCTATGAACAAAGACAGCTCTTGCCATAGTTCTCCTAACTTATAGTGACTCTAGGCTAATCAATTTTAGCCTAGATATATAAGGTGGTAAGGTGCTTAAGTCAAGCCAAAGGAGTCCTATAATAGGGAACCTTAGAAATGTTGTTTTTTTTTTTTTGTTTTGATTTAATTCTATTTATATGAATTCTATAGAAGGGATACCAAATAATAGAGGCATATTCTAATAAAGATCTTACAAAAGCTACATACAAAGTTGTAAAAAAATAAACGTTAGAAAACTCACAAGCATAGCGCCTTAACATGCAGCTTGTTCCATTTGTCTTGCTTGAAATAGACTCAACATGGTAATTAAACGAAAGTTTATTGTCTAAAAACACACCCAAATCTTTGATTACAGAAACACGGGGAATGACTACGCCATCAAAAGTTTACGTTATACATGACAGGTGATTTACAGAGGGAAAATGTTATGACTGAACATTTAGAAACATTTAAAGAAAGGTATATTTTCGAGCACCACAGATAAAGTCCCTGAAGATATACCTAAATTAAGGACATTAAAAGAATGAATCCCGGCAAATTTATCTTAAAGTCATCCGCGAACATTAACAAAGAACATTCAGGAATAAAATTCACAAACAGAATAAAAAGTGGAGGTCCAATTTGACTTCCTTGGGGAAGACCAGAAGTTACCGATATATTTTTCGAAAAAGGCTTACGAAACTTGGCATTTTGAAATCTATCAGTAAGGAAGGAAGAAATCCGTTTTAAAAAGAAAATTGAAGATCCCAATATTGTAAGTTTAAAAAGTAACATTTTATGGTCAACTCGATCAAAAGCTTCGCTTTGGTTGCCCTTTTCAGAGATCACAAAGTAAGTAAACAACAAAAGATTGGTTACAGTTGACCTCTTTTTTTTTTTAAAAGAAACACTGATAACTGCAAATGAGGGATTTACAATAGAAATGTAAGCTTTCAGTAACAATATATTAAAACCATTTAGGAAGAGAAGATTGCCTACATTATAGCTCTTTTCAATTTGAATTCTCCTCACAGACTTAAAAATAGGAACTAACCAAAACAGATGGAAATGTGACAGTTTTTAAAAATAAATTAAAGATATAAAAAACTATTTTATGTAAAGGCAACGCACAGTTTCTAAGCAAAACAGAAGAAAGTCCAACAGGACCAGGATTAATGCTGGACTCCGAAGCAGCTAAATTTATCAAAACGTCATTTTGCTTATAAAAGGCCAAACCATATACATAGGCTAAGTAAAAAAAACAAATGAGACAAATAACAAGAAAATGCACTTTATCGCACTTCAATGTAATTTGCCGATATTCGTTGCAAAATGTCGGAACCATTCTCCGATAAGTTGTTCCGAAGAATACCTCGCGCAAAAATCCTCCGAATCGTATAATATCGAAGAATTTTCCGTTCCGACGGATACCTCGCTAGGGCCGATTGTTAACTTTAAAGTAGGCGCAGTGGCTTATTGGGTAGTATATTTGACTTCTAAGTGAGGGATCCCAGGTTCGATCACCGGAAAAACACAAATTATGCCTTCAGGTTCTTACTACTGCGACACCTCTGGCGAACGTCTGACCGAGAGTATTACTGTCATGAAAGCGTTTCTCAATATTAGCCTTTTGGGAAAAAAAACTCATACAAAACGAATGGTTGTGAAAAGCTAGGCTGGGGGTTCCTATGCTGCATCAACAATTAGTTTTCTTTCTGAGAAAGCTAAAGCGTGGAAGTGGGTAGATTTTTTAACGATCGAAATAATAACAAAACTATTTTAAAGTAATATAAAAAGAAAATTTCACGCTCCCAGCTCTAACAAAATAATTGATATATTCCATAAGGAAATTTGATTTTAAGGCCAAAATGTCAGCACTGGGAACACGAATACGAACACGAAAATACAATTTCTCCGAACATTGCAAATAGTTGCAGCTATACAATTTTGCATATGGTTTCATAAAATAGTTAGGGTCAACTATTGTGGTTAATTTTCCGCGGGAACTCATGACAATTTTTGTAGCTCTACTAAAATTAAAAAGGCGATAGAAAATAGTGTTTTTTGTTTTATTTATTAAAAATTAGGTTTTTTTTTCCTTTTATTGAAATTATAATTTACCTAGATATCTATATATATAAAAAATGGTGTGAAAAATGTATAGTAACTCATCAATTGAGAACGACTGGTCCGATTTGGCTCAAATTCTTTTTCAGTTGTTCGTGATTTCCAGGAGAAGGTTCTTACGAAAGAAAATTTTGGAAAAACCATCCGGAAAATTCGGGAAATTGGAAAAAGCAAAAATTCTTTTCTTGTATAATATAAAACAACTAGACTACATTCTAGTAAATCAAGATTTTTCGTTTAATATGCCATAGTTGCAAAAATAAAATAAAGAAATTGCTATTTTCAACAACAAAATTGACCAACTTTGAAAAGCTCTATAAGTCAAACTAGTTGGCAAAAAATTATTTTGTTTGCTGTTTTTGAAGCCGCGTTTATATTTTTATTTGAAATAAAAAATTAAATATCGAATTTAGTATTCTTGCAACGAGATTTGCATTTTTGGACCACAGTGCGACTTTGAAGTTGCTGTCGCAGTCGGTTCTAAAAAGTATGACGTGTCTGTGGGCCTTATATACTAATAATCATTTTTAACCTTCACACTAAATATCTCTCGCAGGATTCTTCAATTTAAAATGACAACGTCGCACGTTGTCGTTTGGAAGCAGCTGGACAAACTTATTGAACACATTAGCTGCATTCCTCACATCTAGTGGCACAGTAACTATGATCTTTACTGTACTTAAAAGTCCACTACAATGTTAAATGAACCCGAGTACTGAAGGAAGCAAATCATGTACACCAGTTTGGAAATTTTCCACTACCCTCATAGCACAGTTGATTTTCTCACCATCTGCGATGCTACTTCGAAAACAACTCATACTAGTTGATAAGACAAAACGAAGCCAGGTAAACAGAATGAGATGCACAAACAACATCAAGTGCATTTATGCAAGTTATACAGATTAGAGAATGAATGAAGAGCATGCACTTTTCAAGCTTGGTACCTACAGGAAAACGATAAAGCACGCTTCCGACTCCGCTAAAAGAGATAACCATACACAAACTAAGTCAACAACACCTTCGGCTTTATTTCACCATGCAGAATAGCTGTTACATATCTGTTTTCCTCGTACCTCGCCGACTGCCTATATAAGGTGATTTTGCAACAACGTGCGGATGGTCACCGTAAAAATAACCCGCAAGGATAAAGTAAATTCTTTGCTTCAATTCTATAATTTGTCTCCTCGGCCGGGGGTAAACACAAATCGGCCCGGATCCGCCACTTGTCGAACACCCCTCGAATACCTATTCCTCCGTGATGAAAATAAGTGCCCTGCACAAAGTTGACGACTCATACCCAGAAGAACAAGAAAATGCAATCTAATTAATGGCATATAGGATTGCAAAATCTGCCCTACTCTACTATAAGGATGACTCGTGTACATATCATTATTATTGAGTTTCCTTCGTGTTTATTTACAAGTAGAACGAGACACATTATTTTTGTCAGCCCAAAAGTCGTCTAATTTCATATTCAGATGATTAGTCATCCCCAAAGACGATGTGCTAATACATTGAATTTCAAATCACTGTATAACGATGAGCATTCACCTAAAATTAGAAGTACTCGAACGTAAACATGACAAGATGGTAATGTGTGCTCTAAGCGTGTGCGTATATGTTTTTGTTGCGCTCCTTTTACGACGAGGGAGTTGCTCCCTCTCGAGATTCCTAAGAGAGAAAAACTCACGGAATAGCTTTAGTATAGTTGGGGACGAATTCAGTTAAACAAGACCAAAGGTGTTAGGTTCTATCACCTTTTTTTTGCCAGACTATAATCTCCAGAAGATATTCGCTTGTGTGCCGTGGACAAACATCTCATGTTGGGTATTTGTTAATGCCGTTTAATAACCACAAAAGTCACACCCTGAACGAATGTTTTGCCCATAAAATGTTGCCGCTCGCAGCGATATCTATGGCGTCAGCTTTTGGAAAGCAGCTGCAGTAATTTATGGATGATATCAGTTATGTGTTGGCGCCTGATCACGTAAAGTTTACCTACGGATGACAGCACAGCGCCTTAACAAATACCTAAACATTATAGAGGCTTTGACTGAGTTGAAATTCATGGACTTTGAAGAGTTGTTGACTGTTGTGGCGAGTTGGATCAGCTTCAGAGATAAAGTTGTGAAAGCTTCTAAATTAGTGCTTGCAAAACGACAATAATGACGACGATTTTGTGTTTATGAAAGGAGCGTTGTTAAAGAATAAAGCAAAATTCACAACCGGGTCCAAGAACCGTCGGGATAATTGTGTCGAGATTGCTAAATTTGGCGCAACAAGCCGTCAACTAAGCTCTTACTACTGCAATTGAAACTAAGTCATTGTGAATGTCAAGGAAGGTGTTTAGCTGCGGATATTAAAAACACCTTAATGATGATAGGTACCAAGAACAACAAGTAGGTACAAATGAATGTAGGCTACGATTGAATGAATGGAATCTCAGCTAGGTTGGCCCAATTTATTAGGAAGGAACCATGCTCAATTGCTGTCCACATGAATCAGTTTATAGCACGTTGCGTTATCGATCTTATCGCCCGTATGGTGTGAATTTTTTAAGCCAATACAACAATCTGAATGACCCTATTAGTGCGGTTTCAAACCACGAAAGGCTACCATCGATGATTTTGCAACCTTGATCAATGATAAGCGTAGTCAGTGGGGACAAGAAAGGGTACGGTAAACTCCCCAAACTAGATGTGTTTTAATTCAACAAAACTGAAAATAAAGTACAAATTAGTTTCTGCGTTCTTGAACTTGAACTTCGCAGAGGTACTCGTAGGGAAAAGCTTCGTAAAAGTTGTCAAACGGACCCAAAAAGGCTACATAGTTCTCTACGAAGAGCTATATCTGCGACTCGATCAAATTACTGATCCAACTGAACGGGATAGGCGAATCAGGGGTCCTAAATTTACTAAAAGCCAATTGCGGCACGCAGAGAGCTACGATTCGGCTATGGGAAGACAGTGGAAACAGAATACTAAAGTCGGATTAAGATTGGTTGGCTGACCAGAGTTCGAGCATATACCGGACGGGACTGATGCAAGGACGAAAATGACCGATTCAAGCTGAAGAGGTGTAAGCAAAACGGTTGCGATGACAAGCGGAAACCTTGCATGAGGCACCAATAGTCCGACGTCCATTGGTAGTGCCGGACTCCTACCGGCTAAAACCACCTCCCTTCCCGAACCGGTCGATTTGGGTCCCCCGCGGAACCACCGTGAGGCATTACTTCACGGGGGTTAGTTATAACGGCGCAGTATTTCTTGGTGCTTTCTTTCCAACGTCTGCCCTCTTTAGCGGCTTGGGCTCTCGATAGGACTCCTGCTTTGTCTATTGCTGGCTGTAGTCTGTTGTAAATTATGAGCTCGAGGATTTTACCAACCGTATCTAGTAGACAAGGACGATAAGGTAATGGTCCGTTTGGATTTCCTTTTCCCTTCGGCAGTAAGACAAGTTTTTGACGCTTCCAAGGTTGAGGAAATATGTCCTCCTGAACACACGCGTTCAACATCTCCGCAAATAAATCCGTTCGCATATTAATTGCGATTATAAGGGCTCTATTTGGAATACAATCCAGTCCGGGAGCTTTTCTATAGCGTACCTTCTTACAGGCTTCGAATACTTCTTCGAGTGTTATGATCGGTATAGGCGCGATTTCATATGGACACTTTGACTAGGTACACAAATATCCCTGCTCTCGTGACGAGGAAATAGAATCTCAACTATTTGTCTTAACAATAATCAACGCCCGGACTTGAACACCTAGGTCAACCCAGACAACGATGCATACCATAAGTATGAATCCGATAAAACAGCCACAATTTAAGTAAAATAGATGTAAGAAAACGTTGTATACCTTTGGGCAACTGTTGTTGAGCCAACGCAATTAAATATTTAATATTCACCACCAATTGTTACCTAGAATTAAGTCAAATTTGTATATACAAAAATTTTAATAAAAGTAAATGTAAATGTCTTAACAATACTGGGCACAGGGGATAAACTATTGGGACGATTGGACAATGGACACATAGCTATAGAAAGTATATTCAACCCTAAACGGCGGTCTTCCATCCAGGAGTTGCTTGCACAAATCATTTTCACGTGAATTTCACTTATAAGAAAACTAATGACTTGCCAATTTTTCTAAACTTGGCCCGAATACCCTTTGCAAACGAGGCCAAATACCTGGGAATGACACTCGACGCAAAGCTGAAATGGAGTTCGCACGTGAAAATGAAACGTAAAGAACTCGATATCAAATATAGAGAAATGTACTGGTTACTCGGAAAACATTCCCAGCTCAGTACTGAGAACAAATTGCTTTTATACAAGCAAGTGCTAAAGCCGGTATGGACCTACGGTATACAACTTTGGGGTTGTACCAAGAAAACAAATGTCAATATTCTACAAACTTTTCAAAATAAAGTCCTTAGAGAAATTGTACAAGCACCATGGTATATTAGAAACGACGATATCCATAGGGATCTCGGAATTCCAACAATCGAAGCTGAATCTAGAAGCTTCGCGAGAAAGCATAGAAACCGACTAATCGGACATATCAACAATACAGTCCGACAAATCTTGGACGAGAGCAATTTATTGCGCCGACTACAAAGAACGAAACCGTTCGACTTGGCAAGATAAGATTAACCGCGTCTAATTTGCGGAACACGCAGGATCTTTCATTGGAAAGTAACCTGTCAAAAGTTTTTATTTAATGATAGAAAAATTGCTTGATAAGTTATATCTTAGTTGCAGTATCTAACAATCTTTAGAAGGGTGGTGTTTTTAGTCAGTAAAAATCTGACACTACTATGAGAACGCGCTTGCTATTCTCATAGTGTCTTTGGAAGATTTTCACCTACCCTCGGATAAAAAAAAAAAAAAAAAAAAAAAAAATCATTTCAGAAATAAAATGCACGACAGGGTCGAACGAAACTTTCTCGCTCGTCAACAGTTTGGTTGGTTGTTTTCTTATTTTATTACGTAGGTAGGTAAAAATCTAGTATCGATGCTAGATAAAAAAAACGACTCTTGAAATATACGAATAGCTATAGCGTAAAATAAAATCCACTTTTTGGTTATTCATCTGATACGGCAGTAGCTATAGACTTATATCAAATAACAATAAGAATTATCGAAAATGCGGTTTTCGAGATATGAGCAGTTTTTAAAATAACCGTTTTCGGTGATTCGAATTGAAAATTAAGGGAAAACAAAATCTTATATCTAAGTTACCATCTGACATAATGATGATGATTTTGTTCATCGTTGGTGTATTCAAAAAGGTGAAAGCTCCTCCCATAGTTACCATAAACATTTAACAAAAATTTTCTGAGCAATGCGAGGACGACGCGTCGTTTCTGAGATTAAAAAAAAAATGTTATTTACTCTTGAGGTTGGGTGCGATCGGAGAAAGCGGTTTTCAATAGCCAGTAAATATAGACACAGGTAACTATTAAGCACAATTTTATTTTTCGATTTTGATATTGCTTATGATGTCAACTGAGCAACAATTAGATAAACGTTGATAATCCAACAAACATTGATATGAGAGATGGTATGGGAAATGAATGATGATTATTTTCAAATTTTTTTATAGATGTATTTGATTTTTTTTGCTTTGTTTGTAGAAGTATAAGCCAAGATTCAAATATTGTATTTCCCTGGAAAAGACATACGTTCAATATTTGTGTTTTTAGTTAGATATACTGAAATTAGGTGCTTACTATACTTACACTGTTAAGGAGTTCGGATGTTTGAAAGAAAAAATAGCAAGATGCCGATAGTGTTAAAAAGGTAAACACAATTATTTGGCTTTAAAAAAAAAATATTTTTTTCTTTTTATAGATCAAAATGAAAGAATATAATTAAATCATTCCTATATAGTGCATTCTCAACACATGTTATATTATAGTGTAAGCAAAAATAAAAGAATGCAATAAAATTAAGAAATGAGTAAATTTATTTCCCACTCAAGTTGAAGTAATTTCCCATGTGAAGTTTTTTTTTACTGACATTAGAAAATCCGGATTTTGTTTAGGTCCTATAATGCTCTTTAAAGAACTGACGGGACAGCCCAGAGGCAGAATATTATGTTTTCAGATATTTTCAATGGGAAGCGCTGACAAGTAAATTGAATACAAATGGATGGGTGACACATGCGTTTGGTTTGGAAGTTCGAAGATATTTGCTTCATTTCTTAGGTTTTCAGTCAAAGTTGTTGTTCCATTAGTTTGCAATCATTTAAATTCTTTAACAGTCACTTTCAATCAATTGACGCCCAATAATTAATAATGTTTTTATTTCAATTTTCAAAAAAATAGTCCAAATCGGACAGTGGAACAATTTATATTAAAATGAGAAGCAGGAATCCGCTCGCTTTGCAATATAGGAACTACCAAATGCCTTCGTGCAAAATGTGTTTAGTTCGAACTATGTATTCTTTTTTGGGAGTATGGCCAGAGCCGGTGTAGTACAGTTTATTCCAAGGACATCAAAAATAACAAACTATTTGGGGCTGTACCTAGGCACACTTTAGAGAAAATATAAAAAGCAATATCCCTCAATTCCAACTTAAAGGCGGTTATTTTTTTTTAAACATAATATTTACTAACTCCAAATGAATTAAACATTTTGCAGTCAAAAAGTTGCAAGAATTTCATCGGCAACATCAGAAGATGCTGGTATCCGGCAGCGCGCCTGAAAAACATCATGATCATCAAGGAATAGCGCGATCTTTAGTGTTCCTTCTGTTGAACGAATAAAAACTCTGGAAAGTGTCAAGAAAAGGCAAAAAAAAACAACAACAAAAACAAGTGTGAAACAATAAAAAGGGAAAAAAAAAAACCAACGATAAGAGAATAATGGTTGCACCGCACCGCAAAGGTGTGATTCGGTGGATAATACAGAGAGCCGAAAGTGTGAAAAAGGAAGTACTATGCAAACATAGCACCTATAGCATTACTATTATAATATTACGTCGCGCAACTAGTGCGTTGTGTTTACAGTCCGCAGCTGTAGCACGTTATCGGCGTCAATTTATTACAAACCACCTGATTGATAAGAGGGTAGACAAATAGAACAAAAGTTTATTTTCCTTTCGAATATGTTTTCAAATATTTTCAATTGTTGCTAATTTGCCTTTGTGTTTTTAATTAATAGATCCAAATAGATCGTTTTTCTGGGGTGGGTGGGTGGTTGGCTGGCGCACATCACACAAGAACATTCATTTGAACAAAAACTGCGTGAAGTTTTCTCCGATTAGCAAAGTGAAACGAAAGAGAAGTATGCGTGGTGGATGTATAGTATATGAATAAAACGTAGCAATTGCTTTTACTCAAGAGAAATGTCAAAATAGAAGCATTGGCTACTTTTCGTTTATGAATAGAAACCAATTTGAGTTAGTTCCAACTTTTGACATGTCCGAAAAGTGGCGGCACTGACCTTTTACTCAGATCGGTATGGAATGCTATGCCAATTCGGAGTCTGCTTAGTTGACTCAGACCTTTCGCTAAATATTTTGCACGCACATTTTTCTAACATAAAATAATCCAAGAATTGCGAATTGCCATTGTTTAATTCTGTTTTTCAGGAAAACCAACAAAATACTTACGAAAAAAAGTTGGAATTATTTCGTTTCACGCGATGTATGGACTGGGGAGTATTTGGCTAATATTTCTGTCAGATGAAAATATTTAGACAGAATCATTGGTAAGGTACATAGGTACCTATATAGCGGAGATCCGGGCTTTTAGGTTGACAAATACATATTTTCAACAATATCGGATACAATTCCCGGCACCTGAAGCAGAAATGAAGCATCAGCAAGCTATTGGGAAAATAAAAATCATATTTCCAGGTGCAATTGAAGCTATAAATTGCATTTATATTTCTGAATTTTATTTCTTTTAATTTCAATTTCCACAAAAATTGTCAGAATCTTAAGAAAAATTGAAAAATTCTAATTTAATCGTCAGGTTTGACAGGAAAGGCAAGTACACGTAAATCGAATTCAATGCTATGTTCGAATTTTAGAACTTACTTTAGCAAAGTAGGTTTTTATTCATACCGATTCAAAGCAATTACTTAGGGCTTTTACTTTGCTACAACCTTTTGCTCAAAGCAAAAGCTAGTTTTTGGTCATACAACCCAATGTTTTTCTAAGGAAATTCGCAGATGGCGTGCGCTGATGGACGTATGGTGGTGTAAATACAAGTTCCGCGATCCTAGTAATCATTTTTATTATCCAGGCTTAATTTTTCGATCTCACAATGGCGAAGTTTTCCATACAAGTA
The DNA here is from genome assembly GCA_949126925.1 of Cheilosia vernalis. NCBI lineage: Eukaryota > Metazoa > Arthropoda > Insecta > Diptera > Syrphidae > Cheilosia > Cheilosia vernalis. The sequence goes on from OX421360.1 coordinate 22,166,005, forward strand.
CAGCTGGTTAATAATAAAATGAATCATGAAAACACACTAACAAGGTGAATAAATGAAATCGACCAACCCTCTTTCATAAAAAAAAAAAATTGCAAGCTCTGAAAGCCAGTAATCGTTTTTGGAGCTTCATCAACAGTAAAAATCTAATCTAATGGTATTCCTAACTGCACGCTCAATATAATAATCCACTTCCAAACTTTTCACCATTTGTAATATGTTCGCAAAAAACTTTCAATCTGTATATTCACAAGGAGTAGTCTCGAATGAAACCTCAAGGTCTTGCGATTCTTTAAATGTTGGTAACCTAGTCTGCTTTACTAATAATCATTTCTAGTGTCTAGGCTAAATTTTTCGAACTCACAGTGGTGAAATTTTTCATACAAAATTGCATATTGTGATCTACAAAATTTTTTTGTGAGTGTGCGGATACTGGGCATACCGACATATTCCGTCTGAACATGATTGCATACTTTTACAGGAAGATCTTAAACGACTTTCTTTGTGGTGTCTTAGTTATGTATGACCTTGGCCTTAACGTCTCTAAATGTCAAAGCATGTCATTTTGTCGTAAACTCTTCCCAGTATCATATAAGTACATGATCGATAATATCCCACTGTCTAATATCTAGTCCACTTAGCGGGTTGCAACCTTGACGTGGCTAAGTGGCTGAGTAGTCAGGGAGATGAACGTAAGACGAACGGTAGGACATAAGCACGGTGTCCTATACTAGTAACCACCCTAGTAAGCTTCTTGATGAAACTAAAAGCAATCCCAACGGGTACAACGGTGACTGTTGATACCTGTTGAAATGGAGGTAGACCTATTCCTCAGATTGGTTGTCACAATCTAAATTGGTAGTAACCCTCGGGGCAACCCTTGGGTTATGAATTTTGAACGCAAAGTAGTCAGGGAAGACAATAAACTCTTCTAGGCGAAAACATTTCAAACGCAAAGTAGTCAGGGAAGACATAAACTCTTCTAGACGAAAACCGGGTTGTGGAGTAGTCAAGTGGTTTCGAACGGGAGACTGTAGGAAGAGGGCAGCCGCCCATGTCCTGTCTTGCAGTCGCCCTGGCAAACTTCTTGGCGAAAAAGCAATCCAAAATTGTTGTGATAGTGGGCATAAGTTGATACACGTTGGTACTTGTGATGGATGAAGCAAGCCAAAAGTTGAAATGTTGTTGTTACTGTTGGACAAAAGAAGTTATTTGATGGAGGGGTACACCTATCCCCAGTATAAATATTGGTAGTAATCCTTAAGGCAACACTAGGGTTATGTTTTGAACTCAAAGTAGTCAGGGAGGGTGAACGAGTGATGAACGGTATGGCAGCAAACCACATCATAGTGGTATAGGTCTCTAGTAATCACTCTAGTAATCTTCTAGACGAAAAACAAAAACTAAGGCAGTCCTAACTTGTTGAAATAGTTTAGTATGGATACCTGTTGGACTGTTTTGAGGTAGACCTTTTCGTCAGATTGGGGTGCCCAATCTAAATTGGTAGTAATCCTTGAGGGTGCCTAAGAGAATCTAATAATTCTAGTAGTTAATTCGAGTTTGATCCCAGTAGGGACTCAGTTCAGTGATGCCAGATCGAGGGATTTATCCCTTTTTGTGAAATTTTCTCACTTAAAATAAGCTAAAAGGGTCAAAGGGATTTCTGAAACCTCATAGTACAAAAAAAAAGGGATTTTACATTTTGGTCAATTCTTGTTCCTCAAATGCTAGTTAAGAATAAAAAAATAGTCAACCTACAATCAATTTAAATATGTTCCTTCTTAGAAAAATGTCATTCAAAATATTTGAATGCATTCATTTTCTTCTGCGGCAAAACCGAGATCGTGCAACACAGTTTGTGGTTCAAACATTTGTCCAACCGAGATAAATTTTTTTTGCATACCAATAATTCAAATAATTCATAAGATATTTATTTGCGTGCTAAAAATCCTACTCTACTTTGCTTTGCTGAGATCGAAGCTCAAAAAACACGCCTATTGTAACTTGTATTTGTCAATAAAAAAAAAAGACTAAATTTAGTGAAATACATGTTTTTTTTTTTTTAAATTAATACTTCGTAGGATAAATGTGGGATTTCTTAAATTTTGACGAGGGATAAAAGGGATTTTTTGGGTATAACAGTGGGATAACCTGCTTCTAAAGTCTGTCATCACTGACTCAGTTACGATTAAATAAATTTTAACGTTTAGCTTTGGTGGTGGTACTTAAGTATTTAAATTTTATATTAAGTAATCCTAGCGAGAGCAGTGAATGTTCTCATTTGATGTGCATGAATAGATAAATAAATAAAAAAAGATTTATGTGACATTTGCCTGAATTAAGACAAGACTAGATTCAAATGGAGAGATTGCCCCAAAAACAACATGGCGCAGACAACCCGAACCCGATATCAAAGGTGTATACAATATACACCATACATAGTTGCGTGCACCACCAACAGAATAACAAATCACTGATTAAACACGTGATTTTGTTAGTACACCAGAAAAAACCTCCATTATCGCTGTTTGATGTAGAAAATTTAAATAAAAAGGATCCGCCCACTCGCCAGCTTGTACACACAATCTCCCCAAAAATAAAGGCAAATAATACCATGCGTGGCTGCAGCTCTCCTCCTAGATCTCTAAATCAACAAGTTGGTCGGTGTGTAGTCACACCTCCAGCATTTACCATATCGTAGAAAATAAACATTTATAAGCATCATAAGCACTGATAAGCAATGATTCCGTCTTAGGGAGCACACATAGACCTCGAGCTGTGTACATATATAATACGCATGACCTTTTCTAAATAATGCCAGTGCTATATATCGCACGTTGCTGTTGGCTCTCCTGATTGCTTTTATTAATGTTCGCTCACCTTTTCAGTTGGAAAACCCCGTCATATTTGAATTATCCGTAAATAGCCAGTTTCACACCTTTCCACAAAAACATCTGGGGGAAACCCGACACAGCAAACTGTCTCTTTTTCACAGGAACAAAATCTCAATGCAAATACCTTATTATTCGCTTGGCTATTGTCGAGTTAAGGACGCACTGCCGGTGCTGTGTCCTACCTGTTTCGCTTGTCCATTGGGAAATGCCTTTTCCTATAGTTTGCCTTTGAATTAAAGGGCGCCGCAGGTCAAACAATACCCCCGGCCCCGAGCAGTTTCCACAAAAAAAAGAGAACCTTCAATTTTTGACAATGAGTGGCGTTGATGAATGTATCGCCAACTTAGGTGCCTTCGAATGATACCTGTTAAAAACGGTCACCATTGAATAACATTTTATTGTTGTGTGACCATATCAATGGGAGAAAAATCGTTCCAGACCGTCTGGCATCAACCTGGATGGATTCCTGAACCTAATGCTGAAAAATTGAATAGCTGCACACTGCACAGTGCACACTTTGCAATTGTGTACGGGACAAAATAGGGATTTTGGGATTTCTCAAATCACGTTAATTGTGTGTGGTGTCGGTGTGGCATATGTGTTTGTTAATATACAGTATGTACTAGGTACTCACCGGCGTGTCGAACAGGTGTTGAAAATTCGGTTAAGAGATCTTGAACCGTTCGCTTTTGTCCAGTTTCGTTGAGCGGTGGTATTAATTTTTGTGTATAAGTTGCGTCCTAGAAAAAGAACAGCAGAGAAAAAAATACCATGTCAAGAGATTATGTTTATTTTGAAAGGAAAGAAAATATACGAATATGCGTATACGTTTGGCCACAAAAGGCGGTGACTTAAACCGAAAAGGAGAAATAATTTTTTCAATGGAGTTTCTACTAATGTGTCTTCTTTTTTAAGGTCTTACTATACGTTCTGGTGATTGCGGTTTAAAAAATCTCAAGTTCCTATAAGAAGACATTCAGTAATGCTTCCTATGCACTGTAGAATTCAAACTTATTCGAAGCTTCACGATTCGTTTGCATAAGGGGAATCTGCATGGGAGCATCTGCAAGAGCTGCTGTCTTGTGTGAAAAGCAAAAACGGCGCTGAGTGAAGGGGGTCAAAATTGAATATGGAGTTCCTCAGGGTTGAAAACTGAGCCCTAGCTTTTTTCAAGCTCAATAAGAACGAACCTAGCTTTAAGGCGAAAGGTCTTCCGGAATGTCAAAACAGCTTTCTTAAAGTAGACGAGATCAACGCTGGAACGATGAGAGCCCCTGCCAGCTATAGAGCGGAGGCGCCGAAAAGCAGGAAATTCTGTTGCCACCGATTTCAAGGGAACTGTCAACTATCGGATTCGCGGCCAACATGTGGTTGTGGCAAAAACAAAGAAAATAGTTCAAGCTTCGCGCATAAACAATTCGTTTTGAGTGAGTCCCTCATTTTTGGGACAAATCTAGAATTTTTGGGACGAATGGACAATTTTATGCTGAGTCCAAACGGCTATATTTGAGAAGCTCTTTCATGACAGTTATAATCTCAGTTGATTGTCAGACGTTCGCGAGAGGATAAGACCTTTGAATGCATTTTTTTTTTTTTTTTTTGAAACGATCCTGAGACCCCTCGCTTAGTGGTCCAACAAACCAACCACTAAGCGACCAAATGCTGGAATCAGTTGCAATAAACAATAAAGATTATTCGATAGCGATAAAATATGCATGCAAAAGAACATCCAAAAAACGTCAGCGCAGTTTCGGCGCAGGGACATAAGGCCCGAATTTGAATCTGGGCCTCAAGTGGGACATAACCCCAAAACATTTTTTGTTAAAAATGGGACATAAGTCCCAAATTTTTTAGAGGCCACATTGGTGTTATTGCGCTTTCAAACTATGAAATCTTCAAATTCGGTAAAAATTGGGCTTTATGTCCCTGGCCATTATGTCCCTGCGCCGCAGTTTCAGGGCTGTTGAGTAACATCGGAAGGCCGAAACGCACCAAAGACGTTCTTCTTTCAGAAGTTGCCAGTTTTATAGGTACTCATATACATTATTGAGAATTATTTCTTCTCTTTTAATGGCAGCAACAATTTGACTTTTTTAACGAATTTGATCGGTGACACTCGTGAGGTAAATCATACCAACAGTTTCGAGCAGAGCCCCTCTCAAAAGTTGTGCTCGTAAACCAAATGTTTGTTACATACCCGTGAGCGCTGCCAAGAACTAGTTGTTAGACAGTCTGACAGTTTCCTGCTGTCAATTCTTTTTCGTCTTTTTACTAGGCGTTTTCATTTACTCGGTTCTTTATAAATCTGTTCGGCATTTTATTTCATCGAGAATCACCGAATTGAGCGAGAGCGCAATGATAATGTAGGTGTTGGCTCGGATATGGATTTTCGTAGAAGCTGTAGTTGAGCTGTAGTTGAGTTCCAAATTTGTTTGTCCTGTTGTAGGCAAAATTATTTTCAACCTCATGGTGGCTCCGTTGTCGCTTTCGTTGACCTATCGGGCTCTTCTTTATTATGACAGTCTGACTAATTTTGAAAACTCTAAATCCTAATAAATGTGCACGTTCAAGTATAGTTTAGTATCTAAGTCTGACAGCTATCTGACTACATGTATCTCGCTTTTGATGGGCTGAAATCGGTCATATATGAGAAGCTTTTTCAGTTGACGTTTGTGGAGGGGTAGCCGCCGAATCTAGTCAAGACTAAGTACTAAGTTGACAGTTAGCGGTATGTGGCTGACGCAGGAAAAGTGCAATCTACTTTTTGCGTTTAGGTTACATCTTATCCAGAATATAACTAGATTCTTGAAAGTACCCAACGCAACTATGTACCTCAAACAGGTAAGGAATTTTAACATTTTAACACGACCGCACAGTGGCGTACGCTGGCGGGGTCTCAGGGGGCTATTGCCACCGTAGATTTAATCACGTGAAATCATCCCACGAACGTACTTTTTCTGAGCGGTTTATGTTCTAACTTGAGACGCAAGAGACTACTACTACTACATCAAGCCTTTTCTGATAGATCAATGTAGTGTTTCTATAGCTTTTCTTGCTCTACACTCGAGCTTTTATATACGGGTTGTGATTCAAATCAAGTTAAATTACGTCTCTCCATTTAATAACAACTTTACTTATGGTCAACAAATTAAAAAGCAGTACTCAGCCTGTATAATTTATATGAATACAATGCACCATCTCCAAACGTTCTTAAATGCAAACAATTGGCGTCCAACCCGGAAATGTCTGTAAAGCCGTGCCGGTTGAGACCCAAAAATTCTTTGTTCCAGGGTTGGCATGGCCAAGACTTTTAGGCCGCACAAAAAGACAACAAAACCATAGGAATGTACTTAGTTTCAAGTGGAGAGCTGAAAACACCTACAAGGACGCGGCAATATTAAAGATATTGAAATTGAAATGCTTCCATTTAATTAGCGCTCTTCAAACTACACAAGTATACATACAAACATCACCTTTTTGACTTACAGAACACTGCCGCTCAAATGGTTGTCGTTTATTGCTCATGATTTTATTGGAAGAATTATGGGCTTAACACCTATGTGCCAGAAGAGTTCTCCAATAGCAACACAATAGCAACAATTTCAGACATTTTACGATATCAATAGTCGCTACAAGGAGGAAAGAAGCTGTCAAAAGTGTGTTGATTCAAACACTTCTGATTTGAACTCAATACATACTCGAAACGATCGTACAACTTGAAGTGCCGCCATTAGTCACTTTTAGCGGCGCTATATGTAGGCTATCGTAAAACTTTTTCCCGGCAATGGTCAACCACTTTCAGCCACACACTTTCTGTCGAAGAATTCAAACAGCGGTTCCTATATTGTGCGCAAAACGCCCATTCATACATTACAATACAGTCAAAAACTTTATAGGCTTTTCACACCAAGCCCAAAACCAGGTTTTCTCCAAAACACACGAAAACTTTATCGAAAACAGATACATATACCTACGTATGTACAAACATCACGAAAACGACTTCCAATCGTTGGGTTGTTGGAACAAACACACCTTTTGCAATGTTCAGCAAAATGGCTGACCGAACAAATGTCACAACTCACAAATTAAAATCATTTTCCACAATTAATTGATGGGCTAATATTGTTTTTAAATGCACTAAATTGATTTTGTTTGTTAATTAATGCGATCGATATTTGTAACCACAAAAGTTTGCACCGGAGTTTAACGACTAGTGTCTCACAGCTGATTGAAACGTCAAACGAGTTGGTGGTCGGTGTGAATGCATCGACGAGTTTTCGAGGAAAACGCGGTTTTGGGCGGAAATAATTCTGCCCTCAACATAAATCGTCGCATTTTCATAGTCAACCGCCCATCTCACTCTCGCTTGTAATTGAAAAGACATATTCGTCAGACATTAGTAAGACATTAAATATTTTTTCTGAAAGACTCATGTCTAAATACAATGCGCAGACCCCGCCAGTTTACCGTCCAGACGTTCCATTGTAGATTTTAACTCTTTACTTGTTTTTAAGACCAAAAGACATACATGAAGTCCAGAGACATGATCCATGATGTACTGCATATAATGTACGTTTTGTGGGAAGCTCTTTCAAATGGTTTTGGACGTCTTCCAAGACTAGATCCCGCTTGACCAATGGAAGCAGTTTAGGTATACGAATACTTGAAATAATGTACAAAATCAATTTTTGAACGCACTCCATGACGTTAAACAAAAAAATCAAGTTCGAGCCAATCCTGGTTTAACAAAGAATGCAATCAAGCCACCGACCGCAGTAAAAAACAAGGCACTATAATAAAGCGGTCTTTAGTAGCAAAGCAAAACTTATGGTTACCATTTTAAACTAAACTTTTTGTAGGTCACAATGGGCCATTTTATATGGCGCAATATCTCAAAACATTAATATTCTGCGGTCCGGCATTTATAGACTAAGAAAACACATTCTTTTAGAATATTTGAACGAGATGCGCTGCAGTGGAAACTCTTTTAACATGGACATGGAGATATAAACAAAAATATGTAGGTATATATAAAAATTTACCTTCAACATAAAAAATGTCACTACCATGGCATGTCCTATAAGTTGCACCTTCCTTCAACAAACGCAATTTATTTGTACAATATTAGCCGGTAAGCAAATTTTGTTGATGAAGCCTTGAAGATGAAAGAACAATGGGTACTGAAGCCACGCCATTTTATTTTTAAAGAATACACAGAGCTATCTGTGAGGTATTTAGTGATTGTCCCCAACAAAATTGGTATTGGCAAAAAATAAATCTTTTAAAAAATTTGATCAACGGCCGCAGAATATGCAGCTGATTCCACATTAAAAACGGGACATTTGGCAAAAGTATTTTGACAGAAATGCAATTCGCTCCTCAAGGCGACTATTTCCTAACGGCTACGGATTAACTGTCCACAGCTTTTACGCAATAGTTGCATGTGGTGTGACCTATGATTGTGTGTGTAAATGAGATCATTTTTGAGACCCACGGCTCTGGGTCTGGATGGCTCAAGCCTATTTGTGATTTAAGTGGGATTTTTTGAATGCCAGAAGTATTTTGACGAATTCATTTTTCAAGGTTTGTTTAGAGAAAAAAAATGTTATCGTTCGAATTTAAATTAAATGTGATAGAATGGGGACGTTCGGATTCGTAGTTTAGTAAGTGTGACAGCTGGCCAACGACCATACCACGCTGGAAAATCGGTTCTCGTCAGATCACCGAAATCAAGCATAGTTGGGTGCGGTTAGTACTTAGATGGTGGACCGCTTGGGAACACCGCGTGTTGTTGGCATTTCACCAGGCTGAGATGATGATTGCATTGTGCTGCATGCATGCGTTGGACTACTTGCTTTGAGGGTCAGGTGGAGGTGCAGGTGTATTTTCGAATTTTCACACGATATTTAACAACCATTAGTTTGCATAAGACTATAATAGTCAACCTTGTTACATTTTAAATGTACTTATTTGAAAATAACAATTTTTTAAAGATTTATGAAGGGCCTTTTCCAAATAAAAAAGGGCAAAATCAAACAAAGGTAACGCTGACCGCGAGAACACAAAAACAATTCGGATTCATAATCCCGACCAATCTAGTTGACGTCTCACATAAACTAGGTATCCGAACGTCCCCATTTGTTTAGTACTGGTCCACTTTGATTAAAATATGAGAAAAACGACAGAGTTAAATATGGAAGATCGAGCAGCTTTTGTTGCATAAGACGATTCGGTCTTCCTGTTAAAATAGAAGGGAAGAATTTAATTCTTAGAAGCAAACTGTAAATATCCAAATCAATAATCAAAAAAACGATCTCTGTGCAAAATGAACCTCCATCGGTTAAAAAAGTTATAACGAATAAGGTAAAAGGATGGAAGACTATTTTTGGAGAAGTTTGCTAAAAATCCAAGTTTATCTGCTAAGATTAATAATTCAGAGGCACCTTGCTGAACTCGATTTGTATATATATCCTGTAAGAAAAGTACCTTATGAACTACGAAAACAGTATAATTCACCCAAGACTTTAAAAGTAAACCCGTAAGGTTCGTGGAACCGGGTTTTATAAACGGAAGATAGTCAAATTGAGACTCTTGGGTCACCGTAAAGAAGATTTGTTCAGGTGCCGAATTGGTCTCGTGAAAAATATGTATACCATTCGTTCAAACCACTTAGCATGGTGGCGGGATTGTTATGTTTTAAGGTTGTATACCATCCACCGGTTATGAAGATTTGCTTCCAATCGATGGAACGATGATCCAGCACAAACTTTAAACTTTTACGCATTCCCATCTGGCGATAGACTAATCGGGCAGTAATTTTTGTCCCCAACAAGATAAGGTTCCTTGTCAAAAAAGCCCAATGGTAATTTTACTTTTACGGGATATTGAACCAAAAACACACAACTGTCCACTCCGAGGCGTAGGTTTCATCTTTTAGAATATGTATATGATTTTGCATTAAAGGAAAAATAACGATTTTTCTGACACGGAGCAGAGAGGAGATCGTTTTTGTATGACGTTCGTGGAGAAATGCTGCAAGAACTTCGTCGAAACGTTAGCAACCGAAGATATATTTTTTTATAAGACAATTTTATTTTGTTAATTTTTTTATTTTCAAAATGTATATATATTTGGAAATATAAAACTTATTCGTCAAAATAATTATGCCAGGTTAAAAAAAAAATTTAATTCATCAAACTCAAATGCACTTGTATTGACAAATCTGAAGCAACTCTTAGAAAAAAATCCAGATTCGCAAATCGAACATAAAAAGTGGCCTACAGCAAAAATAGTGTTCTGAGAGTGCCCAATCGATTACCATATAATTGTGCTTGATTGAAAATTATAACGAGCTATTGTTAAGGTCACTCTAAAATGCAGAGAGTGTGTTGAAAGCCCACTGTCACGGCGGGACAACCAAAATTCTGTCTTAAGTCCGTTACGTCCAGGGCGAACCGGTACGTGTGGCAACCGCCAGCCAAGATGAGCGTTATAATTCGGAATCTCTGAATTGATAACTTCAAAAGTGTCAAGTAATCTATATGCAACAATGGTACATTTTTTATTTTTTTAATATGTTTACTTGTCGCAGCGTTACTTGCAATGCTCGCTGCCACCAGTGATAGCACAGCCTTGTCCGCGACTAGTACTAGTATATCTACATACTCGTAATTGTGCCCGCAGCACATGTGTGCTGCTGCGAGTATACCATGGTTCTATTTGCGGGAAGCAACCAAAAATATTCTCCCTTAGCGTTTGCGAGTAGTGTGACAAATGCTGGCGATAAAAATAGATATTTGGGTTTTATTTTTAAGCCATCATGTGATAATTTTGCCATTCACATGATAATAGTCCTCAGTAGAGGTGATTGATTTTTAAAGAATTTCGCAAGCACGAATTCAATTGGATTTGCGAATTCAAATGCAAATGGAGGGATAAGTTTGTTTATTATTGCTCAAGATGATGTCTATAAAGTTATATTGCAAAATTTCAAGGCGTGGCAGAGTGACGTCTGGCAAATTGACGAAAAGGTACTTACAGGTTATTCTAAGTATAGATGCGGACACTTGACACGAAAGGCTCGTCCTGATTGAGATGCAGTGTATTTTTTGTTTCTTCTTAACACGCGATTTATTTAAAAAAAAAAATTAACGTAAATGAAATCAAAGCAAAATGTATTTTGAGTTTATTTGGGGTGGGGTTTTAAGGTCACTAAGCAACCAGATGAGAGTCGTTTCTGGTATTTTAGGTGACGATTATTTTATCGTGCTTTATTCTCAATGCATTCGCTATACGAACGGTTTCTCGATTTTACGTAAGATTTTAGTGTGCATCGATGAATGATTGACGGCTTCGACAAAGTCCCCATCTTATTGAGGATGACTTTATTTTTTAAACTGTGTAGGGTTCGAAGATGGAATTTATTTCATTCCATGTATAAAAGAAAATGTTTTCACTCATATATCCGACAGAATTTCAGCGATGGCATTGATTATGTTGGCTTCTTGAGAGAGAAGTCTAGCGGGGTCAAACCGCCCGTAATTTTCAACCATTTGGAATCGGCATAAAATTGTAGATCCCTTCCATTCGTTCAAAAAATTAAAAACTCACACAAAACGAATGGTTGCGAGAAGCTACGCCCAGGGTCCCTACAGACCTGTTGCGCCAACTATTATTATTATTAGGTGAGGTTACCATGACTGCATACCAAGTTTTTTGGGTAACAATTCGAAAAATAAAATTTTTAAATTTCGACATACATATCTCGAAAAACGGTTCATACGATTGTAACAAAAATTAATTTCTAAGGTAATTTATAGCTTAATAGCAAACTCAGTTTTTCTCTATATTATCGTACAGTGGATTTTTGAAAATAGTAATTGTTTTTAAAATTTAGTTTGGTTTGCTTAGTTTTAGTCGAATCACCGAAAAAGTTTTATCTTGAAAACGTTAATTTTAAAAACTACTCATATCTCGAAAACCTCATTTTCGATTTCTATTAGACTTGAAAAACCAAATAATGCTTACATTTCAAACAATGTCTAATACTCATTTTTCAGCTAAATAGCTAAGCAATAGTATTTTTCAAACTTAACATTGCAATATTTGTTACCAGTGTTGCCATATTGGGCGCTGTCGTATTTTGGACTATCTTTTACTTAAAAAACGATAGAAATTTCTTCCATGAGCGCCGAACACAATTTTGGGCTATATATCATTTTACAAATTGTGTGTTTATTTTGTTTGTTTTATTCTTTCACACAACTAAAAAAAGAAATATTTTCGAACAAACCCGCAGTTTTAAAACTTTTCACCACTCTTGCAGTCAAGTAACATCGAACTGGCCTTTTGATTTAACACAACGACACAAGCCACCAAATGTCAATTACAGAAGATCGAAAAAACCCGAACGTATTTTCAACGATATTTGGGCTTCTTTCTGGGCAACGATATTGGGCTAAATTTTTTTAAGGTTTGGGTGCTTAAAGCGAACAAAATTCGGTCAACCCTGTTTGTTACTGTTTTGTCAGCCGAATACAAAACATTGAGAAAAAAAAACACACCCTATTCCACTACACTTTTGAGAGCTAAGTTGTAAAACTTAAAACTTTGAAAAACAGAGTAGGTACTTTAAAAAAAAAATAGAAATAGAAAAACTGTTGGAAAATTGTTGAAAATTTTCAAAATTATTTTTGAGCCTTGAAATTTGGTAAATGGGTGTATATTGACTGCTGAAAGCATTCTACACAATGTTGCAGTAACGAGAGAGGGGAAAACGTTATTTCTCGGAGCTAAAGTAAAATTAAAATTTAATGGCGCAAAATTATAGACATCGTGTATTAGGAGAGATTTGTATATACTAACTAGCACCAATATAACTAAACAGCCAGTGCCTAACTTTTCAGTAAATTATAAACGCTTTGTAATCTGCACATACAACTAGTACCAACCTAAGAACGGCCGCGACGCAAATTTATGTCAAACAGACCCAAAATTGTACTAAACACAGTTTTGGGGAATTCTCTTTAAACAAATTTTAACGAAACGAAAGCAAGAGAGAAAATAAACAAAAACTAAAAATGCAGGAATGGAATGAAATTTTTTTTATTGATTTTTTAGCAATATTCAATCAAAATCTTAAGAAGGATTTGCTGGGGTTTTATTTTGTTTTCCTTAAAAGCCCAACATATTTAAACATTGCGAGATCTTCTAAAAAGAAATATCCTGGGAAAAAATCTTCAAAAAAATATTAGAAATTTAAAATTTTTCAATAGAAATGACACATATTCCCACAGAAAATAGTCAAGCGGCGTTAAATCGCACGATCTTGGAGTCCAATTCACGGGTCCGCAACGTGAACCTGTGGGGTTACCGAACGTTTCCTTCAATAAATTAATTGTGGCACGAGCTGTGTGACATGCTGCGACGTCTTGTTGAAACCACAGCTCCTGCACATCATGGTTGTTCAATTGATGAACGAAAAAGTTAGTAATCATGGCTTTATAGCGGTCACCATTGACTCTAACGCTCTGGCCCAGTATCGATTTTAAAGACCAATTATTCCACCAACCCAAAGGTGTCTCAACCTACACTTGAGGATTATCATCACTCCAAATACGACAGTTTTGATTTTGAAAAACTATATGGTTAATAATGACAGTTTTTTTTTATGTTTTCTGCTGAAGATATCCAGAACTTCTTCAGGGTTCATCTATGAAGCAAAGTCTTGATGGATATGCATTACACCGCGTCTCTACGAGTCTGAATTATGTCAGACTTTTAAGTCAGAAGTCTTGTCCGCCATATTTGCATTGCTTTGGCTGGGCAAATTGTGTTACGACATTTCATTTCACAAGATGCCATCAACGAAGAAACAAGTGAAGGTGGCTCTTGCTTTGAAAGCATTAATCGACCTAGAAAAATTGGAAAACCAGATGTTAGCCGAAAACAAAAGAAAGCACAGATTGTGGGTATATCCGTTTCTTCAGAAGAGAGAGCTACACGATTTAGAAGCGCATTTGTTAAAAGATGTTTTATGGGACAATGCATAGGATATTTAGGTATGGAAATAACAATTTTAAATTATAGATGCCGTCATAGAAAGCTATTGGTTCAAAATTGCCAAGAATTTTGACAAATTTTGGGACTTTGCTCATACACTGAGATAGACGGAAAACATATCCTTAAAGGGCCGAGTTACTTTGACGCCATATTTCTTCACTTTGCGAAAATCTAAAATCAGCCATAATTGCATCCGCGCACATGTATTCCCGAGAATTACTAAAACAAAATGATTTTTTGCTGTCAAACGCTGGTCTAGACTTCAAATGTCAAATTTCAGTCAGAAGATCTGTCTGCAGAGATGGCAGCAAAAAAGTCAGACTGAAAAGTCTAGATTTCTGTCGTGTCCACAAAATCGCGGTCTACACGAGACACATTGTTGTCGTGACTGAAGTCTTGACTGAAATTATGTCTCGAGGAGACGCGGTGTTAAGGCTGTCCATTCAGGCGATCTACTCTCATATTGCTGCGAAGATATGTCTTTAACCGGCGTAAGGTGGAGAAAAAATCTTTCGGCAGTGCTGGTTGTCATAGGAAATGTGCACAATAATTGACAAAGGGTTCTTATGTTTGGCAGAGCCGTTGCTTTTTTATAAGCTTCTGCTGGTGACTTAGGAATATTTTCTTTCATCTGTTACCAAATTTGTAACTCTCCCTTCAAAACTAAAATACAAGGTAGATCCTCTTTATATACTTCACCGCCTGGCAAAACTGAGATAGTAACTTTTGCAGCTGAGCTCTAGGAAACCTAGACGATATTTCATTTAATAAACAATCTAGAAAAGGTATATACACTTTCAAGCTTGTGCCCCAAGATTCACATGTGTTTCTAGGTAGCATATGCAGACAGATTTGGGTAATTTTTCGAATTGATTTCCATGGAAAAGTGATTTTTATTTTCGCACATAGGCACACTTCGCCTGTTTTGATTATGGAATGAGCAAGCAGTAATAATGCAGTGCCCTGGAACCGCCCTTGTGTGGAAGCGTTGTTCAGGCGTCATGTCAGTCTATTCATATTTCATATTGAAATGCCAAAACAAACTAAAAATAATCACTTGACAGCTGACAAAATGGTCGCCAGTTAAAGTAGTGTTGCCAACTTGATGTTCTATTTCTCTAAAAAAAAAAACCTTTATCAACTAGGTTCCACTTTCCACACTTCACTTTCACTCGAAATGAAATTGAAATCGATCGAAAATAGATTTTTGTGTTCTACATTTCACTGTAATCGATTTCGATTTAAATTTTTTCGGAATCGAGAGAAGTGAAATTGTTATGTTCCACAATTCGATTTTACCGATTTCAAAGTGATTTCAAATCGACCTGGTCCTTCGATGTGAAATATACATTTGCACAGGATTATACTTACAAGACGATATGCGAATATGGGAATGGGGCAATTGTGGGGTATTCTGAGCAATTCTGAGTTGAGATGTTGAAGAGTCAACATTAGCCGAGTTTTTTTGAGCTTCGATCTCAGCAAAGCAAAGTAAAGTAGGCTTTTCAGCACGCTAATGACAACAACTATTGCGAGTCCCGAAGTGTCAATTGGAATGTAGTTGTTGTAATTGCGTGCTGAAAATCCTACTTTGCTTTGCTTTACTGAGATCGAAGCTCAAAAAAACTCGGCTATTAACAATGATAGTTCATTTCACTAAAAATACATTTTTAAACATAAAAATACTGCCCAGGAGGCAATTTGCAGCCCCATTTGGAGTGCACATTTGTTAAGACGGTAGTTTGAAATTAACCAATATTTCATGACAAAATTAACAAAAATATATAACTGTCCGATTTCGCTTAACATATCCATTATCCACTTCCAAAGGATTTGATAAAATTCTCAACCTTCCTCTTTTTTTCTTCTCTTTTTTTTGCGCATATTATTTACACCTTTCTGTTTGCAATACCGCAGCAATTAGCACAACACTCATTATAACGATTCCTTTATCTTTTATAATAAAATAAGCCTTGTAAAACGCGAGAACAACAAAACTGTTGACCAAACAGACAATTTTATCTATACAATTAATCCCAAATGACAATTGAGAGCTGTTTTCAATTTCACTCACGAAAAGTGATTTCGAAAAAAATTCGACAACCAACCTAACCTAATCAAACCTAAGTGTTTGGCCAACAGCTTTCTGTTGCGAGAACTGTCAAAAACTAAATAAAGACCCAAAGAGCGAAGATATCAAGAGGATAGTTGGGCATTTTTACAATCCCATGCGAAGAACTAGTATTTACGAGACGACAATCTACAAAGAGCAATTATTAAAAAAATTCTTCTTCTTACGGAAAGTATTTCAAGGCGAACTTTAGACTTTACGAGCGATTAGCAGATTATACACGACGCAATACCAAACATCGTAACGCATATCACTCTAAAAAAAATCCCCAATAAATATGAATGAATTCGAATTTGGAGAAATTGGCAAACGAGCAAGCAACGTGTGGTTGCAGAATTTTCTACAGAGAGATAATTTTGTGTGAACAAATATAGAGAAAAAGGGGCGGGAACAGGGTAGCCAAAAACGCTTGCTATGGACAGCGGACTCCGCCTTGAATACGAGTGTAGAAGAAGCTCGGGGTGAAGTGAAGACGACTACTAAATGTTATTACTGTCATTCATATAGTAATAGTTACAGTATATTGCTCGATAACGTAATTATGTAAATCAACGAATTAAGCGACCATAGCTGAAAGTTTGATAGACACCTGCTCCAAAGAAATTTGTATAACAAATTTACTGCGGAATAATAATGGAAACTCCAAAAACAGTTTCGTGCCAGGGCGTTAGGCATTTTAGGCTGACGAAACTGGCAAAACGAAAATTAGTACCTACTAATGCTATTGTGAGACCAATGATCACGTATGGAGCGATTGCATGGGCAAAAAGAACCAGTCTTTCAACCACTAGGAAGACACTCAATAAAGTGCAAAGACTGGCGTGCCTATGTAGTACAGGGGCTATGAGAACTTGCCCAACCGCAGCTATGGAAGTGCTATTGGAACTGACTCCATTGCACCTTATGGTTGAGGCATGTGCAAGTAAAACGATCCTAAGAATGGCCAAGGAAGGAATAGGAAGAGGAAAGTGCATCACACTGAGACAGTTTGACGTACTACTCAAAAAACAACCACTATTGGCCTTTCCTAGAGACGACATCATCAAAAGATTTGATTTTCAAAAGAACTTTGTTACTAAGCTCAGCAATAAGAAGAACTGGAGCAATGAATCCACAATTCACAGACTGAGCAATCACACAACAAAGTGGTACACAGATGGGTCGAGAACTGATGAGGGAACTGGGGCGGGAGTTTTTGGGCCTGGAACCAAATATTCTGAACCAATGGGCAAAAGTACCAGCATCTTTCAGGCTGAAATCTATGCCATAGACAGGTGTGTCCAAATTAACCTTTACAGAAACAGAGTCAACTGTGATATAGCTATAAATGTCAGACAGCCAAGCTGCTATTATGGCACTTAATTCCTACATCATTAAATCCAAACTTGTATGGGAATGCCTACAAAAACTTAATGAACTTGGTAGGAGAAACAATATAACCCTCTGCTGGGTGCCTGGCCACGTAGGAATAGAGGGGAATGAAATAGCCGACTCCCTAGCAAGGAAGGGAGCATCAGAAACTTTCATAGGTCCTGAACCATTCTGCGGAATAGGGGATCACACCCTCAAAGAAGAATTTAGGAAACTAGAGAAAGAAAATAGGGCAAGAACCTGGCATAACACTCAGGGCATGAGGCAGGCCAAGAAACTTCTGGGACAATACAACCGGAAAAGATTCCAAGCTTGCATCGGCATGAGCAAAAATAACCTTCGTATCCTAACAAGCTTCCTAACGGGGCACTGTAGACTCAAGGAACACCTCAGGAAACTGGGTATAACTGAAGAAGGTCTCTGCAGATTCTGCGATGAGTCCAGTGAAATCCCAGAACACTTGCTGGGATCATGTGGGGCACTGACCCACAAAAGACTGAAATACTTGGGCAAGTACCAACTATCTGATGAGGAAATTCAGTCACTAGAGCCAGCTCTCATCCTTAGATTCTTAAAGGAAACTGGACTGGAGAGAGTGCTATAGGACTGATTTCTTCCGGCAAGGAGAAAGAAAAGTACTAAAACCTCTAAAATGATTTCGAAAGAAATTATACTATGAGGGGAACTCTTTTGAGGGAATAAACCACTCTGAGGCGTAAGCAGGGGGTACAATAGATCAAAAGGTCGCAGCACAATAACCCCTCTCAAATAATAAATAAATAAATACTAATGCGGATGCGTACGTACAAAAAAATGCGAGTGAGTTCTTTTAAATGTGTCGGTAAATGTACACCCAAAGTTTGCTTTAAGAAAATCAAAGGAAGTGGAATTCCGAGACGAGACTACTAGATGCTGCTACGTTTGGTAACTCTCCCCAAAGTCAACAAACCGCAAAGCTTCTTCTAAATATCGGCGCTTAGCTGCAGGCAATCGCTACCAAATAATTGCCTGCTAAGTAGCAAGTCGACCAGTTTTTCTCCACGAAAATGATCAACTTACGTCTACGGAGCGGATAGTCGTGTTATTTTCTGGAGTACAATACGACGGGTGCAGTATTTCTTGTATCGATTTATAAGACTTTCATTTCCTTCTAGTTTTCTCGTATGTTCTATATTCATTTTTGTTGTCAATAAATGTGATATCCAAAAACGGGGTTTCATCGATAAAAATACTGCTCAAATGACCGAACAAAATTCCCGGTTTCTCTTTAGACGTCGAGCTTCCCTTATTAGGCAGAATACTGAACGAGTACCTGTGATTAAGTACTTTGGACAAAGGCCTAGAGTTCTTGGGACGTTTGCTTCGATGAAACAACTCCACCGAGAAAAACAAAAAGCGGAAAAAATCGTAGCTAGTCTACACGGAAGCCGCCTGATTTATGATACGTCACGGACATAGTGAGTCCTAACAGTTCTACATGCTTCGACAATTTTGCAAATGCAATATTTCTTTGGAGCAAAAGATATGACATATCCCAGTCCACCCTCTAGTCAACGAAACCGAAACATTTCAAGCTTCATTCTAAAAGATATACATCCATTTTCCTGTACGCATCTTCCTTTAAGACGACAACTTACCTCGTTGTAAAATCGAACTGGAATGTGCTTGAAGCATTCATGGTCGCCTGTTGCCTCCATTAGTCGTCTGTTTACGGCCCAGAATTGATCGAATTTATCTGTAATTATCCGCTTGTTAGAAACTACAAAAAAATGTAAAACAACTCATTAGCAATGCACCATTTACGAGTCCTAGCCACAGTTGATTGTGGTCCTTTTTCTGCATGGCCGAGATAACTTGTCCTCGGTGCTTTAAAACGTCGGCTTCTTTCAAACATGACATGAAATGCGCTTCTAAAATATCTCTGAATAGAAATTGTATATTATTTTGTTGTTTTGCCATGAATGTATCACAGTTGTCTTACTTAGTGGCGAACTTTACCAATACGTCCTCGGGAAATTTCGAGAAGTGGATGGTTAAACTCCAGGGTAACTCATCATCTTCGGAATGGAGTAAGTCGTACAATACTCCTGTAAGAAAAAGTCAGAATGTCTGTACTATATTTTATAATATACAGCTGAAAACATGTCTGGTTAGCAGAGTTACTAAGACCCATTTTATTCACTCGAAGTTGAACACAACTTGGGGATTTTTATACGGAAAACTCCCCGAGTTGTGTACAACTTCCAATGAATAAAATGGGCCTAAGCATATCATGTTCCAATGGACAAATAACACCCAAATACAGAAGTTTGAAATTACCTATTGGATAATGCAACTTTAAAGGAGTTCCGTTGTAGTCGAACCAAACATTACCATCTTGCTGATCGTTCGCAATATATCGATTGAAATACTTTTTCACCTATTATTACAGAAGAAGTAAAACAAAGGCTTAGTTCGGCTAAACAACAATAATTACGAGCGAAAAAAGTAAAAACATACTTTATCAGTGACCAGTGGAAGGTAGCTCAGTCGAGATACCATGAGATAGAATTGGTTGGGTTGCTGTAGACCTGCTATTTCATCGGAATCAGCTTGGAAACAGACTGGAATTTGTCCTTCCCAGACAATTCGTAAAACTTCACGATCATTAGCCATTTATCAATGAATTAATAAAAAATTGTATTTGTTTGCTGTTTAATTGTTTTGGGTCGTCTTCTTGTTTGTGAAATGACAGCAAAATAAAATGTCTAAAAACAGCTGTACAAAATATGTCCTAAAGGTGCAAACGTAGTTGGTGCTGACGTAATTGGTCTACTGCGTGGTGTCGGCTAGGTAGGAAAAAGCATGTCGAGGAGTATGCCCCGATTCACCGCGTTCCTGGTGATTTTTAAGTCCCAGTTAGGCTCTAGTTATGGCCATACGTAAAATGCAACAGAAAAAGTGAGAACAGTATGAAAATGATTTTTTTTTTCGTTTAGGCGGTTATAGCAAAAATTCTGTCAGAAAAATGTTTCCCTATGAAAACAAATACAACAAATCAACCACCACTGATTGGATTCTATCAGAAAAAAAATCCTGATAGATGGAACAGTAAAGAAATGAAATTCTTCAGTGGAATGATCTGGGTTTTTGTTGTGGAATTGACTGAGAAGTGGATCGGAAAAAGTTTTTCGTACGGAAAAATGTATAAATTATTTTTCTAGAAAATTTAAAAATAATTTTCTAATTTTTTTTTTGATAGACTAACTTTATAATTCATAATCAACATTTTAAGACCAAGATTGAGGTCAACCAATAGGATTAAGTGGTCTAAAAAAGCAGTTGAACATTTTACGGTCTCGTTTTACGCATTGCTATAACTAGGGCCTTAAGGGCCCAACCCATAGAATCCGTCGCGTCGACGAATTGTCGTATTTGACGGAACGAGTTCTCCCATAGAATCCGTCGCATACGGTGAAAGGTAGGGTGTAAATGTTTTAGAACCATTTTAGGTAGGACTAGTTATATAAAATTTTATGTTTCACCGTCGTTTGAAAATTGCTATTTTAGACACAAACCAAATACATTTATTTGCAGGAGAACCAAAACAGCTTTTCAACACTGTGGTGAAAATTTCCGATGTCAATAACAGGACAGCTGATTACTGATAACGAAAGTGACAGTTCTTTGTGGAGTAGGTAAATCAAAAAATTAAAACAAGTTCGGGTTGGAATCGCAATAGAAAACATGCAAATTCTATGCAGGTCGTTAAGGACAATATCCAGTTTGGGCAAAATTGTCCCTCAAAATGAGTGGTTTCATGTGTCTCGGGCAAATTACAGCTCGACAATAACGCCAGTTAAAATGGCTGCCAATGTATTCAAATCGAATGAAACCGATCCAAATGCATCGCCCTTGGTCATCATGCACGGTCTGTTTGGCTCCAAACAAAACTGGAGAGCCATAAGTAGAGCATTGGAGAGTAAAACAAAACGAAAGGTTTGTTAGTTCTGAAAAGAAGCAAGATTTTATATAACAAAACCTCAGATTTACAACGTAGATGCCCGAAACCACGGCGATAGTCCCCATGATCCTGCACACAGCTCAGCACACATGGCTGAGGACATTAAATTTCTAATGCAAGAAGAGAACGTTGATCGCATCTCAGTCATGGGTCACAGCATGGGTGGCAGAGCAATGATGTTCTTCGCTTTGAAATACGTAAGCATTACTTGGCTATTGTTGAGTGTTCATTTCTATTATGTCACCATGTAGCCGAAATTGGTTGAAAAGGCCATTATCGTGGACATATCACCAGTTTCCATTCCCAGCAATTTTGAAACTATGGAGGATATTTTTCTTGCAATGAAAAATATAAGTGTTTCACCCGACCTGTCAATGGTGGAGGGCCGACCGATTGTCGAAAGCCAAATAAAGAAAGCCGTACGTGACAAGGAAACCGTTGACTTTATCATGTTGAACTTGAGAAAACTGAAAACTGGAGAGTATGATGCAGGACGTCAATATGCATTTTGATTTGTTTTTATGTTTACGTTTTGTTTAAGGTTTGTTTGGGGTCCAAACGTAAATGCCTTGCATGCGAATTTTGGAAATTTTCGTAATACTCAACAGTTCAACTTGCCTCCATTCACAGGGCCGGTCCTGTTCATTGGTGGAAATAAGTCGCAGTTCTTAAGGTACGTTGGAATGTGTATATTTGTAAGGAACGGAACAGAATTTTTTGATTATTTACAGTCCCGATGATTGGCCGAAAATCAAAGAACTATTTCCGAATGCTGAGGTGGAGTGGCTAGACGCTGGTCACTTGGTGCATTTTGAGCAACCAGCGAAATTCATGGATTTAGTTTCTAATTTCCTGAAGTGATGCGGTGTGATTCTCAAATTATTATGTTTGTAAATAGAGTTCGACGGCGACGCTGCTACCACACCACACTTCACGACCGTAGTCTAAATTTTATGCCTTTAATTCGAATTTAGATAATAAAATAGAAAATTGTAAATTCAATCTGCGAGTCTGTTGCAATATTTTGTTACTCAACAGGATAAACTGAAGTTGGTAGCGCCCGGTCGAGAGGTTGCGAAACTTAGGGATTTTAAGCGTAGGTTTCTACCCGTGTTCCGAAGTAAATCATGTCTTATTTATGCGATGATTGCTGCAATCTATTGATTTGCTTGGATTGCGCACAATTTAGATGATGATCCCGGAGGATTTTGATGAATTCTTGTCCCTTCGTGTCTAATGTCGTTTTCCATTGGGCAAAAAGAAGCGGCCGGGAGAGTCCGGAATCGAAAAAATCACTTCTGAAACCGTTCCATTGGAACAAAAAATACTCTTCTGGTGATTCTGAGGAGAGAATTTCGCTTCTGGATTTGAAGTCAGAATCCACTCAAGAAGCACTCACACAAGTGCAGTTTGTGTATTTTATACAAGTCAGCTGACAGCTGCCGTAGATTATTTTTTGGCATTTCACCAATACTCTCGTGGTTTCAATCAGAAGCAGTTTTCTTGTTCCATTGGACTACAGAATGAGTGGATCCCCGAGTGAAACCAATGGAAAACGATATAAGCCTTCGAACCCACGACCAGATAGGTTGCGAGCTTTGCCAATCACTTACTCGTCGAATACTAAAGTGAGTACAAAGCTTACGAAGCTCACGAACCACCAAATCGGCCAGTAACTTATTGCGACTATCACTCGCATTGAACGGCCCTCTTACTTATGTCGTTTTCCATTGGGCAAAAGGAAACGTCCGGGAGAGTCCGAAATCGAAAAATTCACTTCTGAAATCTGAAACCGTTCCATTTGCACAAAAAATACTCTTCTAGTGATTCTGGGGAGAGAATTTCGCTTATCGATTTGAAGTCAGTATCCACTCAAGAAGCACTCACACAAGTGCAGTTTGGGTATTTTATACAAGTCAGCTGACAGCTGCCGTAGATTATTTTTTTGGCATCTCACCTACACTAGTGGATTCAATCAGAAGCAGTTTTCTTGTTCCATTGAACTACAGAATGAGTCGATCCCCGAGTGAAACCAATGGAAAACGAGTTTTAACTTTGACATTTACCGCTAAACAGGGACACCCTTTTTAAATGTAGGTATTGATAATCAACCAACTGCAAATGTACATTCCAAAAACTTTTGAAACTGACTTAATCAAGCGAACCAGTGAGTGCATTCTTTTCTTTTTCAATTCAAGAGATTTAAATGTTGTTGGTGTGACAGACTCCTACTGGTTAATCTAACCCCTTTCCATTGGTTCTCTTCAACAGACCCCTGCACCTACTATTCGTATTACTTCACGGGCCGTAGTTTTTATCCTTCTACCTCATAAGGTTTCTTGTTCTTCTTTCTTTTTAGTTTTGAGAACGGTTTCGATAAACGATGGTACTTGATTTCGCTCGCGATCATATTCCCTATGATATTTTCGTGTGAGATATAACCTATCTCCGATTGCAGGTGCTGTCTTTCCATTTTATTATCACAAATCTTTAAAATATCTTTTAAAGCACATACGCTGAGTTTAGACAGTAATACATTTATTTTAATACAACAATATGTAAGCCTTAAATTTAAATTTAGAGAAATAGTAAAAATGCCACCAAATATTGATTGTTGTCGCAGCTTCAATCGCCATTCTTCAATTCGTCTGTATTTTGTAAGTCGAAGGAATTGGGCCACTTAAACTGGGTGGGTCCATAGCATTTCTTGAGTTACCTGTGCGGTGTTCCTATGGATAGGCTTTGTGATATCGAAGGATGTTTCTGATGGGGTGGACGATCTTTAAACGTGTCCAGGCTGGAGTAGCACGGCGACGAGTCGCCTCAGTCCGAAGAACCAATCGTCGTGGAAGCTATTGTATAAATGACACATGTGGTACACTTGTGGTACAGACTGTTTCACTGGTAAAAGAGCCTTCGAGGAATCGAAAATTAAAACTTACTCAAATCTGCTGGAAAGAAAGCTTTATAAAAGTCCAACTGCCTGCTAGCAAACCCAAATAAATTTTTCGGTTTCCAGCAAAGAATTTTGTACTTAACTCTGTCAAAAGCCTTTCAGAACTCCAGCAGACAAGGGAGGATAACACAACCTCGATATCTGTTGTATTACGCTCCTTCCACTTCGATCTTTTCTTATACTCGTTTCTTTTAAAATATCGGACAACCGTCGCTGTGGAACAACAGAGGTTAGATCCAAAGTCAGGCAATAGTACTATGTACGTAATAAAACACAAAGTCGCTTATTTTCTCACATCGTGCTTTTATTGCAGATCTTAGTCAATTCCAAATAGTTTTTTTTTTCTTTTATTGATTACAAGATAACAGTAGACATTCCGAATATTTGACTATTTTTCTTTATTACAATTTTTTTTTCGTGTGAAAACAAAAATAAACTCCAACTCTTTACAGCAGCAGAGTGCGCAATGCACATGTACATAATTATTTTGTTTATCATTTGCTAACATTTATAGTAATTTCATTAAAAAAACAATTTTCGTATAGAGAATCATTTGCATATTTGTTTTTATCAGAATGATTTGGTGTGGATAACGTTTTAGTGGACAGAATCCTTTATTTTTCGTTAGATGTGTGTGTGTTTGTTTGTTTGTTTCATTTGTGTGATTTGCGATAACTAAACTTAAAACAAAAACACAAATCGATTTGCAATTTGAAAATCCGTTTAAACCCGTGCTCTCAAATGTGCCTCGAGCAAAAGCTCTTAATAATATTTTTGATTTTTTTTTTTGTAATAAAATGATAAATTTAATACCTATAAGTACGTAAATATGCAGATTTAAAATTTTTACTTTACAAAGTATATCATGTACTGCTTAGTACATTATTTTTTTTTTATGTTTCATATGCATTCGTTTCAAAAGTATATTTTTATGCAAATATGTATGAATGACATTTAGTTTTTCTGTTTATTTAAACAAAAGCTTAGTTAATATAAACATTATTTGATACTATTTAACGTTTTTTATACGTTAAACATTTCGCTTGTCTTTGTTTTTAACCACCGGTGGTTGGAATGTTTTTTTTTAGTTTTTACATCTGGCTTAACTTATATGTAGTTTTAAATAATATTGGTTGGCTTTGTTTCCTAGTAAGGTGAACACAATGTTTGGGCAATAGAATATCTAAAAATGAATAGATACGAAACCGTAGAACGGAGTCGCTTGTGTAAATTTGTAGCATTTATCGACTAAATGAGGGTGTGTTATAAAAAAAAAGGACTTCGGCTTCGAGATATACCTTTAATTTCTCCCACGCCAACTAGTCCTTCGATACACAATATACAATTTTCTTTTCAGTTTATCGCCCGAACTTGAAAGAGTGAACATCTTCTCGTGCTGTTAGACAATAGTGTGAAGTTAGTGGCGATTGCTCGCCGTTCTTATACAAAAATACTTCGGAAATAATATTTCGCGACGTGCATGTCGATGGCCCCGTGCAAAAACAACCTAAGTGCACTTAGTATAGTTTGGAGTTATGTGTACCATCAGAATCCCCATATCAGCTTTTATTTTTTAATTTTTTTTTCATGCAAATATAACCAAAAACCTTGAAAGCAGAGCCATAATTGCACTTAGGATAACACCTAATGTGTCGCAGTCAGCAATATTTGGCAGCACCGAGGAGCAAGGCGAGCCTCGCCAACAGATGGAGGCCCAGCATTTATAGAAGGGCGAACGTCATTGGCCGGCCAATGAAAATCATCGTTCTAAAAATTTTCAGCTGAAAATTTTTCCCAACAGCGGCAGTCTTCAAACAACGTCAGTGGCAGCGGCAGCAACCTACAAATTTAAAACCACCAAACTACGAAAAACCATTGAAACAAATCATCGTTTAATTTGCGCAACTAAACTAAATAAAATTTAATCAACCAAAACCATAAGACTCATTTTATTTTCGAACAATTTACATAATGCGAACAATTATTTCAAGCAAAATCATACCAACATATCATAGTATTGTTTTCAAAAAAATGTCCGATCATTGCATTCATACTATGTTGACATACTATTATTTTGCATGGAATTTTGATTACTTGGCTGAACTTATGTGACTCTTGGTATATTTATAAGTGTACAAAAGAGAAAGAAGATGAAACCAAAGTGTATCTTAGTATAATTTCCAGTGAACTTTTTTGAGTGTTGATGAATTTTAACTACCGTTACAATATTATTGCTTGGAAGAATTTCGTTCAGTTGTGTTTATGAGCTGAATTGCATTCGTAATTGTTTTCAATAGGTAGTTCGTCAAAATTCGCTGCATCTCTAATGGAATGTATTGAAGATTAAGATTTTATGGGTAAATTGCAAACTATTTTAAGACATTCTTCTGCAAATGTATTTACATACTTCTTTTGCATTTGCAGAACCATTTCCGGACAGTGGCAGCGAGTATGAGCCGGACGACGAAAATTCGTCTGAGACCAGCGGTTCAAGGCCAGCATATAGCGTCCTGACACCAATACAAAGGAAACAATTTAAGGCAAATCCTAAGTTCGATACCCCTGAAAATCTGAAGGCGAAAAGTGGAAGAAAACGACCAGCTAATAAACAACTTTTGAAACGAAATCAAGCCAAACATTCCAAAAATTCAGGAAAGTCCTACATTTCTTCGAAAGGCGTTTTAAACAAAAAAAAAAACTTACAAAAAGGTTGTGGAGTAAGCTGCAGGAGGAGGCAAGGTATGAACTTTTTACAAATTTTTTATAAAATCGGATGCAGCACCGATTCTGCAAAGAAGAAAAAAAGGCTTGGAAAGGATGGATTGGACTTTTTCTAAAACGCCATTTAGATTTGTCCATTAGAAAATCGGAAGGGGTTTCTCAAGCTCGAGTATTGGGAATGAATCGAGACGAAGTTAGAATCCACTTCGAGCTCTTAGAGAGGGTTCTAGTTAAAAATGACTTAATGGCCAAACCTCGAAACATTTTTAACATGGACGAGACTGGATGTCAACTGAATAATCGTCCAGAGCTAGTGGTTGCAGGAAAGGGCTCAAAAAATGTTGCAGTAATATTAACATCTGCTGAAAAGGGCGAGACGATCACTGTGATCGCTTGTTGCAATGCTGAAGGAAGTTTCTAATCATCAGCTTGTGTCTTCAAATGTATGTCTTAGGATATGTTTTTTTTTCTGTTATCTTGCATTAAATAGGATGATGAATCTAACAGGTAAAAACAAGAAAAAGCAGTTTGAGGATGGTATGCCTTACGCTCTTACTTCTAGATGGGTGAAAAGTCAGCGTACCTACGTTACAAGTGACTTCGTTTTCACTTGGCTTCAAAAGCAAGTTAGGTTAGGTTGGGTGGGGTTGTGAGATCGTCACAAAAGACCAGGCACCATAGCGGGCCCATCGCATTCCCCAAGAGAGAGGATATAGAACAGGTAAAAATTGTCAAGGTTTTATAATCATACCCACTTTGGTATTTTTTTTGACAGGTGGACGTAGTGCAGACAATTGATATACAAGAATCCAGTGACATCACCCAGGGAAAATGCTAAATATCCTTTCGCCAATACCATCAACTTCCAGAGCCACTAAGTTCAATCCAAGGAAGCTAAGGAAGCAAAAGGCTCGAGTTCTAACTTCACAAGAAAATGTGTAGCACAAAAATTAAAGTCCCTGAAACGAAATAAAAAGCTACCAAAAACTCTGAAGAAGTATAAAATTCCGAAGAAGAGATCACGCCATACAGATACTCTCTCTGAGGAAAGCCTGAACGTTCCGTATCATGACGAAGCTAATGATGATGATCCAGAGGATTTTTAGGAAGGACTCTGCGCATGATGTGGCAAAGACTATAATGTTACCACAAAAAAAGATGACTGGTTACAGTGCTTAATTTGTCCAAAGTGGTCCCATGATACATGCACATCATACAAAAACACTTGCAACAAATGTGTCAATAAAAACATAAAAAAAACAATAACGTGCCATATAAGATATAACCCGATAGGGGTACCATTTCCCTATAGGGGGATATGGTTTTTTGTAATGTTTTATGTACTATTTATTTTATGACTGAAGAAATGTCTGCGTTCCTATCTTAATATTTATTTTATCAATTTAATAAATAGCATTTCAGTTTGAGTTTCGTCTAAAAATGTCTTATAATTCTAACGAAAGAAAGAGACGAATAGTACCTAAGGACCGCTGACGACTAAATAAATAAATAAAGTGGTAACATGACAACACAGGTCATGTAGGAAGCGTGCTGTATTGAAGGGATCCTATCAATCCGTGGAAAACTATTCTAGCACATACTCTGTAGAGCTTGGGATCCCAATTACAAAATGAAAGACTGGTTGTACATAATGATGGTCAGACAAGTAGAACATAGCGCCGCGTAAGCTACATTTTTGTATGGTGACCTCCACCAGTAACCATGTAGAGATTGATAGCAAAAAAGGAAGAAACGAACCAAAGTGAACATTAAAAAACTAAAAATATGTCGTTAATGGAAACAAACAATTTTAGAGAAAGTTCAGTAATTATTACGGACTATAAATCAATCGTAGCAAAGAGATAAAATAAAAATTGAGTTCAAGTCATTGTTGAAGACTAAAAATCAGAGAGAAGTATCTGTTAGAAGTCCTATTCGAAAAGACGAAAATTTCGCGGCAAGTATACCTACTCCACGATTCCAGAAGGAATTCACCAGCAGAAGAGGAAGTAACCGAAATGGCAGCTGACCCAAATACCATATTGGCTACGATGGCGCAAATTCTGTCTAGACTAGAGACCAATACAATACTCAGCAAGCTGATAGCCGAGCCTTAGTTCTAATGCGAGAGATTTCATATATAAAATATATGAAAAATCGAGAAGAGCTGACACAGTTTATAACCATATTAGCCTAACACCGAAGGATAAAAGACCAGCTACATGGACCGCGATAGCACAATGCAAGCTAACTGGAAGAGCAAAGGAGCTACTGCTCACTAATGCAACAACAACCTGGAATGAAGCGAAGAATCTTCTAGGATTGACCTTTAGACCGATAATCGACCAGGGAGAAATTACAAGAAAATTTAATACCTAATTTAAGGGCAAGTTCAGTTTTAGATCTAAATAATAAAAGAACCAAAAAAAGAACAGAAATATCCCTGCGAACGCTTATGTACAGACATGGAAATAACAACACTTTCTGTACAAATGGAGAACACAGCTCCGACGACAACTCCACCGTCGAGTTTGACGCTAGAGCACCAAAAGTCGAGGGGGTGATTGTAAACACCATCAATATTATTCAAACCCTCTGTCACTGACAAAGCGATTATTGTGAAAGTGCCGCTGATGAAAATGCTGGTGAAATTCCAGATGCTGATGCCCAATGCCTGTACATTGCTGTAGACGAAGGTACCGAAGCCAACCGAATCACAACCGATGACCACACTGAAGAACCAGATGAAACTGAAGCTGGATTTGACTGCAAGCTGGCCATATTGCGAAAGAAGCAGGAGATCCTGTTGTTGGAGCGATCTATTGCTGCGCTGCAGAGCGGTGAGTTACCAAACACCCCGCTACCGATTCAGGCTCTGACACCTACCGCTGTATCGACAAGTCGCCTTACTTTTCGAGACATTGAGCACGCTATTACGAAGTTTGACGGTGAGAATCGAGCACATAGCATCCAAGACTTTCTCCGAAATTTTAAACGTGTCATGCACATGGTCGGAGCTGACGAATTATTCAAGTATACGTGCCTGTGCAGCTCTTTAGTTGGCACGGCAAAACTGCTCCAAAGTAAGTAAAAACGCATTGGATTATGGTGATCCACAAGGTCTTACCTCTTGATCGATATGTGATTAGAGACATAGAAAACTGTCAGCTGACTCAACTGCCCTATGACGGTGTGATCGAAGCTTCGCGTATTCGGAAATGGGTAACGGACGATGGTTTTGAAATGTGTTTGAATCGGGGTCGATTTCAATGTCAGATCGGCCGAAGCTGTAACGTATTGTAACGTATCAATATCATATATAAGTTAACACAGAAAACATTGGACATCAGAGATCAGACTCCATCCAGCGCAGACGATGCACCGACACCCGAAACCTACAACATCCGCAACCACTGATGACAGCAAACTACACAATAGGCGCATTCCCGCACGTACGGCAATGTAATGTACGAGTAGCTGTGGGAACACATCGACGCCGCTAGTTGTAAGAATAGTATTTAAGCCTTAGAATGTAAACAAACTATGTTCAGTATTGTTGTAGGCAGAATCGCTGCCAGTTCGTTTAGTAATAAAGTTTTTTTTTAACAACTATAAATCTCTCTCGAATTAATTTATATGCTCATGTAACATCTGTATTATATCGGCTCATGTAGCCTCTTCGTTGTGCGATTGGAACGAGTCATCTGACAGCTGGAAAATGTGACCAATCAGAGGGCTCGTTCTATATCGTCCAATGAAATTGGCCGTTCTAAAAGTTTTCGGCCGCTTTCTGGAAAAGGAGAGAATTCTGATAACAAATCGGACACGACATTTTGTTAGTTAAGAAAGAATCAAATAAAGAAAATACAAGGAAGTTACAATTTTTATGGAAACTTTGTCATCCACTTTTTAAAAATATAAAAAGGAAAGCACAACAGTAGAAAATGATTGATGAGCTTGGTTTACCAGGTAATTTCAGATATAAGATTGCTTCAATTTTAGTTTTTCGTTTTGTTTTTAGCTGAAATAGCAAAAAAGAAGTGGAAGTGTTTACGAGACTCATATTGCAGAGTTAGTTTCTGGACAGGGTGCTGAGATCTGAGAATCCCGAATCATTCTGGAAGTGCAGTGATATCATGGAATTTCTCAATATAGCGTCCCTTAAACTATCGATACTATCGAAACGAATACATGAGCACATATTCGAAGGTTGAAGTTCTGATAAAACTGGTGAAACATTCCTTTCCTTTTAGGTTTAAACATTTGGCCCTTCGAGCCGAAAAGTATTAGTCCATTTTAAGAATACAATATCAAAGATATTTACAATGAGCAATGACTGCGAGGGGTTGAAAGTGCGCCTGGTACAGCTCCAATAGACATGGGAGCATTTCAACCATGACTGTATCGAACTGCATGAGTATTGCAACTCTGCAGTCGATGTATTAAGTAAATATGTATATAAACTTAACGAAAGACCGAGAAGGTTCTGAGATTTGTATGACGAAAGTCAGTCTTTCAGCAGGAACCAACCGAGAAGGTTGTACATGAGAATAATAAACAAAAGTGGTTTTTATACATTTTTTCCACTATAATTGGCTTGTGTTTTATTTGTCTGATGGTTTACATTTGTCCTCTTCGGATTGTGATAGGTAACATCTCTTGTGACTATAATTTAGCTGAGCTACGATACATTTTGGTCCGTGTCGAGCCGGATAAGTGCCAGTGACGTGATGGTGCAGGTTTTTATTTGGAAAAAGTGCATTGTGAGTGAGCAGGTCTCGTTTTATTGAGAAACTAAAGTGGTGATGGTGAAATTGCGCTGCGATGAAAATCACGCAGTCGCAAAATAAAGAAAAATGTGCGCAGGAATACATTATGCGAGCAGGAAGCGGCATATCATCAGCAGGCAGTGCGAAAAAAGGGCACTGTACATCAATTTGTACCTACCAGCATGTAAGTACCTAAGTGCATAGATATTGTTTCGTTGTTTTTCCCTTTTGCAAGCAGAAGCGACCCATACAAATTCTTCATCAAGAATTAAGAGCAGGAGCAGGTAAGAGAGTTTTGTGTTCTCGCGCCACAGCGAAAACACACACCACGAACAGCGAGCGAGAATCGAGGAATATTTACATAGAAATATTCTGTCGCGCACTCGCAGCAGCGAAGAGAAGGAAAGACAAGAAGGTTTCGTTAATTCGAAAAGTAGATAGCCCCGCGCGGTCGTGTGTTGAAAAAAAAAGGCAAATTCGAACGAGGAATAAAGCAAACAATTTTATTAAAGTTGCAAGAACAGTGAAACAATCATTTCTCATATAAAATCTTTTTAGGTGAGTCTTAAATACAGTCCACATGGATAGCATGACAAGTAAGATCTTTTTAGATATTGTAGAATTGTTGTGTGCAAGTGAAAGGTCGCGGTTGCGGTAGTATAAAATTTCTTAGTTGCGGTGAATGTGCATCGGCGGCCACAACGAGGGCACAGGGGAGGGTGTCTGGTTACCATTTTATGGTTCAGACGGAGAAGCAAGTATATGTGAATGAGTGAAGCGAGTGTGCGAATTCTTTTGTTTTGTGCTTGTGTGATAGGGGAATTGCAAGAATCCCATATTCTGATTGTGCTTTTGTGTGATGGCGATGGGAGTAATTATTATTATACATAATTATATTTATCTAGAACCTAAATATCAAATTATGGGGATTGTTGTTGCTGCTGGGTTAAGATTTATTTTTCTTTCAGGTTGCTTGTGTTAAGTTTTTTTTTGTTGTCACCTTTTTTTCTGGCCAAGTTGATAGTTTGTCGAGACATCAAGAGAGGGGGAAGGAGGGACTAGAGCACAAATGTGCCAGTCGCCATTAATTTTACAAAGCGAGAAATATGGTCGAGACAAACAATGAGTAGCGAAGCAGGTGGAACTCAGAGCACTTGAGTGCGAGTTACCAAAAAATAAAAGAGAAAGAGTGAAGGAGGAACTTGAGTGCAAATGCACCGGTTGCTGTAGATCAAGATCTTAGTTGATTTTTATATAGGTAAATAAAAAAAAAAAGGAGACATAGCAGAAGAAGGAAAAAACTCAAAGCACGACGGTGCTAGTTTTTAAGAGAAGGAGCTTGCAAGCAGCAGGAGCAAATATTTCAGAATATGCTCAATTGAGTTCTGAAAAGCAACAAACAATATAAAATTGTTGTGAGAAACTTGAATTATAAAACAAGAACATAAAACAACAACAACTATAAAAGCAGCAACAATTTTCCACCCCATTAATTTGATTATTTCATTTAGTTAGTTCCGCATAATGGGAAAAGCCAATTGCTTAGTACCTACTGCGGAATATTTCTTATTTATTTACTTTCGCATAATGGGAAAAGCCAATTGCTTAGTACCTACTGCGGAATATTTCTTATTTATTTACTTTCGCATAATGGGAAAAGCCAATTGCTTAGTAGGTACCTACTGCGGAATATTTCTTATTTATTTACTTTCGCATACTGGGAAAAGCCAATTGCTTAGTACCTACTGCGAAATATTTCTTATTTATTTCAGCTATCGCATATTGGGAAAATGCAAAGTGCTTAGTACCTACTGCGAAATTTTTGTTTTGTTTATTTCAGCTATCGCATATTGGGAAAAAGCAAAGTTCTTAGTACCTACTGCAAAGTATTATTTATTAAGTTTTTATTCCAGGATAAAGCATTATTGAAATATGATTTCTAATGTGATACACTTTTCTCTATGCCTTTTTAGGAAAGGAAAAGCAAGCAGGCATTTTTGAAAGAGATGGAAAGAGAACAGGAATGCAACAACAACTATTTGTTGGATGCCGGAATATTTTC
This sequence comes from Cheilosia vernalis, assembly GCA_949126925.1. NCBI lineage: Eukaryota > Metazoa > Arthropoda > Insecta > Diptera > Syrphidae > Cheilosia > Cheilosia vernalis. Next base: position 22,199,970 of record OX421360.1, read on the forward strand.
GGTGAGCAGGATGCTGGCGTTTGTGCAATCGCCAAGCTTTGGGACTTGCACGCTGGCAGCAGCACAGGTCAGGCTTGAAGCCTATCAGGATGCTTGGTCGCAGGTGAAGGTGTCTTATAGCAGGATTGCGTTGGCCAACGATTTGTTGATCAACTGAGTTGCAACGCAGGGTTGCTGAAACAGAGGCAAAACATTTGCCACCTATGCAGCATGAAAGAAGGTAGCAGAAAGAACTCCAAGATCAGGAGCAGCAGGCAGAGCAGGACATCCCATCGAAGTCCAGGTTAGTCTTCCATTCGCCAACACGATGTGTAGAACACCTGACGATCGTTCAATGGTGATATTATAAAATGGCAGGGTTTTGAGATTGATTTGTGGCAGTGATCTATGACAATGATATAATAGCGCCCGCCTACATATTTTCGTATCGAAAGGTAACGCATTGGGTGGAGCAGCAAGCAGGAAAATTGAGCAGCCGTGTCGTCCATACAGCAGGCGCGGTCAGCTCTAAGCAAATGTGAGAATGTGCGAGCAGGTGGCAGCAATGCCCGGAGAGAGGAAGCAGAAGCTGACAAAAAACCATTATCTAGCCACTCGTGCAAATCTTTGAGTCATCCAATATGGCGTTGCCCGGAGTTTGCGGTGTCGAACTTGCGGGCCAAGCAGGACTTCGTGAAGGAGAAAACACTCTGCTTGAATTGTCTGATGTAGGACATGCACCGAAGGAGTGCTTCCAGGGACCGTGCGTACAGTGCACCGGGAAGCAAATACAATAGTGTACTCTCTACTCTGTACTCTATGAGAGAGCTTAAGAAGGTTGAAGCAATGATCTTCCATGTGCAGGAAAAGGGAAGAAAGAGAAGGAGCTAGCAGGAAGGCGGAAACAAGCAGAAGATAGATTGACTAGTTGTCCCTTCCGAGAGACGCCCTCATTTGGACAGAACTAGGACAAAAGCAATAGCAAGTACAGCAGGAGTGAAAGAAGCAGAGAGTGAGTCATAGGATAAATACAGCTATAAGTAGCATTTATTTAACATATTTTAATTATAATGAGCAAGAGCAGCGAATATTTACTTTGATGCCTACGGCACAGGTAATAATCGAGATGGATGGCAGGAAGTTTGGCCAATAAGGGCACAACCTGACCTAGAAAGTTGGGCTTGCCAAAGGTGCAAATAGCGGAGAGTTATTGGTGTGAAAGGCGAACCACACTTCTTGTAGGTCCATGGTTCAATTCGCAGGTTTCAGTAGAGCAGGATTTCTGGGTACTGCCCAAAGAAAGTAAATGGGAGCCAATTGTGCCTACACACAATTTGGGATCGCCACGGATGGACATGTCTACGGGGTTGCCACTTGCGGATCCAGAATATTGGAAAGCAGGTCCCGTAGATTTATTGCCAACGTTTATAGCAGAGACATTTATTTCTTTTTAAGGGCATCAGTCTGATGATGTTCTAGAGATGGAAGCTATTTTTAGCAGGATCATACTCGGAAAGTATGATAGCGAGAAGGATAGCATGGGCATTGAGCTTGAGCAGGTGTCACATGTTGTGTACATCGAAGACAATCAACATCATGAATCGCTTAAGCGTTTATGGCAGTTGGATGGCATTGAAATGTCATCAAGCAGGTCAAAAGAGCAGGAGCATGTGGAACAGAATTTCATCAATACGTTTTTACGTGATAATTCTTGCAGGTTTGTTGTGACGATTCCTTTGAAGGAATCAGAGAAGGAGCTTGGAAGCTTGGAGCTTACAGCGAGACATTATTTCTTTGCTTTAGAGAGAAGGCTAGCAGGAGATTCTGAACTAAAATAGGATTCATGAGAGTGTATGAAAGAGCAGGGCACATGACACCAGTAACTGGTACAGTGCATGGCAGGCTTATATACCACATGCCACATCATTGCGTCACTGAAAAGTTTAGAGTCGTATTCGATGCGAGCTGCAGGACAAATAAGGGCACTTCATTAAATGAAGTGCAAATGCTAAGTGAAAAACTACAGAAGGATCTGCACGAAATTTTAATGCGTTTCCGCAGGCATCGAGTTGCTATTAGTGCGGATATTAAAATGATGTTCAGAATGGTGAAGGTTGTGAAGGAGCAGTGGGATTTGCAGCGTATATTCTGGAGATAAGCCCGCAGGATAATTTGAGAGAATATTGGCTGACGGTAGTCACCTTTGGTATGACTTCATCAGCTTATAGCACTGTAAGAGAGAAGCAGAGCAGGAGTTTTCAAAAGCTGCTAAGGCAATTATGGATGACTGTTCCACGGGTGCTGATTCCGAAGAGAAGGCGATCGAATTATCGAAAAATATCGATGATGTTTTAAAAGGCGCAGGTTATGAGCTTAGAAAATGGAAATCTAATTCCAAGGCTATAGTGAAGGACATGAACTATGAAGAGCAGGAATCAATCTTGTTTCAAGATGATGAAAAGGCGTCGATTTTTGGTCTTAAGAGAAGGACCAATTCACCTTGCAGTGAAAACACTAGTGACTATGCAGGCAATTACGAAGAGAAAGGTAGTGAGCTGCGTTGTGCAACTTTACGATTCTAATGGGTTCATAGCTCCCGTTACGATTGTAGGGAAGATTCTTATCCAAGACATATGGCGTTTAAACGTTAACTGGGATGGGAATCACCAAGAGAGATAGATGAGAGATGGAGAGATTTTTGGCAGGAAATAACATTCTTAGAATGTAAGAATTCAGAGATGGATAGGTACCTCGGAAAAGGTACGGAAGGAAAGTCATGGTTTTCGGATGCTTCCGAAAGAGCATATGGAGCAGCGAATAATGTGAGAAAGCCAAATGGCTGTATTTAAGCCATTCTTCTATCAGCAATAACACGGGTTGCGCCACTTAAAACAGTGACAACACCAACACCGCGATTTGAGCTTACAGCAGCGGAGCTATTGGGACGACTAATTGTTAGCGTTATCAAAACGATGGAATGTGAAGGTATCGAGTAGGCATTGAAAAAAATTACCATTCAATTTGAAAACAATTTTAGCGAATAGAGTCTCGTCTATACAGACAAACACTGAAGTCAAAAGGTGGAGACATGTTGGAGCGAAGTATAACCCTGCTGATCTCCTAAGTAGAGGAGTAAACTCATCAGCATTGGTTGATAATGGAATGGTTGAAAAAACTTCGGTCGAGCTGGTCATCTGAAAAGTTTGTGCCAAATGTTTCAGATGGGGGGAGGGATGAGAATAAGGTTTTTGTGATCACGAAATTCACCGCCAATTTATCTATTTATATGAGGTGCTGGAGAAGGAGTATTCCATTCATCGAATACACGTCTACATTAGAGCAGGCTATAAAAATAATCAGCTATGTACTTCACTTTATCAATGCAACTAGAGCAAATATAAGATGACGGAAGGATGATGAGAAGAGATATGGCAAGAGACGGAGACGTTCTGTACGTCGTGTGAAAAGGAGAGAAAGAGCAGGAAACATAGAAATAGAGCAGAGAATATAGCAGGAGTACTTGAACAACCGTCTTCCGAAGAGAAGATGGAATCAATTGATCACTTACGAAGAAAAGAGCAGGAAAATTATTTTGCGAAGGAAATTACTTGTATAGAGAAGCACAGGTGTTTACCTGACAAGAGCAGGATAGAATCCTTGAAACCAATTCTGGATGGTGAACAGATTCTGAGAGTTTAGGGAAGGTCAGAGAGAGCAGAGATGGAATATGAAAGAAGGCATCCAGCAATCGTGCCAAATGGTTCTCGATTATCTTGGTTAATCATGGATAGCGCTCATTAAGCAACTACACATGGTGCAGGGCAGGACATAATCCAAAGCTCCGAATTGAGCTGAGGGATTATCTACATAAGTGCTTGATTTGTGTGCGACATAACCGTCGCTTTGAGATGCAATTGATGGCTGATTTGCCACCATAGAGAGTTACAGCAGGAAAAGTTTTTCAGGGGTAGATTACGCAGGTCCGTTTGAGATCAAAATGATCGACAGAGCAGGTGAGCAAATAACAAAGCAGAAATGTTGGGTTTCCATCTTTGTTTGTCTCAAATAAGAGCAGTGCATATTGATTTGGTTATCAGATCATACTTCAGCGGCGTTTATTGCTTGTTTCGAACAATTCATAGCGAGAAGGGGCAGGTGTGAAAGGTTGTATAGCGACAATGGTACAGCATTTGTCAGTGCAGCGAAGGATTTCAGAAGGCAAAAGAGCGTTGGCTAGTGAAGGATACTTTTGAACACATCAAGGTGCAGCGGTAATGTCAATGAATGAATGAATCATTTGACGAAAATTGTTGGTGTGAAGGGTTTAGCATATGAGCAGGGTTTGACACTACTACTTGGGATGAAAGCAATATTGAATTCAAGACCGCGTTATCCATTGAGCAATGATCCAAATGATCTATAAGCGTTAACGCCGGGACATCTTTTGGTTGGTGAGGCACTCGTGTTACCGTTACCATTCGTAACGAATGAGATGCCAAATAGGTACAAAAGGTATAAAATTATGGAAGGAGCGTAAAACTATGGTTGCGCATTTCTGGAGCAGTTGAATGGAAGAGTACCTATCTACTGTGTATGAGAGAAAGAAATGGCGAAATACGGCTTGAGAGAAGGACAATTGAGCGTAATAAAGAGCGAGAATTACCCACCATCGACATGGGCGATTGCCCGATATTGAGATTAAAACCAAGCAGAGAGGAGTGTTATACTGCGAGCAGCAACCAATCAACTTACGAGTCCAGTACAAAAGATCTGTATCCTGCCAATCGAATAGCTGAAATGATTTATCTAATTATTATAATTTATATTTATCTTTAGCAGAAATATGTTTAAATAAAAAGCGAAAGGGTAGAAAACCGTAGGTTTTCGCCGGGACTGTATCGAACTGCATGAGTATTGCAACTCTGCAGTCGATGTATTAAGTAAATATGTATATAAACTTAACGAAAGACCGAGAAGGTTCTGAGATTTGTATGACGAAAGTCAGTCTTTCAGCAGGAACCAACCGAGAAGGTTGTACATGAGAATAATAAACAAAAGTGGTTTTTATACATTTTTTCCACTATAATTGGCTTGTGTTTTATTTGTCTGATGGTTTACATTTGTCCTCTTCGGATTGTGATAGGTAACATCTCTTGTGACTATAATTTAGCTGAGCTACGATACAATGACCATACTAAGATCCTGGAGACGATTGCCAGCAAGGAGATAGACTCTAGAGACATTGTGGCGTCAAGAGATAGCACAACAACCAGAGCCAGCAGAGCAAGAGGTGGCAGCCAATACGCAACAGCAGATAGCGGTTCAAGTGCAGATGTCAGTCCAGCTGCAAGACCTAAAAAAAATTCATGGGTCGCTCACCAAACGGCAAGGGTTCCACGACCGTGACGCCAGAATATACGTTTTTGTTTTTGAGGAAGTCGCTTGTGGGAAAGGCAGCTCATGGACGACACCTATCAGGAGGCGTGGCAACGCCAGAATCAGATTTATAACAACAAATACAACACATGTCGGGAGCTTTTGCACCAATTCATTAATTTGCTAGCCCTGCAAGGGAATCCAAAGACCGACGACTTCCAAGTTCCAACGGATGTCAAACGTCACGCACGAGACATTGGCGCCAGCTACGGGCTCAAGGCATACCCATCCAGCGTTGGGACATGTTTATTGTCCACATCCTATAAACAAGCAGCAGCAATCAGCAACCCGCCGGACATAATATCATCTGACTCGCTGAGCAGTGCACACCAGAGAACCACGCAGAGAATCGTTATACTCGATTCAAAGGTGAACGAGCCAGCCAACAGAGAATTATCGCTAGCCACCAAGTCAATCAGCCAGTCAGCATGAAAGGGAAGGCAAATTAATTACAGGACCAAAGTTCCTAAAAGAAAATTTGTAAATCGCCAGTGAATTGTGAAAAGTGGTGTTCAAAATTCGAAAGAATATTATGCAAAAATTTTCCAGGAGAACACTGAACAAATAACCCGAAAATCCACGAAAAGAAAAATATTGTTTTTCTTTCACACATAAATAATACAGTGGTAAAAACACCTGCCAATAACTGACAAAAACACACAAGTGTTGTAACGTATTGTAATGTATCAATAACATATCCATATTGCTCATGTAATATCTGTGTTATATCGGCTCATGTAGCCTCTTTGTTATGCGACTGGAACGAGTCATATGACAGCTAGAAAATGTGACCAATCAGGGGGCTCGTTCTATATCGCCCAATGAAATTGGCCGTTCTATAAGTTTTCGGCGGCTTTCTGGAAAAGTAGAAGAAGCTGGTATTATTAATGGTGATTTTGTGAATCTGATCAGACACGACATTTTTGTTAAGTTAAAATCGAATAAATAAAGAAAAAAATAAGGAAGTTATAGTGTAAAGAAAGTAAGAGGCATTCAATATGGCGAACGTTGAACAAACAGGAATCATCAACAGACTAGAAAAGATCCCCACATTCGAAGGATCCAACGAGACGTTATAAATTTCTCAAACCATGTGAGTTATTTATACGACATGCTTGATGTTGCCTACCAACCTTTGGCGAACCTCATCATATGACACAAAATCCACGAAGAGCACCGGTAGCCACATGGAACTCCATCAAAATTTGTCCCCTCGAGACTACGGAGTCAAGGAAACGCACGAGCAGATTCTCCAAGATCTACACGCAGTAAAATCAAGGGATATAAACACCTTATACCACCAACTTAATAACAATCTGCAAAAAGTAAATAAGAAAAGTAACTTAGAACCTAGCGCTATTTACACTACTAGAAATAACGAAAATATTGTCGTAAACAAATTTATCAATAATTCAAACGCCCCTCAGGCAAGCATAATCACTGCACAAAACATTACCACTTACGGTAATATGCTTCACAGAAAATGAAGAAAGCAATGTTAATATTTACATGCCCCTATAATTATGAGGATATAACTCAGATGAACGTAAATCATTAAGTATTAAAGACCTTTGTCAGCCATATTTGGCAGCACCGCGGAGCAAAGCAAACCTCGCCAATAGATGGAAGCCCAACGCTGATAGAAGGGCGAATGTTATTGGCCAGCCAATGAAAAACATCGTTCAATAATTTTTGTGCCACAAAATTCTTCGATGCATTTAACTTCACCAGTCTACAAGAAAATGTCAGTGGCAGCGGCAGCAATCCACAAATTTAAAACGCAACGAAAACCCACCAAACGAATATAAATGTAAACTTAAATTAATTAAACGTTTTTTAAAACATAATACATAACATGCGTACACTTTTATTTCGATTATTTACAACCTTATAACTAAAGATTTAAACATAGAGATCTCTTCTGCAAAGAAGGAGATACCCTTAGTTCAACTACTTGTTACAACCGGTTAGAGCAGCAACAGCGGAGAGCGAGACCACATGAGGGAGGATGATACAATCCACAAGGAGATCGATGCTGCATGGCATTGGGTATTAGACATTAAAGACGTAAAGACGTAAAAGTGGATAGAGTTATAATAAAGTTGTTTTTAAAAGTTGCATTTAGTGTTTTATTGTTTGTTAAATACTTAAACAGCACATAAAATGAGAACAACTGACAATGTACCCGTTTTTACAAAAATATATCCACAAGGAAGAAATTGATATACAAATATCACAAATGCTCCAGCCCAGAGTAATATAGAAAAGTGTTTCCCCTTACGCATACCCACTACGAGTTTTGAATGATGCCTTTCGGTCTAAAGAATGTTCCAGCAACATTCCAATGAGCGTCACATTGGCCTTACTTGAAAGCTTTTTAAAGAACGGCAACAGCCGTAATCAAACAAATTAATTATAAAGTGGTGCTGAACGGAACCAAACACATCCATTGTTTTTTCGCAACTCGCTTCTTCGTTGAATAACTTGGGATAATAAAGTGTTTTAGTTTTTTCTGGTTTGGAGGAATACTCAAGCTAAAGACTGTTGTCATTTCAAACGCACTCACTGGGAGAACGCTACCATCTACGTTAAACCAAACCAGTCCTCTTTTAATTCACACACGACGTTCAACTTTGACAGTTGTTGTCTGCCTCTTTTTTGTACTGATGTAGTTTGCACACTTTAATTAATAAAACGTTTAATACCGCTTTGTATTGTTTTGACTATACATTTGGACCTACAGGCTACAGGTTATGAGCCCAGACCATAAACAAAGCGCAGTGGGAGAAAATTATTAATAAAATTTTACACGGGCAAGATGGCGGAGTAACGTTTTTCCACACAGAAGCTGAGCAGCGACAATTATTTTATATGGTAATATAAAATCGAAATGCTTCTAATAAAGGAAGGATTATGGGGGTACGTATCTGGTGTTGTTGTCCAACCGGACCCAGTGAGGATGACGAGGCTCGGGCTACAATTGCATTGTCGGTGGAGGACAGTCAACTCCAACACGGTCGGAAAACAACAACTTCTAAGGACGCATGGAATGTACTCAAGAGTTATTACGAAAGTAATACCCTCGGTAATCAAGTGCAGGAGAATTTGTAGTCTGCGTGTGAAAGAAGGTGGTAATGAGGAGATGCACATAATCGAAATGAAAAATTTGTTCGAGCGTCTGCCTGCGAGATACTCTCATCACGGCTTTGGAGACACGGTCAGGAGTTCTGAGTTTTGATGTGGTGCAATCCAAACTCCTTCAAGAATAAAGCGAAGATTGGATTCACATACGGATCATCACGAGACAGCAATGCACGTTCGAAAGCACAATCGTACAAAAAACAAAAAGGGATACCGAACGTTATTTCTGTCATGAGAAATTGACATACGAAGAAAAAATGTAAGCAGTTCTTAGACTGGAAAAACAAAAACAAACAGCACGAACATGCAAATGTGGTTTCCGAATCCGGAAGGTGAGTTTTCTTACTTCGTTTGGTAATATGAGCGGTCGGATTCTGGATTCTGACTCGACATTTTATGTTACAAACGTAAAAGATTTCTTTGTCAAATTTGATCCTGCTCTAAAAGAAACAGTTTTTGTTGGGGATGGCAGCGAACTACATTCCGAAGGGTACGTGTAATATAAACATGTTGAATGCTGAGAATTCTGAAGTTACATAAATAATCAAGTATGTCTTATATGTGCCTGAGATGAAGGAGAATTTGATTTATGTGCCATGTTTAGAAGAAAAGGGTTGTACCCAAGTACAGGCATAAAAATTGATAAATGTAACATCAAGGAGACTTGTCGTCGACGGAAGAGCGACATTTAATCTGCCAGCACTCACCACCAGATGGGGGGCACACGCAAATAGAAGAACCTTGCTTATTGGCTGACCAATGGCGTGCCCTCTTCTATCTGAAATTCGCAAACAACGTCAAAAATATCTTGTCACTTTTTTATTACCGCCATCGGCACAGGTCGCCATTAAATTGAAGCTGAAATAAATACAATTTTAAAACCAATCATTCTTCACGTAAAAAAGTCTTTTATTTTTCGGAACAAGACTTGCGAGGTGTGTTTGCAAGGAAAGTCATCACGCGATTTTTTGGTTTCGAAGATACATTGGTGGAGCAGTTTCCAGAGGAACCTAAAGAGACGGGTGAAACGGCAACACAGAGAGTATCCGAAAGATCAACAAAAGGAAATCTACCAAAAGCTAAGGATCCGATCAGTTTCAAAGAGGCTCTGGATAGCAGTATAATAAATAAATTTCTGGAAAGCTGCGATGAAGGAGGAGATGAACTCGTTATGGCTCAAGCAGACCTGTGACTTGGTGGAGCTTTCTGCAGACAGAAAAACTATTGGCTGCAGATGGGTGTTCAAGCGTAAGACCGGGAATTTGAAGCATGAAAGTGACGTGTTAACGAGCATTTCCAGAGTTACTTCCACGATAAACTCACACTCGACAATAAAATTGAGTTTGAGGACGAGGAACTCGTGGAATATATCATCGAAGGAATACCCGACCCTGGACAACGGTCGCAAGCAAAAATGCACAGCTTCAGCCACAAGAACCACTTCCACTAGTTACAGTTCAAGTAATAATAGTACAATTTTATTAGAATGCCCAATCGGCACGGGTAGCCCCATGAGTATCGTCCCCCTCAAGTATGTTCCGGATCATTTTAAGTAAACAAATAAAGATGTCATGAATAATTACTGTTGAATAAATAGAACTAAATATAAGTGAGAGTTTGGACTCCGAAACTAGAAAAAATTTAATTGTGTGGCAAGGGCAACACTTAAAAAAGAGAAACCAAAAATGTGCCGAATAGAATTAGGAAAACACAGTTGTGACCAATCAACGAAGTAAGTCGGACGTGTTTCATTATCCATTTAAGCGATCATTTTGCTAATAAATAAAAACAAAGTTCATCTATTATTTCTTTTAGTAGGAATCTGCTGAAATTGACCAACTAAACCAAAATAAACGAGTGCATAATTAGAATCATGGTTCTGTGCATGAAAATACCTATGCAGCTGCGTGGTGAGCTTGTCCCAATTGGAAATTGGTGAAGATGGAGCTATATATTATGAAGAGGGAGCTGCAGTTACAGAATACAAAAAACGAGTTACTACAAAAAGAGAACGAAATAATGAAAAGAGCCAACAGCAAACTAGAAGTAAGTGCTAATCAAAAGGAGATGGACGAGAAAACAATAAACTTTTTAATGATAAAAGAGTTCACCGGCACTGAAAAGCGTCCAGAAAATGTACAAAGTTGAGGGGAATATGCTGCGCAACCTTTTGGTCACCAAATTGAAAGGCAAATCAAAACCGTGCCTGTTCTTTCTCCAAACCAAATTGTACAGAAGAAGAAATTAATAGCTTAATAAAACAAATGATAGAAATGCACGGTAGTAAGAAAAATAGATTGACTTTGAGAAAAAATTTCGAAGCGCGTAAATGGAAGTTAAATGAAACCTTCCTAGAGATGGAAGAAGAGGAATTTTTAAAGTACGCCATTGAAGGTATTATCGATGACCACATCAAGCTACATGCACGTGTCTATTGCTTCACGAGCAAAACTCAAATGTTACAGGCCTTGGACAAGGAAACGCAGACGCAGCAGAACGAGCAGAAAGTAATGCCGGGTGGTGCTGCCAACAGGTCGTCAACAAGTCGTAGATGCTTCAACTGCAATTCAGTTGGACACTTTGCTGAAATTGACGAACTAAAACAATATACGGGTGCATAATTAGAATCATGGTTCTGTGCATATAAATACCTATGCAGCTGCGTGGTGAGCTTGTCCCAACAACGCTAAACATGAAAAACAGAAGACAACGACGAGTGGAGTGGAAATGGGTGAAGATGGAGCTAAATATTATGAAGAGGGAGCTGCAGTTACCGAAGAAAAAAAACGAGTTACTACAAAAAGAGAACGAATTAATGAAAAGAGCCAACAGCAAACAAGAAGTTAGTGCTAATCAAAAGGAGATGGACGAGAAAAAAAAAAATGAACTTTTCAATGATAAAAGATTTGGTGCCCGAGTTCACCGGCACGGGCGATAACTTTGAACATTGGGAGATGCAGCTCCGAAAAGTCTTAAAAGTGTCAAAGTTGGACGACAGCAGTATTTCAAATAAGCTCAAAGGAAGATTTCTGATTGTCACCTTTGTCATTATCCTGCGAAATTAGTAGAAATAAAGATAGAAATCTAGATTTGTGGTGTGCCAACTTGTTTATTTTTAATTTCATTTACTTCCCCTTTTTCGGAGGACTAATTACCCGACAGTGCTCATTCGGCCGCCGGGCACAAAGGACATAATGAATAAATAATACTCGTTAGCAAAATTGATTCGTTTTTTATTTTTATTCGGACAACTGACAAAAATCAGAAGTGGGATCAAACAAGGATCCGACCAAATTTACGCTTGTGCAATTAAAACCAATATTACATCAGCTAAATGTAAAAACGTTGGGGACAAAAGACGAATTGATTGCGCCGCCTTGAAGAACTACAAGATATCGGGGAAATCAACGTGATAGAAATCATGGAAAAAGTGTGTGACAAGCAAAATTCGACAAATGACGAGTCGAAAATCTACGGGACGAAGTCAAACGCTCTATAGAGACATTGACCCAACAGCTTATCGTGGTCACTCCTGCAAGACCATGAAAAAAATTAACACCACCATTTCCACACCAATAATTTCGGAGGTTTGTCCCACTGTAAACATTTGCGGGACAAAGAATCATGTGAGGGAATTTGTGTGGCGCGGTAGCTTGGCGTGGGTTAGTTTTTGTGTTCAACAAGAACATTTTTTAGTCAGTCGAGAGTCAGAGTCCAGAGCGAGTAGTCGTCCGGTAAAGTTCGTCGTGGGGAGGTTCCCGGCCAAAGTGAGGCTTGGTGCGGAGTATTTTATAATATGTTTTTATTTTTCGTGGTATCTCGTGTACAGTGGTGATCGGTGGATGTGGCGAGTGAATTTGCTAAATGTGACTGAATTAATTAAGACACTCAGTACGTAGTTTTTTTTTTTATACCTGACGTGTGAGAATTATCCGCGCAAAGGATAAAGTTGAAATTTTACCTCGCTGTTCAAAAGGGAGCAGTATAGACTCCGTATAAAGTTTTCCCCTGTGACCGATTATATTATTTTGATTGATTTTAAATAAATAAGTTTGTACTGGGTAAACCAGAAGTAATTTTTTAATTTGTCCTATCGACCAGAGATCCAGAGATCATCGTTGGAAAATCATAAAATCTCGCTAAGTGTTCCGCTAGGCAGATTTTTTCATCGTTTCCAGTTTTCATCGTAAGGAGGATGAAAAGGGTGACACTGCGCTAGGCGTCCCGTCAGGCAAGTGCTCACCGCGACTCCCCCCCTTACCGAAGTGAGATCAACGAGTTTGCCCGCCGTATCACCCAGCACACACCCCCCCCCCCCCCCCCACCCACAATCAGACGTAGTGCTAAAAATTGGGGCATAGTGAAACGTAAATTACGCTCCCCCGACCGCAGAACTAACTCAGTCAGTGCCGGTAGCAAGTGACCACCCCCTCGTGTCGGTATTTTGGGAACTATAAGTCCCCCCTCCCCCCGCACGCTAAGACCTTTTTTTTTTGTCGTACAATTCAACATGCTGCAGAACGCCGAAACCCAACCCCGGAAATTGAACATGATATCATGTTCAACAGAAAACCATAAACTGGACACATGGTCTTGAAGTGTTACCAGAACCAGCCAGATGCAGCTGTCGAAATAATCTGGAAACCATAAATAGCATTGTTTACGACCACGTAACCCAAGAGAGCACTTGAGCATCGGAATGCCATTTAAACATGTGCATTAGCTCATATTTCAACCCCCATCAACATCACATCAGACACAAGTTGACGAGGCGATACACTCCGGTCAGCATCTCACAAAAACAGAAAGATCAGACTTTAACCAACATCCAAACCGTGTAGTAGTTACTGCTCGATAAAGTTCAAATAAAATAATTGTTTTTAACTAGAAAATCTTTTGCTAGTTTCAATAACAAATTTTTTTATATATCTTGTAATTTTTCTATCGGAAGTTTATACTCGGAAAGTACTTCTCGGGTTCACTTTGAATTAGTTTCTTTTGGTGCGGTGACGAAGTCTGGCTCTTCTGGCCGTGATTCCTTTTATCATAATGTTCTTTTTTTTTTTTTGAAAAAAAAATAAAAAATAACTACTGGCGATTTAACCGTGATCAGGCGATTCCCGGTCGTAGTATAGCGTGTCGGTGATTAAGAAAAAAAAAAAAAAAAATTTTAATACTAAAAGAATTAAATAAAGCCAAATTTCGGCTTCGAGCTAGGGCGTAATCGGTCGAGGAAGTGCGTTAGTAATTTTTGGTGGGGGGATGAGAATATCCCTTTTCTTTTTTTCATTTCAAGGTCCGCTATTCAAGCGAAGCAGAGCCCGGAGGCGCGGTGCACCACGTCCAGGAGCGTCAATATTGGGAGACCCATAGCAGATATGGTCAGTCGGTGAGTACCAAAAATTATTAACTTTTTTCCAATTGGATGGATTACGTGGGTAGGGGCGTTAATCGCGGTAGCGAATTTAAGCATAAAGCACTGTGGGGACTATACTTGTGTATAGATAAAGTTACCTATATTTTATTTTGATCAGCCTGAGCAAGGGGAAGTCGCGAGTTAATACCACATCACGTTCAACGTATAAAAATAGAATCCAGAATCGTTAAGATCATCAAAATGAACCAACGCCCTAGAAAGTGACTCATATTCCAAAATATAATATACACCAATGGAAAAATACCAGACAAGCCAAACTATTAAATATCAATTAGTAAGAACACATCCTTGGATAACAGATGTTTTTATTTGTCAAATAGCATAAATAGGAATATCATAGCAAACTAAAGGACACTTCTTTTAAGTCAGTGAATAAGTACACAACCCATATTTTTTAAAGCCAATTTAGAACCTTAAGACGTTGTGATCATTTATATAACTAGATTAAGTTTTAATAAATCAAATAAATTTTTTTTTATCAAAATTAAGTGTTACATAAATTAATTCGCGGGTAGTAATTTGGTTCGTCACCGATTGGCTCTTCAAGCACAGTACGAGGTTAGATGGTTGTTAACTTTGGCCCTTCAGGCACCACCCGAGAAGTGTTGTAATAATCCACCCACCCGGATACGGGCTATATTATTTTTTTGTTGGAATTAAAAATTAAGCCGGAATGCGGCCTTATTGAAGTAAATAACAGTGTTGGTCTTATCATTTGTATCGGAGGTTGTTGGCTTCTTTCCCCCTGGGAAATATTTTCTGCTGTGGCGTGAGCTGTTATGGTCAACGGGAAGAATGGTTCACTTGCGACTCGACAGAGGATTGAGTTGAAACACCGGGATATTTCTTTTCTTTTGGTTTTTAACTCGCGTTCGACTTGAGGTTAGATGATTTTTCAGCGGGACTGATGGACTCAAAGATGGCTCACTAGAGTGGAGAGGTAGACTGGGGTAACTTGGGGAAAAAGGGACAGAGGGTATAGGATGGAATAGGAGGTAGAAGAAGAGGAGGATGTTGGACAAGGGGTTGTAACCCAGGAACTTGTGGCGCACGGTTATGACCCTGAACTGGTCATCTGATTCTGATGACGTAGGGTGGGCTAAGCGCCTGGTGTGGGAGAACATCGGTGGAATCACCACATATCGCAGCGATACAAGGTAGAGGGAGGAATTTTGGTCCCATTGCAGCATTTGGTAGTAGGTTGTATCAGTACAGATCAAGGAGGTAAATTGTAAAGAGGCCTGAAACAACGTGACGGCAGTCCGAGTAAGCAAGATCCCCCCCCCCAAAGCCGACGAGCTAGCGTACGAGCAACCACCAGCAGGCCTACGCTTTCCCGTGCTCGGACACCCTTCGCCTGCCTCCGCCCGGACTGACGGTATGACCTGTAGCCGGACCGTCATAAGGGTGGGGTAAAGGTAGGGAAGGTCGGTGGCGCGCTAGGATCAGGGGTCAGCAGCTCGTTCACCATAGGGTGTTGGTGTTGAAGCGCGTAAATGGAAGTTAAATGAAACCTTCCTAGAGATGGAAGAAGAGGAATTTTTAAAGTACGCCATTGAAGGTATTATCGATGACCACATCAAGCACATGTCCATTGCTTCACGAGCAAAACTCAAATGTTACAGGCCTTGGGCATGGAAACGCAGACGCAGCAGAACGAGCAGAAAGTAATGCCGGTTGGTGCTGCCAACAGGTCGTCAACAAGTCGTAGATGCTTCAACTGCAATTCAGTTGGATACTTTGCTGAAATTGACGAACTAAAACAATATACGGGTGCATAATTAGAATCATGGTTCTGTGCATGAAAATACCTATGCAGGTGCGTGGTGAGCTTGTCCCAACAACGCTAAACATAAAAAACAGAAGACAACGACGAGTGGAGTGGAAATTGGTGAAGATGGAGCTAAATATTATGAAGAGGGAGCTGCAGTTACAGAAGCAAAAAAAAACGAATTACTACAAATGAAAAGAGCCAACAGCAAACAAGAAGCTAGTGCTAATCAAAAGGAGATGGACGACAAAAAAATGAACTTTTCAATGATAAAAGATTTCGTGCCCGAGTTCACCGGCACCGGCGATAACTTTGAACATTGGGAGATGCAGCTCCGAAATGTCGGATTGACCATTTATTTATATCTTTCACAAGATAGCATATTATTTGTCTTACCAAGATCACTGTTTTTACACTAGATGTAAATATCATCCGCATAGATGCAGTGATCCAGAAGGTTGTGTTGGGTGATTATTTTGCTCAGGTTATCAAAAGCTATTATAAAAAGGATTACTGATAATGGTGAGCCTTGGGGAATGCCATTAAAAAGTGAGAAGGAAGGTGAAAAACAGTTATTTGTTTTAACACAGATTTTTCTGTTGGTAAGTGTTGAAGTCACTCTTATGTTTTCTGAACTTGCTAAAGTTCTTGCTGGACATACATCCATGTGAGTGACTAACAAAAGAAACATGGATATGCATCAATTGTGTAAACTAAAGCGAGATAGATCATTAGAATGAAAAGCTTTTTAATGTAACCCACCATCCTGTGGTGAGATGGGAGCTTTAGCTTGTCTCCTCGTTTATTTTATTTTATTAGTTTGGAAGATCTCAAGAGGATAAGTTGTGCACAATAAGTTAAATAAAATACGTACGAAGTGAAGTTAATTTGTTTGTTTTTTTATTATTCCGCAGATCAATGAGCATATAAAATTAACAGTAAGAAATGACTTGACATAGTTATATATTTTGGGGCCGATGCCCCAAGCTTTGAGTTTAGACAAAACCAAATGTATGCCGATTCTATCGAAAGCCCTTTCAAAATCGAGCGAAAGAATTGTGACGTGGTTGCGAGATGACAGTGCGTTGGAGATGTAGTAATCCAGGTGAAGTAAAGCATCCGCACAGCTTTTACCTGGTTTAAAAGCGGCTTGATTAGGACTGATTAGTTTATTGGTTTCAATGAACCACAGTAGTCTTTTAACCACTATCTTCTCTAGTTCAATAGACCTGCACGGATATAGCTCATTAGGTTTGCGTACTGCCATAGCCATGGAGCGTAAAATTGATGAAAAGAATGAGAAACTAAATGTTGTTGAAAAGAAGAAAAAGGATAATGAATTGGTTACTGCGAAAGAGATTCAGGGAAGCGAAGTAACAATGTTTATCGGAAATGTTCAAAAAGTTCATGCAACTACTGTCAGATAGAAAGTCTTAGAGCGAGGTTTTCATTAGGGAGCCCGAGCGTGTGTTCCTAGCCACAAAACGTGTCTACGAACCTCAGCTCTTAGGTTTCCCCGTCGATCAAATTATTACGTCTTCAATTTCAAGCGACTTTGTTCGCGCAACCCTTGAAAACTTCTGCGGAGGAAGTTTGTTCACCACCGGTGTTGTTGAATCGTACGCCATGGGCGATAAAGCGGTTCTACAAGCTAGTGCTCGATTAGTTAGGTTTTCGTTAAACCGTATGACTCAAGAGAGAGAAGCCCGAGAAAAGATCGTTAATGTCGTGAGACTATTGAGGGGGCAGGAGATCGCCTCTTAGTTCTCGTAATGCTCACCAATTGTATTACCCCAGTTATTCATTCAACCTTGTCCAAGGTATTTTCGATGGATTAATCACATCTACAAACTTACGAATCAGTTTCATAGAGTTAATTGTTATGCCATTTGTAAGATATACACCGATTCCTTCTACGACTTTGATCAAAAGCGCCGGAGCAAGTTTATACCGCGCCGCATTTATTGGAGATATTTGTAATAGAAGTTGCAAGCCTGAGATGAGTGACTCTTTGTTTAGTTACATCTTGTCGCTGCTCGTACCAGGCGAGATTTTATTCGATATATATTTCAGAGATCCTACCGTCTCTGTTGAAGTACGCGGATTCGCCGCCATATTGGCTAGGCTAATATTTTTATTCAGTGAGGATACTCAGATCTCAATTGATCAGGCGATCATCGATTGGGGTTCGACTGCGAATGCAATAGTAAGAAGCGGAGAGACGGGGTCCGTGTTTCCTCTTAATGATTATTCTCTCACCCGACCCACGGC
Organism: Cheilosia vernalis; assembly: GCA_949126925.1. Classification (NCBI taxonomy): domain Eukaryota; kingdom Metazoa; phylum Arthropoda; class Insecta; order Diptera; family Syrphidae; genus Cheilosia; species Cheilosia vernalis. The sequence continues at coordinate 22,218,005 of OX421360.1, forward strand.
GCATGAGAGACAGTGTTTCGAATACTTAAAAGTACAAAGGGGCAGCGGTGGCGCTTGCGCAAATGGTCATTTATTCATAAAACTTAATGATCCTATGCGTTAGTTTTACCCATTGATATCACCCAGAGCTAATTACGTTGCGGATACCTCGGATTACAGAGATTTTCGCAATGGCAAAGTTTTTCTTTCAGATTGGAAAGTTTATCAGGGAGCCTGTGACTTCCTAAGGAAGATTACGGGCGGGAGCAATTACGTAAGTTTTGTTCATAGTTGTCGAAGTCAGCAAGATTTGGCAGCACAGAGGAGCAAGGCGAGCCTCGCCAACAGATGGAGGGCCAACATTAATAGAAGGGCGAACGTCATTGGCCGGCCAATCACAACGATCGTTCTAAAAATGTTCATCCGAAAATTTTTCCATCAGCGACAGTCTTAAAATCAACGTCAGTGGCAGCGGCAGCAACTTACAATTTAAAACGACAAAACTGTAAAAACCATTAAACAAATCATCTTTAAATAACCATAATAAAATAAATTTCAATCAAACAACAATAAGACTCATTTATTTTGAAGAATTTACAATAGTCTTCGCCCAAAGGATCTTTCAATTCTTTATTAGATTAAACGAATATAGTCAAGTAGCTTGGTATACCATTTTTAGAATGACTAAAAGTTCAAGTGATCAGATGGATTTGGATGGCCTACAGCTTAGCTCCTCTAGAGTTCAGCTAAATGTAGATTTCATATTAACTGTTTCTAAAGGATTTGATAGTAGCTTCTTTAAAGAGAAGCTTGATATAATTGAAAGGATAAGGCTTGAATCTGCTTTTATCCGCGAAAGCGCGTTTATTTCCCTAAGGTGGAGATATCTCGAAGCCTTATACGAAAGAGTAGGAAGGTTAGACTCGTTCCCGCGGAGACGTAGAATCGAGATCGCGTGCTCTACATCAAAAATTTATGAGTATATTAGATCTATTATGTATTCATCTGATGAAGATCAGAAGATTATCGATATCCTGAAATTTTTCCCGACTACCGACGAATTAAGTGCATGTTATTCTCCTCTTCTTGAACTTAGTAATGATGTGCTACTATTCTTTGGAGTTTTACCAATTGTAAATGTCCAATGTAGTCTCAACTACATTGATGCTGACCGCCCGCTTGGGAATGCGACAGTACTCGAAAGTGTTCCAGCTTACGCGTATCGAGCGATTGAAAGTTTTGTTAGAAATAAGACATTTAATTCAGTATTTTTTGAGAGTGTGAGAAAACCATTCAAGTTAAAGATTCTCATGCCCTTTGGTATATGTCATTCACTTAGCGATTTTGAGAATACAAGATGTTTAGTAAAGCAAAGTGTAATTACAAGTGACGTTTCTTATGAACATCACGTAAAAAACTCTGCATGTTCGGTACGAGGCAGACTTATATTCATAATACCTCTCAACTAGACGGTCGCGTTGGGCACCGATAAACTTGCTATAAAAAGATAAAGTCATAAACGTTGTTGGTTTTTATTTTGATTTCCACAAGTACATTTCAGGTAGTTTCTTTTCTCGCGATCCTGGTCGGAAGTTAAATCCCCGACACTGAAGTTAAGATTTTGTTATTGAGATTAGATCGTCAATATTTTGTCTTTGATGATGATTACATAATCTCGCCTTACCAAGTATGTGCGGCTTCGCCAGACACGCGCACTTTTACTAAAGAATAATCACGGATTTTCGTACTTTTTATACCGCTCTAAATGAACGGGTTACTAAAGTGCTCATGCTCACCAAAGCAGATTTTCATTTCATCTCTTTGCACGGAGCCATCACCTGTGGAATTAATTACTGTTCTAACGAACAAGTAAAACTTATTCAATACAGTCTGTCGTATAAGTCGTGACCAAGGAGAGGAACAATTATTATTGAACTTAAATTGATGTTCTAATTTTCCGGCCAAATCCGGAGGCGCGGTGCACCACGTCGCGGAGCTGTTGCGGTGCGGGAATTGTAGCTAACTTGGCTAGTTCAGTGAGTAATGTGTCAATAATTCTTTGTTCTCCTTGTGGGTTAGGGGTGAATCCCCGAAAGATGGAGTCGGATCCGCGGTCATTATTTTTTTTTCGTTTAGCGGTACGGTGGGACGGACTTGATCCGGGAGTAGATGACTGTCTACCGATGTTTTTTTTTACCACGGCGACCAAGCGCTATGACATCGAAGCTAGTTTTCTCGACTTAAGGCCAGCCGGCTCTAGTAGTTTAAATCTTACCACCCAGATAGACTCTCTGGATTTCTCCAGAGTTCTTCCCTGGGTTCGTTTCCTAGTGTAGCTAGCTTCTGTTTATGTGAGATCTGTTTCATCGACTGAGTCTCCGCCCAATGATGTCCCAAGATCTTCATTCTTCTGCCAGTCAGCCAAAGCGAATGGTTCTGGTCCCAGCAACTTTTTAGTCGACCCCTGTTTTGCAAGGGAGTCCGCCTTTTCGTTGCCTTCGATCCCTAAGTGTCCTCGTACCCAAGTCAGTGTTACTTAATTTTTAGATGAACACTTATTGAGCTTGAGTACACATTCCAGTGCCAATGATGTTGTTATGTTTGTTTGTTTCACGCGTCTGATCACCGCCTGATTGTCCAGTACTAGTTATAAGGATATTTCTTCCCTCTACCTGACTCTCAAGCAAGTAGTCCTACGCATGCAGCAATGCAATCCATCTCAGTCCATTTGAATGGTACATCAAACCTTAAACACTGACAATTGGATCAAGAAAGGAAAAGATAGAAAATCGGACATGTGTATGTAGTTAATAACAGGGGCACGACATATAAAAGAAAAATATTTGCGCTGTCTGGCGCTTGGCAGGAAATTCTTTCACGTTGAAAGAGCTGATATGAAATAGTCAAAATACGGTGCGATTACCATCTTTGAGACAAAGCTGTCTTGTACGGTACGTGCCGTGCTTTCTCGATTTCACAAGAGAAGTGCACCTAAACGGAGAGTTAACAATAAAAGACCCTTTTTAATTTTTATATAACAGAGCCCGCTGTCTTTAGCCTGTGACTCTGTACATCTTTATTATTTAATAGTTAATTATTGGTTGCTAAATAGACCCGCTGTCTTATGCTGGGCTCCGATCTATTAGTTGTCGAAACGAACTAAACATAATGAGGCACGACACAACTTTTTTAAAGACTATCACAAAGAGCAAAGTTTTATGCAGTACTGCCCAACCGAAATCAATCGCAGCATATATGCAATTCAAAATCTAGGTGAAGCTTGCGGTATTAAATAAATGAGGACTGGAATTTTTTTTGACGACCAATGGCCGTGGCTACGACATTAATTCTGGGAAAAAGCAACCATAAGACCTATGATGGTCAAGCTTAAAAGAATAGATCGAATGAGAATCACAGAGGATATTGCTCACCTTCCCTCTGAATGTCAAGCATTTGGTCGGAGTTGGAAAGAATACCACAGAAGGCACTTGTTCGGCAATTTAGATGAGAAAAGCTCCCAGAACAACATTTAAGCCAAAATGTAGGTTCTGTAGGGAATGCTATTGATTGCAATGTGGCGTTTGGTGCCTCAGCTCATACTTCAATAAAACTTAACAAAACCTAAGCAAAAAGATTTTACAAGTACAAATCCAAACTGTGACCAAATACATTCATGTCAGGAACATCTTTTGTAACTTTGAAGTTCAGTAAGATCTATTTCAATGATTTGAATGCATTCCGTAGTATGATTAAACAGGTCATTTATTCATTTGACAATGATGAGGTAAGATTCTATATCCCTACAAGAGATATGCGAAGCAACCAGTTCCTAACAAGAAAAATCACACAATTAGGGCTATCGTGAACAAAATTCCCCCCGGAATATTTCCCATTTTTCAAAAATAGGTATCGCCAATGAATTTCGAAAAAGGGAAAAAATTCCCCCCGGAATTAATTGGTATCGCGAAAAAAATTCCCCCCGGAATTTGATGTGATTCCCCCCGGAATATTTCCTTTGCAAATTTGTAGGTGGAAATTCAAAACGTCAGCAGTTTCTACGGTTTAAAGTTGGAAGTTTACAGTTTTTTGGCGTTTTTTCTTTATTTGTATACTTAAAACAACAGATTACAGATTGAAAACAAATAAACGGATACCTATTTAAAAAAAATTTCATGTGTGTTTCTGTTTTAAGTTCTAAGAGCAACAATTTTTAATCATGCAAGTGCAAGTATTTTGTTTAAAGTCCTTTTTTCAAGATGTACTAAAATGAATTAATTAGGTGTAGCTCAACTAATCAAAAACAGTTGGAGATCATGGTACATTTATTTGACGAAAATCGCGACATTGCTAACGGTTTCACTACCAATAGGAGCAAAGAGGATGTGAAGAAGTTTTGGAATCTTCTAGACAAAGAGCTGAACATTGCTGGGCCTCCAATGAAATCGGTATTTGAGTGGAAAAAGGTAGTTTGCTTTATATTTATCTCATCATCATTATACAGATTTAATCCATTATAGGTGAGGATGGACAAAAAAAAAATACAGTAGAAATCGGTTATAACAATACCTGATATAGCGATGAACCGGATATAACAATATATTTTCAAAGTCCCGGCAAAACTCCGTTTAACTCAAGGTAATTTGCTATCGGTTATAACGATTCCGGATATAACGATGAAATCGGTTATAGCGATGAAAATTTATCATATTTTAGTCTAAAAACTGTTTATAGCGATGGTAAAAAACGTGTTCTTACATGCCTACTGCCTGTTATTTTCATTCTGCTTCTAAATATGTACATACCTATCGATATTTTGTATGCACATACTATACATACATACATACATAGTTATAAACACATTTTTAAATTTCCTGTAGCCACTGCAGTGACTGGTCTGTACATGTAATTTCATGGCATGCCCTGTTCGATTTCCATATCTCCGAAGAGTTCAGTACATATTAATTTTTCTTTGAAACAAGTTGAGTGTAGAATTGTTAAGATGGTGACAATAAAGCGAAAATCATTTTCCATTTGAAGCAATTTTTTTAATAAAGTTTCCTTTTTTCATTATTTTCATTGTACCGGATATAACGATGAATCGGTTATAACGATGAAATTCCGAGGTCCCTTCGATATCGTTATAACCGATTTCTACTGTATATAAAAAAAAACTGTCTGAAAATAAAAAAAAAACCAAAATGCTACTGGAGGAGGACCTTGCAAAGAATATAGTTTCACAAACTTGGAAGAGGCAATAATCGAAATATGTTTTATGAGTTCTTCAGTGGAAGGTCTACCTAATACTTCTAGATTTGGCTTACCATCCTGTGCAAAGAAGAGGAAGTTGATATCGGATGAGGATGGTAGATCAAAGGAAAATACTACAGTGTCTGAAAGCTACAAAAACAAAGATGAACCTTGTGAATTTGATGAAAGTCCTTTGTTGGAAATTTTGTTGGATGACCCAGATAATTACAGCCCGTCAAAAGCACAGGAACTATTGGTGAATGATTCGTCTTTAAAAGCTTTGCCAAAACAACACATTTCGACAAAGGCAAAAACATCACAGCAGGTTTTGGAAGAGGAAGTTCAAATACAACGAGCATTGTGTGATAAGGTAGGGCAAGCTCTTTCAGATATGAAGAATTACCACGAAGATACACAAGCGAATGTCAAAAGTATATATCGATCTATTGACCGGCTTTATGATCAACAAAAACTGGTATTGCAGGAGTCAAAACGCCACAACATGGAAATGGAAAGTCTTAAGGATCATTCACATGAGAGCGACCAACTACCTACGAACGAACGAATATTCGCAAGTTTTGACAGTCCATTCACATGATACAATTAATTTGGTCGCAGAAGCCCGCGAATCCAATGACAGTCGCCGTTATTTGTCTCTATAACATTTTGAGTTTGAGGTTAAGTTCGAACGAATGCTTTATTCGTTAGTTTGTGGAACGCGAATTGAATGATGTGGATTGTGAATAAACTTTGACAATTCACGCCAAGGGTGTATTCGTTCGGGGCAAAAAGTTTGCAATTCGAAATTTCGTTATTTAAACTGTTTATTAACATGTTTTCTTAATACATTTTGATGGGATAATTAAAATGTACAATTTTCTGTTCATAAATGCATCAAAAGTGGTTTGTTCGCATTTCAGCAATTCGTTCGCTCGCTCTCATGTGAATAGTCCTTTAGGAAGAGAGAAATTGGGCCAAAAATACAATTCAAGGAGCGGTTGATACAGATAGAAGAGGAAAAGCTTCAAATAATGAAGTGATTCAAATTATATGAACATTAGTCCAATATGAATTTCTTTATTTACATATTTATTTTGTGTTATAAATGAAATTAAATAAAGTTTAAAGACTGTTCCCTATTTGTCTTCTTATTCGTTGTGTTTCAGCCATCAATTCTGAATCTGTTGTATTTGGAACTTCGTTTTCGAAATTTTTACCTATTCGTAGCACTCATAGAAGTCCTTGGAAGGTAAAGTATTTATATGCCATTCTGACTTAGTCTCAAATGTTAAACCCTCCACTTGTGTTCACCCTACTGACAAAATTCTTAACACTTACAGACTGTATACTTTAAATAAAAAAGGACATAGGTTTGGAATGCAGAAACAAGTAAATATTTGTACGAGCGCTGCTATGCAAAAATGTCGTTACAAAAATGTCTTTTGTATGGAAACTTACAAACGAATAAAAAAATAAAATAAATAAATTATAATAAACCTAGAACACAGCATCGTTATTATTGTAAGGCAAGGGTGATTTTTGTAGTAATAGAGGTCATTGAAAATTATTAACAATATGTTCAACGATGCAATTTAGCCAAAAAGTAGATCATTCATTTTGTTTGTGTTGAACAGTAAACAGATATATTCTTTGATACTCGTAGTTTGATTTGTTGTTTCTTTCTTAGAGTTTTTTTTGTTTAAAATGAGCTAAACTTAGTAAACGCGGATGTTAATTAAACAACTAAACCACCGTCGTATGCGTAGTCTGCTTTATTGTGCATAATGAGGCGATCTTCGACAAAGTAGAAACTATCGGAACGAGTGTCGAAGGGGCTAGCTATCATTTCGGCGACTTTAAAAGAACAATAGTCAGTTGGTTAGTTGGTTTACCTGAAACGGTTATTCGGTTGTATACTTACTGAGATCTGGCGGTAAATTGGGGAACTCGTAGATGTGCTCGCACGTATTCTTCGAAAACGGTATACAGTAGCCGAATTCAAAGTCGAATGTCTTCAGTACTCGATCTCGAAAGAAATGACGCTCGATCATACGAAATCTATTTACAGGCTTACTACCGACGGTGAATTCAACGCTGCAAGTAAATAAAATATTGACAAATAATATGAAATTAAGCACGTGAACATAAATCGGGTATTATTTGATTTCACGAAACGTGACTACAACGATTTAGAATTATAAAAACCGATATGAAGGGTTTAAACCACAAGCAAAAAGCTGCTTTCGAATGCGAAAAGATTGCAACCTCAACGATGGTAGAAAATTACTTATTTATAGGTTTCATTTATGCTCGTCCCTAAGGTCTTAGCAACTATCAAACATGTGGGTTTTGCATTCGACACGATACGTGCATAATTAACTCTAAACATGCAATTGGGTTTCAGTACTCACGTAGCTCCAACCGTTTTTAAATTCAGAAAAGCGGGTGTGAATTGATATCGAACATAACGACCAGCATTCGGATCAACCGGATCGTCTAGCGACAGTTCTTCGGTGGCCAGAGTGGCTTCCTCCACTGATCCTTCCGGAAATTGTTCACTTGGTGGTTTTGCTATCTCGAACAAGACGGCCCCGCTCTCCAGATCTCGTATTTTGAAGCGAGTGAAATCTATTTCGTATATATTAGCATCGGGCATACACAGATAGTCCTCGGTTATTTTATTTAATCGGAGAACATCGTCCGGACTAATAATCCTTTCAGGAGAATGCGAACTTGACTCGTGGGATGAGCCAGCACCCGATTGAATGGGATTTACTTGCTGTGGTTTACCAATCACGCTCATTGCACAAACTTAGGATATTTCACTAAGAAATAATTATTTATCTAAAAACATAAACTTGTTTATGCACAATATAATTATCTTTTCATATATATGAATTTTGTTTTTTTCATCAATTTTCAATCGAAAATTTTTGCTTTGTTCCTTTCACAGTGAAACTTTTTTTTCCAAGCACATATGTCAAAATTTGTTCGCGTTTTCTTTTGTTTGGCAAGTTTTCGTTGATAGGCATTTAGAACTGTTCAATTGGAGTGAAAATCCTGAAAATATTCTGCATGTAGGTAAGGTAGTTCGAACCAAAGCCAAAAAGTTCCGCCATTATCCATAGGCTCCATAGGTATTGATTTAAACGGTCTACGTTCGTTTACCCTGGATTTCGTGTTTCACTGTGAAGAACTTATGTCGTTTTCGATTTGGCTTTTCAGATTTTGATCTGAGATTTCAGATTTCTGCTGCCAAATCGAACATGAAATCTGAATTACATTGGTATGTGTGTGTATTGCCCAAGTAACAATTTGACTTCGGTAAGGTTCAAATTGGTAATTTCTGTAGGCAACCATTTCGATAGGGTCTCTATAGGATTTGCTTACCGAAGTAGACCGATTTCGAAGCAATTGTTTCCAAAATAACTTCTGTACCTACGTCCTTTGCGAAGCATACACGCAGGCTTTATAGAGGAATATGAAATTAAGTTTCGTTAAGATCTCTATAAGACCTCTAAAAATGAGTGAGGAGATGATGGATAGTGTATTGCTTCGGCAAAGCTTGTGGTTGGAAGTAGAAGCTTCGTTAGAGCTTCTCACAGAAGGCATTATAGAAGCAATGAAATGTCATGCAATTAACGACTTGCGATTGGAAGTCTTAACGAAATTCTGAAATGTATCAAGTAGTTGAGATTTACCACTGCTACATTATTATGACAAATTAGCCTAGGGGTAGTGTATTGGAGTACTACGCAGCAGGACTCATGTTCGATTCTCAGTGCGACCCGTTGTAAGTAAAATATAAATTATATATGGGGAGTATTCACTGAACGAAAATTGCAAAGAGTCAATTATAGTAGATAGATAATGTTTATTAATACGAAAAACAAAATACAAAATTGAAAAATTAGAAGAATAAAAAAAAATTATTTTTCTTTTCATATTTTGTGCTTTTGTAAAGCTTCTATAAGGTTTCTATAAGGTTTCTATAAAGTTTCGGTAGTGCCCTACCTGTATAAAGTGCGCCAAATTTGTTTCTTATAGGTCTTATGCAGTAAATATTGCGGGAGGGGAAATAGCTTCGATAGCGCCTTACCGAAGTAAAATTGTTACTTGGGTGAGTTGGCGGCAAAAAAACATTTTTGCACTTGCACTCGAAATCCATTTCAATTGATTTTCACACATTTATAGTACTGCATTTCGAAATCATTTAATATAAAAACTCGATCCCATATGCGTTAAATAAATAATTCAGTTAAAAAAAGCAATCCTTCCAACGATAAACAATTCGTAACCGACGCTGTGTGTCATAAACATTGGTGTTAGTGAAATTATGTGTAAAATCTGAGGAAAAATTGAGATTTCTCAAAAGTGATCTGAGATCAAAAAAAAGATTGATTTTTGTGGCAAATCGAACATGAAAAGCAAATCTCGATCAAAAAAAAAAATTGATTTTTTGTCAAATCGAAACCGACATTAGCTACAGATTCTTTGAGCACGAAATGCTACAGGAAGTTGTGTTCAAAGTTGCGATGTTGCGATAGTACAAGCTGAGTACAAGTGTCATTGAGCAGCTGGTCAGATGGATTGATCACAGTTCGTCAACGATATTTAAATTTCATTCTATTAATACCTAGGAGATACAAGAGTATTTTGCGTTATTTGAGAGTGTCGTATATAATTTGAAAACAAAACAACAACAAAAACGAATGTAATATCACATTTTTGACATCAGGCTTGTCAAAAATAGTGAGTTCTAACTAACTGTGAGTTCTCGAAGTGTCAATTAATTTTTTGTGGTATTCGATTGCGCTTCTTCAGATTATCTCTGATGCCAGTTTTTGTGTGGCTAATCGAACATAAAAACTTCACTTGCTCTTATTTGTGTTGATATTCGTGCGGTTTGAATATGGTGTAGTCATAGACATACTATATATATGGACTGCTAGTGAAATGTCATTTTCATATACTTCTGCGAGAATATATGTTCCAAAACAGCACATGGCTCCACAGTTTGCTAGCGGATTAGCAAAGAAGCATAGCCGCCGTCAAATTTAAATTTCCATAGTAACGTAAACAAAATAGCTACATTTTTTCAACAAAAAAGTATGTTTCCATAGAAACATGTAAACAAAAGAGCGACATCTTGTGCGAAGAGACTCATTTCCATAGTAAAATGTAAACAAAAGAGCGTCATCTATTCGAAAGATGCAAAGCTACATAGAGTGCTTTTCCATTTACTATTAAAGAATGTTTCTTATTTTGAAAAAGAAAACGAAAATAACAATTTATTTACTTATTAACCCATAAACTGACAACAAAAATGCCTACAGGTATCGTCCATGTATCGTTCAATCAAACTAATATCGTGGGAGTGGAAAATTAGTGCTTTTTCTGTATCAATAGAAAACGCGACATAAGCGAGATTCATACCTACTTACACTAACACCAAAACCGACCAGAACATTTGTCAAATTTTAAAGTGTGTTATTAATCACGTATTTAGAAGACAAGTCTGCGAAAAATAGAGAAAAATTTACATTTGGCCGCTGCAAAGGATATCAACATAAATTGAGTGGATTTCTATAAGCGTAAATTACAATTTAAGAATAGCTGACTTTTAAAACTCGCACTACCACAAATGCGAAGAAAGAAAAATCTCGTTTATGTTCCATTGGGCACGAAAAATCTGAAATCTGAGAGCAAAATCCGAAAATCCCAATGGAAAACGACATAAATTAGGTCGTTTGAAGTTTACTTTATTTTCCGCTAGCAAACTGTGGTGCGTCAGTATTTTTGGAACATGCGTGAAGTTGGCTACTAGCAGTCCATATATAATAAGTCAATGGGTGTAGTCTTCTAGATTCGCAAAAGTGCTCTGAAATTTGAAAAAGATTGTTTTTTCTTGTACCAAACGAATATAAAAATTGCTCTGAGAGCAAAAAAAAAGTGCTCTGCGAACGCCCAATGGAATATTACATTAATTGCGTTCTGAAAATCCTTCCTAACTTTGCATTGATGAGAATCGAAGCTAAAAATAAACACTCCTTTTAATGCGTTTACTTCACTTTTACCTTTTCTTATCACCGTGAAGTAGCAAACCCTATATTTAAGTCTTAAGTCTTTCCTGTATTTCAGAAGGAATTTTTTCCCGTTACGTTACTTATGGCCATGTTGACGAAAACTTATCGTGTATACTCTGCACTAGAAAATTATACCCTTAAAAATTTTATTTGAAATTCCTCCTAGGTATTTACCATAATTAGTGGTGTCTACAAATCAATTCAAGGATATTTTAACTAAAGTGTTGTTGTATGTGTATTGTTTTTTTTATTTTTGCTTATGCCAGCTTTTCTGAGTAAAGTGCTTCTTTCTTTTGTGGATATGGTCAAAGTGTGTCCTGAGCCTTAAACAAAAAAAAAATGCATTGAACCAGAGATGAAAGAATAAAAGAGATGGTTATCTTTCGTACGTCTATCCCCCCAAAACCCATTTGTTTACATTGTTGTTTTTGTAATTTCAATCCCTGTCTGTGAATACGTGTGAGCTAAAAAAAAAAATCCACTAATGACCTGCGACCAATCAAAATTCAGTGTGGTGAGTTATTTTTAATGTCATGGGCATCGTGCTGTCAAATGTATTTATATAATAATTTTTGGCGCAACAGGTCCGTAGGGACCCTAGGCCTAGCTTCTCGCAACCATTCGTTTTGTGTGAGTTTTTAATTTTTGGAACGAGTGGAAGGGATCTACAATTTTATGCCGATTCCAAACGGCTAATTGAGAAGCTCTTTCATGACAGTTATACTCTCGGATGTTTGTCAGACGTTCGCGAGAGGTGGCGCAGTGAAAAAACCCTGAGTTGGAAATTGGGTTTTTGCGGGATTCGAACCTGAACCCCTCGCTTAGTAGTCCAACACACTAACCACTAAGCCACTGCGCCCACACACAAATGTATTTAAGTTTATTTATTATTCAATTTGTTTTGTTTCTTCTCACTAAGTTAATAATGCACACAGAAAAAGATGTAATTCTGTAGATACTCACTACTCACTCAAATCGAATTTAAAATAACATAGATCATACATATATTTACATATTTTGTAATATTTTTCGCAGGACAAAATCACAAGGATCGTTTCCCATACCAAATTGGATTAATCTGAATCTCCATCAAATTGGAGAAAATCGTGAGTATGAATGCATATATTTTAAAAACATCTGTATATCGATTGCCCTTCGAACATCTGTTTAAGTTGCTTTTTATATTTGCAACTAATGTTTGGGCTTCATCAGGAAATTCCTGGAAAATTTGCTCACCCTTTTTCTTGAGTTCCTGGGTAGCGGTATATAGTCGACTTTCGAGGCTCAAGATGATAACGTTTTTGTCGTTAATTTCGCTCTCAAGCATTTTGCATTTGTTAGCCATTCTAACAAAGTTTTCCTCAACAACATTTAGTCTTTGTTTTAAAGACATCTTTTTTGGAGTCGAATTCCTTAGGAACTTACATGTCTGCGTGCTAACGTCTGCAACTTCGCACACTGGTGATCCCATATTACATTCGAGATCAAGATCACTGCCCACGCTATTGTAATCCGCGGTTTTGTCCTCTAAAACCACTGAAACAGTATTTGCCTCAAATCGACATCTCTTTGGAGTGGCATAGTAACATGTTGCCGGCTCCGTGTCATGGTCAAAAGGATCTCGCAATGTCAGTGCAATATTTGGTATTGCACTGTGTATCAACCGATGTTTTTTTTGGGACGCAAACATGTCAACGGAAAAGTGGTTGTCGCAAACTCTGTCGCTTTTGTTGAAATGTTGTAGATTCAACCGTTGACGCCATATCTCTCTACTGATAAATGTGTAAGTAAGTAATGCGTAATAAATATATATTAAAATTATAAAATTATGTAAAAGAGGGTGTTGTGTTTATTCGTTGTTTATTGTTCTAAACCTAAGCTTAATGGTATGTTACAAGTTTGTTCTTATAAAATATCTGTTTTTACTTATTATTTCTTTATTTTTCTTAAATTATTATATGTAGCTACTTTACTTAGAAACCTCTAGCTTATTTTATAAAGGTATAATTATTATTATTTTATAAATCCATCTTTATTTCGCTTAGCACTACGTTCTCTTAAAAAAACTAAATAAACACGACAAAAGCACACTGCCAAATTCAAATGTATCCCATTGTTCACCTTATCGTTTAACCCGTGCTCGCGCTTTGACCGTTTTAGCTACAAAAAGGAAAAAAATGTAATATGTACTACGCATTATTCTGCACAATGACCGCTCGCAGTAACAATTACTAATGTCGTTTTCGATTAAAGAAACATATTGTCCTTTCTATCAAAATAACGAATCTAGTAGTACTAAAAGTTTCACTAAAGAAAAAAGAGCTCTTCCAAGGCAATTCTTAACAGAGACAGAAGAGTCCGAGATATTTTCAAAGAATTACCCTGAACTCACCGACCCACCCAGCTAATTGAAAATTTTAATGTTTGCTGTTTCATTAGAAACAACTTTTACGCTATGCGATCCGAAAATATCAAAATAACGTGCAAGTGTTAAATGAAACTAGCAACAAAAAACCAAATCCCACATACGATGTGCAGAGTACTTTCTTTGAAATGATAAAACATGAATTTTTGAGTCCGATTAACCAGTGCATTTAATGCAACCAAGCGAATTAGTTGGTCGATATTGAATACACAACGTGTTCTGGTCTTATATTAACATTAACACCAGAGACAATACTGATTAATGAAACGACGAAATCTTATATTGGCAGCTATATGAAGCGATTCACTTTCATTGTAAGATATAGACACAGAAGAGAGTAAACAACTAAACAACTAATGGTACCTATCACTTCTATGTTATACAAAAAAAAAATCTAGAAAAACAAAAACAAAGTTCTGCGACTCCAACCTCACCATCTCCAGAAAAGTATGCTTGGTAGAATTCATCAATTTTGATAGATCATAAAAGAAACTAGTTTTGCTTTTTTGACCATTTAAACTGAATAGTTTTCCCCAATGTTTGTCTTTGCATGTAGCTGATGATATCTAAAACCAATTTGTCAAAAAAAGTTGAGAAATCAAACAAAATTGACTAGAAAAACATTCTTTTCCGTACCTAAAACATTTGCGGGCACATTTATAGGTATATTCTTATCGACCAACTAATTCTCTTGGTTGCATTAAATGCACTGGTTAATCGGACTCAAAAATTCATATTTTATCATTTCAAGGAAAGTACTCTGCACATCGTATGTGGGATTTGGTTTTTTGTTGCTGGTTTCATTTAACACTTGCACGTTATTTTGATACTGTTTCAAAAACATTAGTATGTATACATTAATCTACGTAGACATCAAAATATATAACCAATAATAGGTAGCTTACTTTAAATTACTAGGACAGTAAGTGTGCATATAAGTCCTGCATCCCATCACACATTTTTACTCCATCCTGTTGTCATAAGTTACCTGTAACGATATCTCATTTAATATTAAAACAATTCTTACAAATTTTGACTCACTTGGTGCTTTCAAGACTAATGTGCTTTTGTGTATTTTTTATCCTGTTTTCGGCAGATTTTGGAAACAATATTTTAATTTTAACAATAACAATTGAAAACAAATCCTATTCACGCCGGACGAATGTCATAAAACAGCAAAATTTTGTATTCACCATATGGTGACACATTCTCTATGAGATAGGTCTGTTCGTAAAATATACGATTTTTCGGTTACCTCCAGAATGACCCCATTGTTATAGTCGGACTGGAAGGAATAATTGTTACCTATGTGAAATTATTTATTGACAATATGTATTTAATTTTATACAGGGATGAATTTATAAAGAGTGGTGTGTGTACTAGGGTTCAAATTATAAAAACTTTGATAAGAAAAATTACGAAAGCATTATGTACTTTATCTATGGGATAAATTGCGATATTTACTTGTACGACAATTATCTTCTTTTTAAATCAAAAAGATTATAATTTATTTCTGCGTGCAGAACCAAATTCAGAAAAACAAAGTATTGAGATTTCGAAATATTAAATAATAAACAATAAAAACATTTCATGTCGAATTATAGCAGCCTCGAAAGATTACTACGTGACTAAAATGCTACCCATTTTGCATTTAAAATTTATATGCAAATCGATTGGTTTTGTAAATACTTTTAATTTATACATTTTTTTTAATTGCTCTGCGCCGTACTAATAACAAATTTTATGTCGTTTTCGATTCGGCTTTTCAGATTTTGATCTGAAATTTCAGATTTCTGCTGCCAAATTGAACATGAAATCGGAATTGTATTGGTATGTGTGTGTATTGAGTTGGAGGCAAAAAAAAAAACATTTTTGCACTTGCACTCGAAATCCAATTGATTTTCACACATTTATAGTTCTGCATTTCGAAATCATTTAATATAAAAACTCGATCCCATACCCGTTAAATAAATAATTCAGTTAAAAAAGCAATCCTTCCAACGATAAACAATTCGTATGTGTCATAAACATTGGTGTTAATGAAAGTATGTGTAAAATCTGAGGAACAATTGAGATTTCTCAAAAGTGATCTGGGATCAAAAAAAAAGATTGATTTTTGTGGCAAATCGAACATGAAAAGCAATCTCGATCAAAAAAAATTGATTTTTTGTCAAATCGAAAACGACATTAGTCTCGATTTTTAATTTATGGATGCTCACAATTGTGAAATAGAGTCGAAACTAGAAATGGTTATTGGTAAGGCCTTCTGCCAATAAAAATGGAATTTACAATGCTTTTCAGAACTATAGTAACCGTAATTAATAGAAGGAAGTTTTAAAGTGTTAGAAACATATTAATTATATATTCACTGCAAAGAAAATAACAGCCAACCGACAAAATTCAAATTTTCCTAGTGAACATGCCCAAACCAGTTTTCCAGGATATTTGAAAATTTTATGAATTTCGGTGGTGAATTCACCAAGTTTCCGCCATCTTCTGGGTGAATTCACGAACTCACTTATACTAGCATAGAAATGAGCATGTATGCGTGACTTCATGAATTTTTCTGGAAAACAGCTTGTAGGCAGCCGCATTTCCACTGGAAAGATATATATCTCTGTATTCCATTATCTTTGCATTGGCCGCGTTCCACTGCCCGCTAGATGAGCAGCGGCATGTCAAACTCCATATAAAAAAAATTGACATTTTACCATTTGCGCTAGTCGTCTAGCACTTTTTGTGAAATATCCCTTTCAGGGAAATTTCTCAATCTAGCGCAAAACTACCCGCTGCTTTGAGAGAAAAAAAACCAAAAAAAAACATCTGTCAATGGAAATCGTTCAAACGTCTACAAAATAAAAACAAAAATACGAAGCCGAGCTGCAATTGTGATGAAATTGGTAATAAGGTAAGTAAAATAGCCATTCCGATATTATTATGGTTTCTATAACATGTACCATTTCTTTTTAAATGCAGTTTGGAAATAATTATGCGACACGAAATTATTTATGAAGGAAAGTCATATGTTTTTGATGCCAACAAGTCAAATGTCATTTTGCCGCTGCCGCTGCCGCTGCCCGAGCGTTCCTTCATCAGGGATATTTTGTGCTAGAAGACTAGCGGGCAGAGGAACGCGGCCATTGAACACTGCAAGTCCAAAATTTCTGACAGTTGCGAACAATACAAAATTATAGGAATGGAAGATCGAATTGTCGGCCATATTGCCCGCTGCCAACTTCAGCGTTCAGCGGCTTTCATTCGATTTTCGCTGGGAAAGAAAAGAAATTTCATTAGAAGTTCTATCGCAATTTCTTTAAAACCAGCTAGCCTACTAACTCGAAAATATCAAAAAATCTGACTCCAAACCAAGGATTAGTGGATAAAGTGGATTTTGTTAAACTGAAGATATCAAATTTGCGACGCGCTTCGCTTTTCGTACGCATCAGGTAAGATGTAAAAAGCAAATTCTTCGGAAGTCGCCTCAAAATGGGGTGGCATTGATATTAAAAAAAAAAATCTTTCTAATGTTATTTTTTACAAACAAAAAAATCTATTCTACTCTGTGAAATCAGTCGTATCAAAGAGTGTAGTACGTATTTTCGGTGAAAATGTTCAGTTAAAAATTAACTTTTTTTTTTTTTAGTTATTTGTGTAAATAAGTACTTGAGTGCGAAAAAAAGCAAACATTCTCGTTGTTCGCAAAGTTTTTGATGGTGACAAAAAGTCGCCTTGTTTCGCGCATCCATTTCGCGGTCGTAATGTTATGGCCAAAGTTTTCTATTTACGTTTTTTTTTTTTTGTTCATTTCAATAGTTGCAAAAGTATAATCTAAAGTAAAGCAAAAAAGAGTTTCTAAGTATAGTTCAAAAATGTGTTCCAGGGATTTTCAAAAATGAAAATAAATATCCAAAATGTTGAAGGTAAGAAAACGGATGAAAACTTTTTTTTTGTTCTAAAAAAAAAAAATTAAAAATACACGTAAAGGTAATGTTGTAAGGAATGTGTTGTAAAAAATAATAAAAAAAAAAAAGTCAGCCTACGGTGATAGGCGTTTTAAAGTGAAGCATATTATGGTTGGGAAAGGCTTGCGTCAAAAGCGACAACCGACAAGGACAACTCGCAATGTCGCATGGAAATGGTTGTTTTGGAAATTCTTTTTTATTTCATTTGAGCAAAGAAAGGGTCTGTAGAAGTTGCGAGTCAAATTGTTTCGGGGTTATTTGGAGGAATACATATTTAGTTCACAAATCCTTGGGCTCTGCTACTGACACCTGGTCGAAAATGGCAATTACATAAATTAACGCCACAGAATAAACGCTAAAGTGTTTTACCTGTGGAACGACTGTGTTTTGTTCTTAGTTTTATCGTAATTATCAAACAAAGTGGATTTAAAATTGAACTCGCGATTCATAACCTCATTTGAAAACTTATACTGCTCACAAATTCGGTGTTTGTTGCAGGATACTGTGACTGTCATAGATTAATGACGTGTTTTGCTGAGTAGTCAAAAATTTATTGTACTTTATTACTTCTTTTGAAAATGCACTCAGAAACAGGAATTTGCGTACAAGTGGTACCTTATTGGAAGTATGTACCTACATTTTGTTTTACTAGAATTTGCTATAAAGCTTAAATCATATGTGTAGGTGTTCATAATGCAGTTGACTGCTCTAGTAGTTGTAGTCTGTACTGTATTGATGCAGCATTCGCAATTATTTGTTCATCTGCACTGGAACTAGCAGAACCATAAAATGATTTATGTACATATTTGCTGGCATGAACGTAGGTATCAGTATTTAACAGCAAGATCGCATATCTATCGATCAATACCTTCTTCCTTCTTTTGTATCTGTTAACAGGTACCTGTGCTTTATTTACCATCAGAACAAGTGGCCTTGTTTTTCAACAGTTCTAATTCTTAAAGCCAATCAAACCGCTTATTTGTTCGCTTTGTTCTGTCACACACTTAAAAACGCGTCCCATTTCTGTCCTTCGGTGACTAGTTGAAGGCCACCAGCCAGTTGCTTGGGATTCTTATCAAACCTTCGGATGTCTTTCTTTTTATAGGATTTCTCCCCCTTACTTTCTTGGATTAATGCCCTTAATTTGAGCATCTTGCATCTTTTTATATGTAAGTCTCCATGTGCACCTGAATTCGACAACTAAACCCATAATCGGCTGGCGCATAACACGCGCGAAAAGATTACTAACTTAATATTCTTACTTCAAGTGCCATCCCATCACTTCGTTCCGATCTGTAAGCTTAAACCAACCATTTGTATGCGCTGTCACTGCCTCAGCGTCCACATCCACAGTAATAGTTTGCCTGTCCCCTGAGTATGCTACATTTTAAAACGCCGCTCCTCACGTCTTCTATCAATGACAAACAGAGATTTGTTGTCATCAGGCTGGCAAATCAAAGCCACGAAGGAGCGAAAGTGAAAGACAAAACTGTCTCTGCTACAAGTAATGTCACTTGTTTCCTCTCTAAAATCTATCACGTTACTTTCTATTCAAATATTGCTTGCATTATGTTTACATAAGCTAATAGCTGTTCTTGTATAATTGACTGCAGATTGTCCATTTTGAGAAGCTCCGGCGTTTGCTTCTAACAGGCAGCTTGCAGAGGCACAAAGATGGACTCTGAGGATGAGTCACGGCCTGGTTCGTCGGCGTCGAACTCATCAGACTCATCAAATGACAACAACTCGGAGAACAATTCACGAGCATCGAGTGTAGAGGTTCCGAAACGTTCGAAATCGGGTTCGGCTAGCCCCCAGTCTGGCCATGAGACGGCAGTGTCGCGCGTAAGTTCACGCTCCTCGCGAGCCGGTCGATCGGCATCCTCGAAATCTGGTTCAAGTTCGTCGTCGTCGTCCTCGTCGTCAAGTGACGAAGACGACGCTGGTAGCGCGAAGGAGAATAACAAGCCACCCAGCAAGCCACAATCGTCGCGTTCGAGTAGTGAGGAGAGCGCCAGTCACAGACAGGGCGTTATTTCTCGCAATCAGTCTATTTCGCCAGTTCGGCGAAAATCGCACAGTTCGAGAAACTCGAGCGCATCCAGTGCTGACGGTAGCTTGGAAGAAAATCGCGAAGATGGCGCCATCAACATGAGCCACGAAGATTTGAGCGACGTTAGTGAAATGGAAGACAAGCGGCAGGACAAGCCAATTAAAGAGAACAGCAGACTGTCTGTGGAGGATGAGGCCACGAATGGATCTATAGCGAATGTTATCGATGCTATCGATGCTTGCGATCTGATTGATGCTACGAATGAAATTGAGCGCGACAGTCACAACGATAATGCGCGCGAAGATGACAACGCTCGTGCTCATCACGGCGACGATGACGAGGATGACGTTGATGACGACGGTGAAATCGACGAAAATCCACCCAAACGTGATGATAAGGTGAATGGTGATGAGAAGCATGAACCCATTATTACAGACTTGCGTCAGAAATTGGATCTAAAGAAAGCGTGCCAACAGAAGGTCACCGAGAAAGCGGAAGAAGATAACGATGCGCAGATTGGGGGCAAAAATAATGGAACCATTGCTACTGACATTGACGAGTTGGTAAAGAAGCACGATGAGGATGCTTTAGACTTTGAAGCCGAGGAGGGTGAATGTCCCGATGAGAGCAAAGACGACGACGAAAAGCTCGACAAGGGTGCCAAAAAGGCCAGCTCTGAGAAGTCTGATGGCGAAGCCGAGGAAGGTGAGGAGCTTGAAGAAGGCGAAGTGTCCGATGAAGATGAAAAGCGTC
The DNA here is from genome assembly GCA_949126925.1 of Cheilosia vernalis. NCBI lineage: Eukaryota > Metazoa > Arthropoda > Insecta > Diptera > Syrphidae > Cheilosia > Cheilosia vernalis. The sequence continues at coordinate 22,238,510 of OX421360.1, forward strand.
CAGAAGAAACCGAGCCAAAGCCAGTGTGCAGGTTCTATACACGCGGTCAGTGCACCTGGGGCATGAGTTGTCGTTTCCTGCATCCAGGTGTCACTGACAAAGGTAACTACACAATGTTTGATATGGTTCGTCCAGTGCCGGTGCCTTCGGGAGGCGGACGACCAATTGGAGGCTCATTTGGGCACGACAATTTTCACGACTACCGTACTGATCGACCACCACTTCATCATCGTGCACCACCACTACATCATCACCCGGCCATACCGTTCGCAGCACATCACGACCCGAGAGCCATCCCTCCGGTAGCTGTGCAGGATCCCCCCGTTGTCGTCGAAAGCGCATGGGAAAGGGGTTTGCGCACCGCCAAGGAGATGATGCGCAAAGCCAACAAGCGCAAGGAGCAAGACATGGACTTCGAGGACAAGAAGATGAACCTGACTCTGTCGCCAGATGACGTGGAAAAGGATAACTACTACATAAAAGACAGAGCTACACCACCTGAGGTATGTTGTTCTTACTAGTGGGAGACAGAGTTTGTTTTGTTACAGTAACGCTTTCTAGGCTGGTCCACCGTATCCGAGGCATCAGAACTATCAGGAACCACCTGGATTGTACACTCCACCAGATCGTTTTGTCCGAGCTCCCCCACCACCGATCTACGAAGACGTCGATCCATATGGGCGTAGTGCTCGTTATAGGGAACTGCCACCACATCGAATGCCACACTACGAGGACGAGAGACGTGTGCGTCCCGCACGCGAGGTAATCGTACAAAGAGTGGAACCACCTGGCCGCGGCGACGAATGGAACGATCCATGGATGCGTTCAAAATCGCCCGGCGGTCGTGCTCTATCGGATCGCGAGCGCAGCGATAAACGTCGTCGTGATCGCCGCAGCTACAGCAGTAACTCATCTTATTCCAGTTCCAGTAGCTCCCAATCAGATTCGAGCTCTGAGTCGAGTCGCAGTCCAAGTCCAGAGAACAGACGTCGCTACAATAACGGTTCACATAAGAGTCCGCCACCAAGGCGACACTTTCGCGCAGCTGGACTACGTTCGCCTAGTCCCAGGCGACCAAGGCGTTCCCCGAGTGAGTAAAGAAGCATTTTGTTGAAACTGTACTAACATTTTGGTTGTTTTATGGGCTGCCCCTGAATGTACTTTTTTTTTATCAAATAGTTTATGCAGCAGCCGTCAAATTTGAGAACTATAAACTCACTCAAGCAGAGTCCAATCATATTTTTTTTTTGTTTCCTATAGTGAGGGCGAAGAATGCATCATGCACCGTCAAGAAATTTAAATTTTCCTGGTGTGTCAGACTCTTACTGACTTGACTCCCCCTCTCCCTTTGGCTTTCTTCAACAGCTCCCTGGAACCACTATTCGTATTACTTCGGGGGGCCGTTATTTTCCTTCTACCTCATAAACGTCCTGTTCTTCTATGAGGGTGTGCTCTGGCTTTCTTCTCTCTTCTTGGTTTTGAGCACGCTTTCGATGAACGCTGATCGCTGATACCCGTTTCCAGCTGCGTTCGCTTGCGATCATCTTCCCAATGATGTTTTCGGGGGAAATATAACCTATCTCCGATTCCAAATCCTGCCTTTCCACGGTCCACCTGCTGCACGTGCAGAAGGTATGAAAAGCGTCGTCTACCAATGAGTCGCCGTACTGGCATGTCTGATGTTCAACTTTCCGCATCCTGTGCAGGTATGCATTAAAATTTCCATATCCGGTTAGAAACTGCGTGGTATAATAGTTTATTTCTCTGTGTTTTCGCGTTGTCCATTCAGCGACGTCTCTGATCAGCCTGGCGGTCCATCTACCTCTTGTTTCAGAGTTCCACCTTAGCTGCCATAAAAGCTTGGTGGTCTGCTTTGCTTCAGTCGCTGCCGCTTCTGCTCCTACTTCCGCTCTCTTCTCATATACAAGCCTTCTCTCTGCGGCTAAGAGGTCAATGGGTCACTCCTGCAACGACTAGAGCGGCTGGTTCTGATACAGTGCGGTAAGAACTTGCGATGCGGAGGGCTCTGCGTCTCTGTTCTGCTGCCATCTGTTTCCTGTACTTCTCCTGTTTGAGTGCATCTGCCCATATTTCGCATCCATATAGCAGTATCGCGTGTGAGATTGTCATGAGGAGCCTTCGTTTGCTCTCTCTGGGTCCTCCAACGTTTGCCATGAGTCTGCTAAGGAATGTAGTCCCTTTAGCAGCTCGTTCGGAAGCTGATTTAATATGACTCCAGAAAGTGAGTTTCGATTCAATAGTTACACCAAGATACTTTACGGCGTTTTTGCTGGTGATTACGTCTGGGCCTATATGGAGTCCAATCACATTAACGACTGGCGGTGTAGTGTGATATTGTCAGAAGTACATTCGTTGTTGCTGTACCTCGATAGTAGTTCGATGGGCGGTTTTAATGGGAGTAGGACCGCTTTTTTTTACAGATCCTTCTCAAAAACTCAATCGACAATATCTGTCAATATTTTAAGCGCTTTAGTGGCAATTTTCACCCAGAAGCCATTGGGCCCTTGTAATTAGTTTAATGTAGAACATGGACATGCAACTAACAAAACCATTCAAATGTGTTGATGAATCGTCTCAGATCTGACAGAGGTATCGCTGCTAGATCTTCCAAGCCTTCGAAGAACCGTACTCCCAGTGGCAAGAGTAGCGGCGTTCTTCAAGTGACACAGGAGTTGTTCCACTTCCTCTTTGTCTCTGCGACTTCTGCAGAAGATGCCCAACTTTTTAGCCATGCTTACAATGATGCTGTGCCCGGAGCACTTGAATTTGGTTTTTAGTATAATATAATATAATGTACAATGCGGTTCACTAGATTAGAAGAACTATGTTTTTCAAACTGAAATTAACTTTTTTACCGTTGTCTGGCTAGGAGAGAAAAACAAATAATGGCGGAAGAGCTGCCAATGAATACGCAACAAAACAAATAAATCACACTTTTTCCGCGTGGCGTTTATATTAAACGACAGCTGGCGTTTTTTTTTCCGTCGAGTGGCTTTAAGGATCATTCACATGAGAGCGACCAACTACCTACGAACGAACGAATATTCGCAAGTTTTGACAGTCCATTCACATGATACATTTAATTTGGTCCCAGAAACCCGCGAATCCAATGACAGTCGCCGTTATTTGTCTCTATAACATTTTGAGTTTGAGGTTAAGTTCGAACGAATGCTTTATTCGCTAGTTTGTGGAACGCGAATTGAATGATGTGGATTGTGAATAAACTTTGACAATTCGCGCCAAGGGTGTATTCGTTCGCGGCAAAAAGTTTGCAATTCGAAATTTCGTTATTTAAACTGTTTATTAACATGTTTTCTTAATACATTTTGGTGGGATAATTAACTATCCTCCTCTTGGAATAGTAAAATGTACAATTTTCTGTTCATAAATGCATCAAAAGTGGTTTGTTCGCATTTCAGCAATTCTTTCGCTCGCTCTCATGTGAATAGTCCTTTAGTGTCGTTTAAGAATCGGTATTCTATTCCTTCAACGCTTCCACTCTCATTTACTTTACATTCCACACGAGTTCCACACCAACAGCTGATAGTTGACAGGTTGGTAGGTAGGAGAAGAGATTATTTCTTTGTATACTTTTCCTTAATGACTTTTCATAAAATATAATTAAATGATATCTCAATCCTAAATTCAGTGAGTTGTTTACTACAAGGTACTTTTCAACTATGTACCTATAATATATATATAATATATCTTTTTCAGATCTCAGATTTTACGCAGCTTATGGAATGTGCAACTAAATCTGGGCTCTCATCGCGTAATTTATGAAACGATCGTCGTCGAAGCGATTGAACAAAACGACGTCGTTTTTAGTTTGCTTCGTATAACATCATCGTCACATCGTTCGATCGAATCGTTCATCGTTTTCATTTTGAACAGTTTGAAAATGATTGTAAACAAACTCTGACAACTAAAAACGACAAAAATGTGTGGAATTTGCTTTTTTTTTTTTTTTTCTGTAGTTGATGTGGAATCGGACATTTAATGCAGAAATTTAACGCAAGTAACAATTCTATCGAAGAAGCCAAACACAGATAGAATTGTGGAAAAGCAAGATTCGACCAAGCAAAGTGATATGTTTAATGAAAGTCGGGTGGAATGTGTTGGAATTGCAACAATAAGTAAAAGTGTACGATGAGGACATTGACGTTATAAAAATATATATTTAGGAACTAGTCTTGGCAATTAAGATCTTGCATTTCGCTGGACATTAAACATCATAAAGCATCCCATTAGAGTTGGTATTTCTAATAAAAAACAGTTCAATATGAATGCTATTTTATGATTACATTACTGTTTGTCATAATTATAACACAAATACATAAATGAAAATCATTTCAAATTCGAAAAGAAATGCAATAATTTTTTTTTTTTGCAAAGAATACATTTTTTTTCGCCCTGATAAGACTGAGTCCCCACCTGATTCTGAATTTGAGTTATACGAAGCAATTATCGTTCAAAACGAAGTCGTCCAGACGATTCAACCATTTTAGTGTTACACGAAGCAATACAATCGTCGATCGTCGTCTTACGCGATGAGAGCCCTGCTTTTGTAAATGTACTAGTGCGTTACTTGACAGCAGTATCAGCTTTTCAAATTGCATTAATTTATGGGAAAAATCACAAATGGATAACGACTTGAAAAATCTTTCCCCTGTTGTAGAAATGGAGTATTTTTGATGATTCGTAGTCTTCAGATGATGAGGAAGCCTCCAAAATTATATTCATGTGCACATTTGTTTTAAAAGCAAACTTCTTAAAATGACGTAAAATAGCTGATAAATATCGAGACCTGCTAAATGTAATCCGAATCGAAAAAAAAGTATTGATTTTTTTCCCAATGGAACAAGAAAAAGATTGGTTTTTGTTTCCAATGGAAAACGACATAAAAAAACATAAATAGCATTGCAATGTTCATACCATTTTAAAGGGAAAGCGACCAAGAAGATAAGTCTGCAAAAAGAGAGCTGAAAATATCGTATTGGATCCAGATATAGATATGTATTCAAATGCAAATAGTGAAAATCAAGAGGCTCTAAATAAAATAAGAAATCAAATATTGAACTGAATGTTAATTTCGTCTATGTTCGACCAAAACTCATTAACTGATAAAATATAAAGTCCGAGATAAATAAGTTTTTAAATAACAGTTTTTAATTTTCGGTTCTAGAGCTCTGTTTTCTGTTTTGTTAGTCATACTAACTAGAATGGTTTTAGTATTTAATGATTTTTGGTTGATCAAAAAAAAATCTGAAAATTGAAATAAATGAGTTTTGATTCTTATTTCCCCTCATTAAAAGAGAATTGTTTGAGTATTTTTTAAGTCAAAAAGTGAGTAAGGTACCTAAGTCTATGTATGTGTGGATAGTAATAGGTAGGGCCTTTATTTTAAGCCAGCTTTCTTTTTAGCCATGCTCATCTTTCAATCTCTTTTTTAGAAGCTAGAGAGAGCCTGGGTCATAAAAGTTGTTGTAGCGCATCTTTCATAGACCTGGCATGTTCCATAATACTCATCCATCAGCCGCTCATTCGCAAAATATTCCTTCTCTTACTCTCTATAGCGGAATGCGTATACTGTCGCACTCTATAAAAGTATGCCCGGATTCAAGAAATTTTTGTTCAATTCCATCTATATGAGATGAATTGCAAACAGCATAAAGTAATTGACCTGCAACGTTTTTGTTGCGGTTTTGCCCTGCACATGTATCAGAAAAAGTCCTTACTGTTTTAATGTAATCGGGTGGGCAATTTAGCCATTCCAGAAGAATTGTAAAAATTTCGGAGCCTGCTCGCTTAACATTCATCTTATTTCACATGAAGCAGACCGCATTTTAACTTGCCCCTTCGTAGATCGTAAGATTATAGACACAAGTTTTCCTGGAGTTATAAAACTGTGAAACGTCGGAACACGGAATCTGAAGTACAGTCTGAAGATCAAAAGTTGCGGTAAGAAAACTCAAATCGGATTGGGCAAGTGCCTCATCTTTCGCTTTTTCATATTTTTTTACATGGCCTTTAAGCTTTCGTTTTCTTCTGATTGATCAAATTTGCTGCAAATACCGTACTGATCTTTTTTTGGGTTAAAGAAGGAATATAGTTGCAGTGTTCACAAAAATAGCGTCTGTAACAATTCAGGCTAAAAACACAATTTTATTTCATTTTCTGTGCAGTAAGACTCGTAAGACTTGTACAACTCGTACATTTTTAAAGTAGACAGCTTTTTGTCTAAGTAGCTCTTCAAAGTTTTAACAGAACGTCCTGCGGTGAAGACTAATTTCAAAGGGATTCTGTAAGCTTTGGATCTTCTTCACTTCTATGCCATTAGACGGTTCTAGTTCAAAAGACATTTCCAAACAAACTAAGAAAATTAAAGTTCGTTTAAATATTCGCATAAATTAAAATGTCATTATCCTTGCAATTGCTGCTGCAAAGACTATGGTTTATTGGAGTCTCTACGACGGTTTTTTTGTTTGCCATCCCTTTCAACGTGGACATTAAAACACTTAGTGACTCGTTGTCTGCATCAGATTCGGAGTCGAAGACCCTGGGTTCAGGAAGATATTCTAGATCTGCGAAACTGTCAGTACCTAAAAAATCTGGACCAGATTCTTCCAGAATTTCCCGAACTAACTCATTAGTTGGACGAGAAGTATTTTCCACCGAAATGAATCACCACGTGCAGCATCAATGACAAAAACAAATTATTGGAATTATTTGACGGTATGAATTCAATTAGTGACATTTGGTTTTGACAACTATCCTACTATGATTTCAAAAAAATATTTCAACCAAAATTCATTAAGTTCCTTAATGAGTTTTGGTTGGTAAGGTACAGTATGAAAATGTTAATGAATGACTTTTAGAACAAAATTATTAAAAAATGGGCGATTATTCGGGGTTTTAATGATTTTTGCTTGAAAAACAATTTAAAAATAATACTTTTGGTGCAAAAAAAGACTTTTTTGAAAAATGGCAGTTAATGAGTTTTGGCTGAACATAGACGTTTCATTAATTTCACGTTTAATTTGATCAGGTTTTTTTTTTATTTTCACCCTTAATCATTATATAATTAAGAAATCACTGCATATAAACAACAATTACCAATACTCACATGTTTTTACTCAAATTTGCCTCCAAGGCGTTTAAGAATTTGTAATCGACAATAATGGGCGTTTTATGAGTCGTTTTGTGCAACTAAAACGACTGTCAGAATGCGAAAAACTGTTTTGACGTTTGTAGAACTGTGTTCCACAATACTTAAACGACGTTAAACGCCACATTCCATATAACGGGTGATTTTTTAGCTGGTTTGGTTTTGGCAACACTGGTTTTGACAGCTGACGTGTGTTTAGTACCTTGTGTCACTGTCAAACACCTTCAGTTTGGTTTGCAATTTAACCATGGATCGTCTTACAAATGAACAACGCTTGCAAATTATTGAATTTTACTATCAAAATTCGTGCTCGGTTCGAAATGTTCATCGCGCTTTTTTATCGAAAAATTGTGTTCAGCGATGAGGCTCATTTTTGGTTGAATGGGTACGTAAATAAGCAAAATTGCCGCATTTGGAGTGAAGATCAGCCAGAAGCATTGCAACAGCTACCAATGCATCCCGAAAAAGCCACTGTTTGGTGCGGTTTATGGGCCGGCGGCATTATTGGGCCATATTTCTTCAAAGATGATGCGAATCGCAGCGTTACTGTCAATGGTGAACGCTACCGAGCGATGATAACAAACTTTTTTTTGCCCGAAATGGAAGTTCTTGACTTGCATGATATGTGGTTTCAACAAGACCGTGCCACATGCCACACAGCACGCGAAACAATGGCGCAATTGCGAGGCGAGTTTGGTGAACAGTTAATTTCACGTTTCGGGCCGGTCAATTGGCCGCCTAGATCGTGCGATTTGACACCATTAGATTATTTTTTGTGGGGGTATGTCAAGGCTAATGTGTATAGGGACAAGCCCGCTTCGATTGACGCACTGGAAGCCAACATCCATGCATTCATTCGTGAGATACCGGCCGATATGTGTGAAAGAGTATGCCAAAATTGGACTCAGCGGATGGGCTACCTGAGACGCAGCCGCGGTCAACATTTGCATGAAATTATTTTTAAACATTAAATTGCAAGGTTCAAACTATCGATTCAAATAAATATTTCATTCATTTTTTCGAATTTTTTGTGTTTTTTTTTTAAAAAAAGTTCTAGACCTCTTAAAAAATCACCCGTTATAACACAGATTTCAAAAACCCCAATTGTCGTTTATTATAAACGCCACGTAGAATAAGGGTGATTTTCGATGGACAGGAAATTTATTCGATGTGAAAAAAAATTCTTGTGTTATGAAGGGTGTTGAATTTTTTAGTCTGACAACGTGACTGTGTGGTTTGGCTGTCGTTTACTGGCAAAGCAACATTTAGACCCGTTTTCTGATACTGCTCATAGCGATTTAAGTTCCACTTAAAATCTTATGTGACAGTTTATGACGAGGAAAAAGTAGCCCATAAGTTATTAAAGGATAACTTAAATCGCTATGAGTAGTATCAGCAAACGGGCCTTAATGTGGTTTTCCAATGCGATTTTATGATTTTGCTCTGAGATTTTAGATTTTTCGTGCCCAATGGAACGTAAGACGAGATTTTTCTTCCTTCGCATTTGTGGTAATGTGTGTTTTAAAAGTCAGCTGTTCTTAAATTGTAATTTATGCTTATAAAATTCCACTCAAATTAAGTGATATTCATTGCAAAGGCCAAATGTAATTTTTTTCACAGACTTATTTTGTATATACGTAATTAATAGGATCATTCGCGTACGCGGTTTAAATCGACCGCAATCGATATAATTCGGTCGAAATCTATACACGTTCTCACAAAAATGACAGAAAAAGAGAAAATTAGCAAAGTAACGAGTTGTTCCTCTCTTGGATCGAAACAGCTCAGAGAATTTCATCGGGCAAGTACTGATAAATATGTCAAATGCAAAAAGTTGACAAGAAACAAACTCAAAATCTCTCTTAAAATTCAATTGCAAAGAAAAAAAAATCTGTGAAACTAAAAGAAGTGCATGTAAATCGATGATCTATATGGATCATGCATGGCAGCATGGCTGATAATAAAAAACGGCTAATAGAAGAAAGATCCATTTTGACATCATATTCTCGACGGCGCGCGCCCTCGCGATCATTCTAGGCCCCTTATGGTTCTTTCAGTTTGTCGACAGGTATTTTGCGGCTCTCGTTCATGTCCCATGTTAGAGCCATGCAAATATGTGCGCCTTTATTACCCAGGCAGTACTTGTTGTTGGCCTTGTTGTTGTTGTTGTTGTAGCTGCTGCACTCGTCATTCGTTGTTACGTCCCCGGTTGTAAGTCGGAATAATTGGGCCACATCAGCCGGGTTGGTCCATTGCATTTCTGGGGTTAATGGAATTGATTTTGCCGGACAGTTGAAGAATTTAGCACCTAGTTCTTTCCACCAATGCATTTTAGGCATTTGTTTTCAATGTTAGGGTCTAGGCGAGGTATGTAGCTGTTTAGTTAGCGCGAGTAGAGTTGGGCCAGAGTTGTCCTGTTTAGCCTTGGGAGTTGTTTCTCTTCGGTGGAAATTAGTGGGCGTCTGCATCCGAAAAATACATTTGTTTTATAGCTGGCGGTCACATTGGTTACCGAGGTATGGTGGATGTGCTAAAGCCTTCTGTTTACTGTTCTGTGTTGACGTTAGGTTATTATGGGGAGCATCATTGTTTCGGTATGCAAATGGTCTTCGTTTGCCTTAAGGTGTCAACTTGTGATGGTTCGCTTCCAGTTGGTGTCGCTTAATAACTTGTGTACAGTGTACCCCATAAGCAACACCGAATTTAGCCTTTGACCAGTTATTTAGCGACACCAACTGGGAGCACATGAGGTTTTCTACTTTCCACGATATTGTCAGACTAACTGATGGATAAAAATCCCACCTGGTTGACATATATTGCATCCGGACAAAAACACGGAGATTCAATAACTTGGCCAAATCGTGCTACACATTTCCAGCGATGAATTTAATTTGCGCAGATGTTGGTGGATTGAAATGGCTCCCGCAATACTCTGTAGCAGTGTATAACCTAATGGTTGTCACATTATTTCCCGCCTGACATATTTGCAGTACTTCGTGCGGCTGATTGAAGAAGTTCATTTCATTTCACGGCTTAATCGTTCTTAATGGTGCCCGCATGAGGAGCATTTAAAACATTTCAAGCTTAATAAAGAAGAGAAATTGGTTCTATGAGTTGATCGTGTGTTCTACCTGTCCTTCCCTTTGTGACAGCTTAACGAAATGTCAAACTATCAAACCGCCACATTGCTCTATATTTTCTTTGTCAATTTCTCTTTCCGCTGCCTGTAGTTTTTATAAACTTTATTTCTTTTTTACTGCAAGTCCTCATTGCATGCAGCCGGATATTAAGGGGGTGAATAACTAACCAGATCCTTTTTTTCTAAACTCTTCTCTTGCAAATCCTAATAAAAGCCGTTCAACGTTCGCCAGTTGCAAAGCGACGTGGACACTCGTCACCTTCTCCAATTCCAGAGAAAAGGACTGCGTACAGTCCAAGTGGCAGAAAGAGGAGAACTTCACCGTCGAAGAAGACCGCCATTGACAAAGCAAAGAAGAAGCGTCGTGGCTCAAGCAGTTCCGGCTCAGGTATGACTAATATTGACAAGGTACAATGAACCATAACAGTGACTATTGCCAATAGGATCCTCAGATTCAAGTGGTTCTGGTTCGGAATCTTCCTCATCATCGTCCGCGAGCTCATCACAATCCAGGGTCAAGACTCCTGTAAAACGTATTCGTACAACAGACAAACTAACTAACGAGCGCAAGGCAGTCAAAAAGGGTAAGTCGCCAATTTCGCATTCCAACACATTCTCATTGATTTGTTGTTTTTAGTAGAAGTAGTTAAGAAACGATCACCCATATCAATTGAGATTAAAAAGCAAGCAACTGTTGGAACATCTGCACTGACGACATCCGCAATGACATCGCCCAGCAACTCCAACTCATCGGATAAACCAGAAGTGAAGGACATGAAGAAGACCAGACGCGAGGAGTTACTGAAACAATTGAGAGCTGTCGAGGATGCCATTGCCAAGAAGAGATCCAAATTAACCTGATAGACCCTAAGTGTGAACTCAGTTTTTCTCATCGCTTATTTAGTATTCCAACACATGTTTTATCACCACAATCGACGACTGCAGTCTTCTTCTTCGTGGATATATATTTTTTAAGTTAATACTTCGACACAAATTTATATTCTAAGTAAACAGTTTCTAAATATTCATCCTTCTGTGCGCAAAAGGTGATAGTTACAAGGAATACAATGCGGTACGATTTAAGTTATAAATATTGTATTATTTCAACAGAAGAAAAGATAACAACAAAGTTAATTAAAGAAAACCCTAATATTTTTGTACAGTTTGAAGGAATTACATTTTCTGTTTCCAAATCTCTTCATTTTCAAGCATATTTTTTAACTGCATTAAAAATGGCCTAAAATAACTAAATGCGTTAGATGTAAAATTCAAATATAATGATCCTAGATGTGTAAGTGTTTCAAATAAATAAAAACAAAGAAAAAATACATGAAAAATATGTATTAAACTGAATGCCGTTGTTGCCTTTCCTGGGAATTCTTAGGTTGATGGTCTCTCCAAACGAAATACGAGTAGGTGCATGTACATGACGCTCATTCCGTAACTTTTCAGACGATTTGAGGGATTTATCCGGTTCATTTTCCATAAATGTAATGAAAGCTGACGATATTTAAAAAAAAAAATTGAACAAAATGAACTATGGTGACGTTGCGTTGTAATTGCGTGCTGAAAATCCTACTTTACTTTGCTTTGCTTAGAACGAGCTCAAAAAAACACGCCTGAAATTAAAAATGTTAACACAAAATGCACGGGCGGGTGGTAAAAGTTGTTAAAAAGTCTTTGGCGTGTTTGTGGTAATTGTACATTTTTGCATATCTACTTGTTGAAAATTAACGTACACCAAACACCAATAGAACAGTAAGGTGTGTTAGAGATCTTATTTCTGCAAAATGTTAGTAATTTAACGCAGTAATTTGCAGTAAAGTCATTGCATACTTTTAGGATGACAACATACATACATAGCATCAGGAGAACTGTTTGAAATACAATTGATATTGAGGTTATGAATTAGCCCCGAATATTCGGTCACTTTATTCAATAATCAGTTTATGAACAAAAAGACGTACTATACATAGCAGTGGCGTAGCGTGGGTTGGTGCCGCCCGGGGCAGACCCAATTGATGCCGCCCTATAGTAGATTTAGCACACTAAAAAAAAAAAGTTTTGTCTACGGTTTCAACCAGTTTTACCTACACATATGTATGTCAACAAACTTGGTAAATTATTTCTTCTATGCATTCTTAAAAAACAGAAAGGGCCCAGGAAAAAACGTATTACAGTACCTACTCCCCGGATATAAGCAAACCCTCTTAATAGCAAAACCCTTTTAAAAGCAACAAATTAGTCAGAGTTGGGACTCAAAAACGTCATCCTGTGCATTACAAAGGTCCCCGCTTAATAGGAATTTCGTTAAAAACCCAGCTATAAGCACTTTAACTTTTTTCCCAAGAGCATGTGCTTTTATCCGGTGAGTACTTTGTTTCTTATTTAGAAGATTTTTCAAATTACCCCTGGTAATTTTTGGTAATACATACCTACATAATTTGAATTATATATTCTATGCACGGCAAGTCACACAACACGACGTTTAAAAAAACACGACTTAAAACTTATTATTTTTGTGCTTTTTGTATTCGATATGTACGAGTATTCACTTCGTATAAACAAAACAAAACACAAATAAACGAATTTATTCGAGTTCACTGTTCACACAAATATCAGCAGTTTGGCTGTGCCACAAATGTTAACTGTCCGTATCTACATTAGGTCTGTTCATTTACTTTTGGAGTAAAAATGGAAAAGACTGTCAAAATGGAACTGGTGGGGCAAAATTCTCTCACAGAGAGAGATACAGTAGTACCTAATCTATGAAAAATGACAGATACATAATTCAAATATTCAAAAAGGTGGTACGAAAAGTCGGTATCTTTTTTAACGTTTTAACTCGAGGACTTTGGTAATTTATTAAGAAAATTAGTTAAATCATCTAAGTAGCGATGAAAGTGATCTGAAATTAATGAAATTTTTCTTGATGAATCCGAGTATGTGGAGGAGTTTAACTCATTGAACTACAAGCATTCGAGAAGAGGAAAAAGCGACACTGCATTTAGTATTACATGGTGGAGATTGCTCCTTGCTACAGCGACGAAGAATTTCGTCGCCACTTTCGAAAATAATCTTGAGGAGAACATTCAATCTTATTTTTCCGCCTGCTGTTACCATTTTAATACTCAAAAAATCAAAACAAATGCACGCATTTATGCCAAACATGGCAACAAATTTCAAATCATCTGGTAATTGTAAGGTGACGTATCCTTTGTAATTCTTACACCAAGAAATTTGTTGAGTAAAAATTCGTAAGATTCTCGGTGGATTGGTAATATCTGGCTCTCTCGACGACGCTCTCTTTTACGAATTTTTCGAGTTAAAGAACAGCGATGAGTACAAATTCGTAAGATTTAAAAGTAAAGGAATAGACTGACCTGTTTTAGAGAAAACGCTGAAGATTTTTTTCTTCTTAGGTACCTTGGTAATTAATTTTCAAAAATAAAAAGCACGACAACAAGACAAGACTGCAACTTCAATTGCCAACTAGAATGCTTGTGCATGTTTGCAAACTTTACTTCGTCTGAGCTAAATAAAACAAAACTACACGAACTCAACATAGGAGTATACCTGCAATGTAATAAAATGTAGTTGCACACTATAGGAAGCAGCTTTCATTGGAATTTGTTGCAAGCCTTAAGCAGTGTTAATGCTGTTAAACCTTGCAAATAAATTCGTTAAAGAGGAATTAGAATCTGTTTTATAGATTTTATATAGTTTTATGTATTTCAAATTTGTAGCAGCTCCAAATTGCCGCCCCTAGCAAAGTGCCGCCCGGGGCCTGTGCCCCCCTTGCCCCCCCCCCTCGCTACGCCACTGATACATAGGTATTATGTGACTCAACAAAATATCCATTATATTCATTAAAATTATTGTTGTTTCAATACATCAACTCTTTTAACGGGTGAATGAAAACAATTTTTCCAGCATTTGTTCTACTCATAAATAATGACAGCTTCCGAATATTCGATATTTCGTATTCGGCAAAATCACATTTAGCAACATCTCTTTTTTATATGCATAGAGGAACCACGAAACAAAAGTGATAGAGCAAACATTTTGAATAAAACAACGGTGTGAGATATGAAATTCTTTCCTTATTTTGAAAGCTCCATTCTCTCCTTTATGTTTGGAATGTCACACCATTTAAATGGCTTCGCCGTCGGTACAATGACTCGGTGCATTATGTATGGCGTTACTATCAGGCCATAGCGTCTCGAAGTTGGCCTCAAGTTCATCCAAATTGGTTGTCTTGTTAGCATAGACTAAGGACTTGAAGTAGTTCTAGAGAAAATATTCGAGTGGTGTCAAGTCGCATGATCGCTGCGGTCAATTGATGAACGCTCGCCGAAAGATGACCCAGTCGCAATATTTCTCCTTCACTACTTCGAGCGTTGCGTTGCTTTATAGACACGTAGCTCCGTTTTATTTAAACCACAGATTGAATATATCGCAGTTTTTGAGCTCTGTCCACAGAAAGTCGGTTAACATCGCTTTCTATACCATTGATGATAACGGTGTCTCCTTCCACATTATAAAAAAAATAAGGTCCGATGATGCATCCATGCCATAAATCGCACCAAACTGTCAACCTTTGGGAATGCATTGATAATTGGTCGAACACTTGGGGGAAGTTGTGCTCGCTCCAATAACGGCATTTTGCCTGTTGACATAGCCACTTAGCCAGAAATTTTTTTTGTAGCTATGCGTTTATCTTTTGGTTAATTTGATGTATTATGATTTATGAGTTTTTTGCGGACTCCGGTTCTTTGTGCTAAATTTCATCGGGGGGTTTTTGTGACTAGTGGCACAAGTTTTTAATTTTCTCGATTACGTATGTAGTAAGAGAAAGATAGAGTGTATGCAAAATGTTCATACCAGTTTGTTTTGTTCGAAAACGGCTCTGAAAATTTCAACCAAAATTGATATTTAAGCTAAAGTAGTTGAGGTTACCATGACTCAGTTTTTGGCTAAAAATTCGAATAACGGTACTTTTGAAATTTCGACTTATCTCGAAAACGGTCCATACGATTGTAACAAAAATTCGTTTCTAAGGTAAAGTGGACTTTTGACTCTAAAAACAAAGTAATGCTTACATCCCGAACAATAACTCATAATCAGCTTCCAGCTCAAAAGTTAAGCAATAGTATTTTTCAAGCTAAACATTGCTATATTTGTTACTGTTTTGTCTGCCAAATTTTATTAAAACTACTCTAACGATTTTCGTCAAGGATTAAATGAGTAGGTATATTCTTAATAAGTTTCCATACTTAGTTTTTCTTAAAAAATAAAATAAGAAAATTCGAATATAAAATCTGTTTTTTAATTATTTCTCAAAAATTACTACCTACCCTAATCCCGATTTGTCTGCGTATATTTTTGTAAAAAAAAATTAAATAACAACTTCTTTTTAGCAAATATTTCCCACTTCTTCTTTTTTTTTGCAACCATATTGAATGTGTACTGATGACTGGACTATCAGCTCCATTATGTCCCATCTACAAAAAAGGCGATCCTATGTCTTGCAAGAACTATCGAGGCATATCCATGCTTAATGTCGCATACAAGATCCTATCCAAAGTACTGTGCGGACGTCTTAAACCGTTCTGCAACACACTAATGGGCACGTACCAGTGTGGATCTGCCGGGCCGATCGACTATAGACCAAATTTTCACACTGAAAAGGACCAATGAATTTCAAGTCGAGAGGTCGAGACTCACCACCTATTTATCGACTTCAAAGCCGCATATGATAGCATTCATCGTCAAGAGCTCTTTATGGCGATGGCAGATTTCGGAATACCGGCGAAACTGATCCAGCTGTGTCGCTGGAGAACACGCGCTGCTACGTGCAATTTGGAAGTAGCTCCGAACTTTTCCAAACATGCACCGGATTTCGGCAAGGAGATGCGCTATCATGTGACTTCTTCAATCTCGTGCTGGAGCAGATAGTGAGCAGGCCAGGTGTCAACACGGAAGGCACTATCTTCAACAGATCCGTTCAGCTACTGGGGTATGCGGACGATATCGACATCATCGGTCGTTCCCAGCGTGCCGTAATAGAGGCTTTTACGGCGATTGAGGAACATGCGAAATTTGTTCGCCTTAAAGTAAACGAGGACAAGACCAAGTAAATTTTATCAACGAACAAACACGCATATGTCCACCGCCTAGGACAAAACGTCACTATTGATAGCAACAATTTCGAGGTAGTTAAGGAGTTCATCTACCTCGGTGTAAATATGAACTCCACGAATGACACCCTAGTGGAGATCAGGCGAAGAATTACCCTAGGAAACCGCTGCTACTTCGGTTTGGCAAAACAATTGGGTTCAAAACTCCTAACTCGAAGGACGAAATGTACGATCTACAAAACACTCATCCTGCCAGTTCTGCTTTATGGCGCCGAGGACGATAAGCAGGAAGGGAAAGCTGATATTGGGCTCCTTCGAAAGAAAAATTCTTCGTCGGATTTTTGGTCCTGTGTGCGAGGAGGACGAATGGAGGAGAAGATACAACCGCGAACTCTATGAGCTGTACCAAGATGTGGATGTAGTCCAAAAAGCCAAAACACGTCGACTACATTGGCTCGGCCACATCGAGCGAATGGACAACAATTCTCCAGCTATAAGAGGATCTTTGAACACCAGCCCCCGCAGGTTCGAGACGACAAGGAAGACCGAACCTCCTTTTCAAAGACCAAGCCATCGGTCTGGAAGCAGCGTGCCCGGGATCGCAGAGGAGAGAGTCTCAGGCAGAGACTCTTCACGGGTCAGGAGCCCGTTAAGTAAGTAAGTGAATGTGTACTTATATATAAATTTCAGTTAAAAATAATAACATGCCCCGCCCCAAAAAATCAAAAAGCAGAAGCCCCTAGAATATTGCCGCTGAAAAATTTCCGAGCCGGAAAAAGGGTCATAAATACATTAAATACCACTACCAATAAAAATAAAAAACAGATCAACAAAGTCATTTATTTTTAAAAATAGACAAATTTCACAAAACTCGTCTTTTCATATGTTTTCATTCCTTTTCGTTCATTAAAAAATAAAATCTTATTTAAACTGAGGACATTTTGATAATTTTTCAAAAATTGGGGGCCAAGGGTCCTGATCTTCAAAAAGGGGCCAAACGGAACTTGTTTTCGTACTCAAACATATTCTAAAGCGCAAGCCTGTTACTGAGATCTTCACATTGTTATTTGATACTCTGTCGTATCGGATGATTAACCCAAAAGTGGATTTTACTTAATAATCAGGCCTATTCGGCAAAATCTTTTATCAATTTGTTCTGTTATTCTGTTATGAATTTCCATACAAAAGTTCGAACAGTCAAAAAATCTTTTACGAACTCTAAAATTTGTATTCTGTGTGAAAAAAACTTTTATGAATTCTGTTAAGAATCATAACAGAATAAAAGATAAAATTTTGTGACTTTTATTATAAAAGATTTTTATTAAATATGAAGTCTTGGATTGAAATGTTTCTCCATATAATTCGTAGGCAACGAAATGCTTACAAATGGAGACAAAATGTAATAAATGTGTGTAAAAAAGTATAATAATTGAAAATGGTTTTTAAATTTATATTTTTTTTTTTGCCGAAAACACCCATCACTTTTTCTGGAACTGATTTAATATAGTGACCCATTTGATCTTCCTGGTTAATTCAAAATTTACTCCTTTCACCGACAATTTTATGCTATTTTGCAAAAAAATTATCAGGTGTCAACTTAGTATTTACAAAAAAAAAAAAAAAACAAGGCTGTTTGTTTGAAGGTTCGTAACAGATTTCAATTTTCGAAGTTCTATAACAGAGTTTCATAAAAGTTCGAAACCCAGAATACGATTTATAAAAGATCTGTTATGGTCGAGACCTTTTATGATTCATAATAGAAAATTCATAACAGAATAAAAGATTTCGCAGAATAGGCCCAAATATTCTTGTTTTTCATGAACCATTTCTTTTATCTAACATAGGTTCTCAGATTTGTACCTATCTACGCTATAAAATAAGAAAAAAAACAACCAAACTTTGGATGAACGACAAAGTTTCGTTACCCCTGGTAAGTGGTATTGGTATATTTATATGTATATATACATAGATTTTGAGTGATATTCGAATCAGACGGGTCTCTTTTCGTCTCTCTAGCACTATAAATCTTACCCAGATAGACTCTCTGGAATTCTCCAGAGTTCTTCCCTGGGTTCGTTTCCTAGAGTTAACGCTAGCATGTTTATGTGTTTCTGTTTCATCGACTGGGTCTCCACCCAATGATGCCCCAAGATCTTCATTCGTTTGCCAGCCAAAGTCGGTCATTGACACAGTATATGTGCCGCTGTCTCAGACTCCTCCAGTCATAGTTTGCAGGTATCATCCTCTCTAAGGCGATTTGCATTGACAGACATGTAATTAAAATTTAAACACGTATAAATCACGTTAAAATTAATCACGAAAATATATGATAAATTTATGAGATAATTTAGCTAAATCAAGTTACAAGTTGGTGGGAAAATGGCATTAAACTATTAGTTTTGAAAAGTGAAATATGTATGGGAAACCTTCTGTTATCGGTGAAGTTTTCGGCTCGGTGTGAAAAGGTATAAGATTACTGCCTCGCACTGAAAGATACTTGATATTTGATACTTGGCCAATATTTGGATAGGAAAGGAAGGAGCAGACCTAGCAGTTGCGTATTGCTTGTTTATACTTACAAAGCTTAAGATGTTTCAAATCAAACACACCGTTTTATGATTCACATTATAACAAAGGCCACTAATCCATCTTTCGGTATAAAATTAACTTCACTCGATTCGTGTTTCTTCGTGCCAAAAGACAATCTGCTTTTAACTTTTTTTTTTTTTTTTTTAGACATTTGGTGTGACCGTATAAAAACAGTTTATTTAAATTTTATAATACCTATTACC
Source organism: Cheilosia vernalis (assembly GCA_949126925.1). NCBI lineage: Eukaryota > Metazoa > Arthropoda > Insecta > Diptera > Syrphidae > Cheilosia > Cheilosia vernalis. Next base: position 22,257,770 of record OX421360.1, read on the forward strand.
ATCTTCCTAAATAGGTACCTACTTCATTATTTAAAATCTTTCAAGGCGACACACGACGACAGGCCAAACAATAATATTAAGTATCAATCATGGTATTTCGCAGTAACGCACTTTAATGCTATTTTCAAGTTTGCACCTAGGTATAAATATCTTGTTTGAAAAATTATTGATTCACCATGATTAACTGAATGAAATATCATCGTTTCCGCATTTTTGTTATTGATTAAGACTCTCGATGAGCTGTCATAAGAATTTACGATTTATTGTTATCAAAAGAAAAAAATTCCCTCCGAAAATGGCCAAATGAAACAGTCAACTTGTATTGGGCTTTTCTGCATGCGCTTTATACAGGAGGTGCTAAATTTTGAGACAATATGATATTTAAATCCAATACACGTTTTGTTTATTGGTCTGCTGATATGTTTTGTATCACCTTGGCTCCTTTCGAGGGTGGAATCACGTCCTGGAGTAAAGCTCACGTTCGGTAATCTCGAAAATGTATGCAAAACGGTGAAATAAAAGGAGCACAGTGCGGTGGAAAGAATTATAGAAAAAGATACGTGAAAGGACAAAATAGCCCTTTTATTGCATTGCTGGTATCCTGGATGTATGTGCGCATATATATGTATTCGTTGGTTGCACAGCGACAGCGAATAACTGGGGTGGAATGATTCGAGGTCACACACGAATATCCTTTGCGGGCAAAAACCTGCGTCCTCGTTTATTGATCTCCTGTGGATTGAGTATTTTTCCAATAAAACTTAAGCAGATGATATCCCCAGCGAGCTGCTTTTTCATCTGAGTATGTGTATGATCCAGGTGGGTGAATATTTTTTGCATCATAGCGGCCATTGTCTCTGTTATCCTGTGTACTTATTGCAGGACGAGGTATAGCTGATTTGTGTCGTGAATAGTAGAGGTGGGGTAATGCTTGGACTTCTGGTATTCTTGTTAGCTAAGGTCTTACAAGAATCGGATACCGTGTCGTTTGTACGAACCACAAGAGAGGAGACCGTCTTAACCACGCCCCCAGTCTTATTTACATTTTATACAAGGTCCTGTACGTCGTACTGTTTGAATGTCCAACGGACTAATAAAACCCGGTAAGTCCACAACCGAACCAATGTTCACACCACCACTGACTCTAAAATCCAAAGATGATGCAAGCTAGATGGTGAAACTGTAGATGCATTTGTCTACAAGATGCGCAATGGTACGTGAAAACCAAAATAGTGAAGTATGTATATAAATAGCAATTGACATAATATAGGAGGAATTATTAGGTCTGTTCCCTTACTTTTGTAGTGAGAATGGAAAAGACAATTAAAATGGCAGTGGTGGGGATAAATTCTCTCACAGAGAGAGAGACACTTAGGTTAGGTTAGGTATGTGGGTTGGTAGAGCAGGGTAGATCCTACTATACCACACTTAGGTCCTTGTGGACCCATTGTGATACCCATTTTTGGGGGTTAACCGTCGGTGTTGTTGATGGTCAGCTTGTGTCATCCTTCTTGCATTTACCCGATACCGTCCAGCCATCCTGATGCCCTCAAAAACCTGTAAAGATCAGAAAGTGTAACATCAGAAAGTTCTCGTAAGTCATGGAAGTAGAAGCTTCCAAGTGTTCTGTTCCTCAAGTGACAGAGGCTCGGGCAGTGACAGAGGAAGTGAGGTGTGTCTTCATGGACCTCTTCGTCTCCGCAACCTCTACATATATCGTCATCCTTGAGATTTAGTTTCATCATGTGATTTCTTAAGAGAGAGACATTTCTTAAGAGAGAGACACTTACGAAAAAGTTAGGGAACGCTTTTGTAGTAAACTATGAAAAATGACAGATATGACAGATAAATAATTCCATAAATTGCAGTGCGGTAAAGAATATTTTCAATACGATGGAATGTTCGGGGAGAACATTCAATATTTATTTTGCCGCCTGTTGATACCATTTTAATAGAACGCAAGAAATCAAAACAAATTCAATCGATTGTCAAATATGACAAGAAATTTCAAATCAGCTGTTAATTGTTTGGTGACTGACAGCCCTTCAAATTTCTTACACCAAGAAATTTGTTGAGTAAGAATTCGTAAGATTCTCAGTGGAGGGGTAACATCTTGCTCTCTCGACAACGCTCTCTTTTACGAATTTTTCGAGTTAAGGAACGGCATTGAGTAAAAATTCGTAAGATTTTAAAGTAAAGGAACAGACCTATTATGTCTCCTCATTTACTTTTAAATCTGGATGTAAGAAGTGGAAATGCTGTCAGTTAACAGCTAATTTGAAATTTCTTATTCCATTTGGCATATGAGTGCATTTGTTTTGATTTTTTTCTTAGGTGGGTTATTACGGTGTGGAATGCAGTGTGGAACCTAAAGTGGTAAAATGTAAACAACCCATTTGTCACCAAACACGTTCCACTTCCAATTGGACACTCGAATCTGCCCAATAAGTGTAAGCTTTGTATATACAAAGGTGTAAGTCTCCAACTGAGCTAATTCTATAACTACCCGGAATTCACTAGAAAGTTCTCCATAGATGGCGGAGCGGTACAGTAGGTATCTACAGTTGATTTTTAAATAGTGATTGTGTCAAAAATTGTAGTGCATGTGTTACTTACAGTGAATTAAGCGAAGAATTTTTTTTTAAGTGATATTGTTTTACTTACTTACTTACTTACAGAGGTGGCGCTACAGTTCGGGGTAAACTTGGGCCTCAATCAACATGCCTTTTCAACCAGCCCGGTCCTTAGCTAGTTGCCTCCAGTTACGTACTCCAAGTTGATTGAGGTCGTGTTCTACTTGTGCAAGCCACCCAAGGCGAGGTCTTCCTTGACTGCGTCGTCCGACGTGGGTGTTGTATCAAAGACTCTGCGGGCTGGAGCGTTGTTGCCCATTCGCTCTCCGGAGCCGAGGTAGATAAAGTCCCTGACTACCTCAAAGTTGTAGCTGTCTATTGTGACGTTTTGTCCGATTCGTCGATGTTGTGTGTCCCTTTTTTGCCGACAGCAGATACTTGGTTTTCGCCTCATTAACTGCCAATCCCATTGTTTGAGATCACCCTGTCTTCTTCCCAAGTTATCGATAACTCGTATTATTGGAAGTGTCATCAACGTCATAGGCTTTTGACGTTTTGAACAGCGTGGTTTCGTTTTCAGAGGGAAGAGGTTAAAGTTTGGATATTAAAGGAAATAATCTTAAAGAGGACTCGTTTTTTTCTTTTTACTCTTCAACACCCATTTTTGCCGCTTCAGCTTCAATACTAGCAAACGCATCAGTGACAGCTCGCTGCGTTCTGCCAATAATGTCTATGTCGTCAGCGTATGCGGCTAGCAATTGCACAGACTTGAAATAAATTGTGTCACTGCAGTTGACTTTTGACTTTCTTACAATTTTTTCAAGTATTATGTTGAAGAAGTCGCACGATAGCGCATCACCTTGTCGGAATCCATTTTTGACATCGAAAAAACTTCTGTGTGGTCGGTACCAACCTTGACGGAGCAGCGAGAGTTTTCCATCGTCATCCTGCGGACGAGCTTTGTGGGGATGCTAAAACCAGACATAGCGTTGCATAGTTCGTCTCGATATCGATAACTTTGCATAGTTCGTCTCGTATCGATCTGAAATTCTTGGGTAGCTTCCAATTACTGCTGCAGTGTTAATATTTGGTCGAAAGTGGACTTTTCGGGCCTGAAACCGCTCTGATAGGGGCCAATCGGGTTGTTGACGAAAGGTTTCAGGCGTTCAAATATTAAGGCAAATAAAATCTTGTACGCGATGTTAAGAAGACTAATTCCTCTATATTTGGCGCAATTAAGAGGGTTCCCTTCTAGTGGATCGGGCAAACAATGCTCAGGTTGCATTCATCAGGCTGACCAGAACTTTGAGATGAGTTGGTGTAGCACTTTACCAGCTCCTCGCCAGCTGCTTTCCGTCCTTATCTCTATTGTTTTGATACTTAAAATGTGAATTATTAGAATAATCGATATAAGTGTAATAAAAGTGATTTTATTAGAAAAGTTCAACAGAATAGTGTTCTACTTTGCTGTAAAAATAATAGATAATCTGCTCCTTCATGCAGCGTCGCTTTTTCCCCTTCTTGAATGCTTGTAGCTTAATCAGTACAATCTCTTTCTCATACTCGTATTCATCAAAATGAATTTCGGTTAATTCCGAATCAATTTTATCGGCAAATGAATCAACTAATATATGTTAATAAACTAAAATTAGTTAATTCTTCTAGTTTATCTGACATTTTAACGACTTTTTGCACCACTTTTTTTGAGTTGTGAATCTGTTATTTTTCAAAGATTACTACAAAAGCGTTCCCTAACTTTTTCGTAATCGGCCGCATAATTGAAAACGACATAAGTAAACCTCTCACTTATAAAAGAAACTCCATTCATCCTGTCACGAGGTTTTGATCCGTCTGTATAAAAGTGGAGACATATCCAATCCATTCCTTCAAAATGGTTAGATTGCTTCTGTGAATTGAGTTGATTTTTGGTGGGCGTAGTGTCTCAGTGGTTAGAAGAAGTAAAAATGATTGCTTAAATTTTTGTTCACATTGCGATCACCTCAAAGCCTTCAAGTCTATAGCTTATACTTATCCTGAGGAACCTTCATATTTTACCTTGCACAAAATTGTTGGTCCTTTCATCAAATAATTAACTCACAGCTCAAATCAACGGTTGCGAGGAGAAGAAATGCTTAGTGATCATAAAAGAGCTCATCTAAAGAAAGACGCACTGATCGAGGAATAACTTGTATCCCCAAACAAAAGAATGCTAATAATTGACAATGACTTACAGTGAATTCGATGCGACGCTGGGCAGCAACATCTTGCTTAAATACCATCGGCCAAAAGATGACTGCGACTCTTTCATTCGTGCAATGGATGATATAACCGGACATAGCTACCCATCAACAAATGTCAAGGCCTCTGCAAAAGGAAATTACTGATATTATGCATCTATTCGTATACGCTAAGCCGTGGGTTACTTTGTACTCTTAACAGCAAATTAATAGTTTACAAGATTACAACACTTAACCAACGTAACCTATAATTTAATGACCATGTCTTCACAGTGCTCAATTACCTTTGAACTTCTTTCTTGCAACCCAAGCTTAACGTTAATAATTGAAGATTATTTTCGCTACCGCAACAAATGTTTTATTCAAGAAGCTAAACCTCAATTTCTGCTTATAAATACAATAATAATTGTCCAGCAGATCCGAATGAATGTTAAATAAATAAAAGCATGCAACTGCGGCCATCGGTGATTTGGTAAGAAGCAGGCTGGACAGTGTATTCGCTAGTGTCTACAGTTAAGCGTGTAAAAACCAAGTCACTAATGGTTTTTTTTTTTGATTAGATGCATACTTTTATTTGAATTGGGAGAAAGAAAACAAGATACGACCCCAGGCACCAGCGATCAATGGTCGCAACTTAACAGCGTCAGTATGATGTTTGATGTATGAAGTATGAGTCAAGGCTGATAAAAAGCCACCAACAGATGAATGTAACTCTAGCCAATAAATGTAAAACAAGCAAATTTGTTTACTCCTATAATGGCTGAATTTATAGCCGGATTACCTGTCACTAATCCGTTAAGGTCAATATTTACTAAGTACTTAAACCTTAGTTCGACTGCTTGTTATGCATTTTATTATTATTATTTCTTATTATTAAGTAATTTAATTGCATTAACAATAAATTGAAAGAAGATATAGCACTAGCTACCAGTACCAGGGTTTTCGGCTGAAGCATTTTAGTTTAAAGCCAGCTATTTATTAAAATATCAATTCCATCGTGTCGAAGAGGTACATACGCGAGAAGAAGACCTACCAATAAGCTCCATAAAAGCTTAACATCGCATGAAACGTCCTAAACGTCCTTAGAATGGTGGACAAATTAAAGGTGTGCACTGAAAGTGGACAGTCCGATTAGCTGATGGGCAATGATGATCCATTGTACAAGGCTTAGTGGTCAACAAGCTGACCGGATAGACTTCGTCCCGTCCAATATTTGGTGAAAATATAATAAAATCAAATCATTGAATTCGTTTTATTGAAATCTAAAAAGTGAGTATAGATAATGATTGTATTCAATTTAAGGCAGAATGATACACAAAATTTTATGTTTTCTGTTCCGGAGTCTAAATGAAGAGTGAGGATGGTTTCCCAACTCGGGAACACGCTACATATTGCTGGCCGAGTGAAAAGCATGAGATTTGCAGATTTATCCCGCACACTTCTATTCCAACGACTGCCGTTGCGATTGCTCTGAGGGCCCAGCCCATAGAATCCGTTGCATCCGTCGCGTCGACGAATTGCCGTATTTGACGGAACGAGCTGTCCCATAGAATCCGTCGCATACGGTGACAGGCAGTGTTTAGTTTAAGTACTCTATACCTATTTGTCCCAAGAAACGTGGTAATTTTTCCCTTTCCAACGTACTCAAATTCCCTTTTAAATAATTCCCTTGATAGGTTTGCGAAAAAAATTAACTTTTAAAAGTAAAATGTATATTATACGGATAAATAGTCACATTAAATAACCTTTGGTATAAAAATCACATTTTGTTAATATTATAATGATTACTTTTTTGTACTAGAAAATTTTGATAAAAAATCTTGCTAAAAGGTGATTTAAAAAATCCTTCTTTATGTACATGTATGTAGGTACTTATTTTGGTGAAATTTAGAAAAAAACACTTTTTCTTTTTCCCACGAAATGCTTTTCGGACATCGAAATTCCAAAAAAAGGAAGTAAACCCACAATATAAGAGCACTGGTGACAGCCGATGACAGTTTCTCTCACGCGCTCAATATTTTTACCAATAAAAAGGAATCCTCTCACGCTGTGCCAACTGTCAACGGTTGCGACGGACAGAAAAGTAAAAAATAAAAGTAAACCTACTTTATTCGTCGCGTCCGGAACGTGCGCTGCTTATGGGACACCCTCCATAAAAGAGTGTGTACCTAACTCCTAACCTATTCTATCAACATGTCAGTCGAAAACTTTGCCGCAACGGACGCGAAGGATTCTATGGGTTGGGCCAGTGTTTATAGGATTCCCTCTTCATTTATCCCACGAAGGGAAGTCATTTTACCCATTTTTTTCCCATTTTACAGTAGGTACTTAAATTCGCTTTAAAATCCCTCGATACTTTGTTTGAAAAAAAATTCTAATTTTTGAAGTAAAATTAGTATTACACGGAAAGGAAATTATATTTAATTAACCTTTAGTATTAAAATCGCAGATATTTAAAGTTACTATGACTATTTTTGGTAGTATAAAATTTTCATGAAAGACAATTTATATTAACAATTTTTTATAGACACTTTTTCGTGGTAAAATGTAAATGTTTCGATGAAATTGCTGCAAAAGTTTATAAGTTTAAATGTTTTTTGTTAGATTCCTAAAAATCCCACGATTTCGTGCTGTTTCCCTTTATCATACGGAAGGCTTTTTAGACATCGAAAATCCCACAAAAAGGGATAAATCCCACAATATAACAACACTGGGTTGGGCCCTTTATGGACATCGCAATCGCAAATGCAAGTCACGCTGGCAACAGAATGCATTTGAACTGGAACGTCAAATCGGTTGAAGTCAAGGGAACATTCTTCTCCTTGCCACTATCACATTGGTCATTTTGTAGCTTACGATAATTGCCGACTTTGTATGAGCGCAAAGTCAAAGTCTGCGACCAAATTAAATGTATCATGTGAATGGACTGTCAAACCTTTCGAATATTCGTTCGTTCGTAGGTACTTGGTCGCTTTTATGTGAATGATCCTTAACTGGGGCATTAGGATTATGTTGTGTTGACCCATGTTCGGAATGTACATTTGTGATGAGTTCATCATTCGTTGAAGTGAATTGGCAAATGACTGGTGGAATCGGTATTAAACCATTGGAATTATTTATCTACCGGAATTTGTCCATTTCCGATTTTTCGGAGTTCCTTGGAGAAAACTTCTGCGGTTCTATCCTGTTGCAGGAACACTCGCATATTCAAACTCAATGGAATGATTTTCACCTATATAGCCACAAATACGATGACTTGTGACATGCGTTTAATTCATCCGCCGCTGTTGATTTCGGAGTCATGGGAATTGCTTGTCGGAAGTCGCCCGCCAACAGTATCATCACGACGATTATTGTTGCGCACAGCTTTCATTGTTCGATCTAGTGCTTCTTTTGTTATTATCGTTTGTGCGCCATCGTGCACTCATCTCATCAACACTTTTGCCGTGGCTGATTGTTTTGAAATGATTTTCTTTGATTTTCGTTGATTTGCATCCAAGGTAAATGTCATTAGTTCTGGATGGTCACTAAAGTTTATCTCTTCCCCTCGAGCCAGGCGTGCTGAGCTACGTATAGCTTTTTTATAGGTATGTGATGGGGTGTTATCCTTTAATAGCTTCTGTAGCAGTTGTAGGACAAGTTCATATCCAATCGGACTAATTACAAGGTTATTTGCACAACTTACAGAAGTCGTTACCAAAGAATGAGAACCCGTTCATTGCAAATACCCGGGCCCCTAAAAGCTAAAGAAAGGGTTACAATTTCGGTTATATCATTCGTGGAACCAAATTCGATGGCACAAATAACGAATAAGACCTCAACTTTTTCATTTCTCAAAGATTCAACTTCAAAAGAAAACGGCAATAACTAAGATCATTAATCAAAGCTGAATGGCGCAGGTTTCAAAAGAATACTTATTTGACCTTAAAAATACTTATACCTCTAAGACAGGTCCAACAAAGAACTTTAGTCATATACCGAACTTACGTTCTCAAAGCTTTTATTAGCTTAGAATCAGTAGATGTTTTAATAAAACTGTCATCATTTCGAACACAACCATAATGATAGATTGCAAAAGACAGCTGGAACCACATATGATGTAACCCAACCTAGTCACACCAGTACACGATTACTAACCTACAGAGCTACGTACAGCAATTAGAAGAACCCAATCGTTTTCAAAAAAAAAAAATAATACCTGCGCCTCAGGCGCATTCACATCTTCATCGAAAGCACTTATAATCAATTGGGGAACTTCTGCGCTCGACAACACCGCATGCAAGAAGAACTACCAAGCAGAAGACATTTTGTGGCCTGCCCAACCACTGACCAATGTAGTTGTAGGACATGGCCAATCGCTGTGCAATCGGTCACCGCAGTGATGGCAAAAGGTCAAAAGCACTTGACCAGCTAACGATTTGACTGTCTGTGCCTAGTGGTTTACAGCACTTTCAACTTTCCGATTTATTTCATATCATACTCGTAATATTAGTTCTTTCCATTTGGAATTTTAATCCCGCAAGGGGTACCAAAGGTTAGGTATTGCCTACAAGTGCGACCGCATGATAATTCAACTCACCGAAAAACTCGGTTGCGTAATTCTTCACCGATGGCTGTCTGCGTGCATTCGCATGTGTGAATTACTTCAATGAGGTTTTTTTTTTGATTGCGCACCACCTCCAGCTCTGCACCAGGCATAACCGAAAATTTATTTGATTATGAGTTTGGATGCGGTCATCTTGAAGATACCTTTTGTTGGTTCGCCTCCTTTGAATTTTCACGGGCCACGCATGCGTCACACAAAATCGTATAACTAATGTCTGCGTGATTATTAATTCATCGTATGCAAATTAAGTATGAAATCAGCCGAAAAAGTCTTTGCAGTTTTTTTCTGATTGTTATTTCTCAACGCTATGTGCTGTAATAGGGCGAGTGAAATCTCACCAAAGAGGTAAAGTATACGAAGATAATGATCGGGGTAATAAAATTGTAAGTCGACTGCTGTTACTGGAAGCGAGCTTAAGTACCTATGTAAGCCACCTGCCGCCGATCGTTGCTGAGCAGCGCCATACTTTTACATGTTACACGTGCGTAAGAGTAGGTATACTAAACAATAAAATTTACTGCTTTTGACAGAACTTAGTTGTTAGATTGTCAGATAAGCCGACTGATGACAATGTCGCAGTATAACGAATACAAACTGTCATAATTATATGGAAGCGATGGTAAGGTAGAACTACTTTCTGACAAATGGTGTTATGCCGCGACCTTTGAAATAGATAACAGAACTGTCACAAAACCCGAAACAATCAAGTTTTCAAAACGTACTGACGGAATACGTTGACGTTTCTTTGCGTTAGGCGTGATGGAAGGATGGAAGGATGGAATAGACCCAAAAGGTCTATTGTAAATGTTAAGATTTAGATTAGAAAAAGGGTAGAACATACTTAAAAGTGGGAGATAGTTGGTGTTTGATGATCCTTATGAAATATATAGGAAATCCGATATCAGAAGTTTTTTAACTCTACTTTGCTTTCGAGAAACCTTGGTCGGTACTTTAGGAGGTATAAGTATCAGACCGACTGATTACATCTTCTCTCACAATCTTCTTCACATTGACATTGATTATTTTTTTTTGGTACCTGATGACGTAAGTGATTTGACAGTCGGCTCTCCGTTTAGTAGCTGTTAAGTGGTATGGTAACGCATCACTCTCATCATCATGCTCATGACGCTTTGCAAAATGTTCATTATTGTAAAGTATTGGCATCACTTTCAACGTCAATTGTTCATTACTGCAAGGTTGATCAAACAGATGCGCAAAACTTAACGAAAAAAAAAAACATCACAGAAATACTTGATGCGCTGTTGATTTGCCGGTAAAAAAAAGTAAAAAAATGTCGAAAGAGAAGGAAAAGTAAGTAGGTAAATAAACATTTTTATCAATAGACAAGCTGACAAGGCGATCTTCGTTCCGCCCAAATTCGTTAATGGATTGAAACTAATAATTACGAGCATGCATATGTTACTTTATGTTATTCGGTCAATTCAAATTTTTTATTCTAAACTTATATGTAAATACTTATACAGTAGAAATAGCTAAAGTAATATGCTTATATGCTTGCACCAAGCCCAAAGCCGCGTTTTCCTCGAAAACTCATCGATGCATTCACACCGACCACAAACTCGTTTTCGTTTGACGTTTCAATCAGCTGTGAGACACTAGTCGTTAAACTTCGGTGCAAACTTTTGTGGTGACAAATTTCGATCGCATTAATTAACAAACAAAATCAATTTAGTGAATTTAAAAACAATATTATACCATCAATTAATTGTGGAAAATGATTTTAATTTGTGAATTGTGACATTTGTTCGGTCAGCCATTTTGCTGAACATTGCAAAAGGTGTGTTTGTTCCCACAACCCAACGATTGGAAGTCGTTTTCGTGGTGTTTTCGCGGAAAACGAGTGCAAACGACTCGTTTTAAAAACTGAAATATGTATAAAGTTTTCGTGTGTTTTGGCGAAAACCCGGTTTTGGGCTTGGTGTGAAAAGCATGTAAAGCAATTTCGATGTGTTTTAATCAAACCGCAATGATTGACGTGTCGGCCAACCTTCCGCTTTTTCACTAAATAAAACCAATTTTTTAAGTAATTTTTGTTCCGAGCGAAGTCATACGGAAACAGTTTTTGAACTTCAAGCGAATGTTCCGTAGAAATCATCCGATTCAAACAGCGATTTCAATGCCTCCCGAGGAATGAAACTAATTCCACTTTGCCACTCGCCCAGCCAAGGACGGAAGTTTCGCCTTTAAATGCACACAATAGTCATTGCGCCAATATCGAGAATCGCATCACCAATCAACACCATCGTTATCTGTTGGTTTATACCGAAATGACAGTCGTTCTTATGTCGGTATGCGCGTCTTGCCACTCTTCCATTTGAACTTGTTTGCTCTCTCCCAGTACGATTTGACGCAGTTCTCAATTCTCTTAACATCATTACGTGCACTCTCAAATTGCTTGGCTGTTGATCTGGTCCAGTGATGACAATTATGCCCTTTAGGCAAAGCTCCGACGCATGGAGGAATATTTTTTTTTTAAAAGCATACATTTTATGTTCTTACAATCAATCCAAACAAATAAATTGATGCATTTGTAAATCTGCTACATTGATCAAAGTTGCATCACTCATCTTCATTCGTAACTGTGCGTCATGCTTATTTTCCAATTCTTAACTTGACTTACCCGACGTCAAACAATATTATTTACCAAAAATTGGGACGGAAATCCTCTTTTAGCCTCTTGGATTTTTTTTTATTTTTAGGTGGCACTACTGTTCGGAGTGAACCTGGTCCTCTGGGCTTCTTGAATTGCAGAGGACGAAAAACTTTTAATTACCTATCGATCAACCAACATTTCGGTAGCAAACTTGAATCCACTTGAACGATAGTAAAATATGCAATTTTTTGAAAAAGCCATAATTTTTTGCAGGTTTAAGCACAAAGGCTTCGATTCGGATTGGCATCACTGATCTGGTCTTATGTGATGTCCCATTCCCATTCTGTCAACTTCTCTATGTGCTTCGCGTACTTCTTCAGTTTGGCGTCGTTGATATATTATTTGTTTTTGACTTGCTTGCCTTGTTCGTCGGGAAATATTTGCACGCATTGGTATTGGTACTGGCATTTTCAAAAAATCACTGAAGTTGACTTTTCAAGAATTATTTTTTACACGTTTTAACTTTTTATATTTAATTCTTATCCCAAATCAACTGTATAAAAGCGATGAAACTGTGAAAGCGATGCACAATATCAAAAACAAACCAGCACTTTTGACAAACATATAATACATTTATCTGAAATTGTCGATTTTCTCAATTAAGTTTTTGAAAATAAAATAGGTTCGTTCGTGTACTTTCGGCATAGAAAAATTAAAAGTGTCAGATCTCAAAAATCGAGAGAGAAATCTTTAAATTTCAAGAGAAGTACCTATCTGACTGGTTTTCTTACAAATAGTTTAAGAAGTGTCATTTTTACATTTGACAACGTTCTCTTGCATTTACAGTATCTAAAAAATAAGTTGGAATTTTGAAGCTAAAAACCTACCATTTTGAATGCGCTGATAAGTTTTTAAGTCAACATTCAATTACAATTTCTTCCTCGACATCGTTGAAGAAAAAAATAAATAGAGTTTTACTTGTCAAACGTTAGAGCTATCACTTAGCTGTCAGTTTTTATATTTCAGTAAGTCGAAATTTTGCAAGTAGAAAATTACGAAAAAATGAAAAGAGGGGAAATGGATTCTCTTTATTTTTTTTTTCAAATTTATCAGTACAGTTTCCACAGCTACAGTTTCTTATCAAATTTTTAATAATTTAACTTTTGCAAAAAAAAAAAAAACACCCTAATAATACCGCACATGCGGCTCTGTCATGTTTCTATTGAGCGAACATGTGTATCTATGTCTAACAACCTCAAGTTTTACAATATTCCATTCTCGTTAAGTTACGCAGAATTTCCCTTTAAGTACTTCTGCCAGACCAATTCCAAGTCGGCTTTTTTTATTTCATTCTTTATGTAAATCGAAATCAAATGTAAACTTTTTTGAAGTCTAAATAAAAATTACATACCCGTACATGCGTTGTTTGCTAATTAATTTTTGATACAGAAAAGTAAAAATAAATATTTATAGGATCAATCATTGTATGCCAAATCAGGCATGCACGGCGATTTTCCAGAATTTTCTTTCTGTTTAAACCTTATATACAAAAATACCAACAAAACCAAAAATGAATCATGAAAGTCGTCTCAATGGCTACCAAGTTATAACATCGTCGAGTTTCACCTCGAAAGAATTATAAATATAGAAGATATATCGACTTAAATTTTTGTTAGCGAAACTTCAATCTTGACAAAATGTAAACAATGCGTACTAGAACTCAAACATCATATTATTCAATCAGCAACGCATCAGCATAAACTGTTCACCGCATCTGCATCGCAAATAAGCAGTGATGTCGCATCACTGTGCAAAATATTTGACGTTTCTGAATTTTGCACTAAATAGCAACTTCACAATTTATGTGTGTTTTGATATGTTACAGTTAAGGACATTTGTATCTTTAAGGCACGTATATTGGCAGCAAAATATGTCAAATAGTTACCTTCTTATTGGAATGCTTTTATCGACACAAAATTGAGTCAAATGTACAGTGTGGTGACCATAATTTGAAGTAAATTTTGATAAGAGTCACAAATTTCTACTTGGGAATACTCCTGCCTTGCTTCTCTAAGTTTTGCGGTGGAGTGCGTTAATATGTGCATCTTCTACCACCTTTATCTGGTAGACGTTGCGCATATTACATTCAGTTACAAAGGGATCTTTCTCTGGGGCTACCTGTTTTATGAAGTCTCAATGCAGCAAACTTTAATTGCTAACGACTTTAAAAGATCAATTCCCTCAAGGGCTCTCTGTAGACCCTGGCTACTGTCTACTCTTAGGATCTAGGTGTGGTACGGCGTTCAACTTCAAATTTGTGTACCCGGACTACGTCTCTTCTCAAAAGTCGAACTCTAATGTTGCTTATTTTTAAAACTGCCTTTCAAGGTGATATTGAAAGCACCTATTATACAATCCCTCTAAACGATGAGCGCAAATTTGTGCTGGCTGTCTCATTTGTCTAAGCCAAAAGTGTTAAATGCACACACATTCAATTGAGTCTGTATGGTACAGACATATATCTACTCATACCCACTGATGGCTGCTAATTTACATCAAAAGTGCACAGTATTTTATAACAATAAATTAGTTGATTGAAGAAGCTCCAAGTGACCATCAGACATAAACCATTTTAATGAGTGATATTAATATTCCCAACTATTTTCACATTTTTATGTATGCAGCTCAAGTCACAATTACTCATTTTGCTATATAGGTACCGTACTCAAGCCCAAGCGCACTACAAGTCAGACAAGATGACGTCTTTTTGAAATAAACATAAGAGCGATATTGTTTAGAGATATACTGCTCAATCGGAATACTTTATTGCATCTATTGGAGGTATATGACCTTAACTTGAACTTCAAGTGCGGAACGATTTTAAGTAGAGTAGTGTGTTCTTCTGTAGGCTTATTTAAACACAAGTTCAAGGGAAAGGGGAAATATTGAAGACAGCTTTCAGCTGACAAGCGGTCGTTAGGCATTGAAAGTTATGAAGCGTGGTAATGCGATACTGATCAGTAATCGTAGCAATCATTTAAAAGTCATTTCAGTTGTAGTTTATGGACGTATGTATGTACATAATTTGATACTTTAAGGCATACAAAAGTAACTGAAGTACAACAGGATGTTATTGCCAAAGATGACTACATACAGAGTTTATATGTGCAAAAAGGGGAAATGTGCAAGGGAAGAGATGTACGGAGTTTTAGAAGTCTTACTCACTTACTCGCAGTACGGGATGAAGATAGGCCTCAAGTAACAAGACTCTGCAATTGGAATGCTTTTTGACTAACTACCGCCTGCACTCCACTGGTGGAACTTCACCAGAGGTGAGATCTTACTCTACTAATTTTTGTATGATTTAGGTTTGGGTTGACTTTAAAGTCCACACATAAGGAAAGCTTAGGAGAAATAAAATGAACTACTTTCGCTGGTGGTCGAAAATCGACCCTACCTTTTATATGTAACATAAAAAAACGTACCACAATTTTTGTATAATTATGGGGATTTTTTTAAAAACGAAAAAGCGACATCGATATACCGAAAAAATACCCTCATTTTAAAAAATAGTTTTACTCATGATTAATATTTTAATACGTAATGTAAATTAAGAGCAACAAATTTATGTCGAAAAATGATCTTTTGCACAGCAAAATTATTGAAACCAACCGTTGTCAACACCTCGCAGATAAATATCCCTGAATTAAAATTAGGTACATGACATTGCTTACTTTTGATGGTAGGTAAATTGCATTCCTTCGAAAATAGGTCCTAGACTATAGGACCTATAGACGTTACTATGGCAATATAGCGGCGACAAATTGAATGTTACTAAATTCCGTTCAATTATCTGATAACATTTTGTATGGGGAATTCTTGACTCTATTTTACCAGTCTTAATGGCGACATAATACCAACGATTTTGTGTGCACATCTACCTTTCGAACGATATAAGTTTCATTCTCCTCATTTCATAATAGGTAAATACTCAAAAATTGTACGGAAACTTTGAATGTTTACGTATTAATATAATGATCTTTCCGGAACTCGTGGTAGTCCGTGTAAACCTCTAAACATTGGTCATTAACACCACTCGAAGAGAGTTGAGTTGCTCGATTTAGGTAAGGCGATTATTATGTATTAGGAGAGATTAGCAGATACTAACTAGCACCACCCAAAATTTTTGTCAAACAGACCCAAAAATGTAAAGTTTTTTATTGAATCTGTAGCGAGTAAAACTTTTTCTCATCAAAATCTTCAAAAGGATTTGCTCGGGTTTATTTTGTTTTTCTTAGAAGCCCAAAATATTTAAACATTTCGAAATCTTAAAAAAAAAAAATAGCTTTGGAACATTTCTTTAAAAGTTAGCAAAAAAAAAATTTAAATTAAAAATTTTCAATAGAAATGACAGATGGGAAAGGATTGAGAGTCTACACTAAGGGATAAAATGTACTTTTGGTGGTTTTAAATTTAATACCAAGTCTCTCGCGAACGTCTGACAAACCTCCGAGAGTAGAACTGTCTTGAAAGAGCTTCTCAATCGGCCGTTTGGAATCGGCATAAAATTGTGAATCCCTTCCATTCGTTCCAAAAATTAAAAACTCACACAAAAGGAATGGTTGCGAGAAGCTAGGCACAGGGTCCCTACAAAACTGTTGCGCCAACTATTATTGTTATTATTATTATACCAGGTTATAACTATAAACTGGGTATTTTGTCGACTATAATAAGAAAAATACTAAAACGGTCATTGTCACGTACTAAAATAATCATAAAGTGGGCTTTATCCTACTATAATTTTGCGCCATTTTTATTTATCTGTTAATCACAAGACTGGAAATAAAGTTTATTTATTCGTTACGTTTCGAAAGTTAATAAAAAGTACTTAATTAATTTTTAATATTTTTTCTTATCCGTTTAGCAATATTCGAGTACCTATTCCTCATTAGCAGTTGTAGACTGTTGATCCAAGTTGAAATGAGCAGTCTCTTCCAACCAAACATCATCTATTGAATTCGCTAATTTGACTCTATATTTTACAAAGATGTTGTGGAGCTCACAACAAACATTTAAAGTTTGAGTCGCCTTTTCCGGTGAATAATGAAGTTCTCTTCCGAACAAAAGACATCGAAATCTTGTATTTGGAACTCCAAAAACTCGCTCTATGATTGATCTTGCGATGGACAAATTATCTCTGAATCTCGATTCAGAAGATTCTTCAGCTGTAGCTTCGTATATAGTCATAGTCCAAAGGCTCTAAAGGATAGCAATAATTTATGGTTTTATGCCAGTTTTCAATATAATTTTATGCCAACTTACCTAAAATTCCGGAAGACTTGTCTCCGCCATCATAACATTGTTTGAGTAAAGCTCTTTCATCACTAAGCAAACCAAATTGCGACACTAGTCATGTTTGTTTTTAGCTTCGATCTCAGCAAAGCAAAGTAAAGTCGAATTTTTACCACGCAGCTACAACAACTATATTGCGAGTCTCGAAGTAGAGCGTAGTTGTTGTGATTGCGTGCTGAGAATCCTACTTTACTTTGCTTGGTTGAGATTGAAGCTCAAAAAATCACGCCTATAGTTCTATTTGAAAGTAGAATCGGAAATAACTTTCGAATAGAATCGAAGGAAGAATCGAACTACATATAGTTGGCCCCCAGCTTAATCACGAGGTCTTCCTCTACTGAGTTTTCCCTCCGTATTTTAATTTAATGCTCCTTGGACCGCAGCGCTAGTCTATTCGCTGTGCTAGTACTAGCTTCCTTAGGCGATACTCTGACTTAGTCGAAAGTTGCTGTATAGCTCGCAGAGTTTGCTTACCCTGTCTAAATTCTGTTTTCTGTCTAATGTCTGTTTTTGACATCGAAAATCCCAGCGAGATTGTTTTCGAACTAAGTAGAGCTGCGAGTTTTCTCCGTTGTCATTTTTGACAACTTGACGAGTCCTACATGAATGCCCCATCCCGACATGACTCCATACGGCTCGTCTTTATAAACCCTGCAGCATGTGATTTGAAATCTGAAAATCTGTAATAAGAGGCATCCCTCAAGGAGGGGTCATTTCTCCACTTCTTTGGGCGCCGGTCATAGACGACATACTTAAAGAACTAATTCATGCATGATTCAGCGTCACTGCTTAAGCGGATGACGTAGTTGTCGTTGTTCAAGGAAAATTCTTTAACACGATAAGAAAACTTATAGAAACAGCCCTCAATGGGCTCAGAATATGGACTGAAGCCTGTGGCAGGTATACTTCTTTAATAACTTAAAGGAGCTTGGTTAATCAAACATTATTGAGACCATAACTAAATTCTGTGATGAAATTGATTGTTTGGGCGATTTGGTTTAGGCTGGCGATGGGCCAGCTATGGTGCCTGGCCTTATCCGACCGTCTCACAACCGCACTCAGCCTAGCCCAACCTAACCTCAGTTGTCCATATTTGTAGTGCTCATCTTGCACAAAATACACTCCTTACCACATTCGACGAACACAATAATGCCCATCATTTATTGCCTCAGGTTGAAGATGTGCGTCACCATCACCATCAAGTCAATCAAAAGCAAAAATATTACATGGCTTTTATGAGCAAGTACCTCCAAATATTATCTTTCGTGGGGAAATATAAGACGCACTGAAATAGGAGAAATTTGTAGCCCTCGGCGTGCCTCCCGGGGAGTGTGTGACAGCGAACCACACTCACGGAATTATTGCAAACCCTTACTACAGCCTTGCACTTCTTTTCTTCTCGGTGACATTTCATCCGTTTCTCTGCATAGTTTCTTCGTGCTGACGAAATATTTACAAAACTCCTTCTGTCGAATTATACACACTGCATAGCTTGCAGATAGGGAAACTATTCCCGTCTTAATAAATTATTTTCCCCCCAGCTCTATGCAGACGGTAAGGTGCGCCCAGCAATACCAAAAACCAAAGAAACATGCTCAAAATGAACTTGATCTCACATCCGATTGAGAAGATTTATGAAATCGCTGTACCTACACAGTCAAAGAAAAACCTTCACGATGATTACGATTCTCATCACTTCATTATTACTATTGTTACCATTGTGAAGATGGGCACTGTTTTGCCAACCTAATGGCTCACCGAATCATACTCGATCGTTCTGAAGAAGTCAGCCTCAACAAATGGACAGATGGAATGTCGCGGCTGCTGATTATATATGCTTTGACATTAAGAAAGTGTCGAAATAGCTGTGTTTGCCATTGCAATAGCAGAGATTTCCGCTTTGATGGGCCTTGTCTGGTTTTTAAAGAATTTCCCCATTCAATTTAAATCGAAATTAGTTTTTGACTCATCATCAGGGTAATTATGAGAGATCTCAGTGAAGATTCGTCGGCCTCTTTGGATAATGATTTAACTATCTTTCTGTGTTTGTAAATAAAGGCGAAATTACACCAAACCACTGTAGTAAGTGCTATTATAGCCCATGACCTTGAGGTGGCAGTTTTTCCCGGGAGAAAGAAATTATGCTCGTACGTGGGAAAAAATAAATTCAACTCAGATCTGCTATTTAATTGGTCTCAGTTTATTAGATGGTATTTGTCTTGAAGAGGTCATTATGAAGACTCCATCCACGGGGGTACTACTTCATCATTATTCAGTCTGGGATTTTTTTTTTTTTTTTTTTTTGATTTTACGAATAATTTTGAAGGTAACACTTTTGTTTGTTTACTAAGTGGTTGGCATATTGTTTAATATTTTTGTAGCTAAGATTAAATTTTTGGTTGTTGGTCAGTTGAACTTAAAACACATAAATATCCATGTAGACAGGTGAATGCAATTAACACGCACATAGGTGGTCTGTTTGTACTAGGGCGTATGAGTACTATTTTCTTGAAGCGCAAATTTTTATGCTATCAATGAACTTGGCGAAATACGTTTGTTTTGGGTGTGGGTTTTTGCTAGCTGGTTATGTTTAGCTAATAAGGAATTTCTTAATATTTATGGAATGGTGCTTTACAATCCTCCACCTTAGACATTTTGCAAAAATCCCACTAAATGGTAGCAGGGGAAGCAGCGATTTTTTTATTCAAATTCCCTACCCAAATGCCCGACACTGCGACCTGAAAGATCTATTGCATCAAAGAGGAGTGGTTTAGTCTGAGAGATGTTCGACCGCCCTAGTGAAGGCTAAAATGTCCTTAGTAGTAGAGTTTCTTAGTTCTACGGGTGAGAGTACTTCTTTGTTAAAGGTGCGTCTTCTTAGCCAGTAAAGTGCCTGGCAATCACTGCATAAGAATAATTCTCAGAGGATTATTCTTCCTCTACATTCTGTCTCCGAAAACAAACTCAACTTGTCTCAAGTCACAGTGGAATGTTGAAAAGCCCACTAGGTTCCTAATATTTTAATTATTGAATTTTATAGGGCCTAATTTTGATTTTTTTAAGCCGGGGCATTATCCTAGTGGTTTTGTCGGAGTTTTTTTCCTCACTCGTTAATAAGCCCTAAAGCAGTAGTCCAGTTTATCCTGCAAAATGGCTCTCGTCCAAAGAAAGCGGATTCTGATCCAGCCCTAATTAGTTCGTCTGCCGATGGCGAGGTACCCATCCAAGTCTTACCCTATTGTGTTTGGATAGGTTTTCCAGGACATCATGACAACACTTTACTGATTTTGAGTCCAATCTATCGTGCGATTAGTGCCTGTAAGGCTGTCTGCTTTCAAACTAATAATAAAGCTAGATGTTATTGAAAGAAGCAGTAGTAAGAGTAAAATGTTCTTTATTTTCAACGCTTTATATATGAATACATTGTTTTGATATTAAAGTTTTTAATTTTTTTTTGAAATGTGAGACAATGACATAAACAGTAATCTGTCGGGTAATTTGCAAATATTAATTAGTTTTGTTTAATGTTTGAAATTAGATTTAAAAATAATTAAAAAGAGGGAAAAATCTATATACTCGTGTTATATAAATATAAGTTGTATTGTGTTTGTCGCCAATGTTCTCTATAATGCGTGAACCGATTTTGATTCTGGAAATTTCCCATAAAAGGTTACGTTGGCCCACGAGTATTTCTGTGAAGATTGATCAAAATTAGACAAAGAGGCATGGCACCACCCATAGGAAAAAAAAACATTACAAATATTATATTTCGAATAAAATGAATTTGAATTGGACCTTGCTGCCTTCAACTATAATTGCCAGTTAGACTACAGCTCTCATAAGGTTGTTACTATTGGTACTGTAAACAAAGTTTGCGAATATTTCAAAGCACTCATATTCAGCACTGAAGCTCCAGGCTTGTGATGTGCAAATGGAAAATTAAGATTGCCGTAGTTGAATCTACCTCCTGAACCTTTATGTACGTCAGTTACTAATGAACAGCTGAGTCAAAGCATTTCCTGAAATATATTCAGTCTTACAACTCGGCCAAAGTTTTTTTAAAGACGCGAAGCCAGTTCCAGGTCATCAAAATGCATTTCAAACAGATGCATTAGAAAGACTTTATACAATATCGGAGATATGACGAATGTTTTTATTTACGTCTTCTATTAATCAACGTTCGTGGACCTACATCCTTTGTAAATTGGAAATAGTAGATAGGTTAGAGTGCTTATCTAATTTAGCAAGCAAATAATGGAAACGTCTAGCGAAGCGGACGGGGTACCGCTAGTATATAATAAAAATAACGAAAATATCTGTATTAGGATTATTTGAATTCCGCTACAAGTTGTTTTCTGTAGGTTGTGTCACAGTAATGTAATTGACCAGTCTGTTCCAATACCCATGCTTCCTCCATTTAGTACATTAATGAGTTCAGCTTCATTCTTAGTTGTCCTTTGGAAATATCTCACTCTAAACTCCCTTAGTACGGGACATCTGCCTATAAAGTGATGTATATTTTCTTCTTCTTCCATATAACACATGGAGCAAACAGTTGAAACGCTGCTTGATTAAATCGCATCAGACTTTAAAAAGCCTGGAAATTCTGCTGATGTCGGAATTATCAATGAGATATTCTTGTCTGCAGACTCAAAGAAATAGTTTCCACTTTCCACTAAGTGTTATACTTTGTTTGCCTAAAAAGCAATGCCATGTTGCGTTGACGCTGCATTATTTCTTTTCTCCACATGACCTGTTAAGTTCGTTTTCGAAGTGAGGAGTACACCCAGATAACTATACTGCGAAGCTATTCTAATTTCTGGTCCTTTGATAATCTATTTTTTTTTTGATTTGAGAACCTACCATCATTTCGGAAAAGCATGTATTCTAAATACCATTTCTCGCAGTACTCTTCAAGACGAATTATCAGCTGTTGAATGACTGCAATATCGTCTGCTAAGAACACCATGTCGTCGGCTTATAGCAGTAGTCGTATGGTTAGAAGCGTCCTCCTATATAGGCATGTAAATCATTGAGGTATATGTAGAGCGAAAAGTAGTGGCGATAATAAGCAACCTTGCTTCACCCCAAAAAGTGTTCCAAAATATTCTGATAGCTCATTTTCCGTCCATACCGCTGATTGGGTATTAGAGTGTTCCGTAGGCTCCAGGAAATAACCCCCCAACGAAATAACCCCCCAAATAGAAAATGAAATAGCCCCCCAAAATTTGTATGGAGGTGGGGATTTATTTCACATGAAATAAATCCCCAAAATTGGGAATTTATTTCATGGATTTTTGGGGACTTATTTCATACTTCAAATTGGGGAGTTTTTTTACTGTGAAATAACTCCCCAAATTGAAGTATGAAAAGCTCGAAAATAAAAAGTAAATTCGAGATTTGTGGCCATATGTCCCACCCAACAATTTGAAAATTCAACAAAAAATATAAGAAAAAAACCTCGCACCCACCCCGTAATCCAACAGTAAACCCAAGCAGGGGGGTTGCAGGGGGCAGCATGCCCCCCTAATAGACATTTCATAATTTGCGCAAATTACCATTGTCTCAAAAATTAATATTAATTCGAGAGAAGGGCGCCTGCACTTATTCACACCGTCTTGGGGCCTTTTTTCATACCATTTTGGGGACTAATTTCATGTTCGATTTGGGGTATAATTTCACAGAGAAATTATTCCCCAATTTTGTGGGGTTATTTCATTTTCTATTTGGGGGGTTATTTCCTGGAGCCTGTTCCGTATACTTTCTTTTTTCTTCCAGCTTGATATGACGTACGATAGAACTAAATTATTATGTTAACCTAAGTTTTTCGGGGTAAATTCGGTACCATACCATTAATATTTAGGTTACCTTGCCAAAAAAAAAAAACCCTAACTGTAAACCCACAAACTCCAAATCCGAATGTGGAATGACGTACAGACAGACAGATAGAATTTTACGACACACTTTTTTGAGTTCCTCTATCATCGTAATGTCAGAATTGATTAACATCTCGAGATCAAAATTTTATACGAAAACAATATTTTTCTTTTACATAGTACTATGTAATGGAGAAAGTTGAAAAAAAAAGATGAATTGAACATGCGATACACTAAAAAGTATTTTCTTATTGGGAGATATTAATCCCTGACCAATAAGTTATTGCTATACAAGAATATTCTCAAACCAGTAAGGACCTATGGGCTCCAGTTATGGGCATGCACATGAAAACAAATTTACAAAAAATTCAAGTCTTCCAAAATTAAGTACTAAGGAACGTAGTCAGTGCACCTTGGTACATACGTAGCGGTGATCTACATAGAGATCTATCTGGTTGAAGACGAAGTTGAAAAAGTTGCTCAAATGCACAGACGTAGGCTTTTCAACCACGTTAGATTAGAAATAACCGAATTATTAAATACAGACAATGTGATCATAAGATTAGGGCAGATAAAACCGCTTGATCTATACAAATTAGCTGAGATCAGAAATTGGGTTATAAGTAGTACCAAAAAAGGTCAGAAATCCGAAAACTGGCGGATCTTTCTTTCTAAAACTTTTCAAACAATTAAAAAATAAATTATCGATTGGTCGAATGACTAAGCGCAATCACATTCGGTAGGACGAAAGTCAGTACCCCCGGGGAGGTTTTTTAGATGGTTTGAAGTCCCTCACTATTGGATAAGCATCCCTCGCGTTCTAGAAGTGCAATATCTTTCGAAGATTTCCCTTCCAGCGAACCCCCAAGCAAAAAAATAAATATTAGAAAAATATGAGTACAACGCCCTTTATCCACTACCGCTCACATTTTCAAATCTGTCAATACACATCCATGTAGGTACTTATAAAGTTTTGCGAACCGAATTTACCGCGTCTGTTCTATGGGAAGAGCCACGCTCTTCATCCAAAATTTCATGGAATACTCTCAGAACAGTGGCTTAGTGGTTAGTGTGTTGGACTACTAAGCGAGGGGTTCAGGTTCGAATCCCGCAAAAACCCAATTTCCAACTCAGGGTTTTTTCACTGCGCCACCTCTCGCGAACGTCTGACAAACATCCGAGAGTATAACTGTCATGAAAGAGCTTCTCAATTAGCCGTTTGGAATCGGCATAAAATTGTAGATCCCTTCCATTCGTTCCAAAAATGAAAACTCACACAAAACGAATGGTTGCGAGAAGCTAGGCCTAGGGTCCCTACGGACCTGTTGCGCCAAAAATTATATTATTATACTCTAAGAACATTCAAACGTAGGCTTGAGGACTAGCGACTACCACATATATGATAACTATTGTCCAAAAGCAAAAGACAGAAATGTTTTGCATTCATTTTTATATCGTACAAGAAGAAAACGATGTTTGCCTGAGCCTTCTTTAAGCTTTTCACTCTTTTCAACGACAAAATAATAAAAAATTCTGTTTTTATAATAATGGAAAAGAGCTATTCGGGTGGTGAGCGTTACCCTGTAAGAATAAAAGGACTCAATCCACTGTGAGCCTTGACGTCCGTAAAGCAAACCAAATCAAAAATCGTACGACAAACTCCGAAACATACATTACAGCTTCATCTCAGCCGATGCGATAATGCGCATTTAAACTTTATTTTGTCCCACATAAAGCTCATCTTCTCGGAAAAAACCACGTCGCGTCGTCGCCCGCACTCCTTCTGTTCCGTACTCAAATTGAATTCGCGAAAACATTTATATTTGCGCAACAACACTCGAGGAGGTGGAAAATCCTCAACTAAATAGTTTAAATGCACCACAGATCCGCGAGTATACTCGTAGGTACTCTTGTGACAAACATCTTCGCCCGAAATGAATGAGGGTTACCAGCACACACCAACACCGGTTAAGATACTTTGTTGGATTTATGAAGATCACTACGAGTGACCGAAGAGAAACAAAAAAAAAAAACAACAGAAAAAAAAATTTAACAATGTGGATGCAATGCGGTGGAAGCCACCGATAGGTGGCTTTGCATCTCTGTGTGTCGTTGTGATTTTCATCACAAGAAGTACGGGTACATGTGCTTAAAGGTCACCGCCGTGTGTTCCGTACGTATGGCTTACTTACCAAGTAAATGGAATGCAAAGCCAGGCACAGATTTGGGTGTTTGGATGATCTCAGTATGGATACGGCCACATGGGTACATGCTCTCTGACTTGTTCAAATAAAATATGCTTATGCTTGATGCTTCTATGCTCGTATTAGAGAAGATTTACGAGTTATTCTCCTGCTCGTGTATATCTTTTGGATGCAGTACACCGTACACCGTGCACAACTTGCCAATTGGTATTAATTGTTAAAGAAGGCAGCACAAAAATAAATTCAAAATGGTTATTCAAGCGGTAGAATCACAGATGAACCTAGACAACTGGTACACTCGTCAACGGCGACGACCTTCTACCTTCTATAGCTGGTCTGTGGTCGGTGCTGAGGTGTGTGTTGCACTGGACATGACCACGAGCTGATCAATTCATTATTCAGGAACGCGATAGCGGGCTCTTTAGGAAGCCTCACTGTGTAGAGTGCTTATTTACATACATTATCAACTAGATGCGGAGATGCGGTAAATTGTACCGCCGCGTGCCCCCTTTTCCGTTTGGGGCTAAGAGGTTGTGGCGAATTGAGTTGCCAAATTTTAATAGTTCCTCTCGGGTGTGATGCATACCTATAGAGTTTTGCTTTTCGCTGCCACTACACATGAGTGAGTGTAACTAGCTATTCTATGGAGAGGGTGTATTCATCACTAGGTTACACGGGTGTTTCTCAAATGACTTGACAGGCCAGTGAGTTGCTTTGCATTTTTTGTTTTGTTCCGTTCGCTCTTTTATTATTATTATTATTTGTTGTTGTTGCTGGTGTTGTTAGTGCTGTTGTTGCAGCGGTCGGAGGTAATGCCATGAATAGCCTCTTTGCGATTACTAGCTCTGGCAGTATAGGTACCTATACCTCACCTCTGTTAACTTTAGCGCGAACTGATCAATGAGAAACTCTTGGTATTATATCGATTGTGTAAGATGTCGAGTGAAAAATTCAGAGAGCCTCTGCCGCAGATGATGCTGACGATGAAGATGATGATGATGATGATGACGACAACAACGACAACGCCGCCGACTGTATGTACGGCGACAACAAAACTACTACGCCGACGACAACAACTATGAAGATGATGATGACCATCTCCCTGAGTTATTTTCATTTCCCTACCATTTAAAGTTTTAAACATTTTTTGGATATAAAAGACGAGTGTCTCAGTTCAGAATTCATCAGTGTTAACTTGAGTTTTGGTTCAGCTAAACTGTGCGCTAGAAGGGAGTAATACAATTTATAGAAAAATAATAATAAAAAAAAATCAAACAAATAATTCAAAATGATGAAGCTTATTGTTGCTATCTGCTTGTTTGTTGTTATCGTGAACAGTGCTCCTGCACCGCAACAGGATGTCCAAATTGTGGAGTTCGAAAATGAAAATGACGGTACTGGCAACTACAAATACAGGTGAGGGGAGATTGATTTTTTTTTCTATGTGTGAACAGTATGTTTGTGTGGATATCAAGTGACAAAAAGGAACAAATTTATAGCGCAAGTGATCCTTATCAGTAATTGTAGTAGTGGTGACTTAAACGCGCTCGTTAAGATCTTTCAAAGGCACTTTTTAGTCTTGTGAAAAATATGAATATGTTTGGTTTTCATGGGAATGCAATCATTTAAATTTTTTATTGCAAATTAATGCGGTGATACATCATTTTTAAAGTGGCTTACAAATGTTATTCAAAACAGTTTGAACGTAGGTTGTGTTTAAGTGGTAATATAGTTGCAAATAGATAAATGTTAAACTAAGTTTAGTCGATTGACAACAGTTGGTGTTGCAATTTAGAAGCTAAACGGGTTGAATAACTCCTGGTCTATAAAAAATATTAGCCAAATGTGTCAAGAGGATAATATTCCTGATGGAGAAGATGGTCACATGCCACAAAGAAAGAAACTGCATTCCCATATGGAAACAGATAGAAACCATCACACTGATACGTCATTTTTTGAGAACTTCTTAGTGCAGATAGTGGGGTTTCTTTTTTTCAATTTTGAAGCTTACTTTGGACCTCAGCTTGCTACCATCCGGGGTTGACAAGTCATTTCGGCGCTTGAGAACGTTTTTAAAATTGTCAGCGTTTATTTTGACCTCTTGGGCTGTATTTTTTTTAAACAGCTCGAAAGTAGATAAATAAAAATAGAAGTAAAAAAGCAACAACAACAAAAGTTTATTCATATTCAGTCACTCGCCATGCACTGTAAAATAAAAAAAAAAAATATTTCAATAAAACTTAGAAAATAATAGGTACACACATACATTTAATTTGGTTTTTAAATTGCTCTGTGGTATGTGAGTGCAAAGTAGGCAAAAAGGCGTTAAAACAACACTAAAATATTTTTTTCAGCACTAAAAATACGCCCAAGCGCTATGTCTACTTTTTCGGCACAGAAACGAAATTTTGGGCATTAGATTTAACGCTGAAAGCACTGATTTGGTATCGCTGGCTACCACTGTTATATCTTACTCTTACTTAGGTGGGGACTTCAGTTCTGCAGCCAACTTTTCGGCTTACTAGCTCTAGTTGCGCACCCCAAGTTCGTTGAGCTTCGTACTCGTATATCTATGCAGTCTGTCCTTATTCATGGACAGCTTCAGAAAAAGGTATATTATATTACAAATATTTTATAATCTTTGACTTTATCTAAAGGCACAGGTAGGCTTACAAATCAGTGTAATACGTGACCCAAACATCAATAACCCACACGGAACGTAACCGATTTATATAACATCAGCTTCATCTAGTGATCAGAAATAGCGCCCAAGGATATTTAAATTTTTCAAATCGTCTGTACGACTTGTATTCAGAGCAGCGTCTCCTTAGTTGATCTGAAGTAAAAAGCTACCTTCTCAGTCCCAAGATACAGCAATGGGCAAGGTTTGTTCCTTGATTTTCTATGAGATGTTGTAATACATATAGTCCATGTCTACTTGACCATTTTCTAAGTTCTCCAGGACTCGTCGATTTGGGTATCCCTTCTTGATAACAGCATGTACTTGACATCTTCCTTCCTTATAGTGACATCAATGCTGTCAATATCTACGGCGTACCTTGTCGTATCGAACAATTATTTCTGTTCGTTCTTTATTGCCGTCCTAAACAAAAAGAAGAGCTTTTCAAGGGTGAATTTTTAACTTTCTCCATTACGTATAAGAGAGAGATATTGTTTTCGTACAAAATTTCGAACTCGATATGTTAATCAATGCTGACATTATGATGATAAAAGAACTCAAAAAAGTGGGTCTCAAAATTCTGTCCGTCCTTCCACGGGCCTATCGTACCAGTTTGATTTGATCGAAAATGGCATAACCAGTTTTTGGCTAAAAATTCGAATAACGATATACATTAGAAATTTCGACATTTATCACGAAAACGGTCAATACGATTGTAACAAAAGTTAATTTCTAAGGTAATGTGATCATACATAACTTAATAGCAAACTCAGTTTTTCTCTATATTATCGTACAAAAGATTTTTGAAAATAGTGATTGTTTTAAAATTTAGTTTTGTTTATTTCACCCGAAAACGGCAGTAACGATTTTGACCAAAATGCAAACTTAAAGTCAAATAGATGTTTTGAAAATTATTGTTTCATTAATTTTCAATTTGAATCACCGGAAAGGCTAATTTAAAAAAAAAACTGCTCATATCTCGAAAACCCCCTTATCGTTCTCGATAAAACTTTAAAAACGAAATAATGCTAACGTACCGAACAATAACTTATAATCGGTTTTCAGCTAAATAGTATTAATTGATACTAGTACTAAAAGCCCCGGATAATTACGTTGGGCCTGTTTAGAGTTAGGAAATGCCTTGTGCAGGATCAAATACTGTGGTTTCCCTTTTTTTGGGCTCTTTGTTGCCTTGTAATCGATTTTTTCTTAAGAATGGTTAAGTTTTTAGCGCCTTTCTTTGGACAACGTATTGCTAAGGATTTTCTTGGAATGATTGCCAAACAAATTCTAGCTATTTACTAAATTCGACACTATTTTCTCAATTGCAACAAGCACTAAAAATTGATTACCTTACCAAAATGTACTCGCCTGAACGCCGTCACAAAAACAACAGTTGGTTAAAAGATTCACCAAAAGAACGCACCCATACACTTTTGGATTTATTTTTTAAGGAAATTTGCAAAAAAACTCTTTCCTCCCTTTCATGTCACTAATGTGGCTCAAACTGGTGTGGAATGGCTCGGAAAATGAATCAACTACAAAATTTCTTCGACACAATGCTGCTAGTCGGTTTTTGCTGACAGATGGTTGTCAAATGTCAAATCGTTCAAATGCTAATTTGTAACTGACTTTTTATTTGATTTTTATTTATAAGTTAATATTTTGCGCTTGTATAGCGTTAAAATAGATGTAAGAAGCAAAAGAATTGAATTTTTTAATTTCTGCAATAAAAACCTTTCAAATCTTGCTCTTAAATATTAATTTGTACTCTTTTCTAATTATATTTGAATATTCTCGCTTAGCAAAAATTGACATTTTTCAAACTTGTGGTGCAACGAGTTCCTTTTCTTTTTGGTTATATTTCATTTCGGTGAACGAATTCTCTCGCAATGAGATATGTTTTGGCGAAACAAAAATTATCTTAATATTCAATTATGTTTTTATTCAAATAAAGACTTATAGTGTTTTAACAGTATAAGAAACGGAAGTCTTTAACTTTCCCTGCCTAATTTCACAGAGTTTTCTAGAAAAGTTTATATTGAGTTTCACAACCCAACTCAGAACAAAAGAAATCTGACATATTGCTAATATTGAATCGGAATTTATTTTAATTTCGACTTTTGCCCTGAAGTCGAGTCTAAATTTGGTTGTTAGTAAGGCCGAATATATTCACTTTTCCTTACGTACAACTTTTTCCGATCTACTTCTCAGTCAATTCCACAACAAAAAACCAAACCATTCCACTGAAATATTTCATTTCTTTACTGTTCCATCTGTCAGGAATTTTTTTTTCTGATGGAATCCAAGCAATCGTCGTTGATTTGTTGTAATTGTTTTCGTAAGAACAAATTTTTCTGACAGAATTTTCGCTATGACCGCATAAACAAAAAAAAAATCATTTTCATACTGTTCCAACGTTTTCTGTTGCATTTTACGTATGGCTACAACTAGGGCCTTAGTCAGTTTCTTCGAAGAACTTATTCGTTCGATTTACAATATTCGTGTGCTGCGATCACCTGCGCATAATGCTCTTCCGCATCAAAAGTGTTCCCACTGCACTCTTATGATTCTGAGGACTACACTCTACCTATACACGCATGCTATTGTATTTTAATACCGCCAAACTACTAGTATGACTGATTTATGCTGTGAATTTTACTATTTTTTTTCTTTACCACCTAATTATACCTAAACTTGCAAAGTTCTGCTTGTCACGCTTGTTAAAATCTTTGTAAACATCTGCGAGACATAAAAATGTACAACGCAAATAAATAAACTGAGTTGAGATGAGTTTTACATTTTTTTTTGTTAAAAAGTTAAAACTTGACTTGTCTATTAACCAACATACCAGCCGTGACACATAAACGTGACAATGAATGAATTTGATAGATCAGTATTCAAAAACACATCCGTTACTGAACAAAAAACCCATTTAAAGATATAGATAACTTAATTAGCTCTGCGGACAAGTCCCTTCTCAAACCCTAGATGTACGACTACCTATGTCTAGACACTTTCCCACTGTGTATCTTTTTTTTTACAACAGTCTGAAGGTGTAGTCAGATTCGGATGGCGACATAGGCACCATATAGGCACCTTTCAAAGCAAGTGCTAAAATGTGTTAGTCGTCTTAATTGTAAAATCCATTTGTGGCGAATTCTTAAAAGTCATCCAAGGAGGATTCACCAGGTGACCGTTGACATTTTTCTTTTCAAAAGTATGTACTTGTACCGCCATCATTTAATGGCAATACTAGTTGATTACTATCAATTAGTATTCTGAACTATAGGACATTTAAATTCATTTCTCAGGCGAGCTATAGGTGAAGGTTGTTTTTTTTTTTTTTTTTTCGTAAACAATCTGCCGAACAAATTTGATAATGCATTTTATATTGCGCTTTAGCCGCAATAAATACTTTTGTTGCTGTTGTTGCTCGATGCAACAGCGAAGACGCTTTTTATGGTTTAATTGAAAGCATGATTAATTATCTTCACATTTAGCAAATCAATAGAGAGCTACTGGCTTATGACAGTAGATTGTGTAAGACATTTAGCTATCGCCTAATGGGCATGGATTGTTAATGACGATAAAATGGTCTAACCCACATAGAGATGTTTTCGATGAAAAGAGTTTCAGAGCTGATTGAATTGTTATGTGTGGTAGTTAACCGAAGTTACAATTAATAGTCTGTGAAGGGGTTTTGCAATCAGCTGTATATGGGTGTGTCCAAATGCTACCAAGTTATGGTTATGACGGAGTTTTCCGGGTCTGGCTTTGTTTCATAGTTTATTGTTGAGCTCCATTGTATGGTTTGTCTGAAGAAGTAGAAGTTCTTATGTGAACTCTGGGTCCGAATTACCGCATCCGCGAGCGAGCCATAAGTCACTGAAATTTGTGGATTTTACAAGCAAAACAACAACAAAGTCATTCACGAATACTCGATCACGGATGCGATAATTCAACCCCTGTTTTTCAAACTGCTTGCCCCTTCTTTTGGTAAGTTTTTGTATTTATTTTTATTACAACTAATTAACAGAAGTTATCTGTGGGAGTTATATGGGCGCAGAAATTATAGTCGAACCTTCTTATACCTATAACCAAAAACTTAAGAGCAAAACATTTTTTTTAAGCGTCTATAAATCACTCGCAAAGAAGTCCAAGCTTTTTCCTATATCTTTCTGCTTGGAGAACAAATCATAAAAGTGAGCTTATCCTATAAAGTTTGCTAGCGGACCCTGCCTGCATTTTTCGCAAGGAGCTTTGCTGGACAATCCACATCAATGTTCAAAATTTCGGAACTTTAGCTTCTTTTTCTTTTGATATTTATAGCCTTTGAAATGTAGTTTCTGTAATTTTAAATATTCATAACAGCTTTTGACCAAATGTGCCTGAAGAGACCATTAAGTGCTCACAAGTTTATAAAAAAATGTCACGCCCTGCATTGAATCCCGCTTATATTTTTTTACAAAAGTGTCGGTATTTTATATACTTCATAGTACGAAACACTAGCGGCCAGACAAAGTTATTTATGTTTTTTCTTACCGGGGCGTCACGCCCAGTTTTTAGGTACCGCTCTAATTTTGCAAAATAGGTAGGTACGTCTAATAGCCGGCACACTTTACAAAATGTCGGAGATAAAACTTTCATACATGCTAACAATAGCGATCTCAATGACATTATTGAATGGGAGGTGCCACGCCCCATTGTTCAATCCCGCGCAAATCCTACAAAATGGTTGCAACATAGAATATAACCAAATTTTTTAACCATGTTTTCTATAACTTCCAGGTTTCTTAATACTTGTGACATTGTTTTGAAATCTTTAAGGCATACAAATTGCTGCTACTCGCACACCACCTATTGCACTTCTTTGAAAGCGTAGTAATTAGTAGACTTTTGCATCATCTGTGGTTTTCGAATGGGATTCTTCAGATTGGCTCTCAGATTATTGATATTTGTGCGATTCGAATATACATTATGTAGACTTGGATGCTTTTTAAAGTCCATTCACTAGCTTAATCTATATATATGTAAAAATGGTGTGAAAAATATAATTATAGTAATTCATCATTTGAGAACGACTGTACCGATTTTCCTAAAAAAATTGTTAAATCGTTCGTAATTGACAGGAGAAGTTTTTTACGAAAGAATTTTTTTATGAAAACCCTAAGGAAAATTCGGGAATTTGGAAAACTTGAAAATAGATTTATTGCATGATTTAATGTAAGGGCGGAAAATTCGTTGTGAAGCTTGGAAAATTTCGTCCATTTGAAGATCCTCGACTCAACGAAGCAAAATATGTACCTATTTTCAATTTCTTCGGTTTTAACGCCTAGCAAAGCAGACTGGGTTCCGCTAGTTTTATAATAAAAAAATCTAAATTTGCGGCCCAACTCCCAATTGATTTTTAAATATTTATACCTAAAAAACTTATAACAAAAATTGATTCACCCGATGCAATGTCTTTCTTTGCCATAGAAAAACTACACGAAAACGTAAGCAAACTCCACCAGTTGTCAAATGCACTTGTATTGATAAATCTGAAGCATAAATCCAGAATTGCAAAAGCGCTCTGAAATCGGAAAAAGATTTCTTTTTTTTTTCGTGCCAAACAAACATAAAAAATTACCTAAAGCAACAAAAAAAAAAAAAAAGAAGTGCCCTGAGAGTGCCCCAACCAAGATTTGCCAAGTTGCATCTCAATCGGGTTAGTAGTTTTTGCATTTATTAGCAACAAAGAGGTCAGTAAGATTCAAGTTTACATTTAAAGATTTTTCTATTTAGTCACTTAACTTGTACCCTCTAGGATAACTACAACAATAATCATGCCCCTAGGTAATTGTTCAGTTGTTGTGCATAAAAGTTCAGAAACCAATACACAGCCTTGTGGGATATCACCCGAATCATGCTCGCCTTCGAAACGTTTTGATACCAAGTTTCTCGTCGTCCATTTGTCCCACAAAGCGCTGTAAAATTGAGACAATATAAATATTGAATTCATCCAACAACCAAACCCTATCACAGTAAGCTACTTGTGACACTGACATTTATCTGTAAACCTATTCGTACAATAAAATAATCAAGATGACGTTTACTGATCGCGGAACTCATTGTTCACCATCTGAAGACAATAGTGTTTTTAGCGAATATTTCCCATCCAATATTATGCATTATGTATGACTTATTAGCTAGTGCTATATCATAAGAATTATTAGTTGAACAATGTTCTCCATTAATTACACCAATTTCCGTTTCATTTTCTTCCAGGTACTCCCTTAGCGATGGAACCAAACGCGAGGAGACCGGTGAACTTAAACAGGTGACTGGTGAAAATGGCCCAGTCGATGCTGTTATTAAGACCGGCTCATACGAATTCACCGATGCCGAAGGCGGTCTTCATCGTGTGACATACACAGCCGATGAGAATGGTTTCCATCCAATCGTTGAAAGCTAAACAATTCTCTGGCAATAGTTTCAATTTGCTATTTTGCGTATATTGTGATTATTTTGTGTGTAATTAAATTAAAAAAAAAGAAGAAGATAAATATTTTCCTAGAACGAAAAAATGTAAAAAAAATTAACTTAAATTTGAAAATTAATAAAACGTATTTATAATACAACAATTTTAATTTGTTAATCGTTTTCTGGAATTAGTTGAACTCGAAGTTTGCATGATTGCAGCTGCTTAGAACACGGCGGCTGACTTTAGGCTATGGCAGAGCTAATCTGATGGTGTTGTGTCTTGCTGTTTCTGTTGGCATATGGGGCTCTTTCTATTCAGTAAAGAGTTCTACCCTTGAACGGACCCTTGCTAGTTTTTCTGCTCTGCATTTACCCATTATATGTCTCTGTGGCCATAAATTCCGCCTGAAAAAAACTTTAGTTATTTGGTAGTCTAATAGTCTTCTCACACCAAGCCGAAAACCGTGTTTTCGTCGTCAACTTGTCGATGCATTCACACCGACCACCAGCTAGTTTTCGTTTGACGTTTCAATCAGCTGTGAGACAATAATTGTCATTAAACTTCGGTGCAAACTTTTTTGGTTCCGAATTTCTATCGCCTTAATTAACAAATAAAAAGAATTTAGTGCATTTTAAAATAATATTAGCCCATCAATTAATTGTGGAAAATGATTTTAAGTTGTGTGTTGTGACATTTCGTTCGGTCAGCCATTCTGCTGAATTTGCTGAATATTGCAAAAGGTGTGTTTGTTTCAACAACCCAACGAAATTAGGGAACTGCAATCAGTTTTCTTTTTTGAAACAATATTTTGGTTTAATTAGCTGCTGTCAAATTTCTACCGATTAAAAATGCAAATCTCTGCTGCTGAAAATGGGCAAATTGAATCTTTCTCCGTTTGATGATATCCGCCACATTTGCAAATTAACTTTGAATATTGAATTATCCCCGGCTATACCCCGTATGCTGAATATTTAGCCGTATCCATATGTGCTCTTGAACGTCGCAAGCGGTGCACAATAAGAAGAATAGAGATGGGGATATTTGACTAAGAGACGTGGGTCATGTTAATTTAATTGAGGTATATGTAGAACCTAGCCGAATATACACATACATGTGTATAAACGGCCTCACTCATTGTCGTGCCGTGCAGGCTGGCTGGAACATTGTCAGCGTACTCAGGCATTCAAATGAGTCCATTTGCCATGTTGTTGGCCATGTCCTGGCCGTCGATGGTGGCCAAATTCTCTTGGGATCCCCATGTCGGTGTTGCAAAATATTGAATTTAGTGCCCATGTGGAAATTTTCCAATTAGATAACTATGATCTACACGGTCAGTGTGGTTGTAGAGTAAATTGGATTACAAGAGGATTTGCCGGCAAGTTTATCCAGCAAAAGTGGTAGGGTTTGGGGAGCATGATTTAAAACGGGATGTGTGCATGTAGTGTGATTATGCAGCACAATTTGGAGTAGAGTAGTGCATCTTTATAGCACTCTAAGTTTTCAGCTTGATTTATAATTAAATTGACCAGTATTTTTTTATCAGTATTTGAGTCAGGAGTCAATATTAGTGTGTCGTTTAAATCAAGATCTGTTGAGGAAAGCAAATCATGAACCAAATTGAACAACTCAAACAAACTATGTATTGTGAAATAAATACTTGAATATCTTTTTAGGACAGCGCCAACAAAAAATCACGACAGAGCAAAAAGAATTACATTGCTCTTACATGGACCGAAATCCAATCATCTGCCAGAAAAAGTATTTCGATTTGAAGGAAGCACTGTTTAACCATCAAGGGGTGAAAAGTTATATGAGCCATTCATTGAAGTGCTGAACAGGAGTGAAGCCAATAAGCAGGTTAAAGCCGATGGTGTTAACAATAGGTCGGACAAAATTATTTCAGGCATCGACAGTTTGACTGCTGCACAAATGGCCACTACAGCTGCTATAGAAAAGCTTGTGATTTATGAAGATTTTTATTATGTAAAATAATTGCTAAATTATGTTAAACTTAATACATATCTTTCTAGAACCGTAAAACTAACGCCGTGTCATTCGTTGCGATTTCAATGATGGTTCTCTCTATCGTTTTCATTTTCGTTTGCTGTTTCTGTATCTTAATCTTCATCGTGAGGAAATTGTTTCCAAGCCCATAGCATACACATTTGGAATTACCAATAATCGTTTTAAACCTTCACACTAAATATTTTCTAGGTCACAATATGACCCTTTGACCTTTCGAACTTTTGAAATTTCGACCTTTCGACCTTTTGACATTTTGACCTTTCGACTTTTCGACCGTTCGACCCTTCGACCTTTTGACCTTTTGACCTTTCAACCATTTGACCTTTTGACCTTTTGTACCTCTTGACCTTTCGACCTTACGACCTTTTGACCTTTTGGCATTTTAACCTTTCGACCTTTTAACTTTTTGACCTTCTGACCTTTTGACTTTTTGACCTTTTGACCTTTTGACCTTTTGACCTTTTGACCTTTCGATCTTTCGAACTTTTGATCTTTCGACCTTTTGACTTTTTGACCTTTTGACCATATGACCTTTCGACCTTTTGACTTTTTGACCTTTTGACCGTTCGACCTTTTGACCTATGAACCTTTCGATCTTTCGACTTTTCTACCTTTCGACCTCTCATACTTTTGACCTTCTGACCTTTCGATTTTTCGACCTTTCGACCTTTTCATGAAAGACAATTTACATAAGTAGTTTTTTTAGACACTTTTTTTTAGCATGTTTTGATGAAATTGCTGCTGAAACTTGACCTAGTTCGATTGATTTTTGTTAGATTCCTAAAAATCCCACGATTCCGTGCTGTTTCCCGTTACCCCACGGAAGGCTTTTAAGACATCGAAAATCCCCCAAAAAATTATAATTCCCACGATATAAAAACACTGGTTCAGAGTATAGTTTAGCTACGAGTTTGTAAATTTCTTTTCTTCTCCAAAGAAATCTCTAAAAGGACTCACGCAAGATTAACATGTCAACGTGGTGCCTATTCATCACAGACCTTTATGAACCCAAAATTTCCTACAAGCGTCAACATACTTTAAGCTGGGTCAACTCTAAGTTAATCCGAATTCTCAATAAGACCATACGCTCAACTTTATGACTAATATAGACACAAATCCCTTAAGCAACTTACACCACACCTACGTGCCGACCCGCTACCAAACTCTTTACAATATGTAAAATAATTGCTAATTGACCTTTTGACCTTTTGTACCTCTTGACCTTTCGACCTTACGACCTTTTGACCTTTTGGCATTTTAACCTTTCGACCTTTTAACTTTTTGACCTTCTGACCTTTTGACTTTTTACGCTACCAAACTCTTTACAATATGTAAAATAATTGCTAATTGACCTTTTGACCTTTTGTACCTCTTGACCTTTCGACCTTACGACCTTTTGACCTTTTGGCATTTTAAATTTTCCACCTTTTAACTTTTTGACCTTCTGACCTTTTGACCTTTTGACCTTTTGACCTTTTGACCTTTCGATCTTTCGAACTTTTGATCTTTCGACCTTTTGACTTTTTGACCTTTTGACCATATGACCTTTCGACCTTTAGACCTTTCGACCTTTTGACCTTTTGACCTTTCGACCTTTCGACCTTTTGACCTATGAAACTTTCGATCTTTCGACTTTTCTACCTTTCGACCTTTCGATCTTTCGACCCTTCGACCTCTCATACTTTTGACCTTCTGACCTTTCGATTTTTCGACCTTTCGACCTTTTCATGAAAGACAATTGACATAAGTAGTTTTTTTAGACACTTTTTTTTTAGCATGTTTTGATGAAATTGCTGCTGAAACTTGACCTAGTTCGATTGATTTTTGTTACATTCCTAAAAATCCCACGATTCCGTGCTGTTTCCCATTATCCCACGGAAGGCTTTTAAGACATCGAAAATCCCCCAAAAAATTATACTTCCCACGATATAAAAACACTGGTTCAGAGTATAGTTTAGCTACGAGTTTGTAAATTTCTTTTCTTCTCCAAGAAAATCTCTAAAAGGACTCACGCAAGATTTACATGTCAACGTGGTGCCTATTCATTACAGACCTTTATGAACCCAAAATTTCCTACAAGCGTCAACATACTTTAAGCTGGGTCAACTCTAAGTTAATCCGAATTCTCAATAAGACCATACGCTCAACTTTATGACTAATATAGACACAAATCCCTTAAGCAACTTACACCACACCTACGTGCCGACCCGCTACCAAACTCTTTACAATATGTAAAATAATTGCTAATTCACCTTTTGACCTTTTGTACCTCTTGACCTTTCGACCTTACGACCTTTTGACCTTTTGGCATTTTAACCTTTCGACCTTTTGACCTTTTGACCTTTTGACCTTTCGATCTTTCGAACTTTTGATCTTTCGACCTTTTGACTTTTTGATCTTTCGACCTTTTGACTTTTTGACCTTTTGACCTTTTGACCTTTTGACCTTCTGACCTTTTGACTTTTTGACCTTTTGACCCTTTGACCTTTTGACCTTTTGACCTTTTGACCTTTTGACCTTTCGATCTTTCGAACTTTTGATCTTTCGACCTTTTGACTTTTTGACCTTTTGACCATATGACCTTTCGACCTTTTGACCTTTCGACCTTTTGACCTTTTGACCTTTTGACCTTTCGACCTTTCGACCTTTTGACCTATGAACCTTTCGATCTTTCGACTTTTCTACCTTTCGACCTTTCGATCTTTCGACCCTTCGACCTCTCATACTTTTGACCTTCTGACCTTTCGATTTTTCGACCTTTCGACCTTTTCATGAAAGACAATTTACATAAGTAGTTTTTTTGGACACTTTTTTTTAGCATGTTTTGATGAAATTGCTGCTGAAACTTATACCTAGTTCGATTGATTTTTGTTAGATTCCTAAAAATCCCACGATTCCGTGCTGTTTCCCATTATCCCACGGAAGGCTTTTAAGACATCGAAAATCCCCCAAAAAATTATATTTCCCACGATATAAAAACACTGGTTCAGAGTATAGTTTAGCTACGAGTTTGTAAATTTCTTTTCTTCTCCAAGAAAATCTGTAAGAGGACTCACGCAAGATTTACATGTCAACGTGGTGCCTATTCATCACAGACCTTTATGAACCCAAAATTTCCTACAAGCGTCAACATACTTTAAGCTGGGTCAACTCTAAGTTAATCCGAATTCTCAATAAGACCATACGCTCAACTTTATGACTAATATAGACACAAATCCCTTAAGCAACTTACACCACACCTACGTGCCGACCCGCTACCAAACTCTTTACAATATGTAAAATAATTGCTAATTGACCTTTTGACCTTCTGACCTCTTGACCTTTCGACCTTACGACCTTTTGACCTTTTGGCATTTTAACCTTTCGACCTTTTAACTTTTTGAACTTCTGACCTTTTGACCTTTTGACCTTTTGACCTTTCGATCTTTCGAACTTTTGATCTTTCGACCTTTTGACCATATGACCTTTTGACCTTTTGACCTTTCGACCTTTCGACCTTTTGACCTATGAACCTTTCGATCTTTCGACTTTTCTACCTTTCGACCTTTCGATCTTTCGACCTTTTCATGAAAGACAATTTACATAAGTAGTTTTTTTGGACACTTTTTTTTAGCATGTTTTGATACCTCTTGTACCTCTTGACCTTTCGACCTTACGACCTTTTGACCTTTTCGCATTTTAACCTTTCGACCTTTTAACTTTGTGACCTTTTGACCTTTTGACCTTTTGACCTTTCGATCTTTCGAACTTTTGATCTTTCGACCTTTTGACTTTTTGACCTTTTGACCTTTTGACCATATGACCTTTCGACCTTTCGACCTTTTGACCTTTTGACCTTTTGACCATATGACCTTTCGACCTTTTGACCTTTTGACCTTTTGACCTTTTGACCTTTTGACCTTTTGACCTTTTGACCTTTTGACCTTTTGACCTTTTGACCTTTTGACCTTTTGACCTTTTGACTTTTTGACCTTTTGACCTTTTGACCTTTTGACCTTTTGACCTTTTGACCTTTTGACCATATGACCTTTCGACCTTTCGACCTTTTGACCTTTTGACCTTTTGACCTTTTGACCTTTTGACCTTTTGACCTTTTGACCTTTTGACCTTTTGACCTTTTGACCTTTTGACCTTTTGACCTTTTGACCTTTCGATCTTTCGAACTTTTGATCTTTCGACCTTTTGACCTTTTGACCTTTTGACCATATGACCTTTCGACCTTTCGACCTTTTGACCTTTTGACCTTTTGACCTTTGACCTTTTGACCTTTTGACCTTCTGACCTTTTGACTATTTGACCTTTTGACCTTTTGACCTTTTGACCTTTTGACCTTTTGACCTTTTGACCTTTTGACCTTTTGACCTTTTGACCTTTCGATCTTTCGAACTTTTGATCTTTCGACCTTTTGACTTTTTGACCTTTTGACCATATGACCTTTCGACCTTTCGACCTTTCGACCTTTTGACCTATGAACCTTTCGATCTTTCGACTTTTCTACCTTTCGACCTTTCGATCTTTCGACCCTTCGACCTCTCATACTTTTGACCTTCTGACCTTTCGATTTTTCGACCTTTCGACCTTTTCATGAAAGACAATTTACATAAGTAGTTTTTTTGGACACTTTTTTTTAGCATGTTTTGATGAAATTGCTGCTGAAACTTATACCTAGTTCGATTGATTTTTGTTAGATTCCTAAAAATCCCACGATTCCGTGCTGTTTCCCATTATCCCACGGAAGGCTTTTAAGACATCGAAAATCCCCCAAAAAATTATATTTCCCACGATATAAAAACACTGGTTCAGAGTATAGTTTAGCTACGAGTTTGTAAATTTCTTTTCTTCTCCAAGAAAATCTCTAAGAGGACTCACGCAAGATTTACATGTCAACGTGGTGCCTATTCATCACAGACCTTTATGAACCCAAAATTTCCTACAAGCGTCAACATACTTTAAGCTGGGTCAACTCTAAGTTAATCCGAATTCTCAATAAGACCATACGCTCAACTTTATGACTAATATAGACACAAATCCCTTAAGCAACTTACACAACACCTACGTGCCGACCCGCTACCAAACTCTTTACAATATGTAAAATAATTGCTAATTCACCTTTTGACCTTTTGTACCTCTTGACCTTTCGACCTTACGACCTTTTGACCTTTTGGCATTTTAACCTTTCGACCTTTTAACTTTTTGACCTTCTGACCTTTTGACTTTTTACGCTACCAAACTCTTTACAATATGTAAAATAATTGCTAATTGACCTTTTGACCTTTTGTACCTCTTGACCTTTCGACCTTACGACCTTTTGACCTTTTGGCATTTTAAATTTTCCACCTTTTAACTTTTTGACCTTCTGACCTTTTGACCTTTTGACCTTTTGACCTTTTGACCTTTCGATCTTTCGAACTTTTGATCTTTCGACCTTTTGACTTTTTGACCTTTTGACCATATGACCTTTCGACCTTTAGACCTTTCGACCTTTTGACCTTTTGACCTTTCGACCTTTCGACCTTTTGACCTATGAAACTTTCGATCTTTCGACTTTTCTACCTTTCGACCTTTCGATCTTTCGACCCTTCGACCTCTCATACTTTTGACCTTCTGACCTTTCGACCTTTTCATGAAAGACAATTGACATAAGTAGTTTTTTTAGACACTTTTTTTTTAGCATGTTTTGATGAAATTGCTGCTGAAACTTGACCTAGTTCGATTGATTTTTGTTACATTCCTAAAAATCCCACGATTCCGTGCTGTTTCCCATTATCCCACGGAAGGCTTTTAAGACATCGAAAATCCCCCAAAAAATTATACTTCCCACGATATAAAAACACTGGTTCAGAGTATAGTTTAGCTACGAGTTTGTAAATTTCTTTTCTTCTCCAAGAAAATCTCTAAAAGGACTCACGCAAGATTTACATGTCAACGTGGTGCCTATTCATTACAGACCTTTATGAACCCAAAATTTCCTACAAGCGTCAACATACTTTAAGCTGGGTCAACTCTAAGTTAATCCGAATTCTCAATAAGACCATACGCTCAACTTTATGACTAATATAGACACAAATCCCTTAAGCAACTTACACCACACCTACGTGCCGACCCGCTACCAAACTCTTTACAATATGTAAAATAATTGCTAATTCACCTTTTGACCTTTTGTACCTCTTGACCTTTCGACCTTACGACCTTTTGACCTTTTGGCATTTTAACCTTTCGACCTTTTGACCTTTTGACCTTTTGACCTTTCGATCTTTCGAACTTTTGATCTTTCGACCTTTTGACTTTTTGATCTTTCGACCTTTTGACTTTTTGACCTTTTGACCTTTTGACCTTTTGACCTTCTGACCTTTTGACTTTTTGACCTTTTGACCTTTTGACCTTTTGACCTTTTGACCTTTTGACCTTTTGACCTTTCGATCTTTCGAACTTTTGATCTTTCGACCTTTTGACTTTTTGACCTTTTGACCATATGACCTTTCGACCTTTTGACCTTTCGACCTTTTGACCTTTTGACCTT
Source organism: Cheilosia vernalis (assembly GCA_949126925.1). Lineage (NCBI taxonomy): Eukaryota > Metazoa > Arthropoda > Insecta > Diptera > Syrphidae > Cheilosia > Cheilosia vernalis. Next base: position 22,300,923 of record OX421360.1, read on the forward strand.
TTGACCTTTCGACCTTTCGACCTTTTGACCTATGAACCTTTCGATCTTTCGACTTTTCTACCTTTCGACCTTTCGATCTTTCGACCCTTCGACCTCTCATACTTTTGACCTTCTGACCTTTCGATTTTTCGACCTTTCGACCTTTTCATGAAAGACAATTTACATAAGTAGTTTTTTTGGACACTTTTTTTTAGCATGTTTTGATGAAATTGCTGCTGAAACTTATACCTAGTTCGATTGATTTTTGTTAGATTCCTAAAAATCCCACGATTCCGTGCTGTTTCCCATTATCCCACGGAAGGCTTTTAAGACATCGAAAATCCCCCAAAAAATTATATTTCCCACGATATAAAAACACTGGTTCAGAGTATAGTTTAGCTACGAGTTTGTAAATTTCTTTTCTTCTCCAAGAAAATCTGTAAGAGGACTCACGCAAGATTTACATGTCAACGTGGTGCCTATTCATCACAGACCTTTATGAACCCAAAATTTCCTACAAGCGTCAACATACTTTAAGCTGGGTCAACTCTAAGTTAATCCGAATTCTCAATAAGACCATACGCTCAACTTTATGACTAATATAGACACAAATCCCTTAAGCAACTTACACCACACCTACGTGCCGACCCGCTACCAAACTCTTTACAATATGTAAAATAATTGCTAATTGACCTTTTGACCTTCTGACCTCTTGACCTTTCGACCTTACGACCTTTTGACCTTTTGGCATTTTAACCTTTCGACCTTTTAACTTTTTGAACTTCTGACCTTTTGACCTTTTGACCTTTTGACCTTTCGATCTTTCGAACTTTTGATCTTTCGACCTTTTGACCATATGACCTTTTGACCTTTTGACCTTTCGACCTTTCGACCTTTTGACCTATGAACCTTTCGATCTTTCGACTTTTCTACCTTTCGACCTTTCGATCTTTCGACCTTTTCATGAAAGACAATTTACATAAGTAGTTTTTTTGGACACTTTTTTTTAGCATGTTTTGATACCTCTTGTACCTCTTGACCTTTCGACCTTACGACCTTTTGACCTTTTCGCATTTTAACCTTTCGACCTTTTAACTTTGTGACCTTTTGACCTTTTGACCTTTTGACCTTTCGATCTTTCGAACTTTTGATCTTTCGACCTTTTGACTTTTTGACCTTTTGACCTTTTGACCATATGACCTTTCGACCTTTCGACCTTTTGACCTTTTGACCTTTTGACCTTTTGACCTTTTGACCTTTTGACCTTTTGACCTTCTGACCTTTTGACTTTTTGACCTTTTGACCTTTTGACCTTTTGACCTTTTGACCTTTTGACCTTTTGACCATATGACCTTTCGACCTTTCGACCTTTTGACCTTTTGACCTTTTGACCTTTTGACCTTTTGACCTTTTGACCTTTTGACCTTTTGACCTTTTGACCTTTTGACCTTTTGACCTTTTGACCTTTTGACCTTTCGATCTTTCGAACTTTTGATCTTTCGACCTTTTGACTTTTTGACCTTTTGACCTTTTGACCATATGACCTTTCGACCTTTCGACCTTTTGACCTTTTGACCTTTTGACCTTTGACCTTTTGACCTTTTGACCTTCTGACCTTTTGACTATTTGACCTTTTGACCTTTTGACCTTTTGACCTTTTGACCTTTTGACCTTTTGACCTTTTGACCTTTTGATCTTTCGACCTTTTGACTTTTTGACCTTTTGACCATATGACCTTTCGACCTTTCGACCTTTCGACCTTTTGACCTATGAACCTTTCGATCTTTCGACTTTTCTACCTTTCGACCTTTCGATCTTTCGACCCTTCGACCTCTCATACTTTTGACCTTCTGACCTTTCGATTTTTCGACCTTTCGACCTTTTCATGAAAGACAATTTACATAAGTAGTTTTTTTGGACACTTTTTTTTAGCATGTTTTGATGAAATTGCTGCTGAAACTTATACCTAGTTCGATTGATTTTTGTTAGATTCCTAAAAATCCCACGATTCCGTGCTGTTTCCCATTATCCCACGGAAGGCTTTTAAGACATCGAAAATCCCCCAAAAAATTATATTTCCCACGATATAAAAACACTGGTTCAGAGTATAGTTTAGCTACGAGTTTGTAAATTTCTTTTCTTCTCCAAGAAAATCTCTAAGAGGACTCACGCAAGATTTACATGTCAACGTGGTGCCTATTCATCACAGACCTTTATGAATCCAAAATTTCCTACAAGCGTCAACATACTTTAAGCTGGGTCAACTCTAAGTTAATCCGAATTCTCAATAAGACCATACGCTCAACTTTATGACTAATATAGACACAAATCCCTTAAGCAACTTACACAACACCTACGTGCCGACCCGCTACCAAACTCTTTACAATATGTAAAATAATTGCTAATTCACCTTTTGACCTTTTGTACCTCTTGACCTTTCGACCTTACGACCTTTTGACCTTTTGGCATTTTAACCTTTCGACCTTTTAACTTTTTGACCTTTTGACCTTTTGACCTTTTGACCTTTTGACCTTTTGACCTTTCGATCTTTCGAACTTTTGATCTTTCGACCTTTTGACTTTTTGACCTTTTGACCTTTTGACCATATGACCTTTCGACCTTTCGACCTTTTGACCTTTTGACCTTTTGACCTTTTGACCTTTTGACCTTCTGACCTTTTGACTTTTTGACCTTTTGACCTTTTGACCTTTTGACCTTTTGACCTTTCGATCTTTCGAACTTTTGATCTTTCGACCTTTTGACTTTTTGACCTTTTGACCATATGACCTTTCGACCTTTTGACCTTTCGACCTTTTGACCTTTTGACCTTTTGACCTTTCGACCTTTCGACCTTTTGACCTATGAACCTTTCGATCTTTCGACTTTTCTACCTTTCGACCTTTCGATCTTTCGACCCTTCGACCTCTCATACTTTTGACCTTCTGACCTTTCGATTTTTCGACCTTTCGACCTTTTCATGAAAGACAATTTACATAAGTAGTTTTTTTGGACACTTTTTTTTAGCATGTTTTGATGAAATTGCTGCTGAAACTTATACCTAGTTCGATTGATTTTTGTTAGATTCCTAAAAATCCCACGATTCCGTGCTGTTTCCCATTATCCCACGGAAGGCTTTTAAGACATCGAAAATCCCCCAAAAAATTATATTTCCCACGATATAAAAACACTGGTTCAGAGTATAGTTTAGCTACGAGTTTGTAAATTTCTTTTCTTCTCCAAGAAAATCTGTAAGAGGACTCACGCAAGATTTACATGTCAACGTGGTGCCTATTCATCACAGACCTTTATGAACCCAAAATTTCCTACAAGCGTCAACATACTTTAAGCTGGGTCAACTCTAAGTTAATCCGAATTCTCAATAAGACCATACGCTCAACTTTATGACTAATATAGACACAAATCCCTTAAGCAACTTACACCACACCTACGTGCCGACCCGCTACCAAACTCTTTACAATATGTAAAATAATTGCTAATTGACCTTTTGACCTTCTGACCTCTTGACCTTTCGACCTTACGACCTTTTGACCTTTTGGCATTTTAACCTTTCGACCTTTTAACTTTTTGAACTTCTGACCTTTTGACCTTTTGACCTTTTGACCATTCGATCTTTCGAACTTTTGATCTTTCGACCTTTTGACCATATGACCTTTTGACCTTTTGACCTTTCGACCTTTCGACCTTTTGACCTATGAACCTTTCGATCTTTCGACTTTTCTACCTTTCGACCTTTCGATCTTTCGACCTTTTCATGAAAGGCAATTTACATAAGTAGTTTTTTTGGACACTTTTTTTTAGCATGTTTTGATACCTCTTGTACCTCTTGACCTTTCGACCTTACGACCTTTTGACCTTTTGGCATTTTAACCTTTCGACCTTTTAACTTTGTGACCTTTTGACCTTTTGACCTTTTGACCTTTCGATCTTTCGAACTTTTGATCTTTCGACCTTTTGACTTTTTGACCTTTTGACCTTTTGACCATATGACCTTTCGACCTTTCGACCTTTTGACCTTTTGACCTTTTGACCATATGACACTTCGACCTTTCGACCTTTTGACCTTTTGACCTTTTGACCTTTTGACCTTTTGACCTTTTGACCTTTTGACCTTTTGACCTTTTGACCTTTTGACCTTTTGACCTTTTGACCTTTTGACCTTCTGACCTTTTGACTTTTTGACCTTTTGACCTTTTGACCTTTTGACCTTTTGACCTTTTGACCTTTTGACCTTTTGACCTTTTGACCATATGACCTTTCGACCTTTCGACCTTTTGACCTTTTGACCTTTTGACCTTTTGACCTTTTGACCTTTTGACCTTTTGACCTTTTGACCTTTCGATCTTTCGAACTTTTGATCTTTCGACCTTTTGACTTTTTGACCTTTTGACCTTTTGACCTTTTGACCTTTTGACCTTTTGACCTTCTGACCTTTTGACTATTTGACCTTTTGACCTTTTGACCTTTTGACCTTTTGACCTTTTGACCTTTTGACCTTTTGACCTTTTGACCTTTTGACCTTTTGACCTTTTGACCTTTCGATCTTTCGAACTTTTGATCTTTCGACCTTTTGACTTTTTGACCTTTTGACCATATGACCTTTCGACCTTTTGACCTTTCGACCTTTTGACCTTTTGACCTTTTGACCTTTCGACCTTTCGACCTTTTGACCTATGAACCTTTTGATCTTTCGACTTTTCTACCTTTCGACCTTTCGATCTTTCGACCCTTCGACCTCTCATACTTTTGACCTTCTGACCTTTCGATTTTTCGACCTTTTGACCTTTTCATGAAAGACAATTTACATAAGTAGTTTTTTTGGACACTTTTTTTTAGCATGTTTTGATGAAATTGCTGCTGAAACTTATACCTAGTTCGATTGATTTTTGTTAGATTCCTAAAAATCCCACGATTCCGTGCTGTTTCCCATTATCCCACGGAAGGCTTTTAAGACATCGAAAATCCCCCAAAAAATTATATTTCCCACGATATAAAAACACTGGTTCAGAGTATAGTTTAGCTACGAGTTTGTAAATTTCTTTTCTTCTCCAAGAAAATCTCTAAGAGGACTCACGCAAGATTTACATGTCAACGTGGTGCCTATTCATCACAGACCTTTATGAACCCAAAATTTCCTACAAGCGTCAACATACTTTAAGCTGGGTCAACTCTAAGTTAATCCGAATTCTCAATAAGACCATACGCTCAACTTTATGACTAATATAGACACAAATCCCTTAAGCAACTTACACAACACCTACGTGCCGACCCGCTACCAAACTCTTTACAATATGTAAAATAATTGCTAATTCACCTTTTGACCTTTTGACCTTTTGACCTTTTGACCTTTTGACCTTTCGATCTTTCGAACTTTTGATCTTTCGACCTTTTGACTTTTTGACCTTTTGACCTTTTGACCTTTTGACCATATGACCTTTCGACCTTTCGACCTTTTGACCTTTTGACCTTTTGACCTTTTGACCTTTTGACCTTTTGACCTTCTGACCTTTTGACTATTTGACCTTTTGACCTTTTGACCTTTTGACCTTTTGACCTTTTGACCTTTTGACCTTTTGACCTTTTGACCTTTTGACCTTTCGATCTTTCGAACTTTTGATCTTTCGACCTTTTGACTTTTTGACCTTTTGACCATATGACCTTTCGACCTTTTGACCTTTCGACCTTTTGACCTTTTGACCTTTTGACCTTTCGACCTTTCGACCTTTTGACCTATGAACCTTTCGATCTTTCGACTTTTCTACCTTTCGACCTTTCGATCTTTCGACCCTTCGACCTCTCATACTTTTGACCTTCTGACCTTTCGATTTTTCGACCTTTTGACCTTTTCATGAAAGACAATTTACATAAGTAGTTTTTTTGGACACTTTTTTTTAGCATGTTTTGATGAAATTGCTGCTGAAACTTATACCTAGTTCGATTGATTTTTGTTAGATTCCTAAAAATCCCACGATTCCGTGCTGTTTCCCATTATCCCACGGAAGGCTTTTAAGACATCGAAAATCCCACTTTTTTTTAGCATGTTTTGATACCTCTTGAACCTCTTGACCTTTCGACCTTACGACCTTTTGACCTTTTGGCATTTTAACCTTTCGACCTTTTAACTTTGTGACCTTTTGACCTTTTGACCTTTTGACCTTTCGATCTTTCGAACTTTTGATCTTTCGACCTTTCGACCTTTTGACCTTTTGACCTTTTGACCTTTTGACCTTTTGACCTTTTGACCTTTTGACCTTCTGACCTTTTGACTTTTAGACCTTTTGACCTTTTGACCTTTTGACCTTTTGACCTTTTGACCTTTTGACCTTTTGACCTTTCGACCTTTTGACCTTTTGACCTTTTGACCTTTTGACCTTTTGACCTTTTGACCTTTTGACCTTTTGACCTTTCGACCTTTCGACCTTTTGACCTATGAACCTTTCGATCTTTCGACTTTTCTACCTTTCGACCTTTCGATCTTTCGACCCTTCGACCTCTCATACTTTTGACCTTCTGACCTTTTGACCTTTTGACCTTTTGACCTTTTGACCTTTTGACCTTCTGACCTTTTGACTATTTGACCTTTTGACCTTTTGACCTTTTGACCTTTTGACCTTTTGACCTTTTGACCTTTTGACATTTCGATCTTTCGAACTTTTGATCTTTCGACCTTTTGACTTTTTGACCTTTTGACCATATGACCTTTTGACCTTTTGACCTTTTGACCTTTCGATCTTTCGAACTTTCGATATTTCGACCTTTTGACTTTTTGACCTTTTGACCATATGACCTTTCGACCTTTTGACCTTTCGACCTCTTGACCTTTTGACCTTTCGTTCAGAGTATAGTTTAGCTACGAGTTTGTAAATTTCTTTTCTTCTCCAAGAAAATCTCTAAGAGGACTCACGCAAGATTTACATGTCAACGTGGTGGCTATTCATCACAGACCTTTATGAACCCAAAATTTCCTACAAGCGTCAACATACTTTAAGCTGGGTCAACTCTAAGTTAATCCGAGTTCTCAATAAGACCATACGCTCAACTTTATGACTAATATAGACACAAATCCCTTAAGCAACTTACACCACACCTACGTGCCGACCCGCTACCAAACTCTTTACAATATGTAAAATAATTGCTAATTGACCTTTTTGACCTTTTCGAACTTTTAATCTTTCGACCTTTTGACTTTTTGACCTTTTGACCATATGACCTTTCGACCTTTTGACCTTTTGACCTTTTGACCTTTTGACCTTTCGATCTTTCGAACTTTTGATCTTTCGACCTTTTGACTTTTTGACCTTTTGACCATATGACCTTTCGACCTTTCGACCTTTTGACCTTTTGACCTTTTGACCTTTTGACCTTTTGACCTTTTGACCTTTTGACCTTTCGACCTTTCGACCTTTTGACCTATGAACCTTTCGATCTTTCGACTTTTCTACCTTTCGACCTTTCGATCTTTCGACCCTTCGACCTCTCATACTTTTGACCTTCTGACCTTTCGATTTTTCGACCTTTTGACCTATGAACCTTTCGATCTTTCGACTTTTCTACCTTTCGACCTTTCGATCTTTCGACCCTTCGACCTCTCATACTTTTGACCTTCTGACCTTTCGATTTTTCGACCTTTCGACCTTTTCTTGAAAGACAATTTACATAAGTAGTTTTTTTGGACACTTTTTTTTAGCATGTTTTGATGAAATTGCTGCTGAAACTTATACCTAGATCGATTGATTTTTGTTAGATTCCTAAAAATCCTACGATTCCGTGCTGTTTCCCATTATCCCACGGAAGGCTTTTAAGACATCGAAAATCCCCCAAAAAATTATAATTCCCACGATATAAAAACACTGGTTCAGAGTATAGTTTAGCTACGAGTTTGTAAATTTCTTTTCTTCTCCAAGAAAATCTCTAAAAGGACTCACGCAAGATTTACATGTCAACGTGGTGCCTATTCATCACAGACCTTTATGAACCCAAAATTTCCTACAAGCGTCAACATACTTTAAGCTGGGTCAACTCTAAGTTAATCCGAATTCTCAATAAGACCATACGCTCAACTTTATGACTAATATAGACACAAATCCCTTAAGCAACTTACACCACACCTACGTGCCGACCCGCTACCAAACTCTTTACAATATGTAAAATAATTGCTAATTGACCTTTTTGACCTTTTCGAACTTTTAATCTTTCGACCTTTTGACTTTTTGACCTTTTGACCATATGACCTTTCGACCTTTTGACCTTTCGACCTTTTGACCTTTTGACCTTTCTACCTTTCGACCTTTTGACCTATGAACCTTTCGATCTTTCGACTTTTCTACCTTTCGACCTTTCGATCTTTCGACCCTTCGACCTCTCATACTTTTGACCTTCTGACCTTTCGATTTTTCGACCTTTCGACCTTTTGGCATTGTAACCTTTCGACCTTTTAACTTTTTGACCTTCTGACCTTTTGACTTTTTGACCTTTTGACCTTTTGACCTTTTGACCTTTCGATCTTTCGAACTTTTGACCTTTTGACCTTTCGACCTTTCGACCTTTTGACCTATGAACCTTTCGATCTTTCGACTTTTCTACCTTTCGACCTTTCGATCTTTCGACCCTTCGACCTCTCATACTTTTGACCTTCTGACCTTTCGATTTTTCGACCTTTCGACCTTTTCATGAAAGACAATTTACATAAGTAGTTTTTTTGGACACTTTTTTTTAGCATGTTTTGATGAAATTGCTGCTGAAACTTATACCTAGTTCGATTGATTTTTGTTAGATTCCTAAAAATCCCACGATTCCGTGCTGTTTCCCATTATCCCACGGAAGGCTTTTAAGACATCGAAAATCCCCCAAAAAATTATAATTCCCACGATATAAAAACACTGGTTCAGAGTATAGTTTAGCTACGAGTTTGTAAATTTCTTTTCTTGTCCAAGAAAATCTCTAAAAGGACTCACGCAAGATTTACATGTCAACGTGGTGCCTATTCATCACAGACCTTTATGAACCCAAAATTTCCTACAATCGTCAACATACTTTAAGCTGGGTCAACTCTAAGTTAATCCAGATTCTCAATAAGACCATACGCTCAACGACCTTACGACCTTTTGACCTTTTGGCATTTTAACCTTTCGACCTTTTAACTTTTTGACCTTTTGACCTTTTGACCTTTTGACCTTTTGACCTTTCGATCTTTCGAACTTTTGATCTTTCGACCTTTTGACTTTTTGACCTTTTGACCATATGACCTTTCGACCTTTCGACCTTTTGACCTTTTGACCTTTTGACCTTTTGACCTTTTGACCTTTTAACCTTTTGACCTTTTGACCTTTCGACCTTTCGACCTTTTGACCTATGAACCTTTCGATCTTTCGACTTTTCTACCTTTCGACCTTTCGATCTTTCGACCCTTCGACCTCTCATACTTTTGACCTTCTGACCTTTCGATTTTTCGACCTTTTGACCTATGAACCTTTCGATCTTTCGACTTTTCTACCTTTCGACCTTTCGATCTTTCGACCCTTCGACCTCTCATACTTTTGACCTTCTGACCTTTCGATTTTTCGACCTTTCGACCTTTTCATGAAAGACAATTTACATAAGTAGTTTTTTTAGACACTTTTTTTTAGCATGTTTTGATGAAATTGCTGCTGAAACTTGACCTAGTTCGATTGATTTTTGTTAGATTCCTAAAAATCCCACGATTCCGTGCTGTTTAACATTATCCCACGGAAGGCTTTTAAGACATCGAAAATCCCCCAAAAAATTATAATTCCCACGATATAAAAACTCTGGTTCAGAGTATAGTTTAGCTACGAGTTTGTAAATTTCTTTTCTTCTCCAAGAAAATCTCTAAAAGGACTCACGCAAGATTTACATGTCAACGTGGTGCCTATTCATCACAGACCTTTATGAACCCAAAATTTCCTACAAGCGTCAACATACTTTAAGCTGGGTCAACTCTAAGTTAATCCGAATTCTCAATAAGACCATACGCTCAACTTTATGACTAATATAGACACAAATCCCTTAAGCAACTTACAACACACCTACGTGCCGACCCGCTACCAAACTCTTTACAATATGTAAAATAATTGCTAATTGACCTTTTGACCTTTTGTACCTCTTGACCATTTGGCATTTTACCCTTTCGACCTTTTAACTTTTTGACCTTCTGACCTTTTGACTTTTTGACCTTTTGACCTTTTGACCTTTTGACCTTTTGACCTTTCGATCTTTCGAACTTTTGATCTTTCGACCTTTTGACTTTTTGACCTTTTGACCATATGACCTTTTGACCTTTTGACCTTTCGACCTTTTGACCTATGAACCTTTCGATCTTTCGACTTTTCTACCTTTCGACCTTTCGATCTTTCGACCCTTCGACCTCTCATACTTTTGACCTTCTGACCTTTCGATTTTTCGACCTTTCGACCTTTTCATGAAAGACAATTTACATAAGTAGTTTTTTTGGACACTTTTTTTTAGCATGTTTTGATGAAATTGCTGCTGAAACTTATACCTAGTTCGATTGATTTTTGTTAGATTCCTAAAAATCCCACGATTCCGTGCTGTTTCCCATTATCCCACGGAAGGCTTTTAATACATCGAAAATCCCCCAAAAAATTATATTTCCCACGATATAAAAACACTGGTTCAGAGTATAGTTTAGCTACGAGTTTGTAAATTTCTTTTCTTCTCCAAGAAAATCTCTAAGAGGACTCACGCAAGATTTACATGTCAACGTGGTGCCTATTCATCACAGACCTTTATGAACCCAAAATTTCCTACAAGCGTCAACATACTTTAAGCTGGGTCAACTCTAAGTTAATCCGAATTCTCAATAAGACCATACGCTCAACTTTATGGCTAATATAGACACAAATCCCTTAAGCAACTTACACCACACCTACGTGCCGACCCGCTACCAAACTCTTTACAATATGTAAAATAATTGCTAAGTGACCTTTTGACCTTTTGTACCTCTTGACCTTTCGACCTTACGACCTTTTGACCTTTTGGCATTTTAACCTTTCGACCTTTTAACTTTGTGACCTTTTGACCTTTTGACCTTTTGACCTTTCGATCTTTCGAACTTTTGATCTTTCGACCTTTTGACTTTTTGACCTTTTGACCTTTTGACCATATGACCTTTCGACCTTTCGACCTTTTGACCTTTTGACCTTTTGACCTTTTGACCTTTTGACCTTTTGACCTTTTGACCTTTTGACCTTTTGACCTTTTGACCTTCTGACCTTTTGACTTTTTGACCTTTTGACCTTTTGACCTTTTGACCTTTTGACCTTTTGACCTTTTGACCTTTCGATCTTTCGAACTTTCGATCTTTCGACCTTTTGACTTTTTGACCTTTTGACCATATGACCTTTCGACCTTTTGACCTTTCGACCTTTTGACCTTTTGACCTTTTGACCTTTCGACCTTTCGACCTTTTGACCTATGAACCTTTCGATCTTTCGACTTTTCTACCTTTCGACCTTTCGATCTTTCGACCCTTCGACCTCTCATACTTTTGACCTTCTGACCTTTCGATTTTTCGACCTTTTCATGAAAGACAATTTACATAAGTAGTTTTTTTGGACACTTTTTTTTAGCATGTTTTGATGAAATTGCTGCTGAAACTTATACCTAGTTCGATTGATTTTTGTTAGATTCCTAAAAATCCCACGATTCCGTGCTGTTTCCCATTATCCCACGGAAGGCTTTTAATACATCGAAAATCCCCCAAAAAATTATATTTCCCACGATATAAAAACACTGGTTCAGAGTATAGTTTAGCTACGAGTTTGTAAATTTCTTTTCTTCTCCAAGAAAATCTCTAAGAGGACTCACGCAAGATTTACATGTCAACGTGGTGCCTATTCATCACAGACCTTTATGAACCCAAAATTTCCTACAAGCGTCAACATACTTTAAGCTGGGTCAACTCTAAGTTAATCCGAATTCTCAATAAGACCATACGCTCAACTTTATGACTAATATAGACACAAATCCCTTAAGCAACTTACACCACACCTACGTGCCGACCCGCTACCAAACTCTTAACAGTTTCGACACTAAGGAAACTCCACCATCAATAAGAACTTCACTCCTTTCGTTCGTAACTTGTCAATAACGCCAAGCATCTGAAATGTAACATAGGTTGACCAACATACAGCGACTCAGTGAACCATCGTCCTTTGTCCTTTTAATAAATAAACCTCAACATTCTTAACCCTTTTCACCCTGTTCCAATGGAAAATATTTAACGCGAATCAATATTTCAATGAGTATATTTTACATTGCATGTGTGCCTTCATCCACCACCTGCAAAGCTTAGCAGGGATTATCCCCAAAGCAAATTTAGCTTAGGAAAATTAATACCCTTTTGTGGAGCTGTCGGCTGTCGGTTGTCGGCTGTCGATTGCAACCCCGAGCTGCTATTGCATACATGGTTATATACCTCTTACAGAAACAATCTCCACCCGACTTGTGTCTTGTGTGGCCAGTTTAGCATTAAAACGAGCAGACAGACAATTATACGACCCTTCCTCTTGTATGTATGCGGCAAGTAGATAATTATGCGCATTTTACAAACGATTTTGTTGGAATGCTAACGATAACGAGAGCTCGTCATTTTTCATACGTATACGAGTACATACACGTATAAGGAGTAATACTATCGAGTCCGATTTTATTTAAAAAAAAATCTTTTCATACATACTCCTCACCACGGTAAAGGACGCTGGCATCGACACGTATAGTCCTATATGAACAAAATGAATAAAACGAGATAGAAGCAGAGTGGATGGATGTTTGATCTTTGAAATAGTATATCCTGATATAAAAGAAAGTTATCTCATTGGCTGAGGATATTATTTTTGCGTTAACATATCCTTCTTTGAATCCCAATCCGAGGGATAAACTGTAAAGCTCACATCCCTGGGAGAACTGCATATGTGATGTATGTGGAGGAGATATTTTCACAGACATGGATTCTTTTAGGGGTCATTCTTATGACAAGAACTTTAATAAGAATTTTTCCGCACAACGATAGGTGAAATGGATCAAACTGAAATATATATCTTTATAAAATGCTGACATACGAGGTGAATTGGTTAGTTTAACCTTTGCCGGGGTTCTTGCTTATGGGAAGAGCGAGGTGTGTTAGGGCGGCGTTATTTGTGGCATTTAAGGACTATTCACATGAGCGTGAACTGCGAATAGGCGAATTGCGAACTAATCAATTCAATCAATTTAATCGTATTTATGAATTGGAAATTGTTATTTGTTGTGCAAAAAAAAAATATTGTATTTCATTAATCTAACATTAATCTTAAAAAAATAAATGAGTCTCAATTGATTTGAATAGCTAAATTTACAATGACAGCAATTTTCTAGCGAACTGAAAATTCTTGCCGGGAACTGTCACACTTTATACACAGTCCACATACGACAGTCGCGATCCAAAAAAACTTTTTTATTTTTTTCAGCTTATGACGGCGCAGGGTCATAAGTCCACAGGCCAAAAGTCCACAATGGACTTTTGACCCACCCAGATGAGCCAAAAGTTCACAATAATTCGGGCCATGGGTTCACAATTTTAAAATGGAAGTAGGCCATAAGTCCACAATTATCCATATGACAAAAAGAGTTGTTTTAACAACTCAAAAAGTATGGGAATGTTTGATAGATGCCGTGAAATAAGACCAACTTCTAAAAATGTACCTTATTTCGCTCTTAAATAGTGTAATAGGGATAACTTCCAACAGTTGGTCTTATTTCACTCCCACAAAGTGCAACAACGCCAACAAAATTTGAGTAATAAGAAGAACCTTGCATCCACCCCGTAATCCATCAGTAAACCTAAGCAGGGGGGTTGCAGGGGGGCAGCATGCCCCCCCATACAGCATTCATAGTTTGAAAGCGCAATCTTAAAATGATTGCAATGCTGGTGAAGTGTGTCTTGTGGGTTTTGGAGGCAAACACCGCAAATGAGGTCATTACTAGAATTTTTAGCTTCGCTTTCAAGCTCGTTGTCCTCTTCTTCACCTTCTTCATCCGTGAGCCATAAGTCCACAATCAGTGAGTCAAAAATTCACAAGAATTTTGTGTGAACTTTTGGCTCACCTGGGTGGGTTATAAGTCCACAATTGACCACAGTGGGTCAAAAGTCCATTGTGGACTTTTGGCCTGTGGACTTATGACCCTGCGCCGCTTATGACACTACGAGGAAGAATACGAATCGAATGACACCTCACTCTTCAAAATCGGTCAAGTCGTTTGGGCAACAGGGCGTCACGTAGGAACGTACATAGGAGACGTGCGAAACACATAACCCTCCATGTCCAGTCGGTTAAAAATGCATACGAACTTAACCTTCAACAAAGAAACTGATTCGCATGTGAATAAAATGTCAGAATCTACGAATATTAACTTGTTCGCAGTTCGCAATTCGCTCTCATGTGAATAGTCCTTTAGTGCGATGTTTTGCAGTTGTAAACAGTAGGCGCAGTGGCTCAGTGGTTAGTGTGTTGGACTACTAAGCGAGGGGTCCTAGGTTCGAATCCCGCAAAAACCCAAATTCCAACTCAGGGTTTTTTCACTGCGTCACCTCTCGCGAACGTCTGACAAACATCCGATAGTATAACTGTCTTGAAAGAGCTTTGTCATTCGGCCGTTTGGAATCGGCATAAAATCGATTCGTTCCAAAAATGAAAAGCTAACACAAAACGAATGGTTGTGAGAAACTAGGCCTAGGGTTCCAACAGACCTGCTGCCGCCAACTATTTATTATTATTAATTGTAAACATGTGGTAGAAATTGCAACTAAAACCGCCTTTCTTTTCATAGACATAATAATCGGTCAATTATGACGACCATAATCATAACGTAATGCGCGAAAAGTGGCTACGTTTGAATGACCACTTTTGTAGTAAGTTTTAAAATTTTAACGCGTTGTTCGATTGAAAGGCCAACATTCAACTAATATTTTGACACCACAATTGACAGCGGAGTTTGACAGGTGTCAAATGACAGCTACCAAACCACGAATTTAATGACCCTGCATATTTGCTTAAAATGTAGGTCTTGGCAATATGAAAATAAGTTTATTATAACAAAAGTAGGTACAACATTTAATGAAAATTTACATTTATTTTTTGAATATTTAATCTTCAATATGAAGGCTCATTTCATGGAAAGTTGTTAATTTGAATATCTGATTCTTCTAAAAATAATCAACATATTTTTGGCAATATCGCATAAAGGGTGTTTTTTTTTTAGAGGTGTGGAGCTTTGAAATGGAATAAAACAAAGACGATTTTTTTAACATGTAATTTACTTTATTCGAAAGAAAATCTTCTGGCATTATAATTTAAATATGATTTCCGGCATATGACCGCCACGGCTGGCTCGGACGTAGTCTAATCTAGAGGTCCAATTGTCGATGACTTTTTCCAACATTTGTGGCCGTATATCGGCAATAACGCGGCGAATCCTCCAAGTATGGTAAATCTTTTCGGGCTTATC
Source organism: Cheilosia vernalis (assembly GCA_949126925.1). Taxonomy (NCBI): domain Eukaryota; kingdom Metazoa; phylum Arthropoda; class Insecta; order Diptera; family Syrphidae; genus Cheilosia; species Cheilosia vernalis. Next base: position 22,316,445 of record OX421360.1, read on the forward strand.
GGCGTAGATTAGCGACTTCATATATCCCTACAGAAAATAGCCAAGCGGCGTTAAGTTGCACGATCTTGGAGGCACATTTATTTCAATAAATCAATTGTGGCGCGAGCTGTGTGACATGTTGCGCCGTCTTGTTGAAACCACAGCTCCACTGCACATCATAGTTGCTCAATTGATGAACGACAAAATCAGTAATCATGGCTTTATAGCGGTCACCATTGACTGTAACGTTCTGGCCAGCATCGTTTTTAAAGAAACGGATCAATTATTCCACCAACCCATAAAGCACACCAAACAGTCAGTTTTTGTGGATGTAACATGTAACGGTGTCTCAACCTACACTTGAGGATAATCATCACTCCAAATAGAATAGAATATGTTCTGAAACTCCTTTCACCGGACCTGAACGCTTCTGCTATACTCCCAAATCGTCTATAAAGTTAGCCATCAAATGATGAGAACACCCAAAATGTATTTCATATTGGGAGAATATCCCAGTGCTAAGGCCAAGCGTGCTATGGAAAAAAGATGTCAACAGAATCTTAAATCTAAATAGACACGATATCATAAACCTAACTGGTTTCCTCACAGGACATCACGACCTACGATATCACTTAGGAATATAATAAATGTACCTAACCAACTCTTCACTTTGTTGGTTGTGTTTTGAAAAAAAAAAAAAAAAAAAAAAAAAAAAAAAAAAAAACGAAACAGCTGAGCACATAATATGTGAGTGTCCAGCCCTGTGGAATCAGAAGAACCATCTACCGCGAGCTTCTGAGCCCTGAAAAGATGGAAAAGTCATCTGCCAGCAGCTTGAATAACTTTATTAGAAAAGTAGAGAGCCTGGCAAAATATTATCTTATAGGTCTTATCACTTAGGCGAAATCAGAAGGTTTAAAAAAAAAATAAGTAGGTCGGCTTTAAAGCCCTAATGACACTACATTTTTCTCTCATTTTCTTTCCTCATTTTTATCACATAAAATCATGTGAAATGCCTGCTTCGTGTAAAAGAGACAAAATGTAGCAATTGTTTGCAAAGTAACCACAAATTTTCAAACGAATTTATTTTCAAAAACTTAGAGGACAAAATGTCAAAATTCGTTTTGGAGGATCATTATGTATATTTTATAATTGGAAAAGTGCACATTTGAAACACATGTGGAACCCTGAAAACATTTTGTACAAAACTAAGCTCAAAAAGGAGTTTTGGAATTGATCAGCTTGATGAAATTATTAAAGAAAGCAAGGCCAATGACATATAATGTGAAATGCCAAAAAAAAAAGCTTAAAAATGTAAATTGAATACATTTTCGATGAATTCTTTTTGACATCTCTACATTATTTAGGTTGGTGAGTACGCACTCACTCTTATCGGGAATTTTCGTAGTAATTTGTTGTACTGCTTTTACTGTGTTTGATGCTTTTATTTGTATTTGATGCTTGTCTAAAGTGACCAGATTTATTTGAAATAAAAGCGGGACACATTTCCAAAATTTCGAAGGGAGTACAAATTAGGTTATGTTTTAGTAAAGCAATAGAATAGTACGTAAAATAAACGTCAAATGACATATTTATTTAAAAAAAAATTTGACTTCATAACTGCATTGATGCGGCCGAGTCCATTACTTTGGACTTATGTTTTTGTCTTTCGACATGGCGAATTATGTCACTTTGTCCTCCTGCAGATATTGAAAATTCGCATTCGCAAACATTACAATAAGCAAATGTGTTGCGTTTGCTCGGTCTCAGGAATGAATATTTTTTTGCACTTTTTGTTTGCTGCTGCTGAAGTGGATGTCATTCTATTTCTATTTATGTATAATGAAGCGATAATATTATTAAGTAGGTATTGTGTTAACATTTGGGTTTTTTTTTTTATTTACCCATCTACAAATATCCCTCCAATATACTTCACTAAACAGTAAATTGTTTTGTTTTCGTTTCAAAAGTGACAAAAGTGACTACAAGCAACAAAACTGACAATAATTCATTTAAGATTGAATATGCTTAGGACCATTTTCTTCCTTTAACAGCTCTTACGTGTGTTTTATATGCTCCAATTTATATGCACAGGGATAATAAATGGTAATCATAAAATTGCTTTATTTTAAGAATTGTAGAAACATACTCACATTTTTACAAAAGTAGTACCTATAAGCGGGACATTTTTTACGAAAGTTTGAAAAGCGGGACGTTTAGCGGGACAGCTATGGCCGCGGGACAGAGACCGCAAAAACGGGACGTATGGTCACTTTATGCTTGTCAAACCCGCAGAATCTTCAGCAATTTCAAGAACTACAGACTACTTGACAGTTCCGAGATTCACGATAAGTATTTCCATCCCAAGTCGAGGTGGTTTGACAGCTTTAGTTCATATTGACAGTATTATGGCGATTTGTTCATAACACTGCTCCTAGTAAACTGCTTTTAGGCCCATTTTATTCACTAGAAGTTGAAGGCTGAACACAACTTGGGCCTAAGAGTAGTTCGCTTTAAGCGGGAGGGAGCGGGATCAGACGTCGAGAGTCACTACGAAATTTACAAGTTTATACCATTTTTTTGTTTAAAAATGTTACTGCGAACTGTTTGACTACGAATTCGTCTACTTTACTTTGCTGTTCATTAAAACGAGGGTCGAATTGCCGCTTCCGTAAACGAGCAGTACGTTTAGGTAACTAACTTGATTTTACAGGCGAAACAAAAACAAATTCTGTCACGTAATTCTAGTTGCCGCAATTCAACCCAGGCCCTCTGCTACAACCAACCCCGTTCTCCCTTATTTTGTTGCAAGAACATTAACTTTTGTTTAGAGCCAGCATTTTTTATGTCCCAATATGTAAAACCACATTTATAAAATCATTTGGAATATCCGCTGCAGATTCCTTAGAACCTTCTGTTAAAATGCTAAAACGGCTGTGAATTAACAATAAAATGCTTCATGACTTCTAAGAGCAAGAGGAAAGCTTCCCAACACAATTTTAGTTCCAATTGATTCAACAATCCACGTAGGATGTTGGTAAAAATGTGGGCACAATTAATGCTGCCAGACGTTTCTGCTCAAATAGGGTAATCTTAAGGAACTTTGGACACTCCTCGTCCTCCAGTGGAAAAATATTCTAGCTAGTTCCTCCGAGTTATCTCATCTGCCTTCCGACCCCGCTTCAATGCACGAGGGGCTGGCGTCTAATTCCAATTACATCTGGACGTTAGTTTTGATAAATTCGCCTTTCCTCCGTGCATCGTGTAGTTTGATCCCTAACCGCATCGTCCTTTGTGATGGCAAAGAAAACCCTTCTCCAAATATAATAACATATTTAAATGTAAATAGGATAAGTATATTTTATAGCCCATTGGGTTGAAATATGAATGGTTATTGAGTATTCTTCTTCGCCTTCGATTCCTTAATATTGTATGTTTTCTTTTGCTTAATATGTGTACCAAAAGGATACCCAAAAAGTGTGCTGCTGGATATTTTCGTGTGGCGAATATGGAGAGCCTCGGTGCGAGTATAATACTACTGGAACCAGGGGATATTTTTTATTTTATATTATCCCATCTCATCCTCAGTCGCCCCCCACACCCATCCTGAGTTTTTGCTTGTGATATCCCTTTTTCGATTTCATTTAAACCTTTCAATAGAGTCCCATTCTCCCCGCCTGGCTTATATCTTTCTGGAGTAGCCATTGGAGAAAGGCCAATTTCAAAGTGATCCCTTCTCAGGCTGGGCGTATAGGTATAGGTGGGTGTAAGCCCTATTCCTCGTATAGGCATATATTCTTGATATTCGACCGTGTGCTATCGCTACATGGTGGGCATGGGCATGTGTATAGCGAACGGCCGTCATGGGATAATAGGGTAATTCCATCAAAGGAATCGAATGCAAAAAAAAAAGAAGAAGAGGACGAGAGTATTGGATACAACTGATGAAACCGAGGGCAGGCGGCAAAAGGGATGTTCGGTTCGATAACAAATCGAAATTACCCCATTAAATATTTACAGTTGAGTTGGTGTTTGGCTTTCGAATTGGATTAGGATGCAAATATATTGAGTTAGAGATGTCGCCACTAGAGTCCTTGAATGTGAATCTTATTAGAATTATAAAAAGTCTTGTCCATTCATTGGTCTTATCGGGTGCACACCAAAGAGGTGAATATCTCTTCATTTTCCCCTAAAATATTTTACCAGCCACAACCGGCAGTTTTATGTAGAAATGGACAGTAAAAATGTTTATGCGGCTTGTGGGATATTTTAGATTGGCGAGCAAATATTTTAATTTAAAAAAAATCGTTATCCTGATATAGATTTTGATGGCCTTGCAAGTGGTGGATATTTATATATGGGTATATTTTGTAAGGAAATTAATGCAATCGGTTAAATAAATAACTCTCCGATTAGTGCGAAAAACTGATTTTTAAGAAAGCGCATTAAATATGTCCGAAAGAAGTATAAAAAAAAAAAAAAAAAATCCAGTAATTCGCTTGTCATAAAAACATTGTGCTGAACTATGAAGTCATTGATCGTTTTAAATTTTTGTTTGAAAACCTTGCGGTGGTGTCGTGGCGGTCGCTTGGAGTTTGCCCGGAAAGTAAGAACTATACGCAATTTCTGGCCGTTTACGATTACAGGTGAAAATGATGAATACGTGGGGACGTCCGATATGCCGCACATATGTCATTGCGCTGTTTGCATAATAATTTTGCATGTGCATCGGTCTTGCCTATGGGCTATGGCAAACATATGACGATGTGAGAATTGTCATGCGGTCGAGTCTTAAGGAACTTACGATCTTTTTTCAATTGGACGTAATGAGAAAGTTCGTCTGGCAACATTACTTTAAAGTTGGGATTCTAACCGCGTATGATCAAAGATGTCATAAGGAAGCAGACTCTGTTGGCTACGGTAGCAGTCACAAGACTTTTGATGCTGCACACCAAAACTCACGCGTATCCGTTGAGAACTTGAGTGTATTGTGTTGCTGGTAGACGAGCAAAAAATCAATATAAATATACTGAACCCAAAAAAATCTGAAAATCTTAGAACCAAAAACCATATTAAAAATAAAATAGCATATTTTTTGCTTGCATTTGCTGTGCATTGTTTATTGTTTAATATTTAAATTAAGTTAAACATAAAATACAAATCTTCTTTGAACATATAATATGGTCATTGGTCATGGATCTCCTGGACGCTGGTGCACAAAATTTTTGTGTCGGATATGTGATACATTAACTTCACTGCTGCGTTATCTAGAATAAAAAAATAGTGAATGGATATGAGTTCAATGTGTGTCTTATTACAAGAAACTATTAGTATCTGCTTCATCTATTTTTCCAAGCAAATTCTTCATTGATTGCCTCTTGAATGGTTTTTCTAAGTGGAACTTTCTCAGAAGGCTGAGAGTTTCAACCATCTGGTAAGGATTCCTGCACGACTTTCAAGAACAATTCCAAAGTACTTGTCAATCTTGATGTTATTGTAGTTGCAATGTTAATTTTGAAAAAAATAAGTCTTTCCAAACAATATCTACTTGGCTTCTTATAATGAAGCCAACAAGAAAAATTGTAGACAATGACCGTAAAACGTAATTTTAATAAATTAAAACTAAGAAAATGTCATACATACTTTTTGTATGCATATACCTTATGGACATGTTCTTACTTTTGAACTGTGATAATAATTACGTGAAAATAGTCCAATAGCAAATTTACTTTCTTAAAATCTGAACTGAAAAGTCACCTGGAAAAAACCGACTAAAAAAATAATATTAAACGCACTACGCCTATGAACAAATTAAAAGATTCATACATACATTTCTTAAAAACTCTTAAGGCGACTCTAGACGCTCAATATTAGATATTGTGAAATATTTGTTATTGCACAATATTATTGTTCGTCTGTAGATAACATTGCAAGGTTGTGCAATATATTGTAGAAAATCAAAATGCTTTGAAATTTTTTGCGCAATTTAGAAAAATTGTATTGTCTGGGGGTGATATTGTTCTTTTATATTTTAAGTGTCGATAAATAAACATCTCCGCGAGTCAGTGGCGTAGCGTGGGCTAGTGCCGCCCAGGGCAGACCCAATTTATGCCGCCCCTAGTAGTTTTTTCACACAATAAAAAAAGCTTTGTCTACGGTTTCAACCAGTTTTTCGTACGCATATTATGTATGTCAATAAACTTAGTAACATTTCTAGATACATTTTACCAAGTTTCTACTAAATTTCTTTTTGCAGTGCTATGCTTTTTTAAAAAACAAGAAGGGCCCAGGTGAAAACGTATTATTTGTTTCTTATTTAGAGGGTATGTTTCAAACAATTGGGTATTTTTTGGTAATACACATGTACATACCTACGTACGCACAAAAAAGTTTGAGCAAAATAAACAAAATAACATGAACTCAACAGAGAAGTATATCTGCAATGTAGTAAAATGTAGTTGCTTACTAGGGAGAAGCGTCGCTAAGCAAGGAATGTCTCATTACTTAACTGTGAGGCAGTGTTAATGCTGTTAAACCTTATAAATAAATTTGTTGAGCAGGAAAAAGAATCCGTTTCATAGATTTTATATATTTAAAAATTGTAGCAGCTCCAAATTGCCGCCACTAGCAAAGTGCCGCACGGGCCTTGTGCAACCCTTGCACTCCCCTCGCTACGCCACCGCCTCGAGTGAAAATGTGAAAACTTCAGTACATATCTATCAGTCAACATGTTGTCTACACAAATATCAGCGGTCCACTAATTTATTGGGAAAATATTGCACTGTCTGCGGCGCCCAGCCAATAATATTGTGCATCACATTTCTAATAATATTGAGCGTCTAGAGGCCGCTTTAGAACTATTCAATGAAAAAAGAGACATATATACACCTTCTTCTTCTATATAATTATATAATTCTTTCGGGGTGAAACTCGATAATGTTATAACTCGATTTTCATGTTTTTTTTTTGGTTTTGTTAGTATTGCTGTATATCAGGTTTAGACAGAAATAAAGTTCGAGAAAATCGCAGTGCGAGCCTGATGTGGCATCCAATGGGGACGCTCGGATACCTGGTTTATACAAAACGTCAACTAGATTGGTCGGAAAACTTGCATTGTTTTTGTATTGTCACGGTAAGCGTTACCTTTGTTTGATTTTACACTTTTTTATATGGAAAAAGCCCTTCATAAATATTTAAAAAAATTGTTATTTTGTTATTTTCAAATAAGTACATTTAAAATGTGACACGGTTGCCTATCACAACACTGTTATAGTCTTATGCGAATATCGTGCGAAAATTCTGAATTACCAGAGTAGCCTTAGAAATGATACCTTTTTCTCTCACCGGTCCTTTCTTCGACTCTTCAGAATTTTGCAACGGCCACTCTGTTTATGTTAAATTGACTCTTTGAAATGTCAACTGAGTATGCAGGCAGGATTTTCCTGACTAGATTTGTCGGCTTCCCCTCCATAAACGTCAACTGCAAAAAATATAGGTACACGTGAACATTCTGGGCCAATAAAAACTGAGACGCATCTAGTCAGACATCTGTCAGACTTACTAAACTACAAATCCGAACGTCCCCATTCTTCTTATTAAATATTTATTTTGACTTTTTTATGTCAAAAAGTTATTAGCAAAATATACGTATGTGTGGTATTATTTTGTTTTCAAACAGTAAAACTGAGAAAATCGAGAATTTAAGATGAATTTATTACACGTTTCTCAACAGTGCTCGTTATACAAATAACTTCAGGTAAAAATTAATAATATTAAACGCACTACGTCTAGCAAATGTAAACTCTATAAACTATAACGAAAGTTTGGACTTTAAGACATATTACATTGAAACAACTATATTTACTTTAGTGAAAAAATGAAAAATTGAAAAGCGAATTTGGGAACAAATAAGAGTCGGTTTTAAGCTTCTTTACGTAAAAATTGAACAACTAACATTAAATAAAGTCACATTGAAATTTTTTTTCAGCCAACTGAAATGATAATTGATAGGAATATGTAGTAGCGATTTAAAATACACATGTATGTTGTACTAAAGTTTATGTTTTCTTATGTTTTTCATTTCTTGCATTTATGTATACGTAGGTATTATATTTTTTTTTACATTTACTTTAATTGTAATAAATTTTATGTATTATTCGCAATATTTTGTGTTAAAAAATAATTTTTCGTAATAAGTTTTGTAATTTTTTCATCATTTTAGTTTTAGTACATATAAAAAAAATCTCTCATTAATTCGGAAAATTCGTTTGATCCGCCTGCCCTTCACCCAACCATTCCGAATTAACGAGCATTTTCTATTTTTTTTTTTGTTTCATTGAATTACCTATTTTTATGTATCAAAGAAAAATTACAGGTGGGGCTAAATTAATCACCTATCGGAAGATGTTATAATTTTTGCAAATGTCGTTCTGAACTAGACCTCTGCAGTATGCAACAGAGCGCTATACTCCGCAAGAGCGTGGAGTGATAATCACAAAAACGAAGAGGATGATTTTAAGCGTTTACGTCAATAAGCAAAATTATCGTTTCTGGGGCAGTCAAAATCCACGTTTGATATCCACTCAAAGCCACTATTGATTAAGGCGTTCACGCTAGAGAAATGATTCGGCCGTATATTTTTGAGGAAGCCATCTGCAATAAAGGTCACTGTTATTGGCGAATGCTGCAGGACCCTACGATAAACGACTTCTTAGTGCCGGAATTGGATGAGCGAATGAGCGCTTGGTGAACATGTGGTTTCAACACGACGGTGCAACCACACACACAGCACGAGCCACATTGGAGTATTTTCGACAGGAAAGCGAACGGTTATTACCGGAAATCTTGCGGAAAGTCATGCAAAGTGCGATAAAATGGACTCAAATGTGTATAAGCGCTGGCATCAGCCACTTGACGAATAAGATCTTTTCCACTCAACAAAAAAAAATTGTTAAAGTTAAAATAAAGATATTCATCACTTAAAATATTTTTTTTTTTATTTACTAATAATGTTGACAATTCGAAAAAAAAATATGGATGACTAATTTTCATTATATTGTTCAAACGCAAACCGTAGGTTTGTAAAGGCGACATTTGAGTTCAAAAGAGAATAATTTCGTACATGTGTCGGAGCTGATGTTGCCTACAAAAAAATACAAATTTGAGCCTTACCGAAGTCAATTTGTTATACTTGGATAGGTGCAAGTGTTCATTCCTTATTCACAATGAAGAAGCTGTAAAGGCAATTCGACAAAGTGGCAGTGAAGCTACCATGTTCGTGTTCGATATTGGAACTTAATAGGTTTGAAGATATTCTCATGGAAGGCTTTGCTTAAAAGCTCTTTTATTTTCCTTCCCAAAAAGAGACTTAAAATGCAAATGGTTTGTAAAGTAATGCTCCACAGTATACCACTTTCAGAAGTAACTACTTACGACAAGGATGTGTGTTAATCCCAAGTCTCAGGCGCTGCTGAAGACGCTGTTGTTGTGTCAGACACTGGAGTCTCTTAAAACCCTGTAGAATCCCCCTTACATTTAAGCCCTCTTGCTTGAGGATTCAGGCTACCGTCAGTATTGTTAGTTTTAAAAGTAGGTAGGTACAAACGATTTTTATAAAATTATCTTTTTGTCCACTTTTGCCAGTTAATTTGCACCAAACTAACCCGAGCCGCAATTTAAAAGAACAGCCCCATTATAGAGATAATTCCATCACGCTCCATCACGCCTCGTAAAGAACAACCGCTGCTTCTGTGTATCCTCCCCAAGATCATAACACAGAACATAAATTGTTTGAATTATATGTCAATTAAATAAAAATCAATGGCAACAAGAAAACAAACCCATTTTGACGGATCCCCTCACATCTAGTAACTCACTTCTTAATGCCACATATGTCGTGTCCCCCTCCACCGGCGTATATCCTTGAAATGACACAAAAATGATATTTCCTTGTTGATTCAATGCGTTTTGCAAAGTAAACAAAAATCCTAAATATTGTATCTCAACGAAGAGGACACACAGAAAAGATGAAAAAAAAAAAACGACAACAACAAAATTGCTACAATAATGGCGAAAAATCACCCCTTGTTATCGGTTTTTGTCCTGTTTGTATATGACTGTGGTAGGTGGATAGTAGCAAACGATAAACATGTCTAGGGGGTGGGGTCATAATGCTGTATAGCACAGCACACAATAGCCCGACAATACGTGAGGGCCGTCGTAGCCGTTTAGTCTAGCACTGGTTCGGTCCATCCGACAAGGGATGAAGAAAAACCGATTCAAGCAGAAAAAGAAGCACACAGCACATCAGATGAAATATGTTCCTATTACAGTCAGCAGGGAAAAAAAATGGTCACTTCATCCCTCGATGTATTATTTAACCTCCACATTTACACAAACTATATTAGAACGCGTTTGTGGTGAGTAAAAGGACACAAGCGTCCGTCGCGTCGGCCGTCGTCCCCACCCACATCCCATACACACATCCATTCAAAGGGATATTGCCTTCGTCCATGCGATGGACGCTGCTGGAAAAAAAAGAAGAAGATACATTCATCTCTGGTGTTGGGCTGTGTGAGTGTGTTGTGCAGACCAAAGGGGCTATCAAGGGTTACAATCGAACTTATACGCTGCGAGGACGAGGATATATGAAGATGAACGCATAAAAAACGCCACCTCATGGCAAATGCGAATGTAAATGTGAACCTTTACCACAAACGTGTTATCCTTTCGCAATATATATATGATAACAGACGGACTCGCTGGCAAAGACACACTACCCACTACACACTCTCTCTCTGTGGGGGACGGGTGGAAAAATGGGTTCTGTCAAAATAAATATTTTTGAATAATAGCCCACATTTCGCTTAAGCACACGAATATGCCACCCCGTCATCTGGAAAGGACAAAATTTTCCTTGGGGTTAAGGCATTCGGTGAATGTGAAAAATCTGTGCATGATTGCATTTTCTGGAGAGTTTGCTGATGTGCGGGATGGGGACGACCTGAGTGACTGTACAAAACATTTACAAAATCCGAACCGAATTCTAGGAAACATGATATGTGTTTTTTTTCTTCTCATCTGCTTCTTCCTGGTCTTTCGTTTTGTCTTTGCCTATAGTACCAGGTCGCCCACCCACAGGTATAGAAATTCTTTTGCTATACCTTGTGATTTGAAAACGCAATAAAAAAAAGTGGTGATGTGGAAATTCCTTATTCCTATATTACATTACGAACCTGAAAAAAAAATGATAAAGGACAACAGATATTTACATTTTTTTTTACAAAAAGCCTCACATATATCTTACAGAGGAAACCTGAATAGGTATAGTCCCCGGGAGGGGTCAGCACGAGTGCCACAAGGTTAATCATAATCTCAAACGGGTTGACTCCGAGATAAAGAGAGGGATGCTGTTGATCGGGGTGATTTCGGCCTTAGATCAGCTTTTGCTCTGGCTGACCACCGGTGGAGGTTAAGATGAAAACCAGATCAGGTAATCATCGCCTCACCTTGGGCTAGTCGCATTCGATTCGAAATTAGGGAGGAAACTGTGCGCGTGGACCACTTTGTGTAAAACTAGATGAGTTCTCCCTAGCCCTTGAACTTTGATCTTCAGTCAGTTATTTTGATGGCAAATTGTGGTGATTTGATAGGGAAACATGTCGTAAGCTAATTAATGGTGAGATTATGATTAATTATCCTATGAATTGCAAATTAACATAAAAGCGAGAAGCAAGCAGAAGGATCTACGAGTACCCATATGAACCATCACAAGGGGTTAGTCTGCAAGGTATGGTTTAAATAATAAATGGTTTTCTAAAAATCTGTTTGACTTTAGGTGACACTCTAGTGAAAGTGGCCTTGCTATTTCTTGGACATTTGTGACCGGTGCTATACGAATTCGTATAATAAATCTTAAATCAATGGAAATGAAAATGACATTTTTGCAGGTAAGTAACCTCGAAGCTTTCTCGCCAAAGTGTATAATAGTTTTGTGCTTTATAGTAGTTACCATCACAAACCATCACAAGTTTGTAATAATTTACGCACGAGAAAATGTAGAGGAAATTTATAAATTGGTAATTGTATAACAGAGTTGATTCGGTTATTTTTAATCCACTCTTTAGGATCAATATTGAGAGTAGATATTACTTGGTAGTTTTCAACCGAAAGTTGGTTGATCTTGAATAATTGACTTTCTGTTTACATTGAAACCAAAGTCGGAATTTAAATGCCGATATGGGTTATTTTTGTGAACGTAGCCATCGAATATTGCCAAGTACAAAATCACTCACTGATTCTTCCCATTTTCTTATTTATCATTGCTTAATTGAACAACTAATTATTATTTCAACTTAATCTTTGATTTTATTTGGGGCACCAGACACTTCACCTCCGCTCATCTCTCTTTAAAATTCGAACCAAAATTTCTACAACCAAATTAAATATGAGTAAAACGGTGAACAATTAAACAAAGATTTTTGTTGTTCTTTGTTATTTCATTTCATTTACTTTTTTTATTTTCAAATTAAATACCTATCTAACATTATGTACATCGAAAAAAAGAGTAAAGTTAAAAATTATGAGTAGAAGAAAGGTTTTAGTTTTAATTTTTAAATGTGTACACAGTTTTCAAGTTTTATTGGTTTTTTAAAAGGATAATCCCACAATTTCACCAAAATTAAATTTTTGTGTATTCTTATGAATTTATTAAAAATGAAAAATATATATTTTTTTTCCAATTTGTTAGCAGAACTGCTTTTTGTGGCAGATGTTTAAAAAGAGACTTTAACTAATTTGTTTCGCACATTTTGACATTTTGAATAGCAACAGTTTTTGCAGTTGAAATGCTAGTTAACAATTTGGTTGCGAAAGTAACTGGGTCCTCGTGAGTGCTGTCTTTTTACCCGACTGGACACAGAGAGGGTTATGTGTTTCGCGCGTATCCTATGAACGTTCCTACGGGACGCCCTGTAGCCTAAACGGATTAACCAATTTTGAAGATTGAGGTGTCATAAGATTCGTATTCTTCCCCGGAGTGTCATAGGCTAACAAAACAAAAATAAAAGAAGTTAATTAAAAAAACCAAAAAACTAAAAAAATATTACCCAGAAACTTTAAATAACTATTTGGCAGTAGGTATAGTCTCCGACTGTCAATTAGTTAGGTATAGTGTATGGTTAATATTTTTTTAGTTTTTTTCTTTACGTCTGTCGGTTTTTTTTTTTAATTTTTTAAGTTAACTTTTTTTATTCATATGCTGCTTCTATAAGATTTCTTTTATTTTTTGGCCTTAAAAATGTAAGTAAAATAATTCTTAAGCTTATACCTTTTTTTTGTAATTTTGCTGCAATTTTAATTTTCAAATACCAATTGCAACTTTATTTGTATTAAAACATTTTTAATTATTTAATTACTGTAATAAAAATGTTGCTTTTTAATGTCTGCAATTTTTATTCACTAGTTAAATTTCGCATACCTATCTCCGAAATTCGATACATAAATATTCATATGAGAAATGGAAGCATGAGAGTCAATCAAGGCACTTGCATTATCAAGTGGGTGAAACTCTCACTTAAATTGCATGGTAGTGCTATTAAAGGTGACATTCGGATTACTATTTTATGAAGCCTGGCTGAGGACTGAATGCATTTTTCCAGCTCTTGGTTGGCTGTCCTATGGATTCGTTAAGTAATTTCAGTTGAAGTTTATGGAGGAAGAAATCGTTCAGCAATCCGAAGGGGGATATCTATAAATTAAATAAAAATATAAGTTCTTGTTGTAGTAATACCGCTGAAATTGGTTCTCGTAAAATAAAACTCTCAATTCTCATCAGTAAATTTAAAATTTAATTTAAGAAAAACGTAAGTAATTGTAGGTAGATTAGGTAGAAAGATAACACAAAAGATCTCTTGTAAAATACCGGCAGGAAAAAAAACCGACTCGACGATCCACGTGGATTATAAGTGATAGATCTTTGACAACTAGAAAATGTAGTAGAATCCTGTTACCAGTGTTACCCCACGTGAAGCTTTTTGTAATGTTCTTAATATTTTCATTGCGTGATTATCAAAGTGGTTTGCAAAGTGTTTTTGCTTCTAAATATGACAAGAAAACCCAGAAATATTGAGATTTTGTTTCTATTGTTGAGAAAATAAAACAACTATACGTAATAACGTCTTTGAAATTTAATTTTATTAACACTCTACATGTCTTTTTTTGTCGTACCGATACGGCGTTGTTTCAAATCGAGTTATATTAAAAAGAAACCAAAGAAAATCAATATTTTCTTATATGAATTCCCGCATGTACTGTTTTTATTTACTTTATGTTAACATACAGGCAAAGTATATGATATAAGTGCTGAGTCTTAGCCAAATATCAACCAGAAAAACTATAGCTAGAATACCGTCAAATTTAGTTCATCTGATTAAATATTCAATGATTATTTCTTTTATTTTTTAATGCAGAAAGAGTTTCTCAAATTTATAGGTTATTTGTATTTTGTACTGTATGAAGAAAATGTTTTGCTAATTAGACTGACATGTTTTATAATTTATTGAAAAAACCCAACGAACAAAGAAATAATTACTTACGTAGTATCAATCAGAAGATCAATTTTCGGTGTATACGAACGAAAAAAAAAACCTAGCTAAAAGAAGCCTAGAAGTTTTCCTAAGATCACATTTCCTACTCAACAAAGTCTTTTTCGAACAAATACAACTCTGCGAGATTTCAGAAAGAAGTTTCTGTAAAAAGGACATAGTTTATGAGGTCACATATTTATTTATCAACTCGTTTATTAGAACAAGCACGAACAAACGAGCATGACAAAATTCTCAATACATAGAAAAAAATTATGTATAATTTTACTGAGCGATAAAATTATTGGACAAATGGAAAACCAATGCACGATTTAGGAACAAAGTTCGAAATAGAAGAAATCAATTTTTAAGCTCAAACATCTCATTAAAATAAATTTTTCTTAAATTAAGAAACATTTTTCTGAATTTTCTGCTTATTTTTCCATGCTTGAATCTTTCCTGGAAAATGGTAAAAATAAGATCATTGGAACCGTGTCTACCTACTTTATTCTTTTGTTAGCTTCTACTTCGAGGTTAGAAGAAATGCTTAATGCATTCGCTTAGTCAGTTGACGAATTCAGAGAATCTGAAGCTCTGACAAATAAAGTTAAACTTATCAAAGCAGAAATCCACAATTTTATACTTTGATGTTCAGAGTACAATACAAACAGTGAACTGGCACCACTCCACTTTTATGTATGTATATGACACTCTCTCGCATTGCAAACTGACAGTTTCGCCTACAGATATTAATTATTATTATTTACTGAATATTTACCTACCCTGCTTGGCAAATTACGGTGTATTTCTTAGTGGAAGTCGCTGTCAGATGGAAATATTATGTGAGCTTTTCACAAACAATTCAAGTAATTGCAATTCTTGGTGTAGTTTCGGATAAAACATGACTAGCAAATTTTACATGCGCTGAATTTTGAATTTTGTCAATCTAATTGCATTTGTAACATCATACGCAAATAAATTGTCAATATTTAAAAACACAAAAATGTGAAAGCAAGATGTTGACAAAGGGTCGACCAACCTGTCAAAAATAGTTGTTTTAAATTACAGGAGCTTTTTAGGTTGCAAATACAATCACAACACTCGTACTGTCAACTTTGTAAAGTACCAGGAGTGGGACATGCCTATTTTCTCAAATTTTCCTTAAATTGATAGTTCGGATATTGCTTAAGATCGCATGTAAAATTCGTCAAGGTGGCTTGAAATTTACAACAAAGTCCTTTTTCTTTGTAATATTGGTCAATGGCATTCTTCCAAAAGAAGGTAATGAATTTTATACAAACACTATTTAAAAGACACTAATATCAATACCCACGCCGCGTTTATCGCGCTCCTTTTCGACCAATTAAGCCACTTTGCACATCTAATTAAACTATAGACCTTATCGCAGCACACTCAACTCACAATCTCTGAAAACCTGTGACAAATTAATTTAGTCATTCGAAATCCACGCGCCAACCGCATTTATAATGAAATCTAGAATCTCTGCCATCCACTTTACATTACAACCGCGCACTATCAAAAGGCAGATGTGCCCTCTAAAGCATGTATTTGTATACATAACCATCGTGTATGTAAATCGTGTCCCGTATCCTAATAAAAAAAAAAAGCCATTGCAAAATTCGGCTTCACTTCCTTGTTCGTTCGTATACAGATACAAAATACACTCTGCAGTGAGAAAGCGCAGATGTCCTTCAAAGGTGTTTTCGAAAATCAAAAAAAAAAAAAAACAGATTCAAAAAGAGTTTAATTTCAAAAATGAGGACGACACACTCAGCAGCGCATGCAAAAAAGGGGTCGTCCATACCTACATTCAAGCATACGCGGTGTTGTATTTAAATTTTAAATTCAAATTCGTAAAGGGGTCCCGTATGCGAAGTATCAAAAGGATAATTTAAATAATAGGCCATCAGCCATCACCTATATCCTGAGCGATGTCGACGCGACTACCTGAGCTGATGTCCCAGAGGCAATATACCCAACCCAACTCTATTTGCTCTCGTATTTTTGGAGATTAGACCTAGGACGCACAAAATGCGTTCTATTTGTGCTAAATCCCAGTCCGCGGTTAGGGGTAAGCGTGTTAAGGGTTGCATAATGCATACGAGAGTGCATTTACCATTTCTAACCCTGCCAGTAAACAATGGATGCATTAAAATTTAATTTTTAATGTATTGCTGTGCAACCCTTTTTTTTTTTGTTGCGAAAATCATTTTGCACTCACATGTGCGCTTTGTGAATCCTTCTGCTGAACATCTGACAGCTTGGAAACAAAAAAAAAAGGTGAAAAACTGAAACCTCTATCTCTGGCTCTCTAGGGATGCATTAGCGCAACTCTCTATCCGATTTTTCTATTTTTCTATTTCGTTAACTTTCCAATGGCATCCCGGAAAAGGAAACAAAAATTCACACGGTGGCACTTACACTCGTGACACAACAATTTTGGGTAATTAATCCAAAACTACTACCTGAAGAGGATGCGACATGCAACAGATCCGTGTGTGATCCGTTTTCACACGAAGTCATCGGCTGCCACAATAGAGAGAGTGGCACAACCTTTGGTCCCTTCTACGGATGCTGGAACTGGTACTACATCTCGTCACAACCCCTAAATGTGAAACCTATATTTTTTTTTTTCGGTAAAAAACCGTATTTTTGACACTAAATGGTAAACAAAAAGATATAATACGTGTAATTGACAGAGCGGAGAAAAGTCAAGGACCCTTAAAATTATTTTGGCGAGAAAAATCCCTTTTTTGCTCTCAAATTGTACATGGGGTATTTATCTCGTGTTGGTTGCCTTTTGTGTATCGAAACGTTTATCTTTGTACAGCGCGAGGGGAGGGAGTTTTGTTATTGGTTTGTTTTGGGTGTTCTCTGTCAAATATTAGTCGGATTGAAATTGATTTTTAGACAATAAAACGGCTATTAGATGGAGATATCATGTTATGCGTTTATTGGCGTTACATTTGATGGATTAAGTTTTGTGTAATTAGCCAGTATTTATATGGGGATGTGATGATGAAGGCGATGATGAAGTGCTCACGGCATAAGGGGGTTTGTTAAATTGTAGGACTAGGTTTGTTTGACACAATTTGTCAAATCAATATAGTATAGTGATAAATGCCCTAAGTTTAGTTGAGAAGAGTATATGGAGAACTGGCGCCCAACGTAGGGACCTTGGAGTAGGTATAAGCTTCGGAAATAATGTGTCTGAATGCGTTTTTATCTAAGTTCAGAGGGAGGCTCTCATACAGCCGCAACCGTAACGTATATAAAGTTCTCTGCAAGCGGTGTTGAATGTCTCTATAGGAACTCGCGATCACCAGCCCCGCCACGCCCCTCTTAAAAGGTTTGAAGTAAGTAAGCTTCTTCATATTGTAGCATATTCTGGGTATTTGACGCATGTGTCTAAACTTCCTTAGATCTAATATTTACGCAGTTATTGCCTATGGTTGGTTTAGGATCGAGCCTTTACAGAAGGAGACATGGATAAGCTGGTAGTATGGTGTAGTTAGGCGTCTTAGAAAATGGCGCAAACTGTGAGGTGCTAAATTTCAGTGGTCGCTACACTGAACCAAATTTAGTAGTCATATTGATAAAAAAGCATGTAGATTTGAAGAAACGGTGATCAATATAAGGTCAACAGCTCCTGTCCGTTGTTTTGAAGAAAATTTGTACGGTATAAGAAATATTGTCATGTTGATGAAATGAATAATATTTTTCATTGTGGTGTTAAATCCACAAAAAATTTTCCAATTGAATAATTATTTCGTCAATTTCAACGGAATCCATTCTTCAAGTTAACATAAAATATTCCTTATTTTCAAAAATATTTTTCAAATTGAAAAAAGAAATCTTCATTTTTACGTAAACATTTCTTCAAATTGAAAAAAAATCTTCAATTCTACGGATAGTACTCTTTAATTTAATGAACGCTTTTTCAATATAACGTAATGTTTTCTTCAAATTGAAAAAAATCTTCTTGGTCTTTATTCAAGCTGAATAATTTTTCATCAATTCTACGCATCTTTTTCTTCAATATGAAGCATAGTTTTCTTTAAATTAACTATTATTCTTCGGTTTCGTGCTAATTTTTTTTGTCAATCTGACAAATATTTCTTAAATTGAAGAAATTTTTTGTTTTTAATTCCATTATTCAAGCCACATTAGAGAAATAAAATACGATAAAATATTTTGAATCTAAAAATATTTTTTATTAGATATTTATATTTAATAGATTTATAATAATAGTAAGATAATTGTAATAATCATAAATAATTATGAAATTTAAAGCTCACATTACAGATATAAGATATAAATAAATAATTTGTTATTTAAAGTTTTTAAATCAATTTGATAATAATAATAACAATAATTAATAATAATAAAGTGATTAAGCTAAGTAAATAAATAATTATGAAATTTAAAGCTCACATTACAGATATAAGACATAAATAAATAATTTGTTATTTAAAGTTTTTAAATCAATTTGATAATAATAATAATAAGAATTAATAATAATAAAGTGATTAAGCTAAGTAAGCCGTTAGCCGGTGGTCGTTCCGCGCAGCACTATCTGAAATAAAAGAAAATCATTAGATATTGCATACATATGTAGGTATAATATATTGTATTTATTCCTATACGTTACCTAGTACGATACTTGGCCGCGGTCCAATGTGTTTCCGAACAATCAGTCGTTTTTTAATTTATTAATTTAAAGGGTATGGTTTAACACGAACACGATAGGTACTATCCTCACTGCACCACTTCACTTACAAGAATAAAAGCTATCACTTCTAGGACAACAATAAACAAATACATTTTAATAAAACTTCTTCAAATTGATTAATTTTTTGCAATTTGAAGAAAACGTTTTCCTTCAGTTAAAGAAAATTATTCAAGTTGAAGAAAAAATTCCCATCATATAATGATATTTATTCAATTTAAAGATATTACGAACAAATTTTTTTTTTAGATTGCAACGGTTTAATGTGTATTTCCCGGAGTGAGGGATAAAGTCGGTCATAACATATTGAAGAAACTTCTTCAAGTTGACCAATTTCGTGAAGAACACTTTATAGCATTTCAACAAATTTATTCAATTTGAAAAAAAGTAAGATGTGGTAATAATACAAATTTGCTGGCAATTTAGGGAAATGTGGAGCTAGATTCAACTAGATAGAGTTTGTAAAACTCAAATTCTGTGAATGCTCCGTTCGACAAAAATAGAGGTAGGTACGTGTGCAGAACAGCGATGAGTTTTTAAAACGTGATGTTTTTGCGGTTCTTAAGCACCGATACTGATAGGAGGTGATGTGCATTGGTTGTCTTTATTGTAGGGCGTTTCGCTTATTGTTATTACATATGGAATAGATATATGTTGGCGGTTAGTCTTCTGAGGGCGAACAGTTTTAGATTTAGCGTAGAACTTCCTGTTAGTCGAACTGTTTTGTAGGTAAAGGGAATAAGTTTAGGCCAAGCTCCATATATAAATGTGATGTTTGAGTCCTGATCTAACCTCCACATTATAGAAAAAGATTAGTCGCTTTTAGTTTTGTTATGAAGGTAATCGTCATTAGTGTATCTTATGCGCATTAAATGCAATCAACATTTCTTTTTATAATCGGCCCTAGCGAGGTATCCGTCGGAACGGAAAATTCTCCGATTTTATACGATTCGGAGGATTTTTGCTGCGAGGTATTCTTCGGAACAACTGTTCGGAGAATTGTTCCGACATTTTGCAACGCATATCGGCGAATTACGTTGAAGTGCGATGAAGTGCATTTTCTTGTTTAATTTTTGACAGCTAGGCTCCGATATCCTCCGAGAGAAATTGGTTGCGGAATTTGTTTACGATATCCTCCGAGTACAATGAGTCGCGGAATTTATTCACGATTTGCGGTAAAGTGTTAAATAAATTAATAATAAACAATATAGCAACGAATTTGTTTGTATTTATTAACTAAATTTTTGTTTCCAGTGCAATATCTAGCGAAAAACCAAGCACCAAACAATACGAGGATGTAAAGTCAATGCGTCATCGCATTTCAATTATTTTTTCCGAGAACGGATACCTCGAATGCGATTTGCTGTTCCGACAGAGTATGCGCTGCGGAGAATTTTCCGTTCTGACGGATACCTCGCTAGGGCCGAATATAATGTAATTAAAATAAAAAAAATATTTATTACAGAAGTTGAAGAAAAGCTTTTTTTTTTTTGAAAATGGCTTCAATGATATCAACTGATATAAGAATAAACGATGTATTGTCTTTCTTATAGAATCCCTCTATAATATTCTTCAGGAAGTGTAAAGGTTTTCGCATACAACTATTTTTTTTTTTTAAATCTCCACTTTCTCAAAACTGCTCAACTGTTTTAAACTATTTCTAAATTTAAGAACTGTTTGTTTGATTTCTTATAAACCTTGTGTAAAGTCCTACCTACATCTTAAAAAAAACCTAAGAGCTTGTAAAACAAAGTAAGAAATACCATGCTCGATTCTGGCTACGAGTAAGATTTTTATTTGAGCAATCATAAACATTTACGTTAATTGTAAACTGGTATAAGTGCAAAAAAAAATTAAAACGAATTACTAAAACAAAGAAAAAAATAACTTGTGTTTTTGGAAAAAAAAAAACGTCCCCACTCTCCCCTTTTTTAATTTAAATAAAACAAAATCCGATGCGGGAAAAAGGCTTTTGAAGAAATTTCATTTATCTTGAATATGTACCTAATCTTCAATTAGACGAAATATTTGATGAACAATTGTCAATTTGAATTGTTGAGGATTTTGTCAATATGATAATAAATTCATTCACTTGAATAATATAATAAATAGAGTAGCATTTGATGAAACTTTACTGATTCTGAATATTTAATTTTCAATATGAAGAAACATTTTATGGAAAATTGTTAATTTGAATAAATGACTCTTCTAAAAATTATCAACAAATTTTTGTCAATATCACATACAGGATAACGGTTTGTTAACGACTTCAGTTTGTCAATATGACAAAATTTCATTGGTTTGAATAAAATATGAAATCGGACAGCAGTTGAAGATATGTTATTTATTTTAAATATTATATCTTCAATAAGACGAAAAATTTGACGAAAAATTGTCGATCCGAATATAAATTCTTCAAAGATTAACAAAATATTTCCGTCAATATGAATACGCGATTTGGTTCAGTGTATGTTTCCCCAAATTTGGATCACAGCGTTCTACTATGTTATTTTAAGACTATTTATTTATTTTATTCAATAAAGCGGTTCCTCATTGGATGCAGTTTTAAACACACTACCTTCAAACTCAACAAGCTTAGAAAAATCACCTCAGCACCGCGGCCATCTGTGCACTTCTGTAAGTGTTCCTTGAAAACTCCGCACCAATTTGATATCCTCAGTGATCTGTACAAAATCTTTATGTTCCTTGACAGCTAATACGATAAATCTAAAAATCTGATCGCCTTGGGAAGATTTGCGCAGACTTACCTACCTTCTTGCCAGGTATAAGCTGTAAAAGAAGTTTCTTTTCAAAACTCAAATAGATTGACACAATGAAGATTACCTGACCTCAATATTTTCTCTTCGACTGAGAAGATGAAACTTACAGCTATGGGGTGACTGTTCCAATCAAAGCCGCACGAGTAATTTTCGCAAAAGGGGTTATTTCTTCCCATGGGACAGACAATGGTTACTCATTTCTCTGATTCTGATGACGATGATATTTTTGTGTAACGGTTTAATGCCGAAGATGTCAATGCTATAATTAATTGTTGTTAGGGATTGGTTGTCAAATGTTCTGAGAACTTGTAACGAATAGCGGGTAGGGGATTAAGTTTGCAAAATGTTGTATTTGTAAGGAAAAGTAAAAGAACTCAATTCTGAGAAAAAGGTTGAGCCCATTGGTGGCTAAGCCAACGCGTTACTGACAAGACAACTACCCACACTTTAATAATCCAAACGATGTATACATAGATGTACGACAATAACAAGTCGATGACAATTTAAACATGTACGGTACGCCCACCTCTACGTATCCATATTTTAAAGTCGATTGAACACGACTGAAGCTTCGAAAATACCATCCATGCAAATAACAATATTCTCGTCATCATCTGACGCACTCATCCGCGTGTACTCTCTCCCAGCATATAGGTAGGTAACGAAATATATTCGCCCTTTGCAAATACACAAGTTGTACCGTCCAAAATAGTAGCAAAACTAATGATGGGATACGTTTACTATGCGCGAGGATACACAGTATCCAGATACACAGACATCTCGAAATTGGGACGAGACTGAGTTTGTCGGGAAAAAAAATGATGACACGAACCCGATGCTCAGGTCCATCTTTTTCCTAAACTCACTCAAGTACCCGAAGCTACGAATATCCTTCGAATATCCCTTTCTAATAATTTCGATTTGCCCCAGGAATGCGAAGGGAAAAAGCAACGAACAAAATAACAAAAAAAAAAAAAATATTATATCCACTCCACTGGACCATGAAATCCATTTTGATTTCATTTCCTTACAGGTTGTTTCTTTTTATGCTCAAAGAGCTCCTTGTTAGGTATTTTACATTTTACATATAAGAAATATACAGGACCAAGTATAATGCTATGGACACAAAAATAAGCAGAAGAATATAATTTTATAACATACGAAGAGTGAACCTGTGATACCCAGACCCAGACCCAGACCGAAGACTACTACACCACGGGCGAAACCAATAACCAAGGCCAATGTTACCAAGGAAATATACGCCTGTGGTAACGCAGGTTGCCGCCGCCCATGGGGAGTTCAAGAAGGACATTTGAAAAAATATATATATGAATATATTTATAAGTATGGAGATGCGGGTGGATAAATGCGACAGACAAGAAACTTACCCGTCCAGTTCTTATACCGCTGTGACATGAGTTTCCCTTTTATTTCATGAAAGAAAAAAAAAAACACGACGACAAATATAATTTCGATATTGAATATTGTCACTGTTACATTACTCTTCACCTGTATTTGAAATTTAGGAAATTTCTTTTAGTCTGTCGTCATAGTGATGTGTGGTACATTTTGCATTGCGAGGGATGGTTAGTGTGAGAGTGAGTGTCAAGCTAGCCATAGTGTGCTTGGCTATACGCAGAATATTTTAGTTAGAAGCGATGTCCTAGGGATGATTGCTTTGTCCGAAAAGTCGCAGGGGTTGGTATTTGATGGTGCAATTCGAAACGATTTTTGAACAGCTCTTACCACAGGTCAAAATGCAAAGAGAAGCTTGCTACAGTAAACATTTGATCGGCCAAATCTGTGTTTTTCAAAATGGCCGACATTTGACTGGGGTGTGTCTGGAGTTGGCTTCGTATAGATTTTAATTTTATGAGCGTAAGTTTTATGTGGATGAAATTTAGAGAAAATAATATAAAATAGGAAAACCCATTCAAGGAAAAAGTTAAACAGTTTTTTTTGGAAGTACCTGTTTGATTTAGTTCCATTTAATGGCGGCATAGATTTACTTTTCCATTACCATATGTCTGATACGTGAATTGGTTAACCTCTGATTCAAAATGTTCAGCATAATAAGCAACGCATGGGACCCCAAATAAAAATAAATCAATAGGTGACGCAAAGTGACCGAATAGGTGCGCTAGCCTGGCTTTCTGACAACCAATCTTTTCAAGTGCTACCGAAAGTACTGCAATAATAGTATTTTACACCATTTTCGTCTGCCGTACTCCGGTACGCCCCCAAAGTACAATTTTACTCCTATTCTTTATTGCGGATTGCACTTCTTTCACCTGCCTTGATATACCTCTACCCAGTAAATTAGAAAACAAAATTTTTCGTTCTAGATGTTTCATTAAAATTGTTTTCGTATTAGATTTTGTTATATTCACGGCAAATAACCA
The DNA here is from genome assembly GCA_949126925.1 of Cheilosia vernalis. Classification (NCBI taxonomy): domain Eukaryota; kingdom Metazoa; phylum Arthropoda; class Insecta; order Diptera; family Syrphidae; genus Cheilosia; species Cheilosia vernalis. Next base: position 22,340,938 of record OX421360.1, read on the forward strand.
CTAGCGGACCATAAAAATTACCATTCCTTTGCCACTATTTCAAGGGTTTTCCAAAAAGGACGGGTCGATGTTGAAATGTATTAAAAAAAAAAGCTGGCGGTAATCGTGGCTCTGATCCGAGTAGTTCAGTTTTTGTCTGATTGTTTACCTTTATCTCGGATTTGGACACTAAGCGTTGCAGAGTCGACTTTGAAGTGCCAGTACGTTTGCTGTACTGCTGCAGTACTGACGTACATGTGTTTTGCTAATGAAGTCCCATCATTTGGTGACTGAATAACAACATGATTGATTTCGCAGGCTGCCAACATGTACCTGTTCTAATTATAGGACCCTTAGCTAGAAACAAATTTCAAAATGTTTGTTCTCCCCAAAGAAATTATGAAACGGCAGCAATTCGTTTAGTCAGAGTTTTTACTTTTAGATTGTTTTTCCCCCAAAAAATCCATTTCCCTATTTTTTCCACTTTTGTTAGAAAAACTCGAAAAAAATTGCCGAATTTTCCCCCCATCTGGGATGACTGCATATAAGCAGCGTTTCGCTTAAAGATGTCAAAAAGGGGAATAAAAATGGGCCTTCACAAAAAAAAAAAAACAAAAAAAAAAAAAAGAAGCGTATTCATTGCGAAACACTTTTGTTTATATTTGTGCATTCTTTTTCTCTCAATAAAGAATAAAATCTTACTTAAACTGAAAAAGGGGACATTTTGATAATTTTTAAAAAAAGTCTCGAGGCTCAAAAAGGTGTCCAAACGGCAACGGTGCCTAAAGGTTAGCAGTAACTTCGATTCGGCTAAATTGAGAAGCTCTTTGATCACAGTTCTCCGATGTTTGCCAGACGTTAGCAAGAGTTGTCATAGGGGCAAAGTCCTTCAAAATCCCGCTGTGCGTTTTGTATATAAACAAATCTTAGCCTTCATTAGTTTTAAGCCAATTAGTTGTATTTTCGTTGACATTATTTTTACTTTGTTCGTTTTCATTCAGTTCAGTTACAGAAACACTTTCCTGGAGCACAAGAGAATTGATCCGAAGTATCGACGCCCTGTTCACACGCATCGCAGATAGTGGTGCCAATTACACGCAGCTCAGCTTGACTTTAGTCTCTTCTGCTACGAGGGAAGCAATAATGCGGTTGATTTCTTAAAGATGCTCGGGAGCCGTTTAGTCTACACATCCTAGGGAGCCGTGCCACACGCACTTGGGCTTGTGAGTGACCAAAATCGGTAATAGTGGCCCTGGCCGAACACGCAGGTAGGTTCTGTCCTTGAGTGAGCATCCTATAAGCCTTGCAATCCTAATGTGACCTGGAACCAATACAAGAGTTTAGCGCGAATACAGAAAGATCCTGCAAAAATATATTTATAACAATATAGTAGGCAGAATTTAATAATTGAAAATTGCCTAGCAAGTAGTGAATTCGAGTGTTGTCTATTCCTATGAAGACTCCAACACCCGACATTTCACTGGCTTTGTAGCCATCGGCAGAGATTTGAGTACATCCCAATCGAGCCTCACATTCTGGCTAAATCCAAAAGTAGTAGATTTACCCACCGTACATTTAGATTAAACAGCAAATCCGGATAAGTATAGGAAACAGAACAGGTGTCAACGCAGCAACTTGAGGTATCCCGTAACTAGTGAACTGGATTTCGATTTAACCATCTGTTCCTCATAAGATCTATTTTTTTAAAAAGTGATTATATTAGGTATATTAGCATTATTTACTGTTGCTTATTTAAAACTCTCTAGAAGCCTGCATTTATGGCAAACTATGGATTGAAGCAAAGGTTTTCGTTCGATACGGTTTTTTTTTGCGGTACCTTTATTTTTTAATAGCCTTTTTTTTAACTTAGACATGAAGCAAGCTGCTGAGAAGACGTGTTTTTCTGGCCATGAATTTATCATAGTTTCTTCAGCAAAATCTGAACACATTACGTGTTGGTTACAGTAAAGCATAAAATTTAAATTTTATATCTTTTTTTATTTGTGTTCTTGTATCAAACCCTCTGAAAGTGTCGAACTTTTTCAAACCGTATCAAACCCTTTTATTACATTGTGAATCCAAACAAAAATACAACTACTCACTTCCACTAGTTCTCATAAATGTCTGGTAACAAACGGTGCACCAAAAACTCGAAATATTGTGCCATAACTCGCCCCGATCTTCTATGGATTCGGCGCAACAAACAGTAAACTGGCAGTTACTGATGATAAGAAGTGGGATTAAATGGACGAGAACCTTAAAGAACAAACCTCGGACTAATAATCGATTTTAGTGTCCAGGCTAAATTTTTCGAGCTCAAAATGGCGAATTTTTCCATACAAAATTACACATATTGTAAACTACAACATATTTAGTGTGAAAGTAAAAGGTGGTTATTAGTAAGGCCCAAAGTGTATTTATAATCGATCTGCTCTCATCAAAAATAAAGGAACACAATTACGCTCTTGCGTTGAAAATGGAAACCCAATTCACAGAACTGAATTTCTGATGTCAAGAATAGAGTGACGCAACTTGAAACCACTCAAACAACGTCACGCAATAACATTCAGATGATCAAACTGCACAACTAACCATTTCATTGTCTCATGAAAATTGCGAATTGTCAGATACGAAAAACTAATTTTATTCTCTTAAAAAGGAGATGTTTTGACATCTTCTGAGCAGACTTTATTGGACTCTTTTGTTGAATTTTTTGTAATATTGCTGATGGTTTTAAAACGGGTTTGGCTGACTCATTTGCAAAATGATAGTGGTAAAAACAAACTTAGTACTAAGTGTTACTTCTGGGCCCGGCCTGCCCTAAGTAGGGCTGAGTTCATAAAAGTAAAAAATGCGGCAGTACTGCAATTTTTGCGTTCATTAATGTAAGAAACCTGCATTATCTTTGCATGACGGCAGTTTTATTTGCGTTCATATAAGTAAAATGACAGTCAAATTGAGATCAACTCTGCATTGAATTTTATTTTGTTGCCGAGCTGCAGGAAGATGACAGGAACAAATATCTAAGTAAAATAAACGAAAATTAAATAGATTTTTCCAAAATAAATGATGTTTTTTTTTATTAAAAAATTAAAATATAGATATAATTTGTGTTTTATAGGAATGAAAGTGGACAAAAATTATGGTCGGATGCTGGCACAACATTGCTGATTTCGATGCGTTTAGACATCGAGTCCGAATTTACAGCAGGGCGAAAAAAAATTCTGTTATTTTTCATATGAAAATGTTTCTGAAAACATCATCTGGAAATTGTCCTATGGTTTTAAGAAAACTCTTAGTTTTTAGGATGTTTCTTGAAATCCTGTTAATCCTGTTAATTTTATCAAAATAATCTTAATTTTTCTTTGAATTTTGCTTCTTTATCTTTCGGAAATTTTTGACTGATCACTTTCAAAATTTGATCCATTTGATTAAGTGATTAAGAATCAGTTCTAAAATAATTCTTCTAATTGACATTAAACATTATTAGAGCTTAAGCAGTTGTTACCTCTAAATAATTCGGCTAGGGTAGGAATACCTGTTGTTTGCAAAACAAAAATTAAGTATTTATTATTTCTCCTAATTAAAAACTAGCTAGGTAACTGCATTATTTCTCCATTACCTATACATATTTATCTAAGCAACCTCCACTCATTTGAAACGTGAATACGTACTGCGTTCCTTATCGCTTCGTCAAAAAGCACAATCATGCTAAACTGCACAGGATAGTTCCAGGTATAGGTTACGTATGTAATTCGCTATGAGGGAGCTGTTCACCGTAAACAAAACTGCCGTAAACTCACTCCTGAACTCTTTGTACTCAGATAAAACCCACATATGCATACACATTTCTATACGAAAGGATTGGGTAGCACATCAACCGAAAAAATAACCAATACTTCATATATTTCGCAAGCCATAGCAACTAACCTCTTCAGCATTATCTGGCCACACACAAATTGTTCGCATCTCCTGAAAGATTTATGACCAACCCATTTCTACATTTTTCATATACAGTTCGGCGACATGCCCAACAAAGATGCTGCGTGATTCACTGTATTATTGAACGAGAAAAAAAAAGAAATTGTACAAAAACGAAAAAAATGTCAAAAAAGGATAAATTCGCCAAAATAAGGAAAATAAATAGGAAGCTGGAATGAGTACTGCCATACATGTGGCCGCGATGGATTCTAATTTAAGGAAAAAGCCAATAAAACCTAATGACATGAGAGAATGGAATTTCCCCATATAACGTACGCACATCGGTGCAGGCCGATTTTACGGTTCGCAAGGCACAACTGCAAAAAAAGAAGACTTTCTGGTACACAGAAACAGAACTATACAGCGACACAATGTCGTTGAGCAGCAGCAGTAGCAGTAGCACATCCTCCACACTCCACTCGCATGTCCGTTACCGTTTGCTATGGTTGATTCAGCGCGGAGGGTGTGTGCAACTTGGCCCCTGTGCGGTAGTACAACATACTTACTTATTTTGCAATTTTTCGCCCACCCTCCATTTTGTGTTGGCGCGCGTATTTGTGAAGGTAATGCTATTTGGTCCTTCATGTTTGTTGTGTACAACAGCAGTTACATACAGCAGCAACAGAGAGAATGGAGAAAAAAAATGGCGAACACCGTAAAAAAGAGAAAAAATATCCTTCCACTAGCCAGTGAGTGGAAACTGTTGATTGATGCTTCGGCCGCCTGTTAAGTATTGATAAGAATATTTCGGATTTTCTTATTTATTTTGTGAATATGATTTTTTATTTTTTATTTTTTTAAGAGTGCGAAAGGAGCTACTTAGGTCGACACAAGGACACAGCTGAGTATAAGTGGGTATGAGAAGGTCATTTTGCAAATGTGGATTTATGATAACCAATGTTATTTTTTAGACACATATCCTTGACTGATACTGAAATGGAGTGAATAATTTGGAGATTCAAAGGATTCGCTTTACCCTTGCCTCAACCACAAGCAGATAAATTGGGTATAGGCAGCTATATTGTAGAACCAAGAAATGGGGTAGGTGTTGGTGTAGGTATGGGTATTGGGTATAGGTACCTAGTTGCTTATAATTACGAAATGTTGAGCAACCACTTGTTTTCAAATTGTAGGTAGGTATATACGAGGATTGTTTGACAAGTCAGTGACTTTTTGGATAATACATATTTTTTTGACCAAAACGTTTTTCATTTCTCAACATAGTCTCCTTTTAGCTCGATACACTTGCCCAGCGTTTTTCCAATTTTTTCATTCCCTCCGAATTATAGATTTTCTTAAAACTTTCAAAAAAGGTAGGCATTTGATTCAATGATGACCTCTTCATTGGACCTAAATCTCTGAAAGCCCAGCTATTTTTTAGGTTCGGAAACAGGAAATAGTCGCAAGGGGCCATATCTGGAGAATATGCTGGATGGAGAAGCAGTTTATAGTAGTAATTTGCGGATAGTTGCCATGCTGACTGCACATACATGTGCACCCGGGTAATTTCTTGATGAAACAGCACTTTTTCTTTGCCAATGCGGGCGTTTTTGCTTCAATTCAGTATCAAATATATCCAAAAGCTATGTATAATAGACGCCGGTGATCGTTTTACCCATTTCAAGGTAATCGTTGTGAATGATATACTGTGAAAATACTGTGGTCATGACCTTGTTGGCAGATAGAGCCACTTTAGCCTTCTTTGGTGCACCTCTTCGCCTGTAGAATAGAAACCCACTGTTTTGATTGTTCCTTGATCTCTGGTGTTTTGTGGTGGATCCAAAACTTCTCGGGATTACGGGATTACGGCTTAACATCGTTAAACAATCCTTTGAAATGGTCAATCGGTTGCGTTAATGGTCGATTGTGAGCAATCGCGGCACTCATCGCGCGGATAGCTTTCTCATGTCCAAATATTCATGTTGAATATGATGTTCTCGCTCATTTGAGCTGCCTCAGCCATCTCACGAATTTTAATTTTCCGATCGTCCAATATATCATTCCATGGATTTTATCAAAGATTTCTGGCGTAACGACCTCTTTGGGGCGTCCCGAACGTTCGGCGTCATTTGTGCTGGTAGGACCACAACGGAGCTCCAGTAAACCACTTTTTAACCATCGAAATTGATGGTGCAGATAACCGATAGTACTTTATCTAGCTTTTTCTTGGTTTCGGTGATGGTTCTTTTACGTAAAAAATAATGTTTAATCAAGACACAAAATTCACTTTTTTACATTTTTATAAAAATTGTAAAGGTTTATTTTTTAAATAGCTTTTAAACACAAAGTAAATGACGCCGGCTACTCAAAATTTCACAGTAGTCTAATAAGAGATGATAGTTGACGATAGTTAAATAAAAATTTGCAGTTACTAAGTAAAAAATTCAAAAAGTCACTGACTTTTCAAACTGCCCTCATACCTAAACAGAATAGATTAGACATCTGTTTTGACTAGCGACTATTGTGTTACCTACAGTAGGTACCTATGTACCGCCCAGTCAATTCACTTTTTGACGTGGAGAGTTCTCATAAAATCCATTTCTCTTATATTTAGCATTTTTTAATATACCCACTTGATCTTTATTACAGATCATTTATTTCCATGGTTTACAACAATAGTACGAGATCCGATCAATGATCTTCTTTTGTTATTATTAAAAGCTCCTCCAACTGTGAATGTTTTTATTAGCCCCTCAAAGATTGTATAAAAGGCCGGCACCGATCGCTTCTAGTCACTCTTTATCAGACAGGAGTTTTACGTGGAGACCACCTCGGAAGTTTACAACTTCTTCTTGGGAAACACGCCACACTTCTTGCGCGCTGTTATAATTATTTTCTTTTAAAATTTGAAGTTATTTTACCAATTCGGAAGTTCACAACTGCATTTTGGAAATCACTCCACATTTAAATTATTTTTTTAACTTTTGTTGCACCTTGGCTGATTTTTTTTTTGCTTCGTCAAAGTACTGCAGTGGACAACATACTCGCGGGTGATAATATCAAGTTGGGTATATAAATATTATAAATGATTAAATGTTGTAATAAGAGTACAACGTAAATAAAACAGCTTATTAAAGCTTAAAATTGACAAAAAATTTATTGCACCAAGAGAGGTGTACTCTGTACCGTTGGGAAAAATCGGGAGACCACACACCCCGAATATATATAGTCCACCGACCAAACTCTGCCAAACGTCAATGCTACAAGCTTTTCAAAAATTCCAATTAATTATTATTTTTGATAATAAGAGCTCGTTTAAAGTTTTCAAAAACGTCATTCAGAGTAAGAATAAAATAACCAACTAGAACCCTAAAGTTACTTTAACAAAAATGATATTTTAGGTTGATCGCCCGACAGTGAAGTTGTTAAATATGGAAAGTGAAGTTAATTTAATTCCAGCAAACGCAGCAATTAACAATATTGAAATTGGAGCCCGATAATTATTGTAATTCAATTGGGGAATATCCTACGAAGGGATCTTAGCATTGGATGAGCCAATGGGTCTTACTATAACAATCATTTTTAACCTTCACGCAAAAAAGCAATTTTGTATGGAAAACTTCGAAATTGTGAGTTCGAAAAATTCAGCCTGTATACACTAAAAATAATTATGTATTAGTACCGCGGAATGTTTCTAGTCTATAACATTAAGTAATAATAAAGGATTTGTATGTTTTTAGTTTTTTGTCATATTTTAAATAAGTTTGCTTCAAGTTTTATTGAATTACTACGCATAGGAATTACTAAGTTAAAAATATTAGATTTACCAATGAAACAATGCAAAAGTCTCTAACATCCACTCTAATTTAGGACTTATCTGCAAATTTAAATTTATTAGTAGTACATACGGCCCGTGGTAAATCTACTAAATTCTACCGACTTCACTCACTTGGCAATGTAGTGTGGATGAAAACTTTTTTTTTTATTTTGAGGCCATTACATACTTAGGTCAATATAATTGGGTTCTTGCATTTAAATTAAAATTACAGCTGTTTCTTTTTTGAATAATAGTTTATCGCCTATAAACCTTTAAACACGAACAACATTTTAGGATTTTTCGAAATGAATGTATTACATATCATACATTACTTTTGGAACATCCTGAAACGTTGTTCGTGCTAAGTCGTTTTATTTTTTTTTCGTCGAAAAAGTTGAACATAAAAATGTTATGCATTCACATTTCAACATTTGAGAACGAAGAAAAGTTGAGACGAAAATTTAATTCTAGGATGAAACAAAGATTGACTGACAACATCTAGTTCATGATAAAATCCAAAATTTAAAGCTGAATTGACAATTGAAATTACGTTATTATTTGGACGAGGTATATTTCCCTACTAAGCGAGGGGTCCAGGTTCGAATCCCGCAAAAACCCAAATTCCAACTCAGGGTTTTTTCACTGCGCCACCTCTTGCGAACGTCTGACAAACATCCGAGAGTATAACTGTCATGAAAGAGCTTCTCAATCGGCCCGTTTGGAACCGGCTTAAAATTGTAGATCCCTTCCATTCGTTCCAAAAATTAAAAATTTACACAAAACGAATGGTTGCGAGGAGCTAGGCCCTGAGTCCCTACAGACCTGTTGCGCCAATTATTATTATTATTATATTTCCTTAACTGAGAAATAATTTTTGTTAAAACTGGTAGCTAAATATTTTTTTTTGATTTTTTTGTAGGCTTAACAGTTTAATTTTAAAATGCTTTCGACAATATCTTGTTAACATAATTAATTTTGCTCTAAAAATTTTCACATATCTTCTTGCCTTGGCCCAATTCTGCGAAATATTTTATTCTGATATGAATTTTCTGTTATGAATCATAAAAGGTCAGCTTTGTTTTTTTTTTTTTTTGTAAATAGGAGGTAAGTGGTCGCTTGATCAAAATTTTGCAAAAAACATTAAAATGCTGACTGAATAGAGTAAGTTTTGCATTACGCACATCAGAAAGAAGTTTGCCTTCAAAACAAAAGCGCAAAAGTTTTGTAAAAACCAATAAACTTAACGAAATACATAAACAGACATAAATATAATTTCGGGGGAACTATTATCTTCATCGTCCTCCTCGTCATCTGAAGACTACAAATCACGTAAAATACTTCAATAATAACAGCGAAAACATTTTTCAAGTCGATAGCTATTCGTTTGTAGTTTTTCCAAAAACGTAGGAAATTTGTACAGATGATATTCCTGTCAAATAATGCACTAATACTTTTACAAAATCAATCAATGCCTTTGCATGTTCCAAAAGCGCGTAAAATCAGAGATCTGAAAAAGATTTCCGGTGGTCGCAATGGAAAACGAAATGAGTTCCAGCAAAAGTGATCGGTGTTTTTGGCTAAACAAAAATAGAAATTTAAAAATTAACTATTTTCAATTATTACATACTTTTTTATACACATTTATTACTTTTGTCTCCATTTGTAAGAAATTCGTTATATAAAGATCTATTTCCTCTTAAAAATATTAAAAATCTTTCAAAATAAGAGTCACAAAATTCTGTCTTTTATTCTGTTATGATTTTACCAGAATTCATAAAAGATTTTTCCACACATAATACCAATTCTAGAGCAAGTAAAAGATTTTTTGACAGTTCGAACTTCAAATTCATAACAGAATAGCAGAATAAATAAATTGCAAATAAGCCTGATTGTTCCTTAGAGCCTGACGTTCTTAATTGTTGACGTAAGACTTTTACTAACAACTCAATAATGGCGCAATATTCTCATTTTTATTTTTAAAAATTTCCAATCTAACAATATTACCAAGACTTGCACTTTTAAAGCAAGCATTATGTTAGTTGGGTTCATGTTAACCAAAGAAAATTTTTGGCATAATAAAACATAAAATTTTTATTTAGTGAACGACATTGAAATGCACTGTCAAATATTCCTTCGAATGTCTTCGCCACTGTACTCCTCTTTGGACTAGCTTCCCTTTAGATTTCATGTTTGAAATGTTTATAATGTTCAAAAGTAAAGCAAAAACTAACAAAACATTTGGGAAATGGATTTTCATAGATATTTTGAATAATTTATTTATGGTTCAGTTTACATTTGCTCAGTTTAACATCAAGTGTGTTCGAGACTATTTTGTCTACGAGTCTATGAGCAGTTCCCTGATTATCATTTAAGTCTCGTTGCCAATTCTTGTATACTGTCCTTAATCTTGTCCGTGGAAACATGGTAATGGTATTAAGGACACTTGAACACTTTACAATAACTTGATTCCGCTTGGATGCAGTCTCATTTATTCGAACCATTTCAAAGAGATTTAAATTTATATCCAACAATCTGCGCTACAGTCCTCGTCACATATCACACACTTTAGACAAAATTGCAAACAATTTTCACAACACTGTAAATAGTAATTATATAATTATGTCACAAGAACCGAAAGCCATCTTCTCCGATAAATATTTCTACAAGAACTGATGCTTGTCATCATTCCGCACGGCACATGGAATAAAAATATAAAATAAACCACTAACACGACACTCCACCGCCGATTTCGGATTCCACAATCGATCCTCGAGTGCTTTGTTTATTAACACACAGGCTAACTTTGCACACACAATAATCCGCCCCCTCCTTTCAAAAGTTTCATATTACAGCGAGTCGAGGACTTTTTGTGCTGATGGCACAGTTCGCCTGAATTCTAAATCCCTACTAAGCCTAAACCAAACCAGTATTTCTGTGGTTTCCTCTATCTTCTGGCTCTGTATACCTGCATGAATCGCAAAACGTTTGTAACCCCAAAGGACGGCAACAACAAATTCATTATTATACGTCACTTCCTTTTGTACATGAATGGAGGTTCGGCAAAAGGGATTTCTGCTTTGGCAACTTGCATCCCTGCTTGAGAAAGAACTTCTCTGAATGACATGCGACAGCCAAGATATCAAGGGTCTGTGCTGTCACTTCGACATAGATGGGACAAACAGTCGAGCACTCTGGTTCCTTATGCTCCTTGAAGGGGGACATCTAATAAATATAAAAATATAAAAAATGGTCTAGGGGTTAATTTACCTGAGCAGATCCCTTTTTTTTCCCAAATTAAACCGTCCAAGTGCATTGTTTCCTACAGTTCGTGCTGCATTTGGGAATAAAGGATTCGTTCAAAGGGTTAGGTCCACGCAACACAATGGAAGAGTTTTGCATCATGTCATGCCAGCGAAAATAATATTAAGAGAATCTACAATTTACAAGATTCTCGCACATTCACGATGAGTGAGTTATGATGATGATCATGCACATTATTGGAAAAAGGGCAGAACATTAACCCCTCGGAGGGATGCTTCCGCAAGCATTGTCTGTGCGCTGTGCGGATCCTTCTCGCACATGTGTTGCATTACGTGCTTTATTTTGCTTTTATTCTGTTTTTGTTTGTCTCTATATTGAGTGTGAGTTCAGATGCTCAGGTAGAAAAGGGCTAAAGGTAATTGAAGTTGCCCTAGGCTGTACTGCTGTAGCCCGTATGACACGAATTGCGTTATCGTGATCGAACGTGAGAAACGTTCTTTTCGAATGTTCCGGTCGTGGAGAGCTCGATCGAAGTTAGTGATTAGGTTCATTGTTCGATCCACTTAATTTGGCAGTGGGCCATTTGGCTGTTCACGGTAGTAAAGATCAATTTGTCTGCGATAAGGTTGAGTCAAGTGCGATTTGATTAGATCGGATTTAAGTAAGAGGTTGGCCCTTTCGAGGTTTCAATTATAGTGCAGCGCAGTTTTGAGTGCAGATCGACCGGTTTTAGTAGATATGATTTATGTTGTTGTGGGTCCTCAAATTATTTGAATTTCTAATAGCGATCGTGATAAGGTCGACCCTACCGATTGTTTCTCAATTAAACTTCCATTCTCTTAGTGAAGTTGCGATGTAGAAATGCATACAAGCTCGCAAACTTTTGCAAAATAGCATGTCCTGACTATTCATAATATTTGTAAAACATGAATTATATCGACAAAATAGTTTATTTAATTCAACAGAACAATAAATAAAGAACATATTAATTCTATTCACTCAACAATTGTTGTTGCTGAATCAACAAAATAAAATGATGACGGATAGTAGGACAGAAAGCCGGCGGAATCGGGAATTGGGGACCCCATTGCTTGTGGAAGTAGAAAAGGTTGAAAGACGACGCGACGTGTTGATAAGCATTTGAGGAAAGTTCAGGATATATAAAAAAATAAAGGGCACGACTGCTCTGCACTATAATTGGTCACACGAAACTTTCTCGTTTAGTGCGAGTCTGGCTGACTTTCAGAGTCTTCAGCAAATCGAAAATTGAGCACACTATAGTTTTGAAAACACCCATTTGACTCTAAGTTTGCATTTTGATCAAAATCGTTATCGCCGTTTTCCACTAGGTAAACTGAAAAAAATAAATTTAAAAAAAAAACTACTCTTTTCAAAAATCCATTGTAACTATCTACTTATAAATGACCACATTACTTTAGAAATTCATTTTTGTTACAATCGTAGGTATAGCGACCGTTTTCGAGATATGTCAAAATTTCAAAAGTACCATTGTTCGATTTTTTAGCCAAAAACTGGGTACGCAGTCATGGTAACCTCACCTACTTAAGCTTAAATATCAATTTTGGTTGAAATCGTTAGAGCCGTTTTCGTTACGAAAACTTTATATGGGAAGTACCATTAATTGTTCAGAAATGGCTTTTCTAATGGGAAAATAGAAAACTCTTAGTGGAAAACTCGGAAAACGCCGGAAAAACGCGAAAAATTTGATTGTTTTGACGAAATTTTTTATCGAATTATGTTATGATTTTGGGCGGTGTTAAGGTGGAAAATTCGTTGTCAAGCTTGGTAAATTTCGGATAATTGTGAGATTCATTGTGATACAAGACGTTTTGCGAAATGATTTGCTGATGAAGGTTGTTGACAATGGAACGTTAGGCATTTACTTTCTCGATGCTCCCGGTGGGACAGGCGAGACATTCGTCATTTCGTTGATTCTGAGAACAATTTGGTCATGATCTTAAATGCGTTGGCTATGCTGCCACATTGTTGGAAGGCGGTCTGCACATTCCGTTTTGAAGCTGCCGATGATTTTTTTCATGGTTGACAAGCCAACATGAACAGTGACCAATTATTCGGCGACATTGAAATTAATGCGAGAATGCAAAATCATTATTTGGGGCGCATAAACGAGCTTTGGAGGCCGCGTTTACCTAACGATGAAGGATTTACGAGATTTTCGAGACGATTCGGTGGGGCTATGATATTGCTCTCCGGAGATTTTCGTCAAACACTTCCTGTCATCCCGAAATCTACTACTGCCGATGAACTTAATGCGTGCCTGAAATCGTCGGGTTTGTGGCGTCATGTCAAGAACTTGAAATCGACCACGAAGCACGAACATTAGAGCCGCGTTGCAGAACGACCCATGGGCTGCTGAATTCTCGAGAAAACTGCTGGCGCCTAACAATAACCATATTCCCGTTTTGTTTTGCGAGTTCACATCGTCACATAGTATCCCCGACATTGCACAAAATTACAAAAATCTCGATTGGATTAGTAAACGCGCTACTTCAACAGCAGGTACTTCTTAAAAAACTCAGAATAGGTTGGTTCCTCAAACAATATTGAGACTTAAATTCTGTAGGGAAATTGATTGTTTGGGTGATTTGGTTTAGGTTTTTAACCGTAATGGTTGGTTGGGGATGGCGATGCGATGGGCCCGCTATGGTACCAAGTCCTTTGTAACGATCTCACAACCCCACTCAACCTAACCTAACCTAACTTAAGTCTGATGTTGTTCTTCCGCGCCAGTTGAGTTGTTTTTAAATGTCTAACAGTATAAGGCAGTGCAGGATTAAGGCGTTAATGGTTAAATGGTACACTTTAGTAAAGCACTGAATAGGAGGAATGAAATTTTCCTCAAATCAGCCTGTCATGGTCAAAAACACCTTCTACAATATACAAGAGTGAAAACCACTTTGAAAAAAAGTTTCATTCATGGCGACGAAGGCTCTAATAAAATGTCAATAGTCAGTCGTCAACTTGCAACTGCGAAACAATTTGTGTGCATAGAATGCGGTCGCTACATTATCCAGTTTGAAGCAAGTTGTTGACAGTGGCGTCTTCTTAGACAGCGATGGCGCCACTCCGACTTATTATAGTCTTTCACATGCTGGTATACTACAGGTTATCTCCAAATTTGCATGTAACGTAGGGTGGTTTGTATAGGGAAACGCTGATCTTGCCACCAATGGAGAACGCAGCGCTGGGTCAGTTCGGATACACCAACATGTAGTTAGGTATATGACCCCAGTATTGAAATTAAGTTTACTGCCAGGCGATTGGGTACAGTTGAGTCCAAAGTCTGAAACGCAAAACATATAGATAGGTACCTACCCATCTAGCTAAGAGTTAATAACCCGAAAAAAGTAATTTTCTAAGGACCAAGCGGTTGACTTCCTATTTTTTTTTTGCAATATTTCATCTCATTCATAACCGAAACCATTGAACCCAAAACATGCCTTCTATTAAAAAACATTAATCTGTGTCAGTGACACATGTATCCGAGTCCCTTACATACCGAAACAGAGATATGTGTCCCAAAAAAAAAGGAACACCGCCCAAGCCCTATGGTCCTGGCACTTTGCAAACATACATTTGGAAGAATTAATGTAAAATCAAAACACAACACATCAACCGACGACATATAAATAAAAAGTATAACAGCCACTGCTGCAACTATAAATGGAATTGCCTTCTGCCCTTCAGGAGGAAGGCTCTATCTGACTGTATCGGACCACCAACCAACCTTCTATTTATGTGATGGGCGGGGGTGATGGTGATGGCGGCGAACAGGACGAAATGGTTTATTATTAATGTGGGGATACTTCCCAATGAATAGCTGAAACTTTCAATAAAAAGCAGAAGGACAAAGCGAAAAGAATGGAAAGCACAACAAAACGAATGAATGGTTAAATGTATGCACGAGTATGTGTGTATGTGGTTATGGTTTTTGCGGGTGAATATGGGGGGGTGGTGTACTACACTACATGTGCAAAGGATATGCGAACGTCCATTCGAAACGTAAAAAGAGGAATCCTGTACTCATCGGCCAGAGCTGTACACAACAGGCGAACCCCCGCGTTTGTTTGTGTTCTTGGTATGCCCTGATACACACCGGATATGAGCAAATATTTAGTAGACTTGGAGACGCTCAGTTAAGGTCCTTTAAGGACTCTTCGTTTATTTTTTGTTTGCTACTTTGGTCTGGCCTGTGTTGTATTACATGGGAAATCGTATATGCAAATGGGAAGTGATGTCGCCACGAATAAGTTTGTTTGTCTGTTGTTTTGTTAAGTTGTAGGTTTGCTGGAAACATATTTCCATTAGCAGAATACCGGACCGGGGTGTAGGCATTTGCAAAAATATAAAAGCATATGAAATTCAGATGAAGGGGTGGCTTAGAAGATGCTTATTTAGATGTAGATTCTACGTAGCAAATTGGGCTAACAAACGTTGGGGTCCTTTGGATTGGAATTGATGGAGTTTATGTTGTTGTCCAAAGAATTGTCGGTGCTTTGTCAATATGAGATTTGCAATTAGCAAATGTCCCTTGAAAGGGATGTGAGGTGGTAGAAGATTGGTATTGTTTGCGAATTGTTTCGGTATTGAAGTAACTGATGACGCAAGCAATTTAAGGGCCAGAAGGGAAGCTTTGCGATACGAATTTGCGATTCCACAAGAATGAATTTGTACAAATATTAGGTACCTACTGGCCGGATGCGGTCATGATGCAGGTTCTATGTTTTGTGAGTTTAAAGAATCGTTTATGGTCCGTTTTTTGGTTAATGACGTCCACATGGAAAGAAACATATTATTTTAATTTAAATTATTTTAGTGGACGGTTGAAGCGTTTTCCAATCGCCAACCGAGAATCTTAATTTTGACTATTCTTAGTAGGTACTGAGATTATGGTTGTGAAAAGTTTGTTAGCGAATATCGAAAAGCGACAATGAGCGACAACGAAAAGAAAAAGAAGATTTTGACCACCAATGCGGGTTTCTTGCAACTGTGTCAAGCTTTTATTTTTTTGGGGGTTCTTGTACAATTACTATGTAGCTTAAAACTATCGATAGAATTTATTGTTGTTAAATTAACAAAATCATTACTTCAAAAAATATGGAAACTAGTATAAACTAGCTGACCCGGCGAACTTCATTCCCCTGAAACTATACGTAATAATGCAATTAAAAAAATAATTCCGAGCATATGCACATGCTGCTTTATGTAATTCGTTCAATTTAAGTTCTTTATTGAAAACGTTAAACTGAAGTAAACCAATGTCGATGTTCACGACTTTATAGGTACTTTTTCATTAAAGATGTTAGTTCGCGTCAACGTTAGTGTCAAATAAGAGGACAGCTAAAAAACTTTTAGGAAAATAAAACAGATTTTATATATCCGCAGCATAATTTTGCTAAGAAATTACTAAAAAAAAATCACTAAATGAAAAATTATGTTTTTCAAATGTACTATGTAAAGTCCGTAAAGCTAAAGTGTGAGCAAGCAAGGTACAATTCACCGGAAATTTAAGGCGCTTAAATATATAAATGTCTTTCCTTAACTCGAAAAACTCTTAAATGAAAACGGCATAGAAATTACTCCTCCACTGAGAATCTTACTTAGCAAATTTCTTTGTGTAAGAATTAGAAAAGCTGTCAGTCACCTGACAATTAACACACGAATTGAAATTTTTCGGCCTATTTGGCATAAGCGTGCATATCTTTCATACATTTCCATTCTTACTATATAATCAAAGGGAGCGAAGATCCTGAAAATCTTTGCTTGAATGACATTTGATTTGAAATTCTTTACAGTCAAACGTTTTCCGTTAAAAGTTTCCGTGGATTGAGGTTGCGCAACGAAATTTTAACTGAGCCGATCTCTGAATTTTGTTTTTATACGAACAGTCAGAGTCACCCTCGCCATACATCTCGCATTTCGAAGCGACTGACCTTTGTAGTTTGTACGGTCGCTTACGAGTTTGAAGAGCCGAAATCAGTAAATAATATTATTTTCAAAAAAATAAATAATTGTTGTCACACTCCTGGTTTTTCTATTTAGTTTTTTTTTTTTTTTTTTCAAAGTGCTTTTCCCTATACAAACTTTCATGTGCAATTTCATCCCCTTAAAGTTTTGTTTTCGCGACAAAAAGCAGCCTATGTCCTTCCTTGGTCCAAAACGAATCCAGTAAAATCGTGAAAATTGAACGATCCGTTTTCGAGTTATGCGCGCACACATACGGACTTCAATCTCTTATATATATATATAGATAAGGCGCGAGGTCTGAATTCGTGTTGCGCATTTGCCTTAGTGATGAGCTTTGGAATTGGTGGTGAGTTTGCTCCAACATTTAGAACTAACAGATTCTTCTTTATATGAATTGAATTTAATTTATTTATTTCTAAAAACTAGTTCTTGAATCAAGAAAACAATTCTTATTGGTAAAAAATATCTTGTTACTTACACCAACAAATATTTTTTGACTTGAGAAACGAATTTTGTATAGGAAAGTTAGGAAATATATTCTGCGTTCAAAAAGTAATTATTTGAACTTTAAACTAGAACCGATTTTTTAATATTAAGAATTATTTTACAGAGGCTTAGAAAATTTAACAAAATATTATTTAATTCTACCGTCTTAACATCATTGAGAAAAGTGGTTGGGGAAGGGGGTGAGAAATGAAGGTGTCACTTAATATTAACTGCTTGTATCATCAGAAGAAAACCCTGGGATTGCTTACCACCTAGTTTACTAAGCCAGTAAAAGTTAAAGTTTGAGTATAAGCTCATTATATATATGAAAAAGCACATTTTTCAAAGAAAAATGTTTTGGGGCTTATACAAGGTGGGCCAACGGCCAACAGAAGTCAACCGATGTTGTTTGGCTCTCATTTAGTTTCTAAATGAAAAACTGCGATTTTGTTTTTTGAAAACATTTAATTGAATATTTACAATTTTAATGGTCAAGTCGGGAAGATGATGGGAGCCGTCACAATTGACGAGCTCGTTTTATGGCATTTTCATCACTTCGGCGACAGATTCTCACACTCGTATCAATTGTTGTCCTTAAGGGCTTCTAGGGTCTCGGGCTTGTTCACGTAAACACGGGACTTCAAAAAAACCCACAAAAAAAAAAGTCTTAAATCGGGCGATCTTGCAGGCCAGTGCAAATCGTCAAAACGAGAGATGAGGCGACCCCGGAACGCCGCCTTCAGAATATCGGTTGTGGAGTGAATCGCGCAGAGTGTGCCGTAGCTCCGTCCAGTTGGAAATACATGTCCTTCAGTCCTAATTCGTCCAATTGCGATAGAAAAAACTTGGTTAACATGGCCCTATAGCCCGATGACTCCTCCTGCGTGAACAGCGCACCATGCAGTAACTTTGAACGGGTGTACCTGTACAGTATACTCGCCGGATAAAAGCGACCCTCTTAATAGCAAACTTTAGTCCCGCTTAGTAGGAATTTAATTGAAAACCCGGCTATAAGCACTATAATTTTATACCCATGTGCATGTGCTTTTATCCGGGGAGTACTGTAATGGCTCCTCGTGCATTACTGGATTTCGGCGATAGTTTTGCTTGTTCACGTACCCGCTGAGGTGGAAATGAGCCTCATCGCTCATTATGATTTTGGTCGAAAAACCGATAGACACGATTATTCCGCTTTCTTGGGGAGTGTATCGCTCCATGGCTACATCTGTCTAGTCCACAAATGTCAAAACAGATTTGACGTTGGCGGCCATTTGCAAAAATATGAGCATCTTCCAATAGAGTGATCTCTTTTGGCCCACCTCCCAAGAAACAATTTGACTTCGGTAAGGTTCAAATTTGTAGTTTCGGTAGGCAATCGTTTCGATAGAGCTTCTAAAGTATTTGTATATACCAATGAACAAACTGTCCGCGCGATCCGCAGTTGAGAGGCGGACTTATGCAAGTAATTTTTAAATACACATCTGCATGCATTTAATTAGAAAATTTGGGTTCTTCCTAAACCTTTCGAAATTGTCGTTCTGGTGATTGGGAATTGCAGAGGCTCCGACCCCCATATGAAGTTTCTGGGTACATGGTATCCCGAACCAGATGGCGTCCTATACCTATGTTGGTCTTTGTTTCATTGATTTTGATATACAAAGCCATATGTCGACCTACATTTGTCTGACTGTATCATTTCTAGTTATCCGTTGGTTAGCTTTCAGTTCATCGGTTTTCACTCAATCATGCTACATGAAGGAGAAAGTTCATATTTTGTTGCCTAACCGTGGTTATAGCTAGGTATTGAAAATTTCGACATATTTGTAACTGATCCACTTTGCCCAATATGGTTATTGTGTTCAGATATATACCAAGGATACTTCTTTCTATAGCTATTAGGACTGTTCATAGTTCTTGAGTTGATTTGGATGACTTTTCAGGTCATTGAGTGGTTAAATACTTGCAGGTGGTCTGTGATCCAAACAACTAATATTTTAAATAAATTTTGTTCCACTTCGGCATCTGTCGCGAACGTCTGATAAACATCCGAGAGTAGGTACCTATAGTTGTTATAGATAGCTCCCAATTTCATTAGTTTTGAGTTTGCCTAGGACTATAGGACCCTTCCAATCACCCGGAGCAAACAAACTTCCACAAATGAATGGTTGTGAGGAGCTAGGTCTAGTGTGACTATGGAACAGTTGCGCCAACAATTTTTTTTAATTTATATTTATTTGACGGTGACACAATGTCTGTCCGATTAAAGGAGTGGTCCATTTAAAGTAACAAAAAAATAAAAAAAACAATCAATTTAACTCAACAGTAGAAACGTCTTCGCAATGAATGCACTTTGGAAGCTTGGAAGCTAATTGGTAGACCCTTGTTGACAGAAACTATAGTTGGACACCCTTTCCAAGAAGCCAATCAATTGGTTCTATACCCAACTAAAAGAATCCGTCGTCGATGTATCTCCTTTCCTTATAGTGCAGCTCTCTACGACCAGTAAAATCGATAACCGCTAGCCACCTATCGTCGATGTCCTTCCATATTCACAGCCAATACGTATTTATTTGTTTTTAATCCAAAAAATATTATGCTGTGTTGATCTTTCCAAGCCATTACAAATGGCGTTCTATTAGCCTGCCGGAGATGGAAGAGAAATTTCCATTCCATGCTTGTGTCCTGATGTTGTCCACCCCCAACCCATGCCCCCTTTATGCACAGACAAAACAGGAAAGTATGCTCTATTTGTTCCTCTCAGCAAATTCCAAATGAAAGGACAATACACAGATTCAGATACATTGCTCTGCCACTGCCACCCCCTCGTTTTACCACAGCACGCCAGCCACACATACATTGGCAATCGTTCTACCTCGACGTAATCCTTTCCCAAGGAAACCATCGCCATGGCACAGGGTACAGGGTACACAAACACACACACGCACACTCATGCATCCGCAAAGAGACGGACAGGGGTGGACTATAAAGCTGATGCCACTGTTCAATTTGAAGAGGGTCAGCCAGCACGATTCGTTTGCTGTCCTGCAATTCCACGATGGCATTGTGGCCATCACCCCTGCGACCGACGACGACGACGATGACGGCGGCCAATATGGAAACTTTGTCCATTTACCCCCGCTTCGGACCGAATAGATTTCCGTCCTCCTTTTATGTTCGATATAGCATCGTGTAGTCGGTCGGGAGAAAATGGTTGCTCGTTAAAATTGTATGCATAGCCATTTCCATATCCCGGGATAAGTTCATGAGTTAGCTATAAAAGTATGTAAGCTGGGGACGGCAAACGGACGGGCGTTCGGTCGGTCGACAGAAAAACGGACCAAACATACCCGAGACCCGACCATCCAAGGACACTCCATAAGTGAATGGGGGAGGCCGGGAGGGTGGCTATTTGGACTCTCGGGGAAATGAAATTTTCGGTTTTTATGGCGTAGACAAAAGTTAAGAGTGGACGCAGAGTTATACTCTGTCGTGGTTGTGGGGCATTTATATGTGCACAGGCTTTGTGCTTGCCTTGCAGGATATACGAACTACATTGTCGGTAGTTTTTTTTTTTTTTCGTTTTTATTATTTCTTGTTGGTTTTGAATAACAGTCCGTGCTGGTCCTTGCGAGTAGCTTGGGGCTCCTTGGGGAGCATGAGAAGGTCATATTAAGATTATTATAAGTATATGGGGCTACTTATTTGCTCGTTTGAATTAAACTACATATTATATCTTTGGCTTGGGGGAGGCGCGACGAATGTTCATGATGTGTGATTTTCGCAAAGTTTACTGCTGGTGCTGGGGTGAATCATTCTTCGCCCGGGGATGTTTGAAAAGGAAAAGGAGCGTTTTGGATAAATCGCCAGTTTAAAGACTTGGCTTGGACAATAATAGATTGGAAGAGCCTTCAAGTAGCGGACCAGGGGATGGTGGTAGTAATTGGGTTTCGTGTGCAGCTTATAACCTTTGAGAGCCCATAGGTATGATAGTTTTCTATAGACTTTGGTTAATCTGAAGGTGGAGGCTAGAAGTGGTTATTGTCCAGGCTGAAAGAGTTTGTTGTGGCACTGACGCATTGGTATGACTTGCATCTAAAGAGCTATATCGACACTGAGTAAGCTTCATCGGCAGTGTGCCATTTAAGATAGCCAAAAGTATAGAATCAATTGATCTAAAGTGGTACATTTTTCAATACTGGGTAGCCTCTTTTCCCTAAGCATTGTAAATATCTGGGATAAGGGTTGGTATACAATGGTTCTTGATGCGAGGTGGCCCAATGTCAAATTAGGTCCATTGTGCTGCCACTGCGAAGGACAGGTATACATCAAGTCGTTTGCACTTAGATAAGTTGCTTTTATTTATAGGGCTTCTAAAGTTTGCTGTGTTGGCGTTTAGTTGACGAAAAGGCCCAGTCTACCGATTGGAGTAATGGCGAGTTTAGGACGTACACCATAGTGTCTGTAATAGAACAATATCTTTGTTTTCCTGCAATAAAGCTGAGTGTTTAAAGGAATCCCGTAAAAGTCCCATAGATTCTAAGTTGCAGTGTCGTTTCACATGTGTTCCTAGTAGAATTGCGTAGGTAAGTATGAGAGGCCGATACCAGCTTCTAAAACCACTGTACGTCAGGTACGTATTGTAGTGTAGTTTATGGCGCGCAGTTGTCTTTGCCAGTTTAAGAAATTGTTAGGTAGTTGCCTATAATAAAGCTACTGATCTACCGGCTCTTTCTTCACGCTCGTTAGCGGCGTTCATTTCGCAGTTCCAATTAAATCAACTATATATGCCGGTATATAAAGCCTCATAATGGACTGTATTAAGATGGTGACATAATGTTTTACAACGGGCAATAAAAAGCCTTTTATTTTCGCACTGTGCTTACTCCTTGCCGGATCATCTGCATAACCTTTGGTCTTTGTTCAAACCTTCAATATCAATACTTACGACAGCTCGAGCTATATTGAGCCGTAGATGTATCAGATGCTATCGAAACTATCAGCCTTTTCACGGCTTTTAGGATGAAAGCTATAAGGCTTGAATATACAGTGCTATTTGACTTAGGTTGTTCACTTGGCCATTTGGTTTGGTTTACAAAAACCGAATGACATCGAAAGCTTTGAGTATTTTAGCTCAAAATAAACTGTTTTCATTGGAGGTTCTATATATGGCTTGGAACGTAAACAAATTGCCCCTTTAACCACTTTCTGAAATAAAGATATTGCCAGATACGCTTTTGCTCGATAACGATAACTCTACAAACAGGCGCAGGAACATCGTTCCACGAGACATAAATCCATTATGGACTTATGCCTCGCTGAAGGGGCATATAAGCTCAACATTTTGTTATAGACTTATGTCCAGCGTTACCACTTCAAAAAAAAAAAGCGAAGTAGATTTGATCCGAAAAGTGAAGCAGATTCAAGAAAATGGAAGTAGATTTCAAAATCATAGTTTTATTGATATATTAAATTCCATATTAGTTTTATGTATACCTGAAACATGTAAAAAAAATAACGTTACGATCTACACTTATCGTTTTGGTTGGCTAATTGCAAGATTACATCAGTTAATTTTATGATATCACTTTTTTTTATCAAATACAACTACTAGTTGACTTTTATATAATTTCAATTAGTTAGAAGTGTGTAAAACATTTTTTAAATATTTTTTTTTGGAAGTAGATCTAAGTTTTTTTTATTAAAATTGAAGCAGATTAAATAAGGGATTTCGAAAGTGAAGTAGATATTAAAAATTTACCAATAGTGCGAAGTAGGGAGCAGATTTAAATTTTTTTTCCAAAATTGAAGTAGATCTACTTCAATTGTAGTAAAGTGGTATCGCTGCTTATGTCTTACCGAAGTGGGACATTTAAAAAAAAATTATGGAATTATGTCCCTTCTATTATCTTTTCACAGAGCTGCCATGCCAGACTCAAGCATCCAGCGGCGACAATTGTATATTGGCCAATGGTCCATTTAGGATTTTTGTGAATTTAAATTTGGGGTTATTTTTCATATTGAATAATAACATCATCACATTGATTTAAATGGAAAGCAAACAATTATTTTGGGCGATCTTTTATTTTCTCAAGTTTTCTGAAGCTAAGACAAATAGTTGTTCAAGGAAATAAGTTTAATAAGATACAAATTTTCTGAAACTATACAAAAAAGACGAAGACTTTCAAAATTAAAAACTAAAGCAAAAAGTTGCTGGAGAAAATAAACTGAGATTATGTTCAGAATTTTATTCTTCCTTTCTGTTAAATTAAACCTTAAATTATTGTAAATTACAGTAATGTACTAAGAAGGTGGTTGTTTTTCATGGTTACTTTGTAAAAAAAACATGTCTGACGTTTTTTATGACAGCATATTTTTCTACTTACAAAATTTTGGAATTATGTCCCATTTTTGAAAAATAAACTATGGACTTATAGCGTACTTTGGAGGGACATAATTCCACAATCAAATCATTTTGAACTTATGTCTTGTGGACTTATGTCTCCAATATCTGACGATTACATGAACTAAGGTGTGATGGCTGTTTACAATAAAAACGTCACTTCGACAAAATACACTTCCGCAAGTAAAGGAATACGCAATCTCGCACAAAACCTCTGGGCCGTCGGAAAAGCCGCCTCAGCTTAAACCACCAATGCGACCGGTGACCTAAATTTGCCATCAGCAAGTTTTGTTTTCTTTACTTGCGTTTAGCATAAGCAATTGTTAATTACCCAATATCAACATAAGCAATTTTTAATTACCCAATATTGATGTCTCAACAATACTGTGTGTATAAATAGTAGGATTTTTCAATTAATAAAGCGAGTTCATATTCTTCATCCAAAGTGGAAATTTGTAATAGATACAAAGAGTATTTGACTTCAAACAAGTGGTCCTTCGAGTATAGTATATATATATAGTATTGAAGCTAAAGTGCGAAAGTTCGTGAATATTTATATACATTAACAACATGAATAATCTTGAAAGAGTTATTGATAACTTTCAAGATGTTATCGTCCAGCTGGAGGAGATTAGAGTTAATCTCTCCAAGCTGGGATTGGATAAGCGTACCCCGGAAACGCTTGCAAGGCAGTACGGCAAGGCAAAGAGCCTTTGGACTTCTATCGCGGCAAACTACGCCACAATGATGGACCTAAGCGGATCAACCGCTGCCGCCTTTCTGCCAAAATACGAGGCAGCTAAAGCCATCTACACAAAAATTCAGGAATTCTTAATGAAGAATTGCCCCGAGTTAATAGAGGAGGAGAAAAAAGCAGAAGAAGCAGACTATGAAGAAAATCCAGCCAGTCCTGAAACCAGTCAGACTCCCGCTGAGAGCCCACAGCAAGAGAAAACCAGTAATTGTACACGGACATCGCAGAAACAAGCAAACCCCGAGGAACAAACTACCCAGACTTTTGCGACCCCAGACCACCCCACGTATACATTTGTGCAGGGGGTTGGGTTCGTCCTAAATACCTCCCTCAGCCCACAACCACAGCCACAACAGCAGTCATCCGAAGCGTTACTACATGCTTTAGCACAACTAACGCTTAATCGTGAGCAAAGGTCGCAGGCCGAAGGATCAAATACCGACCGGATGGGTATCAAAATCCCGGAAGTTTGTCTCCGTGAGTATAGTGGCGACATAACAAAATACCGTGAATTCAAGGAACAATTTAATTCCCTGGTCATAAGAAGTCGGGCGTCAAACATCGATAGCTTTTCTTTGCTCAAATCAAAGCTAACGGGGAAAGCACTGGAGGCGATTAACGATCTAAACATGACGGGGGACAACTATCCTATAGCCTGGTCACTTTTGGATCGAACGTTTGATAACCCGAGGCACCTGGCAAAAGTAGAAATAGAGGCTTTGTTAGCTCTACCACAACGGCCTACGGTCCCAGGTGACTCCGAATCGATCATTGCTTACTTACACCACACCAAAGGGCGAGTCGCCAATCTGAGAAAGAATGAAGTAAATGGAGAACAAATCATCGCTTACCTCATCCTACGAGGTTTGGACCCCATCACCCGTGGAAGGCTAGAAGATAGCGTCAACCACAACACTAAACTCCCGACATTGAACGAAATTGAGGACTTCCTATTCAGAGAATACCAGCACCATTTAAGCCAAGATGATCGCCATAGGCCGCATAAGAAGGAGTCCCGTATCCCGTACACCAAAACACATGCCACCGTCCAACCACACCAACCAAAAAAGTGTTTTATCTGTACTGAACAACATCAAGTTATGGATTGTCCAAAGTTCCTGGCCTCCCAAAATCGGGAAACCTTATTACGGGCGCACAAAATCTGCATATATTGCGCGAGGCACCGCTTCAACTATCATTCTCCTTGCAGATCACGACAGTTTTTAAAATGTGAAATCTGTCACGAATCTCACATTACGGCATTGCACCCTCTACCCACTACGAGTCTGGCTGAACCGCAAGCAACTAGCGGCACTTACCTATGCCAAAATCAGTCGGAAGCATCATCTAATGTGATCCTGCCTACAGCCATAGCAACACTCTTGGTAAATAATGAAACCGTTCCTATTCGCTGCTTACTAGATCAGAGCAGCCAAGCCAATTACATATCCGAAGATTTGGTCCAGAAATTACGGTTACCAAAAAAACGAACACTAGTCAAAGTCATCGGAGTAGGTGGAGAGATAGGAACAGTCCATTCCATTGCTAGCCTCAAACTAAAGCTCGATCATCCCGAACTGCCATTTATAAATATAAAAGCACTCGTTGTCAAACGGGTTACTGGATCACTTCCCAGCATGACCAGTCACATCCCATGGATGACCACACTTGACAAGCCGCTTGCCGACCCACATTTTAATAGACCTGCTCACATACCTCTATTACTAGGTGGACCGGTATACTCTACAGTATTACGCCCTGGACTGGAAAAGAAGGATGGACTGTTGCTACAAAATACTTATCTCGGCGGATGGATTGTATCTGGAGACCCGGGAAGCGGTATTGGAAACCAAACTTCAGTCTACACAACGCTTTCAGAGTTCGAAGCCAATTTAATGGATTTTTGGGATATGCCCGCCAACAAAGCAAACATGGACGATGACGATAATTTGTATTGCGAAAAACTATTCATGGAGAAACACTCCCGAACCAAAGACGGTCGGTATATCGTCCCCATCCCTTGGAAAGTGGACGCTCCTGCACTAGGAAACTCATTTAGAATGGCTGTAAAATTTTACATGGGTCAAGAAAATCGCTGGGAGAAAAATGAAACCCACAAGAAGATGTCAAATGAATTTATGGAAGAGTATTTAGCATCTCATCATATGTCCCCGGTTCCAGCTGAACGACAGCGAGACGAAACCGGAAATGCTTACTACATTCCTTATATGAGCATTATTCGCAAGGACGCAATTACAACAAAGTTAAGGAACGTCTTTAACGCCAGCGCACCCTCAAGCAACGGAGTCTCTCTAAATCAGCTTATCCACCCAGGGCCTAAATTGCAAGCCCACATTTTCGATATTATTCATCAAAATCGACAATATGAAATCATATTCACCAGCGATATGAAACAGATGTTCCGCCAGTTCCTGATTCCTGAGCCTGATCGTGAAAAATTCAGAATCATCTGGCGCCGGGACAAAAGCGAGCCTCTAGGGGAATACTATTTACATACCGTGACATACGGGGTCGACTGTGCACCATGGCAAGCTATACGAACGGTCCGCCAGATCGCTGAAGATAACGCTCCAGATGAGGAGACTATAGACATCATAAAAAACTCTATTTACATGGATGATTTGGTTCACGGAGCCGATAGCGTTGAACAATGCCAAAAGCAAATCGATAAGATAGCCGCAACCTTGGAGGCCGGGAAGCTGTCTTTGACAAAGTGGTCATCAAATAAGCTAGAAGTCCTTAATAACGTGGACGATGCCAAAAAACTCAGCGCCTACAAAGCAGACTCCGATCCAACAATGAAGATTCTGGGGTTAAATTACAACCAAATAGAGGACATGTACTTTTTCCAAATCTCCAATCCAGACAAAATCGAGTTCACCAAGAGAGGCTTGTTATCCGTAGCCGCCTCGCTTTACGATCCTATGGGTTGGATCCTCCCAGTAATTATGCTTCTCCGAATAATGATCCAGGAATTGTGGATGCTTAAGTACGACTGGGATGATCTGATAGATGAAAAACTACAAATGAAGTTCCGCAAGATATTAGGAACATTTTCATATCTCAGTAACATCAAAATACCACGCTGGATCGGGGGAAATAAAAACACTTCCATCCAGCTTATCGGATTTTGCGATGCCTCGGGAGACGGATACGCAGCAGTAGTTTACAGCCGAATAAGAACGAGTGAAAAAACCGGGAACGGATCAACCTACACCATCCGCCTCCTTGCCGCCAGAGGTCGTGTCACTCCACTTAAGACTAAAGCAAACAAAGAAAGCAAATTATGCACGATCCCTAAGATGGAACTTGAAGGAATCGTGCTCCTCACGGAACTTTACGGTCAGGTCAGAAGTCAGCTTCACTCTCCCAATATCACTATCATCGCGTATACCGACAGTGAAGTTGCCCTCGGCTGGGTGCGAAATAATAACGAAATCAACAACAAATTTGTGAAAACAAGAGTCAACAAAATTCGAAAAATCATCAATCCGGTGGATCTCCACTACATCAAATCTGCTGAAAATCCAGCAGATCCAGCGTCACGCGGACTTACACCATGCAACTTAGCCAACTGCCAGCTCTGGTTCACAGGCCCAGCTTGGTTAATACACGATCCGTTACCGCTAACCCCTGTCAAGGGAACAGGGTCCACCATAAATCATGCCACCATAAACGAGCCAGAGGAAGACAATTTCATCGAAAGGTTTTCCGGCCTTAACCGTTTACTGCGAGTCATCGCCCATTGCCTTCGATGGGCTAGTAAAAAGGAGACACGGCCAACCGGCCCACTAACCTCAGAAGAAATATCCAACGCTAAAGCGAGAATCTTCCGATTTCAGCAGCACCAAATCTTTGGAACCGAAATAGCACACCTCAAAAAATCGACATCTGTTCCAAAAAGAAGCTGGCTAAGCGGTTTAATGCCAATTTTTGGTCCCGATGAAATTCTTCGCGCAGGGGGAAGGATCTCCCTTGCCAACTTACCAGAGAGCCAACGGCATCCAATCATATTAACCAAATGCCACTTAGTCGATTTGATTATCCGCCAGACTCACCTCGACCACCATCACAGTGGAAACTCTCTGACAGAGCATCTGATAAAAGAAGAATTCTGGATCCCTGCAGTGAAAGCACGAGTGAAGAAATGTATCCGGAGCTGTCCAGTATGTATCCGATGGAAAGCTAAAACTATTCAACCAATCATGGGGGATCTGCCGTCGGAGCGCATTAATCCAGCACCCGCATTTAGCAAAATCGGAGTCGATTTGTGCGGACCATTCCTTATAAAAGCCAGCGCACTCAGGTTCGAAAAAACTATCAAAGTCTGGGTGGCAGTCTTTGTTTGTTTGGTAACAAAAGCTGTACATTTAGAAATCTGTTCGGATCTAAGCACCGATATGTTCCTAGTAGCATTCACACGTTTCGCGAATAGACGGTGCTGGCCTTCACTGGTCCTCTCCGATAACGGTACAAATTTTATCGGAGCTAAAAGAAAGATCAACGAAGAATGGATCAAGATCACTAATCACAGCAAGGAGCGATTGGCGATCCAAGAAATAGTTTGGAAACTTAACCCACCATTAAGCCCCAACTTCGGTGGACTATGGGAAGCTGCCGTCAAGTCCATGAAACATTTTATGAAGAAAATGTCCGGTGCCACTAACCTAACTTATGAGGAATTCAACACCCTCTTATGCCGCATTGAAGGTATCTTAAATAGCAGACCCTTGCACCCGGACTCGTCAGAAGCCGAGGACGCACCAGCGCTTACTCCATTTCATTTCATCACACAACGCAGCTTCAGGAATTCCGTAATCGACGCTGGTCCTCCAACTGCTATTCCAATTACAAAACGCTGGTTGCAAGTACAACAACTGCAGCAGCAATTTTGGATGCGGTTTCACCAGGAGTACCTTCACCATCTACAGAAAAGAAACAAATGGAAGTTTCCCACCCGAACGCTCGTTATAGGAGATTTAGTATTACTCCAAGAACCAAGCATTACTCCTGCAGACTGGAAAATGGGTCGGATCATTGAATGTTATCCGGATGATTCGGGGAATGTCCGTAGGGTCGATGTGAAAACAACAAAGCGGGAAGTCGTGCATCGCGCCACAAATCGTTTGGTTCCACTCTTCCCAGATGGAGCCCAAGACGAGCCAGCCTTACGCAGAAGTAATCGAAAGCAAAATCGCACCGTCACCCTGCTTACTAGAGTTCTCTTGTGTTGGCTTTCTCTCACTTTCCCGTCATCCAGTGGCTTAACTATCCAAGCTCTTTCACCAGGCATCCACATTCAACGATTAGAAGAAGCTTCGGTTAAACTATTCAACTTGGAGTTTTCCGTTGAAACTTCGCTGAATATCACCTCCGATCTACGTTCTATTGACACCCTTCTCGAAGACTTTTCTGAATTTTGTAATCAGTATCAGAACAATGTGCATAGTAAGCTCAACCTGCACTGCCAAGCTGTAAAAGAAGCCCTTTTACTGGAGGCCAAGAGCTTTAAAGATGGTATCACCGCTAGCTATTCCCAGAGACGATCGAAACGCGCAATCCTACCCACCCTTGCGAAAGGAATTATTAAATACGGCCCCCAAGTTCTGATGACCGCTGGCATAGCCTATCAAGCCGTGGAGAATAACCGTCTAGAGCAGCAAATCGTCCAGCTGAAAGGTAAAATACGTAAGGTGTCCTACCTCATGACTAACATCACCGACTTGGAATTCAAAGCTGTGGACACGCAACTGGATGAACTGATCGAGCAACAGCAACAGCTTAATCACCTTCCTCGGCGGGAATTTTTGTTTACAATAAAAACGTCACTTCGACAAAATACACTTCCGCAAGTAAAGGAATACGCAATCTCGCACAAAACCTCTGGGCCGTCGGAAAAGCCGCCTCAGCTTAAACCACCAATGCGACCGGTGACCTAAATTTGCCATCAGCAAGTTTTGTTTTCTTTACTTGCGTTTAGCATAAGCAATTGTTAATTACCCAATATCAACATAAGCAATTTTTAATTACCCAATATTGATGTCTCAACAATACTGTGTGTATAAATAGTAGGATTTTTCAATTAATAAAGCGAGTTCATATTCTTCATCCAAAGTGGAAATTTGTAATAGATACAAAGAGTATTTGACTTCAAACAATGGCTTTATCTTTTTTTTTTATTCACCTTATATATATTTGTGTATCTTTAACGAGAGCTTTGTTAAAGGCAGACTTTTCTGTTGATGAGATCGTCGAAGAAAAACCTCCCAGATTTTTGTGTCTTTAGCTTAATTAAAGAGTTTTCTAACCTTTTGTCGAACTTCGTCGAATTTACAAACACTCCATCCACAGGTATTTTAATTCTTGTTTGTCCTCTTCGATAAGAAACCAAAGAAATGTGACATAACTATGTTCACATATAGGTACATAAAAACATAATAAATTTGACATGTCAAACTATGATGATTGACTATGAGGTAGCGCTTCAGAGTGCCTGACAGGGTGCCGGCACCAGTCAGCGTTATTTTTTTTGCTTTATTTTTCAACGTGTAAAATTTCATATTTCAGTTCCCAGCAGAATAAAGATTCTCACGATTCATCGCTGGCTCTGCTTGACGCCTGGCAATTTAAGTTTTATATATTTTTACCTAACGTAAGTAATATTTTAATATATGAAGAAGAAGGAAAAATAAAATTGTTTCATTCGGAAAGAAGAACTTTGAGAATTTTCATTAGATTAGTAAGGGGTCTTCCAACATTTTCTCAAATGTTTACAGTGCCATAAAAGACAGTCTTAGCGTTCGTAAAATTTAGTTTTGATGGTTCCATTACTGTTAAGCAATAAGGAGAAATATAGCAACCAAATTTTCAAATTTTAAATGCTTTTACCTTAGATATAAGCCGGGCTCTCAGGCTTATTATAAATTGCTTTCTTTGTCCTTGTTACCATCTTTGCAGATAAGACCGACTTATGAAATTTTGAAAGAAAGTGTGAATTCTTTTGATGCTGAAGGAAGGTTTTTAAACTTTTTAGCTACTTTGAATATCAATGGATGACAACATCTAAATTTAAGTTAAAGCTGTACTACTGTAATATTTTGCACTTTAGGACTTTTTAAGGTTCCGTACCCAAAGGGAAAAAACGTAACCTTATTAGTTTCGCTCGGATGTCTCTCCGTCTGTCTGTCTGTCTGTCTGTCTATCTGTCTGTCTGTCCGAACCCACTAAGCCAATTTTGTTACCAGGTCTATCTCAAGAACCGATTGACATAGGAGGCTAAAATTTACACACAACATCCGGTATAACCTCTAGTTAAACGACAAATACCAATGGAAGGAATACATTGATTGGTTTTGGATTAATTAGTAATCTGGTGAAAAAAATATTTTCATTCGCCCAAAAAACGGTTTATTTCTTGATTCACAAAAAAATACATAAATTCCTTTTTTGTAGATCATGTTCTTATCTATATATGTGCTGAATACTGTTTTGCCGAAAAGTTAATAGTTTACAAGATATTTTCAAAAAAGATAATTTTACCATGTAAAATACGTTGCTCTCATAAGTTTTAATCTCTACTACGCAGTTGTGCACAATTGACCCCATCAAAGACAGAAAAGAGTCACTGGTGGTATACCACCAGGGTTTTGGGGAGTACAGAACAAAATAAAAGTAATATATTTTTAGTCAATAGTTTTTAATTGGGAGTAATTTTTGAGAGTAAAAATATTAAGTAATTAAATTAAACTAAATTGTGGTGAATTCATGAAGAGGGGAAAGATTGAATGATATTATAGATTTCAAATAATATCTGATGTGTTGGACTTTAGCCAAATACGGAACCTTCGGTGCGCGAGTGACACTCGCACTTGGCCGGTTTTTTTAATAATTTATTTTGTGATATTTGTAGCCTTTTGTGCCAAAAGTCTGCGGGACTATCTACGATATGCAGTCTTGGACTCTTTCAAATACAAGGTAATTGATGTGCGGAGGTTACAAAGCACCGTCAAATAACCAAACAAGATATTAGACGACCGACGTTCTTCATTCGTCTGTATATGGATTACGGCTTAGAAAACTGACTACCTGAGACTAGGAATAAGATAATCATCGAAAGTCATTGATTACGCTGATGAAAGGCAGCATCTTGTGAGTCAAACTCATCGCGGACTTGCAACGCAACGTACGTAGTTCTATAAGACTATTCGTCAAACAAAATGTGCCTGGGACTACACCTTTAAACGGCAACAGAGATGGGATATTGGTTTATTAAGTAAGAAAGATGGTCGAACGTATAATAAATGGCGGCACCACCGGTGAGAGAGCGCCTTCAAGATATTGCAAGACTAAATAGGGTGTGCCTACTAAGTAGACACCTACAATCACAGAACTCCTACTTACAATCAAAACCTTTTGAAAATCCTTATACAACAGTCTTAGTGCTCTTTACGATGAAAGAAATTCCGAGACGGAATCCAGAAAGTCACTTTCAGAAACATCTTCATATGGGGAGAGGGCATTTCAAAGGTTAAGGGCAGAGTCCACTGTCCAACTAGACCCCAATCACGTCGTGTTATCATGTACGAAAGTCTTAAAATTACAACCGGTTCCCAACCACAGCCTTTCTAAATATAAACCCATAAAAACTTTTCCGTACGACCGGCATATGAACTCACGTCGTCGTCTATATACGGTCAACCTCGTGAACCTTAAATAACGTATTAAATTACTTTCTTGAAAAACTCCTTAGACCCCTGGGATCTTTCGCCCATTATGATCCATGGCCAACGAAGGGGTTGCAAACAAACACCAAAATCGCCTTTTCAACTCTGCTTGCATCTTCGACTCCTCTATAACTGACCAAAGAGGCTATTCTTGTGCGACATGACATTTGCTTCTATCGGGTGAGTGCGGTATAGTCCCTGCTGTTATACGCATCCAGAGTGATTGGCATATTAATTCACACAAATGTTCACCCAACGGACGGCAAATTTATAACACGACAGCAGTTGATTTAAGGTATATTGAATTTCCGATGCAGCTCTCACCCTTCCGGTCACTTATCGAAATTGGTGTGATTGCGAATAATTTTTCGGATAAAGTATCAAATTTCACATAAAATTCGGTAAAGTGTTAATTGCATCTACATACTTAGAAATACATCCGGAATTCGGGATAAACCCACACATAGCCACGATGTAAGCATAGCACCCTCCAGTAGCGAAGATGGACCCATGCAACTTTGAACAGGGCTCCTTGTAGATATATGATGGTGAGCAGTGAGCTGCCTTCGATAAATAGCTCCTGTCCCAGAAGTGACCCGTAACTGTTTAAAAGGGAAAACCCAAGAAAAAGCGACATAGTCGCATTTATCTCCATTTGACCCTCTTCAAAGTATTTTTTTTATGTTCGGTCTTCATTCGATATTCATTCCCCCATAGGCTGCCACAGAATTACGTGGGGCTACCAACCGTCCTTTGTCCTTTTTTTCTTTTCTTTTTTTTTTCTTATAAATTCTAAGACATGTAAATACCCTGTCATGTTGGGTCGTAATACTATAACTGTACAGTTGTTTATTTTTTTTTTCTTTCGTACTGTACCGATCCGGATGTAGGCAAATCCATGCATATGTAACGAGGATGTTAATGTACATATGCCTGTAAGTTTTATATGTATACCAGGCACACGAAGGATGGTCGAAGAGAAAATCCAAATACGCCAATGCCAGCAACCACCAACCATCATCAACAACCACCTTTAA
This sequence comes from Cheilosia vernalis, assembly GCA_949126925.1. Classification (NCBI taxonomy): domain Eukaryota; kingdom Metazoa; phylum Arthropoda; class Insecta; order Diptera; family Syrphidae; genus Cheilosia; species Cheilosia vernalis. Next base: position 22,375,346 of record OX421360.1, read on the forward strand.
GGACACTGGGCAATGGCGAACGGAATATCCCCCATATAAGTGTTAAGTTGACTGTATTTGGAATTTTAGTGGCCGGCGAGGAAGGGTCCGTTTTTATGGTAATTTTTTTTTTTTTTTTTTTTTTTTCATTCTATTCGTTTTGCGAAAGCCACTGCTCTTATGCTGGAATAAGTAACAATTTTTGTTGCATCATTGGATGGTTACGTGTCAGTTTTACTATGCAAATGGAACAGTTTTTTTTCACATAATTCGAAATGGATCTTGAGGAGTTTCTATCTCATTTGGACTAAACGCTGCAGGAGAGGTCCTTCCTCAGGGGAATATTTTTTACTTGTATCTATGAAGGGGAAGTAAATTTCTTGGGTTTGAGGTTTTAATAGGAAATGAGGACAGAAATGGAACTGGCACTGTCTTCCTTATTTTTGGTGTCGGCTTTAAGCACTTGTAGCTGCATTAAGCCGCAGTCTAAACGGTCGGGCGGACCTATAGGTTTCCACAGAAAGTCGGAATTTTTAATCCGGAATCAACAGCACTTGGCATAAAAAGGTGAAAGTTATGTGCGACGCAGTCGTGCACTTTTGGCTTACCTATAGTTGAAGCGTTTATTTCTCCAACAAAGCTACGTACACAACTCTCTCGGCTTTTTTGCAGTTTTCGAGTATTATTTCGAGCTTGAAGCTGATATAGGTACTGTACTGAGCCTAATATTCTGATGACTAAGGAACTTAAAAAAAGTGGATCTCTTCAACTGCGGCTGAGCATCGACACAACTACGGCTAAATAAAACACACACAGGACACAGCGATACGTTTTTGACGAAACTTTTATTTCATTATAAAGTTTGGACTTTGCCATTGAGCGTGGAAAACAATATAATTCAAATGGCCACCTCGGGAAGATTCGCAGCATGCGATTCTTTTAAGGTAGTTTTTAGCCTTTTTCGCACATTTCGGGCGGTATCTCGGCCATAACTTGAGTAATGTTGGTTTTTAATGCGCCTTGAATTCGGGGATTATTCACATAAATACGGTCTTCTGCGTAGCCCCACAGAAAAAATGCTAACGATGTCCAACGGCATGATTTTGGTTCCAATTGACGTCGCCAAAACGTGAAATCGCGCGACCAGAAAACTTCTCACGCAATGAAGCCATAATTGGTCGTGTTGTGTGGCTTGTTGCCCCATCTTGTTGGAACCACATATCGTCCAAGTCATGATGTTCAATCGAAAAAAATCGGTTATCTCTTCGAATTGGAAATCGGTAAACTCCGATCATCAACAACACTTGTTGCAACAGCAATATTTTTGACTGAGCGTGAATTACGATGATGCACAGCCCTTACGACATCAGTAACGCTTCCACTCCCTTCAAATTTCATCACAATTTAACAGAGTGCTTGCGTAGTCGGTCGTAGTAAGTTTTAATACTTTTAACGCGTTGTTCGATTCTTAAGCGATGCATTATTGCCAATGGAAAACATTCAACTAATATTTTAAAACATCAAATGACATCTGAGGGTGACAGGTGTCAAATGCCAGCGCTACCAACTTGAAACCATACGAAATGAATGACCCGAATATAAGTTGCAGTCTGTCAGTGATCAAATTGTAGTGTTGATGAATTGTTTTCAAGAGCTTTTCTGACTTTTAGGTACCTACTTGCTTTGCTTGTGCTACTTTCTGGCGTGAGCCTTGTGGTCCCCACTAGAATAATATTTCCAGTGAACGAGGCCTTTGTCTGCATGCATTGATAGGCTTAGAAAAGGGCACAACAAGTATCAAAACAAACGGAAAGGATGTCTCCCAATCGTCCCTAATATTCTTGCTTTTTCTGCATAGAACAGGACTTGGATGATGAAATTCACGATTCTGCCCGTTGGTGTGGTGGATATAGCTCGTTCAGATTATGGAAGAAGAATTTTCCAAAGAATTTGTACCTGATGGAGTGCTGGAGACCGTGACAGTGAGACAGGAAGTGGGTTGTATCCTCTATGACTTCCTCTCATCACCACAGCCTCTGCAAAAGCTCTTCTTGGGGCAATCGCATTTTCTTCATGTGGTATCGCAGGGTGTTATGTCCTGTTAGGATACCTACATACAAGCGTGGAGAAACATTTCCGGTTATTTCGCGTGATTCTCTCTGTTCTGGTTTTACAGAAGGATGCCCATAGTGTTCTTATGCCAGCGCACGTATCCATAGATCTTTATCTAGCGTTCGCCGCATCTGTGATCTTCTTCCCTGCTTCTAGCTTAAGTGTACAGAGCGGGATATATACAGAGGGACATGCTTGTTCTGGAGCATTAGTCGAACCTTGCCGTGTTAGTTCATCCGCTTTCTCGTTGCCTTGGATGTCTTCATGTCCAGGGACCCATCATAGTAATACTCCTAGTTTAAGCCTTAAAACTTGGTTTTCTTTTCTTTATTATTTTTCTTAAATTTTCCATAACTCTTCGCAATCAAGGAATCCTTCTCTTCTTTTTCGAATGAATCTTTTTTTTTTTTCTTCGAGTCATGTTCTTATTATCGTAGGTTTGTGATTTAAATATGTATTTTGGCATTTTTTTAAAGGTACCTATAGTATTTGGCTTAAATAAAAATTTAAACTTCATTACATATTCATAAAATAAAATTGCTGTACAAAAACCATTCGTAATATGACTGTATAATTTGAAAACAAATATTGATTTCAGTGCCAATAACACTAAAAAAAAAGGTTCCAATGTCCATTGCCTTCTTAACATTCTTTCGAACATAGCTCACCTTCACCTCACTCTCTCCTATTTTTGTATACAACACACATGTGCGTTTCCACCCGCGAACATAAAACATCCAACTCCGCACAGTTATCTAAAACAAACAAAAATCCATCGCAAACAGAGTACGGTTACGTCTTACGTATGGGAAGATAATTCCAAACAAAATACGGCCAACAAGTTAATGCCGCCCTTGATGGTCTGTTTCTCGGCAAACCGACCGCATGTATCCAGGGAAATCCAAGTGGTTACGGCAAGGAAAAAGAACAAACAAAGACTACAACAGCACAGTAAAAAAAAAGAATATAAGGTGGTCTCCATCGTATATTACTATCTGTAAATGGGGTGGCAAATGCTGCCCATGGGACCTCCTTGATGGATACACACCACATGCTTTTATTATTCCTTAAATTGTAGATAGAAAAAGGATCGCCATCGCCATTAACAAGGCCATGAACTGAAATTACTTCTTAAGGACATTCAATTTTTCTTGTTTTTTCGCAATCGGAATGAATGAATTGGCGAAAAACCCAAATCCATCAAGAATGTGTTCTTGCATTCGATGAATTTAATGTTGCATTTCAAAAATGTGTGCGTATGCCAACTTTAAAAGAAAGGGGTAAACAAAACCAAAAATCAAGGATAATACAGGATAACGTGGACAGATATCTGGAGCACCAGAAAATAAATCAAAACCCATAACAATTGCCAAAGTTGCATTTGACTTCTCCGACGACGACGAGAGGACATGCTTTGACAACGGCACACACAGAACGAAGGGTGAGATTCGTTTTCCCTTTATCCAATTTTTAACCCTGTCATGCCATTATCCTTCAACGCCGTTATAAAATTAAAAAACAAAAAAAAAAAAAAACACCGAACGACCAAAGTTTCGATTTTCAAATCGATTCCAGTTCGATCAATATTTTACCTTTCGATTTTCGGTCCCTTTGTGGCATGGCAGCGAGTGCACAAGACAAGGACACGAGATAGTGAATGAATTATTATGCGCCTCTGTGTGTGGAAGGGCATGTTTTGCGGACGGGTATCCCGCTGTTACCCAGCACACATAATTCGAATGTTTACTTATCCAACTGAGATGCACTTTAAATTACGGTGCGGCGCGGCGTAGGTATACACAGAGCGCGATGACCTTAAATAAATTTGCGTGAAATTTTCCCAATGGATTTTGTACTTTATTTTACGGTTCATATTGGTAGCATTATTCATAGGGATTGAGGACGACGACCTGGATGGATATGGAGGCGTTGCGAAAGCAATAAATGAGACAATAGCAATTTTGGAATTACATTCGAGGAGTTTTGTCACGATTCATCTGTGTGTCGGATATTGTTTAGATGTTAAATAAGCGACAAGTACAGAGTTGGAGTCGCGGAGGGTTACCGACAGCCATCAGAAATGGCCAATACATTTCACAGGCGAAACAAGGTGTATCACGGATAGGGTGAGCAAGGAGCAACTGTCATTAGGAGAGATGAGCGGACTGCATAACTATTTGGCGGAACTTACTCGTTAGTGGATGTTCATCCATTTCTGTTAATATTGTTGACAATATCTTCATATTTTATTGGTCAGCCTTTATTAACACAAAGCGAGGAAATTAAGCAAAGGAAACACAGAAACTACTGACAGCATGTGGACAAAGCTACCGCAGCTTTGAGCGAGCTAGACATCCATGGCTGTTTTAGGATGGGCAAGGCCACAAATAGACTGTCGTGCAAGTTGTTGGACCGGCCATAAATGCGTACTCGATATACACAATACACAAAACACATCCTTTTGAAATAGGTTTACTGAGAAACAAAATTAAATTTCACAATACAGTAAGAATGAGCAGGCCGACAGAATAAAAAATTAAAGAGAAGCAGAGGCCTGGGGCCTTAGGGTTTACAATAAGAAGTTTTAATTTTCAGAACTTATCTAACAACAACTGTCTTCAAGAAGGTGGATTCCACATACAGGGTGGGCCATATAGAACAATATGGGTCTTAAGCCTGCATAACCTTCTGTTTGTGGAAAAATTTAGCCAAATTTTGAAGAAGATTAAAGATTTTACTTTACTTTTAACTTTGTACATATTTGACCACCATTTTGCTTCACTCTGTTGATGAAAATAACCTTATTTTAAAGAAAAAGTTCTGTCGTTTCAAAGCCAATATATGCCAATAACAAACCAAGCAATTCGGTTGGATCTACGCTTACGTTCGCCGGCGAGGTCATCCAAGAATCTCAGAGGATACTATATTTCTTATGAAATCTTTGGTGACAATCGGAGGCATTTTTCCAAAAACGTAATATTATGGTGAAGAGCGCGAATTCTTAGATAAAGTCGCGGGTTCACATAATTGTTCGCAACTTTTCTATTTTTTTAAATCACAGCATTTTAGACCATCAGGGATTGCTATAGTTTTCTTTAAGGACTGCACATTTATAGCAGCTGCTCCTCGGTTCAGCACAAATGAAATCCAGATGAAATCCTAACATTTCGGAGTTCTTTCACCATAAAACAATTCCTAGCAGTTCAAAACGATAAAAAGTCCTAAGCTGAAAAATATTTCTATTTATTTAATCTAGCGTCAGTACAGCTTTAACTAAAATTTGGATGTTGTCATCCATGAACTTTCAAAGTAGCTAAAAAGTTTAAAAACCTTCCTTCAGCATCAAACGAATTCACACTTTCTTTTTAATAATGTCATAAGTCGGTCTCATCTGCATGAATATGAATGGTAACAAGGGCAAAGAAAGCAATTTATAATAAGCATGAGAGCCCGGCTTATATCTAAGGAAAAAGCATTTCAAATTTGAAAATTTGGTTGCTATATTTCTCCTTATTGCTTAACAGTAATGGAACCATCAAAACTAAATTTTACGAACGCTAAGACTGTCTTTTATGGCACTGTAAAGATTAGAGAAAATGTTGCAAGATCCCTTACCAGTCTAATGAAAATTCTCAAAGTTCTTCTTTCCGAATGAAACAATTTTAGTTATTCTTCTTCTTCATATATTAAAATATTACTTACGTTAGGTAAAAATATATACAACTTAAATTGCCAGGTGTCAAGCAGAGTCAGCGACGAATCGTGAGAATCTTTATTCAGCTGGGAACTGAAATATGCAATTTTACACGTTGAAAAATAAAGCAAAAAAAAATAACGCTGTCTGGTGCCGGCACCCTGTCAGGCACTCTGAAGCGCTACCTCATAGTCAATCATAATAGTCTGACATGTCAAATTTATTATGTTTTTATGTACCTATATGTGAACATAGTTATGTCACATTTCTTTGACTTCTTATCGAAGAGGACAAACAAGAATGGAAATACCTGTGGATGGAGTGTTTGTAAATTCGACGAAGTTCGACAAAAGGTTAGAAAACCCTTTAACTAAGGTAAAGACACAAAAATCTGGGAGGTTTTTCTTCGACGATCTCATCAACAGAAAAGTCTGCCTTTAACAAAGCTCTCGTTAAAGATAACAAAAATATATATAAGATGACTAAAAAAAAGACAAACCGATCACACCTTAGTTCATGTAATCGTCAGATATTTGAGACATAAGTCCACAAGACATAAGTTCAAAATGATTTGATTGTGGAATTATGTCCCTCCAAAGTACGCTATAAGTCCATAGTTTATTTTTCAAAGATGGGACATAATTCCAAAATTTTGTAAGTAGAAAAATATGCTGTCATAAAAAACGTCAGACATGTTTTTTTACAAAGTAACCATAAAAAACAAAACCGGCCAAGTGCGAGTATCACTCGCGCACCGAAGGTTTCGTATTTGGCTAAAGTCCAACACATCAGATATTATTTGAAATCTATAATATCATTCAATCTTTCCCCTCTTCATGAATTCATCACAATTTAGATTAATTTAATTACTTAATATTTTTACTCTCAAAAATTACTCGCACATGAATCTCATTTTCTAATTATTACCTAGTACCCAACACACGCCAATTTTCCATTCTGTATGCGACCTGTCCGAATTAAAAACTATTGACTAAAAATATATTACTTTTATTTTGTTCTGTACTCCCCAAAAAAATGTATTATACTCTCCAACGAAATTAGAAAGCGGGAATGGGGTCAATTGTGCACAACTGCGTAGTAGATATTAAAACTTATGAGAGCAACGTATTTTACTTGGTAAAATTATCTTTTTTGAAAATATCTTGTAAACTATTAACTTTTCGGCAAAACAGTATTCAGCACATATATAGATAAGAACATGATCTACAAAAAAGGAATTTATGTATTTTTTTGTGAATCAAGAAATAAACCGTTTTTTTGGGCGAATGAAAATATTTTTTTCACCAGATTACTTATTAATCGAAAACCAATCGATGTATTCCTTCCATTGGTATTTGTCGTTTAACTAGAGGTTATACCGGATGTTGTGTGTAAATTTTAGCCTCCTATGTCAATCGGTTCTTGAGATAGACCTGGTAACAAAATTGGCTTTGTGGGTTCGGACAGACATACAGACAGACGGAGAGGCATCCGAGCGAAACTAATAAGGTTACGTTTTTTCCCTTTGGCTACGGAACCTTAAAAATGATGCTGAATCCGCCTTGGCATCATTCCGCATCAAACATTCATAGTAGAACCAATGTTGAATTGATACCCGATAGAATCTTAAAGCTTACGAATACATTTATGACCAGATGTGAGATGTGACTTCTAAGATAATCCTTTAATAAATGAATTATTATTTATTTTTATTATTATTTGTTAACCAATAATTAAAAATATACAGGTTAATCGTAAAAGGTAACACTAACAGCACTAGCTACAGGGCTTACGGCTGGAAATAAATGAATTACATGTGTTGTATCATACTGTAACATAAATATATATATTTTTTTCGTTGTTAAGTTATTTGTTATTTTATTTATTTGTTAATGTAGTTATTTGTTAATTTATTTATCTGTTAATATATTTATTTGTGAAATTATTGATTTGTTAAACTATCCATTTCGTAAATTTTAAATAAAGTTTTCCAGTCTTTCTTATTTTACTTATTTATTTTTTGTTTCTCTTAAATTGTGGGTTTTCTCGTTGTTTCCCTCAAAAATAAAAATTGTATTTATAACATAGAAATAAATTGTATTGTAAATGGTATTTAGTAATGGTGCGATGATTGTCTCCGTCATTTTTATTTGTGGTGTTAATACAATAGAAAACTAAATCGTGAACATTAACTCTTCAGTGGAAAATTTAGACGCCTTAATCACATTGTAGATGATTTTCGACAGGTGTGCGAGAGTTTCGATTGTCAACACCGATCGAACACAAAACAGAAAACGAAAAGGAAAACCAACAATTTCTTTTAACAAACAATGCGCTTTATTCAAAAGCTTAACTATGACTGCCTGGTGAATAAAAATCAACATAGCCCGCTGCTCAGCTGCTGTTATCGCTGGAGTGTTGTTTTACTGCTTAGCTGTTAGCGCAGTTGTATATGTACTTCTTGTTGGTACATAAAGCTCGTGCATCACGACTATAATGGTATCCATGACCTTCTGGAGGTCCAGCGAGTTGAATGTTTTATTAAGTGTCTCATTGGTTTCTGCTTGGTAATAAAATGGACCGGGAGTGGCCTTCCTACAAACCGGCAATTGGTTATAAATTGATAAGAACATTATTTGTTGTTAAAAAATCAGAGTATATTATTAGCGTGAAACTCTGTTAGCCTAGATTGTGCAAAATTCTTTAACCCCCAAAAGTGTCCGAAAATATGACAAGCTTTTTCACTTTGGTGAAAAATAGTGCTAATTATGTTATATGTATTAGTTTATGCTTCCCATAGCTCCCCACTAGGGCGGGCAACGATGAAAACAAATAATTTCTGCACGACTTATTGTCGGAGGCAATGAATGTGTCGTTTTTTCGCAGACGGTTAGTATAACCTTCGTTATGCACAGCATATATGGATCGATTCGAAAAAAAAAAACAACATTTACAAGACCAGATATCAATGGAACAATTTGCAACGTGCAACCACATATCAAATAAAGTTCCTTGATTTTACAACCTTTGTTTCTTGACATGTGAGAAACATTGCTTTTATATAGTGTTGATCATATAACTGCAACATTACTCGTATATTTATAAAAACAATAACGGAAAATGTAAATTGTTATAAAAAATGTATACCAATAAAACTACACATATTCAGCCAATAAAAATCGGTTATTATATATTATGTTGCTTACATTTATGTTTTTGCAGGTTTCACTTTAATCTTGATGGGTGCAGTTAATTGAATTTGAATTTATTGCTTGCTTCATAACAAAACGTTGTCGCCCAATTTACATTGTATATTTGCAGAGATTTGACATTTTTTGTTTTTTGTCTTTCAACTGAATCATTATTTATTATTTTTTTAAGAGAAAGGGTGCAGTTAAATTAAAATGAGTTATATAATGGAAAAAGTAAATATGTATACAAAAAATATGAAGCATACAAAATTCGAAGTAAAAGAGATTTCTATTTAGTTTTTTTTTTAACTACAATCACCAAGAGAAAATAAAATTTAATTAGGTTTATAAAAATATTGTCATTCAATGGACTAAAATACTTTGAACTCACTTTAAACAGATTTGCATTAAAAAAAAATTAGATATTGGTTCCCTTAGATGGACGTGGAAATCAGTTTCATTGAAATTCGGGGTATTAAATACACTGTGACACTGTCAATACATTTGCTTCAAACAGAAAACGAGTTGATCCAAATGAAAACCAACTACAATGATTCAAAGTAATTCAAGTTTAAATTAAAAAAAAAAATCCTTTTGCAACCAAATCATATTTGTCTTAAAAACTAACACTAACGTGTTTATTTCTTCATCAGCTCCTTTGGCTTGGATAACTGATTTTATAATACTTTAGGACTTATCGATGGCATCGACCTAAGAGCGCCGCTTACGAATTAAATATTTTTAGTCCACCGGCTTCATCAATCGCAGTTTGCACAATTCGATGGAACTTCTTCTTTTCCTTAATTGCTCTCTAAAATGTCTTCTTTTTTTAAATTAGGTGTATGTGTTATTTTTTGTTTCTTCAGACCTTAAAAATAGCAAACATTATTGCTTTGTAATATAGGTACCCGCTGTTTTCTAGATAGTATTTTACAAAAATGAGACCATAGCTGTCGCTTTGCAATAATTCTTCAGTGGGAATAACCCAAATTTTGGTAGAATTCTTTTGTAAAAAATTAGGGAGAATCTTTATTTTTAAGTAACGTATTAATTTTCGCAACTCATATTTATATATGAATGCTAAATGGAATAAAAGAAAATCTACCGCTTGCACAGTGTTAACGCCGACTCGCGATATTCTTAGTTACGGACAACGTAGAAGCGGAGCTTCATTTAAATCCACTGTGCTCAATATTACTTTGTAATTTAATTTTTATTTTTAAGCTTTCTTTTTTTCTTGTTATATACTTTTTGTTTCTTTTTATTTTTGAAATACATTTTTGCTTTAACCTACAGACGTTGTGTATTTGGTTTCTTTTAAAATTATTTCTCAAAAAAAGTATTCTCATGCAACGAAAAGCGGGACAAAACTGGCTATTGAACACAAAGTATGGAAAAATGCAAAGTCTGTCCGTTTCAATACCTTTTCACAAGAAGCGACGAATTTTTTTGAATGGTATGAATGTTGAATTGTTTTTTGACGAATTGCAAAATAACTCCGGCATACCTATTTCAAAGCAACCGTAGCCAACATGACAAAACTATAAACTAGAATTCCACCCAAAAATATAAGCCTCGCCCGATTCTAATAAGAATCGAAACTAACCAACCCGATGTCGATTCAGGTAGGTACGGAATACGTATTATTAATCAATTGAAGTATTTAGGGGATGAGTTTCAACAAGGTCTGGGCAAGGGCACATGCCACATATCAAAAGGACTTGTATTGTTATTCCAGTACACTTTTGTAGGTATGTAGGTACATAATAATACGTATTATATGAGATTGAAGTACCTACATTCCTCGATTTAACACATAAAGTTGTAGAAAAGGTTTAGGTTTTTCGTAATTTTTCCTTCCGTTTTTGGTTGCTATAGCTTATGGTAGCATGGTCGTAGTTACCTATTTGTATGAATTTCAGATCAAGGTAGTTCTGAGCGTTTGTACAGATCCTGCAGAAAAAAATAGTGTAAGCGAGTGCGGATGCATAGCGAAACGCAGCTCGATTTAAATTTAAAGGTGGCATACGTATCCTTCAATACAAAGCCAAATTAAAATTATCAAATCGCAGAAAAACTGTTCATGATTAAAGTGAACTTGTGTTGATGCATCTCCAGATTCGATGTACCGACTCACTATCCGGAGTAGCTCACAATTTCCTATTTAGCAACCATTAGACAACTCACATCTATTGGTATATAGGTAGCGATCCACCAACAACAGTTGACACATTCAAATTCGACTGAAACGTGCTCTGCACAATAATGCGCTCTGATTGAATTCTCAAAAGGCAACCCCATGTCCAATAGGAAATAATTGGAAACTTACTTCCTTTCATTCCACAAAGTCCGACTCCAGCTATACCAACAGGCAGAGCTATAGATAAATACTCGCACACAATGTGTCGGGATATTTACCTTCCTCATCGATTTATCTTTCCTGATGGAAGAACCTACCAGCTCTGCCGTTGCCAATGACCAAGCTAAGGTACCGTATTTGCCCGCATCCAGAGTCCGACCCCCCTCCCCCGGCCGCAACCCATGAATACCCAGTCGGGATATTTGTGAGAAATAAATGTGCGGGTGACCGAAATTCCTCGTCGAAACACAAAATTTCTACCGGACGGCAAAATTGTTTGCTCTGCCAGAAGAAGAGAGCACAAAACATCAGGGGCCACCGGGACAGCTGAGTGGAAGGCAATAAAATAAGTAGACCGAAAACTAACTAACAAGACAGGAACAAGTGAGCTTTTGTTCGAATCAACATCCATGGTTAGCAAAATCAATCCTAAAAGTTCATCATCCACCCTCAGCCTCACCCCCAAAGGTCCAGGACACTGTACACATTGATGTGTACCATTCAAGACGCCCATACCCAGCCCACACCCCGTGTTGCCCGATGCTATACATATGCCAGCAGAAGACACATCCACAAACCAACGAATCACCAAAACATTTTATATTTATGGGCTACGGAGTATACGTGTGCATATACTGATACTCGTACAGCGCTTTGCTACCTTGGGGCTAACAGAAGACGAATAAATACGAACGGCTAGAACAAACACTTAAAGAGTGGTTAAGGAAGTACAAGAAGGACACAAATAGAATCGGCTTGCGGTTTATTAGAAGAACCCTGTGTCCTGTGTCTGAGTGTACCGAGTCCTTTGTGATTTTCCCGCAAAGAAAGTGGCGAACGACGTCCAACAACGAAAGGATGTGAGTCGATGTGGATGTCCTCCTTCGTCCTTAAATAAATATTTGTAAACGCACTAGTGGATACACATATATGGAGCTGAAGCACACACATATCGTTAGAGAGATAATAAGGGATTTCTTCGTTAAATTTCTTTTTGTTCGGTTTATTTGCGCGCGCGGCGTCTTGGTCGTTTCGCCTTTCCTCCAAAAAGGAGCTGGGTTTTGGCAACTTTTTATAGACTCAAGGTAAATATCAACATTCCACCTGTGTCAAGGAGTTATGAGGGGGTGGTCGTTGTGGAATGGTCGCCACACACATTCGTTTGTATTTTTGCATGGATAGTTGTACCAGTTAGTAGGTTGTAGGACTATATACACACTCGGTGGGGCCCATTCCACGCAAATCTTCAAAGGACGTATCCCTGTTTGTTCAATCTTACGTGGAATTTCTTGTCGCAAAAAAGGACGAAGAAGAATATGTTGCCGTTGCCGTTGCCATTGCCATTGGCATTGGCATCCCCCTAACTTTGCGCTTTTCCACGGACGCAATTCACCGTGAGTCTTACACGCTCACCTGATTTCCGTTTTCCGATTAGAAGATAGATATCTGTATAGTTGGGGCAAAAATTCACAAATGTTACTTCCGACCATCCACACTTTCTTATTTAATTTTAGAAAGAGTTAGAAACTCAGGGGGGAAGCATTAGTCTGGGGACTTTGAAACTGCGTTGCCGTACATTTAAACTGGTTAAAGTAGATTTCAATTTGATGGTCTTCGAAAAGGATTGATTTTCATATTTCACAAGGATGATGACAAGCTGATATGGGCTTGAGGTGTCATTTAGACCAAGCGCCACAGGACATACTGAGAACAAGAGTTACTGAAATGCTTACTTTGAAACTGCGAATGACTTTCAATGACGGAATTCTCTGGTAGAAAACGATCATCCTCAACTAAACTTCGTACGTATACAGGCTACTTAAAATTTGAGATTAAAAAATCACTTCACAGTATACGTTTAAACGGAGAGTCTATATTTATATGCAACCAACTAACGTCAACAACGCGGCACACGATTACCACAAGTCCAAGATATTTGCAGGATAATATCTCTAAAATGGAAATGAGCTGAGATCGCATGCAGCATCGAACAATTGTATGCACCCTGACCCTGGACGACCGACAGTTTTATCCGCGCCTTTTGTTGAAAATTTCAAATTCGAGTAGCGTTTATTGCAATGAAATGAAAACAAAATGTTACTCCATGGTACGCCTTATCCTGAATCGTAAATAAATCCGCACAAAAGTCGACAAACTTTATAATTTTGTTATACTTCTGAGTAATCCTGTATTCGGCGAAAGAATCAACAACGAATGACGACCCGGGAAAAGGTACCACTGGCATTTTTAAACGGACAGAATATTTCCAAAACAATTTTTGCATTTCTGACATTATTTGCGTTGACTTTGAGACTTGAGAAAAATTCGAGAATGCCTAGAATTTCATCTCCTCCAGGGGAATGCACTTCCCTAACGAAGTAGGCAATTGGAAGAAAATTTCGTTCGCTGGCGAGTTCATCTGCGAATCGGAGGAGATCATTTCGATTCGACTCGTAATTTCAAATATTCGTACAAGTGTAAAAATCTTCTTTCTAATATTTGTGTTCGTGGTCAAAGCGTCCATTTCGCACAAATGAAATCGGTCCTCGTACGCACAACTTTCGCAAGCATTAGCTGTCAAACTATATTGACATTTTTTCTTTTTTTTTAGTTAGGTACTCAATGACAATATTAACTGAGACCAATTCGCTGGAGTTAAGATCAATTTCAAATTGTTCAAAATTCGGAATACAATTTTGGAAAAAAATAATTTAAAATGTAAAAAGTGTGTTGGACTACTAAGCGAGGGGCCCAGGTTCGAATCTCGAAAAAAAAACAATATTCCAACTCAAGGTTTTCATTCCACTGTCTTGAAAGAGCTTCTTAATTATCCGTTTGTAATCGGACTGAAATTGTGGATCTCTTCCATTCATTCCAAAAGTGAAAAACTCACTCTAAGCGAATGGTTGTGAAAAGCTAGTCTGAGGTTCCTACAGGTCTGTTGCGCCAACTTTTTATGTATTTATAAGCTGCCAACTGTGTGTCATAAAAGTATGAGTAACTAGCCACAATTATTAAAAGTGAAAAAAATTGCATCGATTTTTATCGATTAAAGATAAGTGCAAAATATTTTTACCGATAAAAATGATTTTTTTCATTATTCCAAATGAATAAAATTACCTACATATTTAATTTTGGTTTTTCTTCTGAAGTAATAATAATATTGAAACTGTGTTTTAAATATCATTTTCTCCCTTAAAAACTGAAAAAAAGAGTTCCAGTAATGTGAATCCCTCTCAAATCCGAATACGCCTTGTTTTAATTAGTTCACATTATCGAGGTAACATATACGCAGCGTTGCCAGCCAATTTTGACGAAAAAAACCTAACTTGAAAAAAAAGGTGCCTTTTGCAATAAAATAATGCCTAAAATATTTGTTTATGCAAATTGGAACAATAAATCAAAAATTAAACACAAATATAAAAAAATTAACAAAAACAATTTTAATTTGCAAAAAAACAAACTTAAATTATATGTAGGTATAAATCACAGAAGAAACGGGAACAAAATTCATGACTTTAGTTTCATGAGTAGTTTTAGTCCATCAGATCATCGTCTTTGTCCTTGAAATTATACATTGATTTTTGAAACAAGGATATGTGTGTCTGTTTGAATTGTAGACCATAGCAGTTTTTATGTTTAAAAAGCGACTTTGTGTGCAGATTTCCACTTAAAGTTTCTGTTTTAAGCCTACCTATTTCTGAGCTTTATCTTATTTAAATTAATGGATGAAAAAATCCTTTCAACAGTTGCCGAAGATTGCGACAAGCGTAAAATATGGTAGGTATATTAATTTTTCAAGAAAAGGAAACTTTTACAGCCATCTCCTTTTTCCAATTGAAATGCCTTTCTCCAGAACTCAGAAATATTCGTAGCATCAGTAGCAAGATCTAAATTTAAAAAGTCAATATACCTACGTTGAATGAAAAAAAATATATATATATATGTATATTTCCATTAAAAATAAAGATGCATTTTTGGAAAAGAAAAAGCCTTAAAGCCTTAGCTAATGAAATAATGCCTAAAATGCATGAAAAAGCCTAGGTTGGCATCGCTGCCTATACGTGGGCTGAAAACTTTCCGCAGGTGTCAAATGTGCAAAACATAAACGGTTCAAAACCAATCAACTTATTCGCATTAAAGACAAACAGTAATAAAATGTCTTAATCCACCTCAAAAATGCGGAGCTTTTAACTTTTAAGTATTTAGACATGTATTTCTGGCAACACTTCTGTAATTTTCGTCATTTAATTTAGAAATACCTACCTTGAATATGGTAATTGGGGGGAAATCGGCGCTGCCATAGCGAGTATTTTTAAAAGTCAAACACCCACGAAGACTAACTGCTTTCGGTATTGTTGGCCTCTCTTTAATTATGTTTAGCCTGCCTGAGTTGATGAACAAAGAATTATATTGATTCATATTATAATAAAATGTGAATGCCAACAGTTCACAAATCACAACTACGAGATATCATACAACCAGACCTCTGCAGTCTGCAAACTGCAACTGCAACTGTAGCTGTACAGAACTTTCTTTGGATAAATGTTGTGTGCTGGACATGTTTACTGGTCCTTGTGTAATGTGTTCCTCCTTACAACTTACAACTTACCATATACATATAAGATGAAAGATGAAACATGAAAGAATGGTCGGTGTCGGTGGTATATGGTATTGTAGCGAACAGGGGTAGTTTTGTTTTGTTCGATTGCAACCGAAACGCCAACAAATTTTGTTGACATTTTCAAGAGAGAGAGAGAGAGAGAGCATTGCTGTTGCTCTTTAAATTAGTGTTATAAAAATATGAATTTTCATAACAATTATAACAGTTGCAGATATTGACTCGTAGATGGCATTGCGCACTCCATCTAAATAACACGTCATCAATCCAATATGAATTTGAAATTCAACACTTTTTAAATCCGGAAAAGAAGGGATGAAATATGATTTAATTTGATGGAAGGATTTTTAATTCTGAGAATGAGGTAACTGTTTGTATTGTATGAACCGATTTAGGTACATTTATTTATCACTTCAATTATGTGAGTAGTGATTCTGAGAATGAGAGTTGTTCGCTGATGTCATGTCAGGGATAAGGGATTGATATGATAAGGATTGATGTTTCTAATTATGAGTAAAAGGTTAGGTAGGTAGAGAAATATAATTATAGATAATGGTATGCATATGAAGTTAGGTACCTTCTTCTTTGAAAAATAATATAATATTAATAAGACATTGCCATAATAGTTTTAGTAGCGTAAAATTAATAAAAAAAAAATGTGGGAAACATGAGTCTTTGACGGAATTATAATGTTAATTTTCAATGCGCGTTTTATTATCTTATATCTATTTTATTTTACTATTCTTTTTAGTAAAGTTTATATCTGAAAACTTAATAATTTTATTATTTGTTGGCCGTTCGATCATAGGGAACCGGTGTTCTTCAACACTAGTGGTTGAATAAAGGCAATTTTGTCCAAAAAAGTTGTTCCCGATCAGGAATAGGTAGGTACCTACCAGCTTTTAAATGATTGAAATTGTTGCATCTTTGAACTAAGTAAAGTTCACGCAGATTTGTTAAAAAATTGCTATGAAATAACTGCCGTAAAAAATGTTGTCTTTGAAAGATTAAATAATTTGAACGGAATTGCATTGATTTAGGGAATTTTGCAAACAATAAATTGTTAAGCTTATAGGGAGGAAAGACTTCTCAAATTAAGACTTCTTTAACGATTAGGAGAACCTATAAGATCGCTCCTGAAGAATAGCCTCCATTATGTGAAATAATAAAAAACCTCTTGCTATGTTCCAGTGCGAGACTAATTTATATCAGTGGCCGGTTAAGGGAGTGAAAATCGAACGCTTACTATGACGGAGCGACGGTCCTCATAGTGTGGTTGGCAGAGTTTCCCACCTATATCTCTAATGACTGACTACTATCCTCTACCCCTAATTATGATTTCAAGTTCACAATTTTACATTTGATAGTAAAAGCGAAAAGTATACTTAAAAAAGAAACCTCCCGAGTAAACCTTGAACCAATTTGTATCCCTCATAAGTGAACAAATGAGCGACCTCATATCGGGCAACTCATTAATCATTGAATGTGTCTCACAATTTAGTTAACCCTTTGCCCTGTACGTCAGCGACTGAGAAAATATGGAGTTTCTTTCTAATTCTTGCAGTCCAGTGTCTAAATATTATTACTATAACAAGAAGGTAACCTCGAAATTGAGTTCAAGATTTGACATTGACGAAGCCAACCCGTAGTTCCATCTACGTTGATATGGTATCCGGTTTAACTAGTATTTCCCCCTTTTACTTAACTGCACAAAAATAGTTATTCTTTGGCCAGTCATATTGAAGATGAACTGCTTGCATTTCCTTTTTGTTAGTTCTTATAGGAGAAGCTATTGCTTTCAGTGCATTGTGCATCTGATATCAAAAAACGTTGATAATAGCGTGAAAAAATGTGGAAAAACAGTAGTTAGTCGAAATATGCGTGAAAAAAACTAGTCGAAGAGCGTGTGAAAAAACACTTGAAAAAAATAAACGCTTAAAAAAACAGAATCGAATCGAAATTCTGTTTTGCAAGATTCTTAGAATCTAGTACATTTGTTGTCATTGCAGAACTAAAATTTCATAATTTTTTTGTTTTCGTGAACAACAAGGTCAATGGTTTTTTTTAAAAAGGAGGATTTTATTCTAAAAGAAAGAATAGACTGCAATTAAATTTGCCCAACAGACTTTTTGAGGCTTATTAGAAGCAAAAAAACAAAACATAAAATAGAAAATGCACAAAATATCCGCCGATCTGTCAAATATCATTATGAAAATCAGTAATGCCCTATCGTTCAATCGGACACAATTTTCAATACTTTTTATAGTACGCATTCAATTGTTTTTTAATACTACTTCACGATTGTTTTATGAGTGCATTTGTGTCGTAATAAAATCCCTTTAAAATTATTCAATAAACGAAACAAAGTTTTTTTTAATGTTGGTGGTCTAAAGATCCCAATTGTATCCTTAGCTAGTGAATATTTTTGAAAATGTAAATAATAGCTGGCTCATTCTTTTCAGAATAAAATAAGATCTTACGTAGGATGCCAGGAAACGTGTTTAGAACTGATCGCTTCCGGTTTTAAAAATAAATACAATTTGATCTATTAAAAATTTGTGTGGATTATAATGTTACTTAATTCGGAAACTTAGAACCCGACAAAAGCTTAAATTCGAATTGAAAAAATATAAAAAATATAAAGCGCACATTTTTATCCACGAAAGCAGGCTGTCATTATTTCCTCTTATGAATTCACATTAAATGTTTGTTATTTCGCGTGTATTTTGCTGAGTGCTGATAATTATATTTCTATTTCTGTAAACAAACTCCTGGTGGGAAGAGTTTGATAAAGGTTAGGTTGCAGCCAAATATGTATTTGAGTCTCTTAAGGTACTGAGAATTCTCGAAAAAATGTATGAGCGGTCCAAACTTAAGCAAGAAGATATTTTATTCTGTTTGCGACGACTGCTAAGAAAGTCTTGGAAATATCCCAAAAAACCTACATATAGAATTTTTAATTTGTAAGCATCAATTCGTAGCTTGCAAACTTTTAAAATGGATTTAAAAGGAAAACCAATCAAAAAGCAAAAACTAGTTGTCAAACAAAGATGGAATATTTTTATTATTATATTTTTTCCATACATTTGTACATTTGTCTGTTAGACTTAAAAACCGTTTGCATTGTTGTATTGCAACGAATAAAATAAGAAAACATTTACAATTCACTTAAATTTGTTTATAATTATTGTAAACGTTCAGGATGAACAACATCGTATTAAACTCTCTCCTATTACGAAATTTAATACCGTGATTTTGGACTGTTGGGCAACACTTGTCTTCAAAATGACATTAAGGGAGGATTTGCTTAGCTAATACCCCAGATAAACATGGCTTTCTCAACATTAACATTTAACCCTAAAGTTAGCTATAGTTTGGCAACTATATTTGTTTGGTAAAGGGATTTTGGAAAGTGTGGAGTCTTTTCGTAAACTGCCAGACTAAAGTCGATTATTGGTAAGGCCGAATATCTATTGATTTTTTTTTTAAATAATGCAAAATAAATATAAGAATAATAAAAAAAAAAGAAATGAAGTTAAAATTAAAAAGAAATACATACAAGTTAAAAAAAATAAAATGTTGTCTCAATCTCTGCTTTACAAAATTCCGAAAAACAATAAAAAATTTGGAAATTGCTTAAAAGCAAACTTTTGATCATTTTTCAAGTTATTGCCTTGCAGAATTTTGAAAAGCAGATTAAAAAAAAAGCTGAATTTTGACCGAAAACTAAAAAAAAAACGCTTCGAAAAACGAGTCATAAAACGCGAGAAAAAAAGGCATAAAAAAAACTTGTGAAAAAAGCTATAAAAAACGAACCAAACCATGTCTTACAACGAGCCAAAAACACATTAAAAAGCGCGAGAAAGAACCGCATAGCACCTTCTCTGACAACCGTCTGAAAAACATCCTAGAGTAAAACGGTCTTCGAAAAGCTTATCAATTCAGCCTAGCGTAATTACCTATAACACTTACCTGTTGCGTGAGAATTTATTTTTTAATTTTTACGGTCTATGGTTGAGGTTCTATAAACCAAATTTTCCATTGTAGGGTAGAGGTAGGATATTGGAGCTATTTAAAGTGGTTGCTAACCGAAAGACAGGTGAGCCCCCTGCTACCTATCTTTGCGCCTTCAATAATCCTGGCTCTCAGCCTAAAAGCAGTTATCTTATAGACCCGATTGATAAGAGATCCTTGGATAGATTAGGTTTGTAAGAACCTTATTTAAGGGTAGGTAAATGGTTGTTCTTGTGGCGGCAGCCACAGCTTCACTTAGACCATCAGTTGGGTCCATTGTGTCCCGAAAAAGGGAGCTGTAACTGGCATATAAATTGGTTTTGTGAATGGACCCTTTCAATGTTGGAACAAATTACTTCCTCTAACGCTGCTTCTTTTCGGTTTGAATCTTATATAATGGCAAACTATCCTAATGCAACCACATGCAAAGGTTACGTGTCCAACTTATTAGAACAAAAAATTCGTGAAAATTCACGGACATGTCTTTCCGAGATTGTAGTATAAACAATATATTATCAGGCATTTGATTTGATGATTATCTACCTCCTTAACTCCCAGCCTCCGAGCCCCAGTACCCTCATACCAAAGAAACCGCAGTCCCAAATACGTATACCATCAGTCACCCCTAAGACATGCCCATTCGTTTCTAAATTCAATAACAACTGCAGTGGGGAAAGTCGAAAATTTTCCAATTATCCTGGGGGCGTTTTTAATTTCCACGGCCATAATTTGGCGTTTACCAAATTTCCGGATGCAAATCCAAATTTAAAATAATATCCCTTGCTTCCAGACACAGCCAAGCCACACACAACAACATACATTCGCTGAACAGGTATGAAATCATCAATCAATCTGTCAGATTGGCAAAGACACAACCACAAGTCTAAGCTGCTCGCCTCGAAAGGAAGAAGGAAGGATATTAATAATTAGCAGAGGACTTCTCGCCGTGCCTTAAAGACCGCGCACCGTATGTGTTTGGCTCCGCTGAGCAATAAAGGCGATTAACCAGTCCTTCGTCCACACATCAGCCACACACAACACCCGCTGTATAGAGAGATCCTCACACTCATTATAACATACAGGCTTGCGAAAAGGACGTGACACTCGCTGTTGGGTCTGGGTGGCATCTTGGTGGCCGCCGGGACTCAAGTATCTCTTCTATGTGTGTGTGGTAATTTTTTTTTTGCCATTTCTTTGCTCCCATTCATATATAAGTTTGAGCTTATTTTTGTGACACGTACGTTGTTGTGTACGCTGCATGGCTTCAATCGTCCTGATGCCAACAGAAAACAGATATCCAAGGGACAGGCCAAAGCCGGGAATTTGTTCGCTCGCAAAATATAATAGCTAATGGTGGCTCCTTGCGTGAAACAAAAGAAACCATATGTCTCGCTCCTGGTAGCGGCACCGGCAACCGACAGCAGCGCCCAATCTCAATTGCTTCTCTCGGCTGGGCTCTCGAAAATAATCACACACAAGTGTAGTACTGTGTCATATGTCTGTGCTGCTGCCAAGCAAAGGCGTATATTGAAAACAAAGGGTTAAATTCACTCTCGAATGGTCAAAGGACATCGACGGGGTGGGTTTCGATGGCGTATACATATAGTGACTGGAAAGGACAGGAATATGAAAAGGGTTAATGCCAACGCCAAATACCACCTACCACATTGTGAGATTGGCCCAGCGTGCGGACTTACGCCATTGTGTGCGAGTCCGCCTTGTTCCTTTTTTGTCCTGCGAACTCTCATTGTTGTGCTGTTGGGTGGTGCGATGGTGGTCTGGTCGACGGAGGACTGGTGGTAGCTGGCTTTTTGCTCCTGCTGCATATATGCATGCAGGATAAGCGTTAATTTCTTTGCGAATAATTGAATAGGACCTTTTGTTTTGTGGAGAGATTTTAGTTATGGCAAGAAGTGCCTTTGTCCTGCTATTTCGATGATGATGGTGATGCCGTCGACGGCGATGGTGGGTTGTGTTCCGTTGATATGTGTTCATATGCGAAATACATACTACCAATCGGCCATTTTGAATTGCTTTGTGTGTGAGCGGATAGCTTGGATTTTTGCATGCAGATTTGATTATTCCAGCTGGAGTAGGTAGCCATCCTGCATATGCAAGTGAAGGTGGCATAGAGTGGCAATTGGACTGAATTTGAGTGCATGTACACTGAGGTAATGGGCTTAGTATTTAACCAATGTCAAGAACCATCCTTCAATCGAAAGTAATTTTTGTAGCGGAGCCGAATCCTGGCGGAGGAGTTTCCAAATTTAAAGCCATCCAATCTGACCATCAACATATATAGATGCTCCGGTTATTCGTATCCTAATAACGACGGTTTTGAATCAACAAGTTCGCCGTCAGTCTTTTTACAGATCGCCATCTGATTCCTTTCATTATGGCTTACAAGCGATTGGTCTCTTCTCGAAATTCCTTCCTGTACATTTGGACTCCTTTATAGGAGGTCGTTGGTGTAGGTATACTCCTTTTGCATAAAGCTATTTTTGATATGAGTCAGTTTGCATATATGAAAAAAGTGACATCGTCAGGGTTTAAACTTTAGTTGGGCGATAGCTTGCCGCTTAGAGGAAATTTGCCTCTTCGACAATTGTCTATGTCAGACAGGCAAAACCCTAGTAAACCAACCAATTTTACTCCAACAATTATTATGTCGCTATGCGCCTAGTTTGCTGAGATTGACAAACTTGGCCCCGTCTCTGGCTCTGGTTCGAAGAAGCTTCCCAAATGATAAGAGCTCCCATGAAGCAGAAATTACCCTAGCTTCTGGAAATGGACTACCGCTTTTGAGAATATCGAAATGCAGAGCTCAGGTCGATCATAAATAGGCTCTGTGGAAATAAGATGCCTAAATTCAGAATAGGCAAGTCAATTTCTGTCTTATAATCAATCGTATTTATTTAAACTAGATACTAGGTAGGTACTAGGAGTTTTGCCATGAGGGAAGGCACGTATAATCCTTGAGCTTCCTAATGTGAACGTCAAAATTGAGTAAACACAACCATATTTTAATTTCATCCTAGAATTTGGAAGGTGGATTTAAATAAAAAAGGTTTTTCTAAAAATGAGAAATTAACTCTTATTCGTTTATAAAATAATGTAAAAAGATTCGTACAAAATAATACAATAACAAAAAAATGCCCTTCCTGGGTTTGGGAATACATCATATTTTACGTGTCAAAAGTAAGCTAAAGCTTATAGAATTCTTATTATAACAAGCATTTTAATACAAAAAAGTGAAATTTAATTCTTTGTTTGTCCTCCTTTTGATTATTTAACGTGGCTTAATCTGCGTGGCATAGATTTCACAAGCTTCTTTGCCACATGTGGGGAAATCTTGCCCCATTCTTCAACCAATGCTTGCCTTAGCATTTCTTTACTGCTGGTTCCTATAACACAAAGCGACAAGTAGTTGTAGGACAAGTGAATTTCGACAACTTGTTAACAATTGTGTAATACAAAAAAAAAGTCCGTGAGCACTGTGACAATTGCGACAAGTGAAAAATTATATAATTTCCCCTTTCCTGTAACCGACCATGACAAATGTCAATAAACACTTGCAGAACTGTGGTTCAATGAGGACAGGCGATTTGAATATTGTCAAAAGTTTAAACATTTTGCCAAAAATACATACCTTATTCCAATTCTTATTTTGCGGATCAAAATTTATGGTTTTCGCCAGGGTGTGTATTTCCTTTAATTTTAAAAATTGATCTCCTTTTGTTAGGACATCACTGAAAGACCCAAAAAAAATAGCTTTACCACTCATGTTTTAATAAAATATCATGTTTTTTTCCGCCCTGATTTTTGCCGTCTTCAAATGTTAAACACCTGTCGAAGAATGCCGAAAAGTGAACGGAATTTAATTCTTTTGACAAGTGCAACGGCTTACGTTCTGTTGCAGAATTAAGTTATACTCGTCGGACAAGCATATAGTTGGACAAGTGAATTTAGACTTGTCAACTTGTCATGCTGTGTTATAGGCCCCTGATCTCTCTTTCTCAGATTTGACGATCCAATTGCTCGAGTACATACTGTCTGGTGATTGTGCAGGCTGATAAGCAGTATCGGCGTCCTGTACAGCAACCATTGATTGAAAAGGTAAGAGTATGCGAAGGGTCATTGTCTTGTTGAAAAATCCAATTCCTATCCAAACCTAATTCGTCCCTGCTCGGCTGCAAATTTTCTCTTGATATGTTTAAAAAAAACCTTGTTCATTCATTGTACCATCAATGAAGACAAGATTTCCCAGCCCAAATGCTGCCATATACCTATGCAGATGCACCGTCACTGGGCTAACCTGACGTCCTCTTTTTATCGAAAATGTTTTTGAAAAATAAAGTAAACCTCTCTTTTTGATTTTCCGGCTTCCGGAATTTTTCGAACAGCACAATCAGGCCTAGTCGGCAAAATCTTTTATCAATTTGTTCTGTTATTCTGTTATGAATTTCCATACAACAGTTCAAACTGTTAAAAAATCTTTTACGGGCTCTAAAATTGGTATTCTGTGTTGAAAAATCTTTTATGAATTCTATGTTAAGAATCATAACAGAATAAAAGATAGAATTTTGTGACTTTTATTATAAAAGATTTTTATTAAATAAAGACTTGGATTGAAATGTTTCTCTATATAATTCTTAGGCAACGAAATGCTTACAAATGGAGACAAAATGTAATAAATGTGTGAAAAAAGTATAATAATTGAAAATTGTTTCTACATTTATATTTTTGTTTAGCCGAAAACACACATCACTTTTGCTGGAACTAAGATTTAATATATTAACCTATTTGATCTTCCTGATGTGAGTAATAATTCAAAACTTTACTCCTTTCACCGACGCGACAATTTTATGCTGTTTTGCAAAAAAATTATCAGGTGCCCGCTTTTACAAAAGAAAACAAAGCTGTTTGTTTTGAAGGTTCGTAACAGATTTCAATTTTCGAAGTTCTAACGGGTGATTTTTTAAGAGGTTTAGAACTTTTTAAAAAAAAAAACACAAAAAATTCGAAAAAATGAATGAAATATTTATTTGAATCGATAGTTTGAACCTTGCAATTTAATGTTTAAATATAATTTCATGCAAATGTTGACCGCGGCTGCGTCTCAGGTAGCCCATCCGCTGAGTCCAATTTTGGCATACTCTTTCACACATATCGGCCGGTATCTCACGAATGAATGCATGGATGTTGGCTTCCAGTGCGTCAATCGAAGCGGGCTTGTCCCTATACACATTAGCCTTGACATACCCCCACAAAAAATAATCTAATGGTGTGAAATCGCACGATCTAGGCGGCCAATTGACCGGCCCGAAACGTGAAATTAACTGTTCACCAAACTCGCCTCGCAATTGCGCCATTGTTTCGCGTGCTGTGTGGCATGTGGCACCGTCTTGTTGAAACCACATATCATGCAAGTCAAGAACTTAGCGTTCACCATTGACAGTAACGCTGCGATTCGCATCATCTTTGAAGAAATATGGCCCAATAATGCCGCCGGCCCATAAACCGCACCAAACAGTGGCTTTTTCGGGATGCATTGGTAGCTGTTGCAATGCTTCTGGCTGATCTTCACTTCAAATGCGGCAATTTGGCTTATTTACGTACCCATTCAACCAAAAATGAGCCTAATCGCTGAACACAATTTTTAGATAAAAAAGCGGATCCTCGGCAGCACGAATTTTGATAGTAAAATTCAATAATTTGCAAGCGTTGTTCATTTTTAAGACGATCCATGGTTAAATTGCAAACCAAACTGAAGCTGTTTGACAGTGACACAAGGTACTAAACACACGTCAGCTGTCAAAACCAGTGTTGCCAAAACCAAACCAGCTAAAAAATCACCCGTTATATAGTTGGATTTATCGCTTTTTGAGGGATTTTCGATGTATAAAAAGCCTTCCGTAGGATAAAGGGAAACAGCACGAAATCGTGGGAATTTTACCAGTCTAACAAAAAAACATTTTTGCTGCAAAAAACTGCTCATGTAAATTGTCTTTTATGAACATTTTGTAGTACCTACCACAAAAAATAGTCATAGTAATAAGTCAACAATCTGTAATTTTGGAACAAAGGTTACAATACGAATTTTACTTTCAAAATTAGAGTTTTTCGCAAAAAAGTATCAAGGGATTTTTAAGGGAATTTAAGTATGTACTGCCAAATGGGAAAAATTACCACGCTTCGTGGGATATATGATCAAATTTAAAGATGATTGTGCTGACGATTGATTGTTCTGACGTTCACAGTACCTACACCAAATCTTTGCATTTATATATGTAAGATTTTAGAAATTTATTTTTTAATTTGCATGTGGGATTGCAGAAAATAGAGTGGAAGATCCTGATTGTGTAGTGTAAGCTCCAAGTGGGTGGAATTATTCTATTGTGCATATTTGATACGGTTAAAAAAAAAAAAAAGAAATGGGTAATAATTGCTAAAAATAAGTTTTGTGTCATTGTTATTGTACTTTTATTGGAAGTGCACTACCTAATGAGTTTTAAAAGGATGTATGAACACAGACCGGTTTTTGGGTAGTAATTTTTGAGAAATAATTAAAAAAAACTCATTTATTCGAATTTCTGGAAAATGACTAAGTATGGGATCCTATTTCGAATATTTCTGTTATCTTTAAAATGTATTCTGATAAAAACATTTAAAAAAATTAGTAAAATTTGTCAGACAAAACAGTAACAAATATTGCAAGGTTTAGTTCGAAAAATACTATTGCTACTACTACTTATCTGAAAACTGAGTAAAACATACTATTGGGTATGTAAGCTTTACACGATTTTTAAAGTTTTATTGAAATCGAATTTGGGGTTTTCGAGATAGGGACAGTTCTTAAAATTAACGTTTTCGGTGATTCCAATTGAAAATTAAGAATGCATTAATTTTGAAAACATCAATTTGACTCTAAAGTTTAAATTTTTGTCAAAATCGTTATTGCCGTTTACAGGTAGGTAAACTAAACAAACCCAATTTAAAAAAATACTATTTTCAAAAATCCATTGTACGATAATATAGATAAAAACTGAGTTTGCTTTTAAGTCATAAATGACCATATTACCTTCCAAATGAATTTTTGTTACAATCGTATGGACCGTTTTCGAGATATGTCTAAATTTCAAAAGTTTTTGCTACCCTTATACCTATGGCGCGAAAGCACTATTCCACTCTATAGATGGGGGAAGACCAACCCACAAAATTCATCACGAACGTGTAATCATACATCAAGCGTGCACACTGCACACTCACCCAAACTTATATGATGCATTCTGAATGCTGCATGCACCGCTCTAACTCAGCAATCGCCCGGAGCAACCATATCACCATGAGGAGTCCAGTCTTTACCACCAAATGTGCATATTCCGAAAACAAAAGGACTAAAAAGCTGCAGTCCTGGTGCGATACAACCAGGGGTGAGGCAACCCGAGTATTCGTGGGCTGAAATTTCATTTCTCAAAAGGAAGCTGCAAATGGGAATTCCAGAAGAGTTCTTTCTTTCCTCAAAGAGCACAGTACTTCATCTGATTTTTATACCTCAGCTCATGCCAACCCCAGGACAAAGCCAGTAATTTCTCTATATACCCTCTCTCGCCCATCCCATATACATAAAGCATATCGTGTGTCCATGCAAATGCAATTTGCACACGAAGTCCCCCTGAAATGTATTCATTAATCGTGTGCACATGACTTTGTGATGACGACGGCGGTCCCATATGTACAAGCCGTTCCAGACAAAACGTCCTTACGGTGTAGTCAGATATGAGTTCTCTGAAAAGCGCCAGCATACCTGCCTGCATTTCTTTGTGTCAAAACCACGGCCATAGCGTTGTGTTGCACAAAACGAAAAGCAGAGATGGATAAAACCAGAAATCAGAAAAAAAAACCGCAAGCGTAGAAAAAATCGTCGGTTACTTCCCTAACAAGTTGGAATAGCCTCGGCAGGACATCAACCCATTCGAGAATGTCGCCCTGCAACGGCTCACTGTGGTCGTATAGTCGTCATTATCCTTTTGCGCCGTTCTTGCTGTCCCATATCATCAAAAATACTCCTCTCTCTCCCAGTGTCTCAGCGGCGGCGACGACGACGACGATGACGACGACGTTGTACTTTCTAGTGCCTCCTCTAGTGGGTCCTTGCCGCCCATGCTGTACGCTATACCTAAAACCTCTTCCATTTTTGTACACATGCACACATGTACCACGGCGTCGCCTGCACATTGCATATTCATATTTGGTCACATAAAGTGGTTAGTTGATTCTGGATCTGTGTACAGTTTAAGAGTTGTTAGACCAATGCACCGTAGAAGATGGGCTTTTGTGCAGCACTGCAGGCGAATCTCAAGAGTATCCTTGTGCACTGCTTTCATTCGCAATGTATTTCCGTTTCCTTTGAGCGAGTGTATGCCATATGCAGCTACATGTACCTATGCGAAATTCGAATTTTGTTCAGCGCGGGCGTTAGACGGCAACACAAGGACACCAATTGTATATGCGCCTTTGTATGGCTGTAAGTGAAAAGCAATTTAATTTTCTATCTCTCCTCAGACCGGCATAGTCCACCCCCCGATTTGGCAAAATAAAATCCGACTTGATTAATCAAAGCGTAAAAGTTGTAACGCAGAAAGCATTTCTGCGTTTCTTTGCAACGCGTACCCCAGGTATCAAGGGCGGTTAAGAGTGCCAACAGCCAAGACTAATTCAAAAGTTTGTTTATTATTTTGGTTATATGGCGACGAACAGATTAGATTCTAGGATCTGCCAACTGTCTACCAAAATTTCCAAAAATGCTCATCATTTAAGGCATATTTTCAGGTCAAAATTTCTGAGCCAGGGCCGAAATTAATATCTGTAGCCAAATCCTTATCCCATTCTCGAGATCACGGCACAAGTCCCCTGCAAATGGAAATGGGCCTCAGGCTCGATCCCTTTAAAAACACAAATACCATTTTATGGTTTTATCGACAGCGCCACCTCTCGCGAACGTCTAACATCATCTTGAGAGTATCTATATCTAGAGCTTCTGCATTCAGCCGTTCGCACTCGGCATCAAATTGCGGGTCGCCTCTATTCATCCCAAAAATATAAAAATGGTTTTCAGAAGCAAGGGTACCTCTATGAACCTATTGCGCCATCTATTCTAAGATATTGATTTCCTACAAAATTTCCATCTCGAGATGTTAATCGATTCTGACATAACGATGATAGAGGAACTCAAAAGTGGGTCGAAAGATTCTGTCCGTCTGCATGCCTGTCTGTCCGTATGTCCCGAGGCCCGGATCTCGTTGAAACTTCAGATTTGAAGTTTGGGGTCTTACAGTTGGTGGCCGTTCTTTTAAGCTGAACATTAATGGTACTTCTCATACAAAATTTTCGTACCAGTTTGGTTTGCTCGAAAATGGTCCATACGTTAGCAACATATCTCAGGTAAAATGGTCATTTATAACTTAAGAACAAACTCTGTTTTTGTCAATATTATCGTACAATGGATTTTTCAAAAGCGTTTTTTTTTTTTTGATTTTCTTTAGTTTGCCTTAAAACGGTAAGAAAGATTTTGACTAAAAAAATACTCTTTGAGAAAAATGCATGTTTTACAAATTTCTGTCTTTCAATTCGAAGCACCGAAATAACTCTAAAAAAATAAAATGGAATAAGTGCCAATAATTTCCATAGAAATTGCGAAGTTATTACAGGTGAAAGAACTCCAAAGTGTTGGGACTATTCCCATCAATTTTTGGATTTATGCGATGCAGATAAGACCGGTTTTCAACAGTATAAAAGGAAACGTAAATGCCTTCGATGCTGAGGGAAGGTTTTTATGTTTTTTTACCTACTTCGAACATCAGTTGATAGAAAGAAATATGAACTTTTTTCTGTTATTAAATTAAATGCCAAAAGGATTTTCCGTTTTTTGAGGCACACTCGGACAACATCTGCAATAAAAGCTTATAATGGCGTGCTAGCGCGGATGATACAAAAAAAAGAATTTTTAAAATCTTAAAAATTTTGCAAAACAGAAGAGTTTGCAAAAAGCTAAGATTTTAAACTACTTACATCTAGCGACTGCTGGTGTTTTCTAAAAATAACATTTGTGTAGAAATGGAGCACCACACGATTACGATATTTTTGATGATAGTAATCTTTGAGACGATAGAGATGATCACATCGATGAGGACGATATACCAAGCACTAGCTCCAACTGCAAAGATCGCGATGACGACGATGAATACTTGTGCATAGTTTGCTGCGTTACACGAACATGACCCAATATTCTTCTGTTGCCCTGTAAGCATTTAAAACTGTGTGCCAAATGCTTCAACAAGCTCCCGTCGACTTTGTAAGCATGTTTCATGAAATAAATACAAATGTTTTTCTTGTTAAGTGGTGACCAGGTATTTAATAAATTGAAGTAGTTGTATTAGAGCTTACTGGTCTATGTTTTCCGAATCAAAATAGAAATAAAACTATTTTATTCATTTCCCGACGTTTCGTTGATGTTTTTTCAACTTCTTCTGGGGACTTATTATTGGGTTTTACATTGGTCGAGTGGTTTTGACCATTTTTTTTAAATAAATAAACACAAATAGTATACGTATAACATAAACACTATACAAGTAAAAAAATAAACAAAATTACTAGACAAGATAAGATTCTTGTCTAGAAAAAACATCAACGAAACGTCGGGAAATGAATAAAATAGTTTTATTTCTATTTTGATTCGGAAAACATAGACCAGTAAGCTCTAATACAACTACTTCAAAATACAAATGTTGCTTTCCACCACTTAGGGACTTTTTTCATATTTTCTTATTAGGAATTAATTCATGATGAATTAACTCCTAAATGTTTGGACTTATTTCCACTTTTGATTCAATTAGCTTTAGAGTTTGTTTCATTCAAAAAGTTTGGAGCTATTTCATTTATTGTTAGACGTTAATTCCTTTGCAGTTAATTCGTATATTCCAAGCTTACATCCCGAACAATCAACAATGTCTAATACGCAGTTTCGAGGTAAATAGTAAAGCATAGTTTTTCAAACCTGCCTTTTTATATCCGCTCCGCCATCTATCGAAAACTTTCTAGTGTATTCCAAATATTCCGGTTGGTTCTAGAATTAGCTCCAGTGGAAACTTACAATTATTTGAGTCTCCAATTGGAAGGGGAACGTGTTTGGGGACAAATGGGTTGTTTACACTTCACCATTTGAGGTTCCACGCTTCAATGCACACTACAATATTTGTGTAAAATAATAAATATAAGTTTTATTTAAAGCTATTCAAAATTGTGTTTTATATTTTGAAAAAATCTTGAAAAAAATTAATTGCTTATTTCGGAAAAACAAGATTTTAAAATTTTTATAGGTAGGTACTGGAACCAGTTTTACCAAAAAAATATTTGGAGAAATCTGAAATTATGACAACTAAAAATCTGCAATGTAAATTTCACTGCAAAAATCTTAATTGACAATTTTTTTTTTAATTAAGCAACAATAACAAGAAAAGAAGAACTGAATAAAGAAATTATGGCATACAGCGAAAGCAATTAGTGCACACAAAATGTTGAACTTTTTTTTAAGAGAAAAAAATATAGAATTGCGAATGCAGACAAAATCTGAAGTTTAGATTTCTGGTTGTTAAAAGTCTGCAGCTAGGTTGAAAATCTGCGAAATGCAAACAAAATTGCACTTATGGCAACGCTGACTGGAGTGTGTCTTCTTCTCATATTTTTAGTTTTTGTTTAGATAAACTTTTTAGTTTTATCCTATTAGAATTTGATATTTCGATGACAAAATAGGAATCTCATGACACCACACTCTTCGAAATCGGTCAAGGCGATTATGCTACCAGGAGGTCACCTCGGAATAGACATAAATACGCGCCACTCACAATATACCTACCCTCTTTCTGTGCCCAGATATGGTTACAAAGACGTCGGAGACTAAAACAGGGCTCTACCATTTAAGAGGTCAATTGGACTGTTCTGTTCTTTTTCATACATGCCCAACTGATTTCTTTAACGTAGCTGCAACTGGCAGCTTATTCTGAATGCAACTCTTAATTTATGCAATTTTTCTGTGAGGAAGGTGTCTAATATCGCTTAGTTAGTTGTACCGATTGGATCTTGTCTTTGTGATTAGCGAGTGATATCCGAGAGTAAGAACGTTTTCCTCCTCCATTCCTCACAATGATGAATAGATTCGGGAAACCGCAGTTCCAGGGTCTTATTTTTAAATAAAATAAAGCCATTCGTACTTTGTTCCTTAAAACATATTGGTCTGACTCCGATGCCTCTCTAGGAATTCGAAGGAGTGCTTCAGATCAAGTTAACTATTTTTTCGAAGACTCAAAAAAAGTTCTCTGGGAAATTGAGATGCACTCACTGCAGGGTGTTGGCTAATTTATTATCCCACTGGAACCAGTTTTATGGAGGTCTAATTTATTTTTGTCGGCCTTACGCATCTTACGAACGTTTTAGCACAATTAAGAAATTCAATTTAATTTCCTGGTCTTAATTTTAAGGATAATTTAATAAAACAGCAAATACACATACTATCCACAAAGCGTTCCAGTAATTTATAAAAATAAATTAAAAACACAACAATTACTTCTACACGCACTTGTAGCAAACACTTTAAGAGGACAA
The DNA here is from genome assembly GCA_949126925.1 of Cheilosia vernalis. Taxonomy (NCBI): domain Eukaryota; kingdom Metazoa; phylum Arthropoda; class Insecta; order Diptera; family Syrphidae; genus Cheilosia; species Cheilosia vernalis. The sequence continues at coordinate 22,407,976 of OX421360.1, forward strand.
ATAATGCGACGTATCCTGCCCTATCTAATTGCTTCGTCCTTTTATTAACCCGTAGCTATACAATATCCATACGTTGTGCGAGTGGAAAACAAAAAAAAAACAAAAAAACCCTACCAAATCACCATTTTGGTTCACTGGGAACCTTTCCTTTCCGCCTCATACATATTTAAAGTTTACAACGTCCTTATCCTTATCCACATCTGCACATTCGACCGACCGAGACTGGCTTTGCGAAGAAAATTCCAAATGTATTCGATGGACATGGGTCGGGGTCAAATAACACACGACCATCATTTTCCTTAATAATACATGAGAGTTAGAGGACGTCTCTATATATACACGTCCTGTACCGTCATCCGGCTGTATAGCCATGCCATTGCTGAAGAATCGGCTCAAGTTCAACCCTTTTGCATTTGCTTACATACCTAATACAACCCTTAATTTATATCTACCCACGTTCGATGTGGTATGGCTAGCTACTTCATCGAGGGATGCCAACCGTAGATTTACCCGTATGTATGTGTGTAGCTGTAGCGTATATGTTGCTGATCTCACATATCCAACTTTGAATTCTGTTGCCATTGGTGTAAAAGGGTTCGCGTTTGAAAAATTAAACAGCCGAAAAGGAATATTCCGGGGTGACCATGATTAACGACATAGGAAAAATTTAAATCCTAAAAGTTTTGGGCCATCAGCCACCAGCCGCACCAGCCACCATCGTGCCGTAGTCCTTCAATGGAACGTCTTTTTCAATCTCTACAGTTAACCGCTACAATATTTATCCAATTTGGGGATAGTTGATGTATGTATCTGGAATATAAATAGTCATGTTGAGCAATTTATAAAGGTTCTTTGGAGCTGGATGCCTCAATATTAATTATATCGTATTTAAGCTCATTCGAGCTGCAAACGAATGAGATGTATCACGTGTCCTGACAGTTGTGCGGTTCATATTGTTGTATGCAAATAAGTCGAAAGTCCCAAAGCGTCCACCATACCCGTACGTAACCATTATAGTGACCACTATATATCCAAGAGTTAGATTTAAAAATAAAACAACCATTGCCCAGGCCCATGTTTCAAAATACCAACAAGGAGCTCTATTCGGGTGCACCCTAAACTCCACACACAGCGATGGGACATTCGAATTCGTTTGAAGAAATTACATCCTCGCAGATAGAAGCGGTTGTTAAACTCTTGCATAGGGCAACCCTTCCTCAGCCATAAACAGTAAAGTGGACTCTAATTAGGCTTTTCCGAGCTATGCGTACGACACGTGGGTCACTGTACCTTGTACCAGGCACAGGGTTTAGTTATGTGAAATTATATTAAGTGAAACAAACGGAATGCTTAAGCGGGGATGTTTATTTAATTTGATGATATTGCAAGGATAGTACTCAACGGAATGAACTTAACGATGGGAACATCGCAATACTTTTTTTCTTAATGAAAAAAGGAATGCAACCCCTCTTGTGATGTCCCAAGGTTTTTTTTTTTGGTGTTTAAGGTGTTCGCAGTCACTAAGGTTACAAGAAATATACCGAGTCGAAAGGTATTTACAGAGAGCGCTTATTCTGGACGTGTAAATGACCAAAGAGATATTGTCTCGGGTGGAATCGGTCCATAACACGACGCCAACATGTCCTCCGCTTCAGTAAAATTAAAGACACTAATTGGGCCATGAGACAGAGACAGTCCTGAAAACGAAAGGAATTTCCATTGAGTCCAATTTGGTTTTTAATTTCAACCTAGCATAGAGTTGGGTTAGGGACGAGTTTTACTATAGTTTGACAATCAGGTTGTGAGACTCATGCGGCTGGAAAGCGAATAAAAGATCTTGATTTTTAACTTTCTCGCCTACGTAGTAAGAGAAAAACATTGTTCGAACTAGAATAAATTCTGACATTACGATGGTAGAGGAACTCAAAAATGTTGGTTGCGCAATTCCGTCCGTTTGCCCGTATACTCCTAAACGGCTGCCAAAATTTGGTTTCAATTTTGGGTTTTGTAGTTTGTCGGCCTACAGTTGAGGGCTGTTTTTTTTTAAAAGTTAACCTCAATATTAATGGTAATTCCCATACGAAATATGCATATCAATTTAATGTGTTCAAAAACGACTCTACCCCTTTCATCCAAAATTGTTATTTGAGCTATATAATAGGGAAGGTTAAGACGACACATAAGTAGGTATACTCATTTTTGCGCTGAAAAACATAGTACATTTTGATATTAGGTCGAAAACGTTTCATACGATTGTAACAAAAAGTCAATTCTAATTCATAATGGTCCTTTCGAACTGAATTTTTGGGGAAAAATGCATTTTTGAAAAATGTGGTCTTCTTTGTTTATCTACCTGAAAAGAACGATTTAGACCAAAATACATACTTAGAGTAGAATTGGTGTTTTTTAAATTTATTGCGTCCTTAATTTTCAGTTCGAATCACCGAAAACGCTCATTTTAGGAACTGCTTAAGTCTCGAAAACACTATTTTCCATTTGATTTAAAAATTTGAAAACCAAACGATATTTAATACTCAGTTTTTAGCTAAAATATACCTTTTTTTGTCTGCGTAATTTTACAAAAAACGCTCTTACGATTTTGATCAAAAAACATATTAAGGAGACAATAGAGTGTGTCTTTTTTAGAGGTATATAACCTTGAAATGGAATAAAACAAATACGCTTTTTTTTTAAATTGACATGAAATTGACTTTATTCGAAAGATACTCTTTTAGTTGTACAAATTATTAAATACCAATGTAAATTAGAAACATATTTTTTCCTGCAACCTTGTCAATATTCCTTCCACCTCATCGGGAATCTTTAGTATACTATTCGTTGGTCACTTACTTGCTGGTCGGTATAAAAACTTCATGCAACAAATAAGACACGTCCTCAAATCGGTCATCTATTTCGAGAAAGAAAAAAATGCGTTTACTATAGCATAGAAAGGTTTTTAAGCGTAGTCCTAAAATGTACAATTTAGGACCCATCCAGTCTCCCTCAACATTTACTGGTTTTTAATTTTTACGCCCATATTGCCCGTTGTCCAAAAGGTGCCTTCGATTACAAAATCCAATCGTTGTCCTGTGGAGATCGCCAAGAATCCATTCGTATCCAAAATTCGGTTTTACTTTTCCGGACTTTCCGGCTGCGACTCCAAAAAGCCACAATGCTCCGAAACAAAAACTTCAAGTCAAACTCACCCATTCAGATGCAATTACTGCATTTGAAATACAATGATACAATTACGTCGAACAAATCTCTTCGACAATCTCAATTCGCCCCTCTGAATCATCAAAGTGACAAAGTACAATAAAATATGATTTAAATAAAAAGAATCCTCAAAAAAAGGGGTTAAACTGTGGAAAAATGAACAAAGGCTAATTTCCATGTAATTGAGTGTCAAGTGTCAAGCAAACAACGCACACAGCATCAGTTGGGTGCTCCTGCCAGCATCCCAGCGATTTATTCATTTCACTAAAAGGATTATTACATATTTATAGCTGCCATAGAAGAGGCAGCCAAAAACGAGTTTCATTCTCGTTCACCACTATTAGGGGTATTGAATGCGTGCACTGCAAAACTTTGCTTTTCGCTTCGTGGATAATGGAATTGAGCTGTCATGTGGACCACAGAATCCAGTTTTGATTCGTATATCACAGAAAAATATCCGATAAATTTGACTCAAATTGAAAGGGACGATTTGACTTGTTGACCAGAGTTTTGAACTTGACATTTGAACTTTTCACCTTCGTCTTGTTGCCGCTGCCAAAATAAGAAGGTGAAACTGAAATAGATCTGAACCAGTTGTCATACCATATTAGATACGAGTAAATAACAAGATGGGCATTTATGTAAAAATCTTACAATCCTTGAAATTGATAAGGTAAAAGCTGTTGAATAAATGAAAAGTAGAAAATTCGTGTTTACTCATTTTCTCTCCACCTATTGAAATTTATATGATAGTAGCTGTTCCCTGTTGTCCAGTTCCCGCTGGTACGAATTAGGTACGCTCCCTTACTCCTATAAATTCTCACTCAGTGAGAGACACACACACAGTTATGGATCGCTTTTGTTTATTTATTTATTAATTTATTTATTCCATCAAACAAAGCTAACAATACTTTAGTGATTATTAATTAATAATATTAAAAATAAATACAAAAAGTAAAATAAAAATTAAAAAGTGGAAAAAAAGAAAGAAAAAAAAAACTAAACATTGCCACCATTAAGGTTACCTACTAAAAATTAATAGCAAATTATTTTAAAATGAAGGTCTATTTAAACTAAATTCGATCATAACGCAAACAGTATTGATAAGGAATTTTAAAAAACAATCGGTTTCTTAGCATTCTCGCAGGAATATTGAAGTTGATTAAGGACAGGATATCAGAACAATCAATACGATTTTCCAGCACGTCACGAATTAACATAACCTCAGAGAACTTTCTTCGAATGTTGAGAGGCAAGATTCCAAATAATTTGCACCTTGTAGCATAGGAAGGCATATCTATGTCCCAGTGGAGCCTTTTCACTAGAACTCTTGTAAAACGTTTTTTGTATTCTCCCGATTCTAAGAGAATGAACCTCATACAAGGGATTCCAAATAGTACTACAATACTCAAGAGTGGACCTAACAAACGCAAAAAACAAACATTTCAAAGTGTGCGGATCACAAAACTCCTTTGAATTGCGCAGGATAAATCGTAACAATTGAATTTAATCATCATCGGATAAATCGACACAGTTCTTATGAGTTATGAAAATGACGACCACAAAAATATCCACACTCGACAATTTCAACTTTTTGGGAACGCTTTATAGTTAGCTTGCATTTATCACAAGACTTACAACCGACTACGAGAGAAGTTAGAGAGATTCCTTTGTAGTAGGTAATCTATGAAACATGACAGATTACGTCTTAATTCAGAAATTCAAAAAAATGGTAGGAAAAGTCAATTAAATATCTGGAAAACCCTAAGAAGTTTGTTAATTTCGTACCAAATTCGTTTATATATTTACCTACCAATGAAAGTGAAGCTGTATTAAATTAACAACAATTCGATATACTGTATACTCCTAAAGTTATGACGATTGGTATAAAATGTAGGCGCCAGATTTCAAATTGTTGAACATGTATCATCTGCTCCAACAGAAGTCTTAGCTTTAAGTTAAAAAGAATAACAAGACATACGAAAATATTTATTGTCAAAATCGAATAGACATTTGGTAAAAATTCAATTTTTCAAAAGTTCTTTACATTTGTTTTTGGAAACAGTGAGTCGGCATTCTGTAAGGTAAAAACCAGGACAATACTGAGACCCCGCCCCAACTCACAATCCTCTTGCCGCTGGCCCTCTCAATTTTTGTTTCCAAATTCGCCAACCGTGGGGCAATGTGATTGAGTTCGGGAATACCACATTTTAACTTTACTGTATGCTATTAGTTAATTTTTGAAGTTTCGTAACATAAGTCAATACGAACTTCTATGTATCAATACTAGCGCAAAAAAACGTCACAACCCCAAGGTACTATAGCTTGTAGGCAAGTAACGGAAAATCGGCCGGAGTTGGGGGTCTCAGTATTGTCTGTGGTAAAAACGTTGAGATGTTTTCGATTGCAAGAATGATTTTCTTTATGCAAATCTTTCGTTTAGACGAAAACGATTAAAGGTTTTCTCTTTACAGAACGCAACTCTCAGTATACCATCATGTAGTACGTATAATTATTTAATAGTAGTTATTATACGTTTACAAAACTTACATTATTATATATTTTAAACATTTCAATTTAATATTATTGCATTTACATATTAATGTTTCTTTTCACAAATTCAATACATTTTCTTTTAAATGGTCCAAAATTGCTATCATCTTTAATGCCATTTGGTAATTTTTTTAAATATATGAAATCCCTTATTTATGATCGTATTCTGTGCGCCCGATGAGTTCTGACGTCTCAACCGAAAGTCGTTCGGATTCCGAAGTTGGTAAGATATCTTCATCAAGAATATATCTTGGCGCGTCACCATATTTTATTTTAGAAACGGTCCCATATAAGAGGGTCTAGCATACACCTTACTGGAGTAGGTACATCTGTTACCCCTCATCAGGATGCATCTCATAGCTTCGTTTTGTAGTTTTAGTAGCCTTCTATTTGACGCTGGTTGCCAGCACGAAAATAATATTGTATAACCCTTGTCTATTCGAACTCAAATATCTATGTTAGTTCAATTCATAGTGGAAACCGTTTAAAAAATAATCAATCCCTGCCGAAAACCAAAAGTAGAGAGAGACTAATAAACGGACATACGGACAGAAAGCGAGATCCACTTTTTTTGTGTTCCTCTATCATCGTAATGTTAGAATAGTGGATATATTATTTAGATTTGAATATTTTGCACGGAGACAAAATTATTAGCATGTCGGAATATTTTTCTTTTATTAAATATAGGTATACGTGCACAAAAAAAACAAGTTTAAGTTGTACACATGAAACGTACTCCTTAAATTTTACCGCGAAATGGAAATTTAAAATTTTTGCGGAAAGCTCAGTTGGTCCATCAACCCGTTTCAACATACCTATTTTTTTAATATCCCTTTAAAGAAATTTGTTATATAAATAGTTTAAATAAAAATAAAATAAACAGTTGGCGGAACTGGTCCGTAGGGACCCTAGGTCTAGCTTCTCACAGTTTTTAATTTTTGGAACGAATGGAAGGATCTACTCTTTTATGTCCAGTCCAGGCAGCAAATTGAGAAGATCATTCTCGGATGTTTGTCAGACTATAGCTATTTTAATAAATCCATGAAATATTTAAAATAGATTAAGAAAATCTGCACTTAACTTGACTATCGGAACAGCCAGTTGCGGCGACACTCCGCACAATTTTAACTGTTAGAAAACTTAGGGCCACTTGTTCCAAGTTAAAAGATAATTGCGTATGCTTCTGAATAGATAACCCAAGATAAACAAAGGCATAGTTACTCCCCCGCTTTGCGTTGCACCAGTTCAAAATTCGGTATAGATTAGTAACCTTAGAGATAGATTATATTAATTTTGCCAACATACTACCATCGCAATAAATTTAATTAATTGTCAATTAAATTCATGAAAGTACATAAAAAAAACTCGTATATTTGAAAATAAAAACTGGAGCAACCATCAAAGAAAAAAATTAACTTTCAAATTGTTTTTTCTTTTCAATATTGCTTGGTTAAAAAAAATAACTAATTATTTATCTACTTACCTACTATGTTTTTGTTTTATACAAGTTCAATTATATTTGAGTTCGCCAAATGGTAGAAATTCTACCATTATATTAAGCTGGCTTATACACAAAAAATTAAACAAAAATACACACAGCATTGCGCATCTCTGCACTATCTTGCCATCAAAACAAAAATCTAGTGAATATGTTTCGGTGGAGGCAGTGAAAGTGGTTCTTAACTACTTTCCTTCGCCGATTTGTATATAAAATTAACCTACATATTTAACCATTTCGTTTTCAATTAACTTAAACATTGCATAATTTGCAATATTTTTGCAACTGTTTCAAATTATTTAGCTAGTTCCTTGTTTTTGTTTTTTATACCATTTAATAATAAACGTTCTGCTCTTGTGTCTCTTCATCAACTATGTTTGTACCTACCTACCTTTTTGTTTAACTAATTTGTCAAGTGTGCAACAGTTTGACTTTGACCTTGAAAATGTTTTTGGCTTTGGATCACAGACGCTGAACTGGCAAAACGTATAGCAAGTAAATAATCTCTCCTGGTTTTAATCGTTTTTTTTTTTAATTTGCGTTTCATTTAGTGTCTGCCTCGTTTCTTTTCGTCCTTGGATTCGTCTGCACTTGCAAAAATGTTTATACATTTATTGCCGCAAGCAAATTTGTTTCTCCTTTCTAAAAATCCCAGGGGCTCTTAAATGTAGGTATATTTAATTTATTGTTTAAATTTATATTTAAATTTTTGTTTAAATTTACATTTAAATTTAAGGAGGTTTCTTTTAAATTCCCAATATGGACATTTCCTGTAGTTAGTGTCGGATAGGTGGCGCAAGCGTTCTTTCGTTGGGTGCTGTAGAAAGGTGTGTCGGGCTAAAGAGGGAGTGGGATTTGGGACAGAGAAATAAATATCTTGAAGGTATTGGTCCATAGGCAAGAAATATCTTCCATCTTTCCCGGTTTGTTCCTAGATATTTCATAAATGTGGCTGTGTTGGCCTTTTGGGTGGCTCCAGTCGTGGTGACTCCAATAGTGGTGAATTGTTAGCTTTAGGAAATTGTTATCGCAGTTCGGATTCCTCCAGTTGTTGCAGGTCGAACAACTGCGTCTTCTATAGTTCCCGCCGTACAGGGCTCTCTGTATCCTCGTGTTAGCACTGAATCAGAATTCAAAAACAGAATCCTCGCACAAAACTACCTATGTTTAGAAAATAAAAATAATATCATGTGAGCAGCGCGAATTAAATACATTTTTTACCTGCTATCCGCACATGAAATATAAAATACAAAACAAGAACTCCGCATTCACCCTAACCTAGCCCCCCTCCATTGCGAACAAAAAACTTTCAAGTTTCTATATAGTTTTTCTGTGGGGCGAGGAAAACTTCACAGGGGGTAAGTATCCATGGCGCTACGGCGGGCTCTCCTTCTGTTTGTCCATTTAACTTTTTTGGGAAAAGGCCAAACGTGACGTTACAAAATCGGAATGCGTTCCCAAAACCGCCTTCGGGTTAAACCACATTTATTACTCGCCTAAACCGGGAAAATTATGTGCGTACTCGCCCGGGGTGTTTTTGGTACATCGCCCGAAAATCTGTTTTCGACCTCTTCTCGGTTGTGCCCGAGTTGTAAATATGCCCCCCCTCCCCATCATCACACTGTTTCAATAGTAGTGGAAAAGGTTATTCCTCGGCGTCGTACACCACCCGCCTAGGACCATGTTTCAGCTGGTTAAATATTTGTGGTCTATGTCGGAGTACATCTGCCGGACGAACATAGTTGCTGTACAAAATCCTGGAATTCTTGTGTATGTATGAAGTGGTCCTGATGTGCTGATATGTGTTGGTCCTTCGCTGTGACATAACTTATTGAATGTTCGGGTGGATGGTGATCAAATAAATTAATTAATCCTTTGCTAATAAATGGGGTGTTGATTAAATACTTGTGTCCTTTCCCATTTGCCTAAGTTATAGACAATCGCTAAGGGTTGCATATTGTTTGTGTGCATACACTCTGACAAGATATAAAAAGACTAGAGGCTTTCTAGTGTGCGGGAGATGTCTGAATAAATAAAAATATTAAATCATTTATACTGATTTGCAAGGGTGATAGTTTGCAGACTAATAGATTTTTTGTATGCAGGTGGTTGGCGGGCCTTAAGGATTTCTGCAATTTTTCAACAATAAGTTTTTCTGTTCAATATCTAAAAAATTTTACAAACTTGTTGCCGCTCCAAACAACTTTGTTCAATATCCAAAATTACTTCCTCGTTGATTTTAATTTATAAATTATTCAAAATAAAAGAAAACAAAATTTCTGTGACTTGTTGTTGATTTTAATTTATAAATTATTCAAAATTAAAGAAAAAAAATGGCTGTGACTTGTTTTATTAACAAAATTGTCAAGGCTTCCAGAAAAAAAAATAATACCAATTTAAAATTTTCTGTAGGTATAAACAAACATTTTTAATCTGAACTTTAAAAATCGATTTCCCAACATTTTGAAAAATGGATATTGAACAAGATTCCAAGCATCCAGCCGACGATGTGCTTAAATAACTGTTTTCAGCTTTTCTATCTTGACGTGGTTGGAGAATAAGGCCGGGTGGGAAGCTACACTTCTGAAAGTATATCCTTTTAAGCAGGACGCATTAAAAGAAGCCACCTTGTACAATCTGTTAAGATAGCTACGCCACGCCTTAAAGATGTGTCCTGCAGAAATATTACCTCCGATTTTGGGGAGCAAGCTTAATTAAGTTTCCTAAGTTGCAACCTTGTAATTCTTAACTGATCTGATTCTTAACTGACCGCTTTGGCTTAATTGACTCACAGCGGTATGTAGTGCGCTGCTAAGTAGTTCACAAGTCTTAAATAATTGAGCATTGGCATGTTCTTACAGTTACGAAAATGTAATTGGGGCAATAAAAGTTCGGACTATAAAAACCATCAGTAGTCCGGATTTATGTCAATAATGTGACTGCTGTCATAAGTCCGGAAAGTGCCGATTTAAACGACGTTTTTTCTTCGAAAGACTCAAAGGACGGAATTTATTTATTGGGAGCTCTCTTCAGGGCGGTGTGCCGTTTTACTCTTAACAGATCTGTTCTGTTCATCTTGAGAAGATGGCCTTTCTTTAACACTACTATCTGAGTTCCGAAATAAAAAATTGGCGGTCCGAGAACGACGGTCTTCTGTTGTTCAATGACGACAACTGTGAAAATGTCAAGAATGGTCAAACTTTGATCTGTTCGTGAGGAACGTCGAACTCATTGTTGAGCCACTGAAAACAAAAATGCATTCATTGGCGTTAATGAAGGATTAAAATAAAAATAAATTTAAAAGTGAAAAAGTTGTCATTCCCAGAGAAGTCCTTAAGCTAGACGTCGCCAAAATCGTCCGCCATTCTAATTGAAAAACGTAATTGAAAAACCCAAAGCTTAAGCCTTTCATACGAGTATACACAGATACACGCCACAAGCTGCTTGGCTCGCGAGGTCGTCCACATAACCTTTTAATCTGACCATTCCCATATGTTGGTCACCCAGATTGCACAACACAGCAATTACTTTGGACTAAATTACTCCCATTTCAGCGAGCGCGCAGTACACCAAAAAGAAGGAACAAAACAAACTGGTTTCGCCGCCGAAAGGGTGCACTATGTCGAAAACTCGATTTTGTTTACATCCCTAAGACTGGGCGACTCGCACCCTTCGCGAGGTAAAAAGTTGACCGAGCAAATTACCAGAGGCCAGGCAGCTGACCGAACTCCGAGGTAAATACTTCTAAGGCACGCGTTCTTGGATAAATATAACTATACTACCAGGATCCACTGGAAAAGGTCCCGAAGAGGACATTACCGAAACATTTCACATTTTCACACATTCAAACTTTTTGTATACAACGCAAATGATATGCACATATTTTTCGAAAGGATATTGCAGCTACGCATAGACGGCTATGGGATTCCTCGACATTTTTTCCAAAGTGATGATTTTTTTCCTCCTCTTTAAGTACTCGTATATCCCAAAAGCTTTACCCGATGTGAATGAGAGCCGTTCGCCGGGTCGAATATGCAAATTAGCGGTTCTCATTTTTGGGCAAAAGCAATACATTATCCCTTTGATGGAAAGCAAATCCCAGATGGTGGGTATCCAACGAGGGTGACGATTAAATAATTGCAGGTAAATGGTACTGTGGCGGAACCCAAATGTGGGTCCAGTTTTATGTGCGGAGAAATGGCTTGCGTGAGTCAATATTTACAAGAGCCAGATAAATGTATGGCGCTTATTCGTATAGTCCTTTTCTTCGGAGAAGGGAGCTGCAAATACCGTTCAAACTTTAGGTTTTGGACATGAAATTTATTGGCTGTGGGATCTAATGCCATAAGTTGTGGACCGTTGAAGGGTGCGCATATATACAGAGAGATTATTGGCCTAGATATGCATATGTTAAGGAATGGCTGGCGATTTTACTTTGGCGATTATTGGATTTGTCCCAGGCCCCATAAAAAGGGGACACCGAAAAGGTACACGTTATCAAATTTTCCAGGGTGCCGGAGAGTCCTTTTTTTAGTGGACCATCGTGAGTGGAATATGTCCGCTTCCTTAAATTTGAATGAAAACTTATTTTTTTGGTCTAAACTTTTTGTAATACAATTATTGTGAATGATATAGTGCGGGGGGAGTGAAAGTCCTTATGAAAATGACGTCTGTATTACATATAAATTGTTTCAACTTGATAACCCACTATATCAATGTTACCACAACATGTTAAGGGAACAGATAGGAAAGGTGTGGCGACATCATTTGAATTTAAATAAAAGTCTGAGATTTTGTTTGCCTATGGCTCAAAAAGGGTAGGTACAGGGACTCGTTTTTGTTCTTCTAATTCAAGGTCATTCAAGTGCTGTAAATAATGCAGAAGGAATAGAGTTCATACTCAGAGTCCTGATTTTTCTATATATAATTTTTTAAGCGATATGATGCTATCTACCAAATTTTGGTCCAATTGAAATATTATTCAAAAATTCTTTTAAAAGTTAAACTTAGAAAACTTTATTAGAAACATAACTGAGACATTTTTTGGCATTGTAAAAAAAATATTTATAATATTATTCCCCTATATTTCTAACACTTGGCGATAAAACAATAATAAAAGACCAAAGCCCAAAACTTGTTAATAGACTGACTGATTGGAATTCCTCCGACAGAAGTTGGAAGAAAGTATCAAACTATCATCAGCTAGATCAACTAGAAGAAGCAGTCCAAATATTGACGCTCAGCATACAAAAAGCTGCGTGGGCTGCAACTCCCAAAGCAACAAAAGAGATCAAACAAAATTCTTATCCTCGCGAAACATGTGAAATCATTACAGCAAAGAGGAAAGCTGGAAAGCATTGGCAACAGACAAGGGCGCCAAGCGACAAGACCACACTGAACAACTTAAACAATAAGCTCAGAGAGTCTATTCAATAATGAGTCTTAGAAAACTTACCTTACAAGTCTTACAAATGGTACTAGTACCGACTACTCGCTCTGGAGGGCAACAAAGAAAATGCACCGACCAATTGCTCACATTCCTCCAGTAAAAACCAAAGAAGGTAACTGGACAAAAAGTTGCCAAGAGAAAGCAAACAATTCAGCTGAATATATTGAAGACGTATGTAAACCTTATGAGGATAAAGGTTATCAAGGACTCTAAGTAAGGTGCAAAGAAGATCGTCCTATACAACCGGTGACAGCTACTTACCAAAAAAAAATAAGAAGAAAATATAAACATAAAAAAGGCCCCAGGGTTTCATTTAATAAAAGGAAAAATATTTAAACCATTCCAATGTTTAAAAAAAAAATAGCGCAGCCTATATAAATGCTGCATGTAAGTTAAGGTATGTGCCAAGCATGTTGAAGGTCGCGGAAGAAACCACCTAGCGAAGTAACCTCTTATCGCCCAATATCGATAGTATCAATGTTGTCCAAGGTGTTTGAAAAAATGCTCGTAAAACGTCTACAAATAAAGTGCGAGTCTGACTGACTTTCAGAGTGTTCAGCAAATCGAAAATTGGGGACACAATACTTTTGAAAACATCCATTTGACTCTAAGTGTCATCGTATAGACCGTTTACGAGATAAATATGTCGAAAATTCAAAAGTACCGTTGTTCGAATTTTTAGCCAAAAACTGGGTACGCAGTCATGGTAACCTCACCTACTTAAGCTTAAATATTAATTTTGATTTAAATCGTTAGAGCCGTTTTCGATCAAATTAAACTGGTACGAAAATTTTATATCGGAAGTATACCATTAATATTGAGGTTAACTTGCAAAAAAAACTCCTCCCGAACTGTAAGTCCAAAAACTACAAATCCAAGGTTTGAACGTACTCCGAGAAACCATTTAGGCTGTAGGCCTGTGGAAGGACGGACAGACCGGGACAGAATTTTGCGACCCACTTTTTGGAGTTCCTCTATCATCGTAATATCAGATTTGATTAATAACTCGAGTTAGAAATTTTGTACGAAACCAATATCTTTCTCTTACTACGTAATTGAGAAAGTTAAAAATAATCCCAATTCACCAATTCGGATTGAGAAATAATATACAATCACAGATAAAATCGATAAAGCATTTGAAGAGAAGAATGTGTGCTCGACAGTATTTCTTGATATAGCACAGGCTTTCGATAAAGTCTGTCATACAATGGACTGTTACACAAAATACAAAAGCAACTGTCGAAGCAGTATTCGACCTTTCTGGAGTCGTACTTACCAGATCGATTCTTTAGAATCAAACAAGAGACAGAGTTTCTCAACATCAAACTAGAGCTGGTGTACCGCAAGGCAGTGTTCCAGGTCCAGTGCTATACATATTTTTCACTAGCGATCTGGCTATTATTTTTTGTGATGTTAGTAGCTGTTGGGATTTTTGGAATCGGGTCGGGATCTTACCTTTGATTGTTGGCACAATGTTTTAATGCTATATAATGGTTTGTTTGGATGATTGCAGACATTGCGTCTTAAAATTGCATGGTCTCTCTATTGCTACCTTTCCTCTTTTGCGCAAGCTCAGCTTTAACTATCTTTTTGTATTCTCGCAATCGTGCGATGATGGCTGGACCTATTTTTGGATGGAGGTCTGCCTTCCTTTCAACCCAAAAGTGCATATTTTTAAATTTATACACAACCTCTAATTTACAAAACGTCCCATTACAATGCCAGGACTATAGCTATGGATAACTTTAAATTACATACATACACCCACATCCAACTGTAAGTTTTGTGACTCAGGCGTTCGCATTACCCTGCTTAACGGACCGTATGCAAAAACGCCGATTTCATGTGCACACTTCGCTGAACTGATTTTAATTCACGCATCCTTACACACCGATTGAAAAGTTTGTACAAACCTAACTGACAAATGGCACGTTCGGCTTTCTATTAAGCCCGTCGACTCTCGCACCTACGCCATAGTTTTCTAATTCCTCGCGACAACTTTTTAGACAGCCGGTACTAGAAAACAAAAAAAAATAAAAAACTATAAAACCCCAAAACATGTACAAAAAGGGAGTAGGTATATCCAACTCCAAACTATAAAAGACGCTCCGCGCAAAAAGGATGGCCACACATTTGATCGTAAGAAACCCCTGAGATGCGGACACAAAATTAATGACATTGTGCGAATGCGATACGGGATACCGGATACATAGTGTATGTCTAGTCTGGGAAAAGTTTTAAGAATGCGATTGCGGCGAATGCCTTCCTTTTTTAGAGCGCCAAGAGCAGTGTAAGTGGGCATTTAGAGTTATGACGCCGCCACATATAGGCATTGGGTGATTTCATTTTCCAGCGGAGAGCTCTTTAATTTTTCCTTTAGGCAAGTCCCATTTGCAATTACACAAGGTTTGACTGTAAGGTTCATATGTACGAGATTATGTGTGCTGACGCTGGAGTGGTGGGTAGAACAAAGAATTTCCATTTCAATGGAATGCTGTCCATTTGTTTATTTGCAAAATATTAAAACAGGGTGGCTCTGAGATATGGGTAACACTCTTAACAAATGTTGTTCGTTTCAAGGGTTTGGTACTAAAATTAACGTAAAAGTCTACGTCGAGTCAAGATCAAGGATGTTTCTTAAAAACTTTAGACTTACAAAAGTCGCCTTATGTAGTCTCAATCTCAACATAGATGTAGATGGCCAATTACCAATAGATCTACACTAGGTAGTTAGGGAACCAGCCTATTTTTTTGGCTGCACGCTGCACACCAATAAACTGGACTAAAGCTCTGTTCCGACGATTGCCAAATCTGACAATATTGTCGGGTATACAAATGAAAAAATTGTCCCAAATGTCTGCCAAACGTATATGTACTTGCAATTTTCTGCCTGACAGCGTTCCCAGAAAAATTATTTGTGGGCATTATTTGTCAGAGTTTGGGATAAAACCTAGCAACCGTGTAAACTGGCAGTTTGGTATTGTAAGATAGTTCGCTATTGTCAGATCATTTGCAGCTCATTGCTTGGTCATTTGTAGACCTGAAAATATTGGCAGATTTGGCAATCGTGTGAACATAGCTTAAGGTAATTGTACGGGAAATTTGAGCAACTGTCGAAGTTATGTATGGTACAATCAGCATTAGATCGTTCCTCTTAAACGCGACCCAGTCGTGCACTTCGTTTTTCAAGACATCTAACATTTTTATGCTAATAGCAATAGGTACCTCGAAAGCAACTAGGAGAAAACGAATTCGGAGACGTAAACATTTTAAATTATTTTTAAAACTAGAAACTCTCACATAAAACCACTAGCCACTACTGGCTGTTTCCAGAGATGGGTACTATTTCCTCTACTTTAGTCACATTTGAACTTGCATAACTAAGGTACGCAATACGAGGCTGGTGTACATGCCGGTGACAGTAAGGGGCAGACATAACAACTGTACCGCAGATTGACTGTGCTTTCAACGATAATTAAAAAATGTTCACATAATGTAACATGGGGCCAAAAAGCGAAAAACAATTCGAGCCTACCTACCTACTTAACACGTTTAAGTGAAATCGCTTAGCATGCATTATGGTACAATAGGGGCTATGAGAACGAGTCCGACTAGAGCCGTATAGGTGAACCAGTCATCCTTCCGCATCTGCATCCCTTTGTAGGTCTCAGTATGCCCTCAGGATGATCAATGCAGGTGTCTTCAATGGTCATTATGAAATTCTACAAAAAATGTTTCAAGAAGGATCTGTGTTCAAAACATCTAGCAGACTCAACCAGTCTGACTAATGTCTGGGTCTAAAAACCAATATTTAAAATGGAGGTTGATACTACTGGTGCATGCGTACTTCCAAAAGCGAAGGCTTCAAAGAAATTGAAAAATCCAGCCAGCGTACTGATAAAAAATTTTAGTCTCGACTTTAAATTTACGGAAGCCCAAAATTGCGAAATTTGTATGCAAAATATAGCGACTGTGAACTACTTAAATTTAGAGTCGAAACTATACAAATGTATATATGTACCTAAGTCGTGAAGCTCTAAAGACACATAGAACGTATTTACGATAAGGTGAAAGATGGAGTGGGACTGTTTCATTTTTTTCATAGATCTGACCAAACACAAAAAAGTCACCTTTGCTTGGATACTTAACCTTGGTCAGAAAAATTAACCCGAGGATTGTCTGGCAAGAAAACTGAATCAAAGAAAATTCTTCATCAAAGAATTCTTCACAGCTTTTTGAGCTGTTGGTCCCCCTACGTACGCTACTGATCCCAGGATAGCAGGATATATGTCATTGACACCCAGGTGGCATTAGTAGATCTGATCTATTAAAATTGTAGAGTAATGCGACTTGAGTGCCTTTAAGATGGATCAAGTCCCAGACTGGACCCAAGTGGGAGAAGAAAGTCAAACGCAGCTCAAATTTCAATTAACGACAGAGTCATTGTGGACCCGACGAAGTGAAAAATTTTGGAACTATCCTAGATAAAATTTTGAATTGAAGTTCCCACATCAAGAACAAAATAAATCAAAGAACACCATTGCAAAGCTGGACTTGGTACAAACTACAACGTCTCGCATGTCTTGGCCATTCCCAAGAAGTATCTACTGTCCTCTATATAAATGATGCTTGTCGGACTTTCGTTAAGTTGTATTTTGTGTTTTTCCGGGGACCCCTCGCTTAGTAGCCGAACATGCTGCTGCGTCTGTCTTAGGAAGATAGACCAAATAGTAACTTCTGACTATCTATCTGTAAAAGCCCAAGTTCATTTATGGTAGTCCTTCATCAATATTTCAGGTATTCCTAGACAGTCCAGGGTAGCTTTAAACGCCCAAATCACGTCTCTAAATCAGTCCTACACTGCCTCAACGCATCCAGAAATAGCTGACGAATTGGCCAAGACCAAGGACAGAAATGCCGTCTATAGACCCAGAATAGTTCTGCATAGTTACTTAGTTAGCTGTTAGTTCGGCCTTTAAAAGCTGGAGACACATCATGCCTATCTCATATTGCGAGGAAGGCCCGGGTGCCAAAAGTTAAATTTATCCATTCTACAATAATAATAAGAAAAGTCTAAGTCTTGTATGCTATCTTAAAGGTTATCGCATGGCTTACTATATTACTTAGTCTACTCGCCGAAACAGCTAAGCATATAATACGAATGTCAATCTTTATACAGAAAGAAGTTCGTCAGGGAAGCTCATAAGGATTAAGGAAATCCTCTACCTACCTTAAAACAATGCCAGGTACATTAGGAACGTTGAGACTGTACCAACCCAACTATGTTTTCTGACCCTTTTGGCGCAATATTTGTTATACCTAGGTCGACGTGCCTCTACATCGGTAAGGCTTACAAAAAGGGCGACTTGAAATATTAGTTATAAGTGGTTTTTAAGCGACGGACCTCGTAGGTAAAAGCTATAACTGAATACAACATGAACTTGTGTGTCCATTATGACGTGTCCTACGGCAATATCAGATACCTATACAAGGAGGACTGCCATTGATTGAATACCAGGTTTCCTTTTGACAGCGACACTGTTTTTTTATATTCCAGTTTTCATGTGAGCCAACTGATTTACTTTCGCTGCCACTTGAAGATTAAATGCAGCCTACAGCTATGGCCGCACGGTTAATGAGAAGTCACTCATGCCCTGCTAGAAGTTTAATTACTTTCTGGACACCCTGTGAACCCTGTGCTAACCCCGCCGACCAAGCGTGATAATTTGTGTACACATGTAGCTACAACCAACGCCAGCAACTCTTCACTTTACTGAAAGGACTTCTTCGAATCCTGGCTCCATCTCCATGGCCAGCAAATAATAATAACAACATTATTCGTGTAATAAAAGTGTTTTGTTTGTTTGTTTTTTTTTTTCTAACTCCCAGAGTCACATCCCGAACGGAACGGAACGAACAATCTTTGTATTAATTTCCTCCTTTGCGCACATGTACCTAACTCACATGTAACTGCGACTGTGATATGCTCGAATCACGTCTCCACAATCCGCAGCTAGACAATGCGCTCGAGCTCGAGTCTGAGTGTATATATGGAATGAGTTATGCGGACGGACGAGAAATGAGAAAATATTCTGAGGAACTGTATATCCGCACACTTTTATCATCGGACGGTGGGGGCCTGCTCCTGTGCACTCATGTGCGCACATATATCGCCGGCTGTCTCATATAAAACAATGGAGAACTCGGGCGCTTTGTAAAGGTCCCTTTCGTATGCGAGATAAAAGAAAAAGGCTCAAGTTACTATTCCGCATGAACTTTGACTTTGACTTGGCAAAAGTTTCCCGCTCGGAACTTGGGCGAAAGAATGTATTCATTTGTGTTATTCACCAGATAAAGGGATACCTCGGTGTGCATGTCATTCGATAAAGGGGATCCAGAGCGGGTGCGGTGGTGGTGCGCCATGGTTTCCGCTTTTGAGATATACCTACAGGCTGGATAATCATCCCTTCTACCGGTCACCATTTTGGTGTCCCATTCGCCTGGACATGCGTCGATTTGGAACTGAAAGTCGAGAGGGTGAGTGGACCGAACATCACAACCCGATGCGGAAGACAAAACTCTTTGCAAGGGTTGTGCGAGAAAGGACATTAAAATGGGCGAGTGCTGGCAATTCGTACATAATAAATGTATTTATCATTAGGAAAAATCTGAGCAAGGATTAGAAATGTTCATCCCTGGGTTGAGCACATGCTGGGCATGAGAGTTCTTAATTATTTATGCTATTTACTTGTGTGTCGCAGGGCGCGGGTATGCGGACACGAACTTTGCAGTTTTGATTTCCGTTCTATGACAATGGTGTACCTACAGTGGAAGCGTGCAAGAAAGCACACACCTTCGGTATGTTTGGCGTCATATTATGTCGGACAACTGCGTACGCAAAAATGGTCGCATGCAGATTAATTGGTGTTGGTGCTGCTGTTTCTGAGGACTTCGTCCCTGCGAACGCGCTCGTAATCATAATCGCTCTAAGTGGCTGCGGTTTCTTTTAAGTATTTCTTTTGTAATCCAAAATGAAGGGCTACACACTGTACTGTGTTGTCGATGAGAAGAAATGTCACTTTGTGCGACAAAGGATAAATTAAAAGCGGCCTCTTTATCGGCAAAAGATTAAAGCAAAGCGGTGAGATCTACAATAAATTCTGACAGTGCATTGTACGTTCCTTTTTAAGACGCACAAGAACTCGGATGTTGTGGAGTAGCCTGCAACTTTTTTACTCAGAGTATTGATGGTCGTGAAAGCGTGTTCTCATAACCAAGTGCAGACCTCTTTGAGTGCAACAATAGCTGTTATTAGCTGGTGAATAAAGGATCTCAGTGGAAAAGCCGAAATCTGTAACACTTAATGGTAGGACATTTTACTTAGACGTGAGTTGTTGCCCGTGACATTTATTTAAGAAAATTCATGTTCTCAAAAGTAAATAATACGTTATAGCGAAATAAATATAGTTGGTTCCGTGTAGTACATAATATTTCTAGCTTCTCACAAACATTCATTTTTTTTTTTTTTTTTTTGGGACAGAAGGGACCTAAAGTTTCAGTATGAATGGCTTATTTGAGAAACTCTCAAAGTCGTTCAATGCAAAAGTCTTTTATTCTTAATTATTGTGAAAATTTATTTTTAATTTTTAGTGAGTCTCTTAAGCGTTTTTTTTCCGTTTGATTGTAAAAATAACGACGAATGCGAGGGAGGAACTTTCTCTTTGCAGTTCGTCGAGGTATTACCTGGCGGGAAACTCCTTCCATTTGGACACAAGTTCCAAATTGGACTGTCGAAGATTGGACATAAGTCCCGAATTATACGAGACCTAATATTTAGCAAAATGTTTTGGATCTCCATTAAACATCAGACAATTTTTTTTTCCACTACTTATACCTACAATTGTGCTTAAGCTAGTTTAGAAAATTAAACAAACAGTTTGGTATCCACTCTTTATTGTTTCTGTATAGTCCCTGTAGTATAATATCTACCTCTTGCGGTTCACACGCTCAACCAATTTTAACCCGCCAATGCCTTATTTTTTGATTTAAGCCCGTAAATCAGTATAGACTAACATTCGCTCGAGAAGAATGAATTTGAAGTCAAATTTTGAATTTGGTGAAGTTTACACCCTATACAGTTAAAATTATGCATAACGCCTTGAGGCGGGCTTGGGTCGTCAGAGCAATCAAAATCGAACAGGGTGGTAACAAAATTTTAAATCTATTTATAGAAAACTAGCTGACCCCGCGAACTTCGTTTCGCCCAAATTCGTTAATGTAATGAAAGTAATAATTTCGAGCATGCACAATGCACATGGTATTTTATTTGGACAATGCCCATTATAATTTTAATTATGCAACTTTAGAAAAAGCGCTTGATTTTATTTTTGAATGGGAGGTGCCACAAATCGTTTTCCTATACGCGCTTATGTTTTGCAAAGTACCACCTATAGTGTGGTATCATATCTTTCAGCACCACCTATCGGGTCCAGAACTCAAGTAGAAATTGAAGGTTATAGTGTAAGCGTTCCTACATTTCAGACATATTTCCGTAACACTACCAGTGTGTATAATGTATTTGGGAATGACTTGTAACCGAAATGTTATCGAATTTTAGTGAGCTGTTAAATTGGTTTTCATGTCTTTGTAAGTTGGTTCGCACGAAACAGAAAATGTGAAATAAAAATACTGATACCATTTTCAAGCAGAATACCACAATTGTTACACTCTTCTTTTTCGTAACAACCTCTACGTGCAAACTCAAAACGCTCCACAACTTCTGTTGCCTGTCATCATTGTCCACGTCATCTTAATCACCCCAACATTTCAACTTACTCACACATACATATGCCAGTATCCTGAAAATACATGTCAAACAAAAATGGTGGATTCAAAAACCTTGAAATAAAAAAATAATATATACTTCATTTCAAAAAGTTATTTAATGTAACATAGTAAACATAAACAAACTTATTGGTTATATTTCAAAAAAAATGTCTAAATAATTGACAACAACAATTGCTTTGAAAATAAAAATTTTTTTTTTTTTGAAGTGTCACTACTCGATTTGTACCCAGTTTATTTTTTTTTTCAAAGTGCTTTTCCCCATGAAAAACGAAATGTGTGCCTTTAACGCCAGCTGTTGAGAATTTTCCAACTTTTCTTTTTTCATAAACCATCCCTGATTCAAGACAAATAAAACACACCAAAAATCTATGAAATAGGTTGAGCCGTTCGTGAGTTATAAAGTCACAACGCACTTGCAACAATTTTATACATATAGAAGATAAAATTATCTAAAACATTTAAGAAAAGGCTTATTTGAGTAGCGCTTTCGTTTACTAAACCGTGAATCTACAACCTTGGGCTCAGAAGCGTCGGAAACTGAAAACGTAGTTGGTATTTCTGATGAAGCTGAATTTAGATCGCTACTTGCATTGACTGCTGAAATTATCACTTGAACTCACCAAGGAATTACAATTTAGCGAATCGCATTTTAGGCAAACGAATCTGAGCCTATAAAATCAGCAATTTCGTCATCACTGTTATCTTCGACAAGTATTTAACAGTTCTATGTAAAAATGTATCTCACCAAAAAAAAAAAACTCTTGAATCAGTGTGGACCCGAATATGTAAACAAACAAATAAAATATTGGCTAACTGCCTTTACTCGCCTCTAAATTAATTATTATACCTAATGTAGTAAACACTTACCTACTAACCGATATTTTTTTCAGCTCTCTCTGTATTACATACTTTTCATTTGTGAAAATCGCTTTTGAAAAAAATGAGGGGACAATACTACATACATGAAGTTAGCCGAACTTTTTCTATAATGAGAAACTGGGTTTGCAAATTTAGACCATTTTAGGCTTCCCTTAAATTGTGAACTACAATACTACTACCGAGAAAAAATTCACTATACAAACAACTACATACGAATGTCTATCGAACTGCAATTCACGTTTTTCATTCTAGAAAAAGTGCGGGCTAACTTCACGTAGGTGGAACATAGCAAGATTGTGAACGCGTTTTGGTAACTTAATGCTGACATTAAAATTGTTCGGCCGTTTTTCTCTCCAATTGAAAATATTATTGGAAATGCTGAATTGTCTTTCTTTTGATGGTCCACACAAGGTCGACAAGGTCGAAATAATCAATAAATAATTAACAACTACTTACTGTAAAATCGGCAATGGTCCAAAAACAAAGATTTAAATGCCAGCTCTTAAATAAAATGTTGTTTTGCTTTTTTGGGTCACATACGTAAACTTAAAAGTTTTCCCAAAAATTTGTTGCTTAATCTAACTTATACATTATTATAACTAATTTAACAAACGCAAAGTTGCCCAACAAATGAGTTCAATGTATTTGACAGTTTCTTTCGAAAACTCAATTTACTTAAAAATGTTTCTTGAATTGACTATGCAAGTGTACGTAGCTTTAAATAGAACCTCTCACGGGGCGTATGAATAAGATCTAGCATGTGCTTTGGGTTGAGTTAAAGGTTTTAGTAAAATTCAAGGATCCGCTTTTCGAACATGTCAAAAGTTGGAGGTCGATGCACTAACATTAGTTTTTAATAATACGAAGCCTATCAGCCTTTTGACATTCTTTTGGGTAATAGCAATTGTTGCGTTTTATTCGTAACATCCAACAAAGCTTTATTTTATTTAAAAAGTATCAAATATCCGATAAACGCAATAGATTTCGTGCGAAAATAAAGGAGAAATATTGTGCGCTTGAATTTAAAATAAAGCATTTGTTTACTCTTTCGCATTATGAAACTTCGAGTAGGTTACTATATAAAGTTTGTTGGCAGCACTATTTTAACTGGCTGCTATTTTGTCAGATGTCAAGTTATTTAATTTTAGTTTGGTTTGGCATTTCAACATAATAGACTGACGCCTGAACAACGCTTCCAAATTGTGCAAAATTTATTTTGAAAATCATGGTTCTGTTCGAAATACGTATCACGCACTACGTCAATTTTTATTAGCGAATTTTGCTTAGCGACGAAGCTCACTCTTGGCTGAATGGATACGTAAATAAACAAAACTGCCGTATTTGGAGTGATGACAATCCTCATGTGAATGTTGGGACACCGTTACATCCACAAAAAACTGATTGTTTGGTTTGCTTTATGGGTTGTTGGAATAATTGGTCCATGCTTCTTTAAAAACGATGCTGGCCAGAACGTTATAGGTGACCGGTATAGAGCCATGATTACTGACTTTTTCGTTCATCAATTGAATAACCATAATGTGCTGAGGAGCTGTGGTTTCAACTTCAACAACACTGCGCAACATGTCGCAAAGCTCCTGCCACAATTGATTTACTGAAGGAAACGCTTGGTAATTGGCCTCCAAAATGGTGCGATTTAACGCCGCTTAATAATTTCTGTGGGGATCTATATGGGAAGTCGGTAGTCTACGCCGACAAGCCCGATACGATTGACCACTTGGTGGACAACATTCGCTGTATTATTGCCGATATACGGCCACAAATGTTGGACAAAGTAAACGAAAATTGGACCTCCACATTAGACTACGTCCGAGCTAGCCGTGGTCATACGTCTATGGCAGAAATCACATTTAAATTATTATAATTCCAGAAGATTATCTTTCGAATAAAGTAAATTTAAGAAAATCATATTTTTTTACACCATTTCAAAGTTCTATACCTCTAAAAAAAAATACCCTTTACATGGTCATTCATTTTGAGGTAGCGCTGGCATTTGACACCACCTGCCAAGGCCAACATAGCTGTCATTATAAGTGTCATAATATTAGTTGATTAGCCATTTACGATAATGGATCGCTTAAAAAGTCGATCAACGCGTTAAAATTATTAGAACTTACTAGGTACCTACAAAAGAAATTCTGATTGAAACTTAGCCAACTGCCGAACATAACGCGATGATTATGAATATTATCGGTAAAAATTTGAAGAGAGTGGAAGCGTTACTGATGTCGTTAGGCCTGTGAATCACCGTCATGCACGCTAAGTCGAAGTTATTGCTGCTGCAGCATGTTTTGCTGGAGGATCCGAATTTATCGGTATGGTCGAATGATAAATGAAAAAAAACTTCCGAGCGAAAATTTAAAGCGAGCGTTAGTTCCTCCAAATTAAAATTTGGGTCGAACGAAACTTTCCTTTCTCGTTAGGATTATCCATATGGACATAGAATCCCTTATTTGTGAGTACGTACTTTTAGCAGTTCATTTCCCTACTACGATGGACCATAGCAGGGCGATGGAACACTACTCTGGGGGCAACTTTTGAGTTTTAACAGAATCGTATTAAGAATAAGAATACTCCTATTATCTTTTACTAGCTGGCCCGGCGAACTTCGTTCCGCAAAAATTCGTTAATGTAGTTAATGAAACTAATAATTCCGAGCTTTCGCTTTCGGTCAATTTAAATTCTTTATTCAAAAATTATATTTTTCCGAGGGTAGGTGAAAATCTTCCAAAGACGCTATGAGAAAGCAAGCGCGTTCTCATAGTAGTGTCAGATTTTTACTGACTAAAAACACCACCCTTCAAAGATTGTTAGATACTGCAACTAAGAAATATAACTTATCAAGCAATTTTTCTATCATTAAATAGAAACTTTTGACAGGTTACTTTCCAATGAAAGATCCTGCGTGTTCCGCAAATTAGACGCGGTTAATCTTATCTTGCCAAGTCGAACGGTTTCGTTCTTTGTAGTCGGCGCAATAAATTGCTCTCGTCCAAGATTTGTCGGACTGTATTGTTGATATGTATGTCCGATTAGTCGGTTTCTATGCTTTCTCGCGAAGCTTCTAGTTTCAGCTTCGATTGTTGGAATTCTGAGATCCCTATGGATATCGTCGTTTCTAATATACCATGGTGCTTGTACAATAATTTCTCGAAGCACTTTATTTTGAAAAGTTTGTAGAATATTGACATTTGTTTTCTTGGTACAACCCCAAAGTTGTATACCGTAGGTCCACACCGACTTTAGCACTTGCTTGTATAAAAGCAGTTTGTTCTCAGTACTGAGCTGGGAATGTTTTCCGAGTTTGCAAAGGGTATTCGGGCCAAGTTTAGAAAAATTGGCAAGTCATTAGTTTTCTTATAGGTGAAATTCACGTGAACAGATTCAGTTTCGTTGAGGGCGATCCGCCAGTTCCTTGTCCATTCATTTACCTTATTCACTGCGGTTTGCAGTTTTGTAGTCGCTTCTTCGATTGCATTACCTACTGCTAGGATAGCTATGTCGTTAGCGAACGTAGCAAGGGTAGTGCCATCTTCTCTTGGTATATCGCGAGTATATAACAAATAGAGAAGCGGATCAAGGACGCTTCCTTGCGGTACACCGGCCGAAATTTCTTTTAGCTCCCAGTATTCGTTTCCATTTCTAACACGGAAGAGTCTATTCCCAAGATATGATTACATTAAAAAAAAAATTGTGCGCCTATATCCAACAGTCCCGAAATATAGGTGCAAAACGGTGCGTGCGATGTGTGTGGCTTGATACACGTCATTGAGAAAAGAGGGAGTTGTAATAACCGTATTCTTGATATATTATGAAATAACAATAATTTATTCGTTCTGTGCTAGTTTCGGTAGAATAGATACAATCGGATTGTGGAAGCTGAAGTAAGATGTGTACATTCGAGACTGTAATCTATCTAGATTACGCTGGAAGACAGCATCGATGGTTGTTCCATATCGTGTTGTTGAAATTTTCCGGTTGGAGTTCATTTGAAGATTAAATTTATCTTATTTCATTCGGCTTGCATTGCATATTGTAGAGGGGCTGGTCTACGACATTTTTATTAAATGTTGTCCAGCTGTGATTTCTGCGTGCCTGCGAGATGTCCGTCACAGGGAAGAAATGTGAGACCATCAAATATGAAAAACATGCTTTATTTCACATCAACAAAAAGCTAAAATGAATATGCCCCAGCTCATAAATGCATGTAATCCATCGCCGCAAGTTAAATGACATCAACTGTTACACAGCAATGAAAGGAATTTCATTCGGCTTGCATTGCATGTTGTAGAGGTGCTGGTCTACGACATTTTTGTAAGTTGTAGTCCAGCTGTGATTTCTGCGTGCCTTGTAATTCACGAAAGATTTGACACTCGCGAGAGGTTTGCCGACACGTGAACACGCCACATACAACTGACCATGTGAGAAACATGGAACGCTATGCTGATGACGATTGTGTTGTTGTCTATCTCGGTATCCAGTATGGACGACTGCATGATATTCTTTCCCGGAGTACCGACATATTCTCTCGATTGCTAGTATTCCGATCTGACTGTTCGTCCTGATTTTCTGCGGCGTGAAACGTTTGCCCTTCTCACTGGCGATGGCGGCATGATCAAATTTGTCTTGGAATCGCCGAATCCCACACAAACTTTCATCCCCTCTATCATCCTGTCAAAGTTTTGTTTTCGAGACATGAAGAAGCCTATGACCTTCCTTGGGCCCAATCGAAACCATCAAGCTTAAAATCTTTAAAAACTAACCATCATGCCTCGAGTTATGCGCGTAAAAACTCAAAACGCTCAACAAATCTTGTGTTGCCTATCATCATCGTCATCTCAAACATTTCAACTTACTCACTCATACAAATGCAAGGATCCTGAAAATATTTGGCAAACAAAAATGATTCAAACACCATCAAACAAATCGAAGTATCTACTCCATTTCAAAAAGCTACGTAATGTGACATAGTAAACATAAGCAAACTTATTAGGTGTATTTAAAAAAAATTAATTTCAAAATTGTTGGCAACAACAATTTGCTTGCAAAATAATTAAAACAATTGACAACAACAATTGCCATTAAAATTAAAAATATTTTTTTTTGTATTTGAAGTATCACTACATACTCGATTTCCACCCCGTTTATTATTTTTCAAAGTGCATTTCCCCATACAAACTTTCATAACCTTTTTTATCCCCTCAATGTTTCGTTTTCGCGACAAAAAGTAGCCTATAACCTTCCTTGGTCCAAAGCGAAACCGTCAAGCCCAAAATCGTCGAAATCCAACAATCCTTTATCGAGTTATGCGCGCACACACGGACTTCATTGCCTTTTATATATATAGATATGTATTTTGGTCAAAATCGTTAGAGCAGTTTTTGTAAAATTGGCCGACAAGACAGTACCTACCAAATATTGCAATGTTTAATTTGAAAAATAGATACTATTGCGTAACTATTTAGTTGAAAACCGACTATATGTTATTGTTCGGGATGTAAGCATTGCTTCGTTTTATCAAAATCAAAGATATAGTTTTCGAGATATCAGCAGTTTTGAAAATTAGCGTTTTCGGTGCGTCGAATTGAAAATTGAGGATACAATTGTTTTGAAAACATCCATTTGACTCTAAGTTTGCATTTTGGTCAAAATCGTTGTTGCCGTTTTCCGGTTAACAGAAAAAAACCGTATTTTCAAAAATTCTTTGTACGATAAATAGAGAACAACTGAGTTTGCTATTAAGTACCGTTGTTCGAATTTTTAGCCAAAAACTGGGTACGCAGTCATGGTAACCTCACCTACTTAAGCTTAAATATTAATTTTTGTTGAAATCGTTATAGCCGTTTTCGATCAAATTAAACTGGTACGAAAATTTTATATCCGAAGTAGGTATAGGTACCATTAATATTTAGGTTATAATAATAATAATATAATTTTTGGCGCAACAGGTCCGTAGGGACCCTAGGCCTAGCTTCTTCACAATATTTAGGTTACCTTGCAAAAAAAAAAAAACGCTTCCGAGCTATAAGCCCAAAAACCCCAAATCCGAGGTTTGAACGTAATCTGGGAAGCCGTTTAGGTTGTAGGCCTGTGGAAAGACGGACAGACGGACAGACAGACAGACGGACAGACCGGACAGAATTTTGCGACCCCTATCTCGAGTTCGAAATTTTGTACGAAAACAATATCTTTCTCTTACTACCTACGTAGGTACCTAATGGAGAAAGTTAAAAAGTTAGTATAGGTACCTAGGTAGGTAAATTATTTATTTGCATAAAAGTAAAAGATAGGTAAAGAATGATAGAAAGGAACAAGACTAGTAGGTACCTAGGTACATTTTTCAAGTAAATCGCTCAGTGGCAAATTTACTACTTAGGGTGATTGCGAGATACGTACCAGGTACCTATTTACGGTAATGCATCATCGAACAATTACCATACATTTTGCGTACCTACCTATTATAATGACTTCCTATCATACCTACATCAAACAATACCTGAAATTATCATGCATGTTGGCATATTTACTAAACGTTTGGCACTAGTGCGTGTGAGTACCTAGTGCCTTGTGCGACGCTGCAACTCGACAGCTGAAATCCAAAGTGCAACAATCAAGACGTGTCAACAAAGCGAAGCACTCCTTAAGATTGCATCTGCATATACAGGAATTATAAGGATCGATCTAGGTATGACTTCTGTCTCTCTGTTCTGTGGTTTGTTTGGGTGGTTGGTGTGGTGCTGGTTCCTTCTATTCGACTCCTTTTGAGTATCTAACTTTTCACTCAATATTATCGCCAAGCGCAAGCAGTTCAGTTCTCTTTCGAGTGCATATGCAGGATCCACTTACACAACTTGAGGAAAACCTCTCAAAATTCTAACTCACTTGCCTACATGGACTGAAGGGGAACTCGCACAAAACCTCACCACACCATTTAGTCTGCAGAATTACCCCTCATTCTGATTGGAAGCTTCCCCAAAACATATACTGGCTGTCGCTGTCGGTAGCTGGTGTGTCGCTCTTGCTTGGGCTCTCTCACCACACATGTGTCATCTCACATATGAGTGGACATATGTGATTGCCTCGCTCTGTCTCATTCTATCGCCCATCGCAAGTGGGTCGAACGAGTTTCTCTGACCATGGTCAGTCATTCCGTTCGTATGCCCGTCAAGTGCTGCTCACTTGTGTATGCGTTGAAAGTCACACCACCACACACGTCTGACTGGGCACTACAGACTACAATCCGTTATTCGGAGTGAAAAAGCAAAATGCTAGTGGCCAACGGGGAGTTGACATCACACTGGATTGGCCAGCGGACTTCACTCTGGCCACCGAATGTGTCGTGTGGCCAAAATGACAAATTGAAAGAGTCCCCCCCTAATGCATGTTGGCTCTTTTGCGAAAACAGTTATGAAAAACGAACTTAGGGAGTCCACACATTGACCACGCCGGGCGCTACCGCTGCTGCTGGCTTCTTTGCAGTGCGTATTGGTGAATACGAGCTCGGGTTGGGGACTTTGTATTGTTGGTTAAAAGAGGGGCGAAAGAGATTTGTTGACGGGTCTGATTTTATTGCGCTCATAACGTACACACATGAGAGTAAGAGCATAACATGGATGCTGGTGGCTGGTGGATGGTGGCTGGTGGATGGTCGCTGGTGCTATGGCCACCCACAACCCAGTCGTTTGTTCAGGTGCTGCGAACAGATAGATGGATGGGCACCTACATACTACCTACCTACAGGGAGCTACATGTGTGTAGATCCCTACGTGTGCGGATGGATGGTTTATTTTATTTCTTTTTCTTTGTCCGTATCCGTGTCCGTGTCCGTGTCCCTTCTGTTCTTTTGATTTTCGCATTAAGAATAAGAAGTTCCTTTGCTTTACATCGGACGTCCTCGTCCATATGTAGGTAGGTAGTAGGGAGGTGTAATTGCCCGAAGGCGATTGGGATTGCATGACATATGAGAGAATTTCTGTGAGGGTGTGTGTGTGCATGTAGTAATGGTAAGTCGCAAGGATGTGTAGGGAAGGACCTTTTCCACATCATCTTGGCCGAGTAGGTAGGTACTTATAGGTGCCATTTAATTTAGCTCTCAAACTTTTCCTATGGGTAGGTACATAGATATACGTACCTCACATCAAGTTTGTGTCCATAGCAACGTCCCTTACAAGTTGTTACGTACTTATAGATAGGTATACCAATGTCCTGTCAGTCGAGTAAAGCAGATATCTTTAGGTACGGTAAGGGGCTAGGTATACACACAAGGCTAAGTTGCCTATAATGGCGAAACCGTCTAAAAATAGCTAGGTACCCTGCTCCTGCTGGGGGACAGTTAAACCGTAAGTAACTACGTTCATTTTATTCAGTTTAAACTTACTTTAACTTTTCGCTGGAAGACCGCTCACGTTCAACCGGTTTCCAAGAAGCAACTGATGACTAGGTATAAGTATCACAGGTAAATTAAGAATTGGAAGGCAGTAAGTTTAACGAAAACTCAAACGAAGCGATAGGTAGCTAATGTGTAACCCTCTTATCACTTATGGACGCAAGCAAACGAAGGCAGAGGCATTTCCCTGGACATCTCAGAGTCTTGTGGACGGCTCTGGCACAGAGCAAGTTACCTAACCTTGTTTGGACTATCAGAGCAGAATCTTCAGATGGATGCAAAGCTTTCTTCTGGGAAAATAAGCAATTTAAGGTAGATGGTGTGTAATCACCAGGATCTATACTTTTCCCGACATATAGGTATAGGTATAGCAATGATCTACACCATACAAAGAGTTATTTATATCTTCTCTATGTCCTCAACTGATAATTTGAATGCATCCCTTCCAACGTGGCTGCTGTTCCGCGAAATTTAAGAACATTTGTTTTTTACAAAATTCTACACACGAGTGCCTCACAAGACCCGACTGCACCAATGTACATCAGCAATAAGTACGCTGGACATCCGCAAGGGCACACACTTCATAATAAAAAAAAAGACTACCTACTTTGTCAAATAGGTAGGTACCAGATCCAGCTATATCTTTGAAACTAGCTCTCTGAAGACATATTTCCAAGGTATTAAGGGTGATGGCTTGCTTGAGGGGCTGACACCCCCATGGAAATTTCAGTCTCTCTTGATTATCGGAAAATTTTAAATATTTTTTTTTGTAGTTTGGTACCTAGTCCAGCGTTGCCAGACGATCAAAACATTTCCGCCCAGAGAACTCTGAAAAACTCCCACATTTGGCTACTTTAAAAAAAAAAAAAAAAACGCCAACTTTTTGTCATTATATTTGTTACCTAGCATGTTTTAGTGCAACTTGAAGGAAGAAATTTCGAATTTGAGACGCCGACTTGTAAGTTTTGTTTTCCGAAGGAAAAAGTATGCGCCAATTAAATACGACACAAAACGTCAAACCAACGCATGTTGCATTTGTAATCGATTGATTTAACCCTAAACAATTACTCCCCCCAGATTTCCTGCCGTCCACCCAAACAAACCCTAAATCTAGGGGGAAAACCCCCAAACTGGCAACACTGAGTAGTCAGCCGCCAGCCAGCGTTGCCAGGCGGTTGAAATATTTCCCCCCAGACAAGTCTGAAAAACCCCCAGATTTAGCTATTTTCAAGAAAAAAATCCCCAATTTTTTTTCAAATAATTTATTTAAAAGCCTTAAATTAAAATTCAATAAAAACAATTTTTTTTAATTTGTGGGTATTGAAAAGGCACGAATTTCAAGAATTAATAGGATATTTTTTAATGTAGGTATAGGTATATGTATTTGAATTCAGGTTTCAAGATAATAATAATAAATTAATAATTTTACTTTAAAACGAAAAAACTAATTTTATTGCTTGAACGAACCAATATTAAACACAAAACAATTCAACTGCAGCATGCAGCAATCAACAGAAAACATACGCAGGAACAATCACAAATTGGTTTTGTAATTTGGCAAGAGACAAAATACAAATAAAGTCTCGCTCTGCTTTCTTTCACCCAAACTATTGTGAATGTGAACTTTTCGCAAATGCAATAGTGTGTGATACATGTAGCTTTAGTTAGGGGTTTATTAATACACTGGCACTTCTCAATGAATATTGGAATGCGTTGGAATGGAATTGGCATAGATGATTTTACATCGGATTTACTCGCACATACATTGATTTGGTTTGTTGGTGGTGCAGTGGCTTTATGCTTTTAAGGTTTTTAGTGACAAAAAAAAAAAAATAATTGAACGCAGTAACAAAATAAAAACCCCCAGATTTCCCCCTAAACAATTTCACCCCCCAGATTTCCCCCCGTCGGTCAGAAAAACCCCCAGATCTGGGGGGAAAACCCCCAAACTGGCAACGCTGCCGCCAGCCTACCAGTGTCAACTGGCAACCGTGCTGTGCATATAGTAAAGCAATGATTCGGACTATGAAATAGGTACATAAGGTTCGCTAGTTGTCAAACAAAATTTAGAGAGAAAATGAGGACGTTATTAGCGACTTTATGGCAACACTGCTTAGCTAATGACATTTGCTGATGCAGAGTTCAAAAGAAAATGGGTGGCATTGCCCGGTAGGTAACATTATAGTTCCGCATTTCGCCACACCTTTTTTACCCGTCAATATTAATAAATTGGAATATTAATCAGACATCAGAAGTTTTTTTTTTAACATTTTTATTTTTTAAACCCAAGTACTTTCAAAAATGCCTCAAAAGTACCTACCTAGAAATATTAAGATTATTTTTAAACTTAGAAACATTAATTTCATAGAAATTTTGTTACATTTTAGTTCAAATATCCAACATATCAAAGACCAAAATTATTTTCAACTTATTTTTACTTATTTTAAATCGCGAAAATTTAGCTCGAGCAGCATATAAAGCTTAAGATTCTTTTAAACTCTAGCTAAATAATCAAACTTTTGTTTCGGAATGTACTTCATGTACCTACATATCTGTCAAAATTTTGCGCGATTATTTTTAATGCGTCGGGACGTTTTCTCAAGCTAAATCTTGACATATTGTTGTGTTCTGTTGTTTTGTGGCGTTTTTGTATCGCGGAGATTGGTAGAAGTACCTAAGCAAGGAAGATTTTTTTTAAATCCTCGAAGAGGAGTGACTAGAATCGGAAATGGTTTAAATTAGAGAGAGTTAAATTAGAAGTAAATTATTTTCAAAGAACAGCTGTTTTTTGTGACATTTATCCATAACATTTAGCTAGGGCTTTAGCTGATGTTTGGAGAGAAAAGTTGGAGACCAGATAAAATTTAGTTTAGCTCGAGCAGCGTACTAAGCTTTGAACTTTGAAGTTGGATTTCATAAACATATTTTTTCGACTCGAGATACAATAAAAATGGAAAAAATGCTAGGCATCTAGCCCGAGGCCAAAACATTCTTTCTTTTGCTGCTGAACTTCCTGACAAAAAAATGTTTTGGCTCAAAGTCCACTGAAAATTATATTTTAGCCAGAAAATTTGTAAGCTCCTGAACCGTCTGACAAAATTTAAATTTTCAATAACATATTATTGCTATTAGGGATTTTTTTAAATAATCTTCTTAAGCTTAATCAATAAATCCGGGCAAACTAAACACTCACCCTACCACACTTAAAGGCCGATCATTTCGCTGTTAAAGCCCCTTCCGTGACATTTATTTAAACTCCGGAAAAGAAAATATTTGAACGTACCTACGTTCATTTCATTGCGGAGGTGCTAGGTTTTCGTGATGGTTAGGTAAACCCACCAGCACCAAATTTCAAACCATCAAACTGTTGCTGACATAACCAAGGAGGCACTCTACGATATTCCTTAAAGGATGTGTAAAAGTGTCCGATGTACGAGGTCAATTTTAACGTAAGGCTCATAACGGACGAGAACTTTGATTTTGAAATCACAAAATCCGCGTTTTTATTTCGCTGAAGGTGAACGGCTCTCGATAGCATCAACTTTTCATCGAATTGAATGCCATCCATGACAACATCTATATAGACAAGCTAAACAGAACCATGTCTAGTCTTGGCAACCCTTTAACAATCGTCCATCTGTGGATGACGATGGAAGAAAACTAGCTGCTGCATCGAGGTCTACATCACGGGAACCTTTGATGTCAAAAAGGCAATTCGAGGCGATGTCATGCGACTTCTATAACAAGGACAGCTGTTACTGATACATTTTCTATTAGGTCTAGATGCTGTGCACAAGAAGCTACAGCCAACATCGATGGACCAAAATCGAAAGCTACAACTTTCAGGTAGTAAAGGGCATTGTCTATCCCGGCTCCACCATGAGCTCTGACAACAATACGTCCGTCAGAAACTAGACGGAGAATATCTTTTGTCAATCGCTATTTCTTTAGGCTTAGAAGGCAATTAAGTACTAGAGCTCAACCTCGAACAGCTAAGGAAGTTCTACCTACATAAAAGCGTTATCATCCGTATCCCGCTTATGGCACTGAAACTTGGATTTTGTCTAAATCTGATGAAGATATTCCCGGTCGCTTTGGCAGTAAAATTCTTCTTTTCATTTTGCGTCGATGGATTTTGTAGCAGAAAATATAACGACGGGCTTTACAAGCTGTACAGTGACATTGACTTATCAATATAAAAATGCACAAGTATTAAAATTACCCTTTAACGCATTTTTTTTCGCATTTATCATACCAAGCTCATCGACGAAGAAGGAACATACCTACAAAAAAAAGTATTTTTGAGTTTGCTGCAAGTGTTCGTGTGCACTATATTCTATCTCCGGGAATATAATAATCATTCTAAACTAAATTTGTTAAACTCACAACGGCGAAATTTTCCATACAAAATTGCATATTGTGACCTAGGAAGGTTAAAAATGATTATTGGTAAGGCCCATAATATTTCAAAATAATTAAATTCATAATGCTGGAATATCACAATCATATACATGAACCCCCGAAAGAAATTAAATTGCGCCATCTGTCAGCAGATAGTTAATGATCGATGAAAGCGCATGAAGCCGTGAGGTATGCAATCTATTTCTTAGAGATCAATGATATTTTTTAATTGCAGCATACTTAAAGGGACGTAGCAGTCTAATTGGAAAGGGATCCTCATTGGAATGTGTACATAATGTCCAACAGGAATGACAGGGATTTTCCAATCTAGATAAGCAAAGCTTATTCGAAATATTTTCCGACAGAGATTTCCAAATTGTACCTATATAGCAAGTAAATCTGCAAATAGTGTGGTTTGAGGGACTTTTGTAAATTAAATGAGTGTCTGAAGTAGAAATGGAATATAAATAAAAACATCAACTCAAGTTTGTTCCATTCCAACTGATCTGGCTCTACGACTCCAACCGAGTGTCTATGTATGGTATGGCAAAGCCTTCCAATGAGAATATGGTCTGGGTATTAATCATATTAGAGTTCTTTGTCGAACAATAAAGGTGTGGCAACGTGCGAAGCTTGCCAGTTGAAATACATGATTTTTTAAATATTTTCCCTACAGTTCAATAATTTGCAGGATGTACTTTTTAGGTATCTTATTTTAATTTGAGCGCACGTAGGGTGATGGCCCCTAAGTTCAGCCCCCTCCAGTAGTCAGCCGCTGACATACAAATCACAGCGCAATAGTAAATGGTTTTGCTTTTCTTCCAAACAAAAAATATTACTCTATTGGGTAACACTTCTTCTCGCTCTGTGCAAAAAATTGACACAATACATTTGTTACTTCGAGCGTAACAAATATAAGTCTGCGTACAGTTTTCATAAGTGCAGGATACGAGTGGTTTACCAAAAAAAAAAAAAATATTTGAAGTGACTTTGTAAAAGTGATATAATTACGAATATGCTGAAGGCATGTTGTGCAGTTTATGATTATTATTATGATATTAACACTTTATTTATCTTTTTTCTTAACTTATAATGTTAAAAATATTTTCGGTTAAATAATTAAGAGGGGGGCTGACCTTATGAGACATTATTTGTATGATTATCCTAAGCTCAGCCCCCCCGGCTGACTACTGGAGACTACCTTAATTTATTATTTTTCATAGCTGAGTATGCAGAATGAATGGAAACTTCAATCAGTATTGATTCTCGCAAAAAATTCGATAAAATTTCTTTGATTTCCAGTAGTCAGCCCCCCTGTACATTTACTTGAGAAATGGGGGCTGACTATGAGAGACACGGTTCTTTTAAACGTTCTCCAGTCGTCAGCCCCCCCTTCTTATGAAAATTTGTAAATTACATTGGGGCTGACTACTGGATACTTGCGTGGCCGACTACTGGAGCTGAGGGGGCTGACCACTCGCAACTCATACCTTTTTCACTTATTTTGCAAATAGTTTGCATTAGGTAGTTCATATCCCTAATAAGCTTAATATTTTCCAATCCACAGACTTCAAACATTCGGAAAAGCCAAATACTTGATTAAATAGTTAAAAAATGGATTTTTAACGACCAATCAAACTCAAAAAAAAGTTAAGGGGCTGACTACTGGTGCCATCACTACATTTCTTATAGCTCAAACCTACTGTCACAGGTCTAGGTACGATATCACATAAATGTAAATAAATAAATCTAACCGACTCCTCACTTCATCGGATGTGTCTTGAAGAAGACGAAACCGCTGAGAACATAATACCTATGTGAGTGTCCATGTCCAGCCCTATGTGGAATCGGAAGAACTATGAGCCCTGAAGAGATGAAGAAGTCATCTGCCAGCAGCTTGATTAAGTGGAGAAAATGCTAGCCTAAACATTATTCTGGCCCTATATAGCATAATAGATGTTATAGGTCGACGTGCCTTTCTTCGCTCAGGCGTACCTATTCAGAATTTAAAAAAAAAGACAGTGTGTTACCATAATTTAAAATATTTTAACACAATATTAGGCAAGGCCGTAACTAGGGGGGATGACAGCGGTTTGCTGCACTTTTTTTTTTTACTACCAAAGCAGACCAAATCCAAACAAAATTTAGCGAAGAAATTTTTGAATTTTTTAAAAGATTTTTGGATTGGGATATCTAGAAGGCTGAGTTTCTATACTGTGGCAGACAAAATACCATGAACAACCCGAGACACTGCGTTCACAGAACGCCATAATATCCTTAGGAGACTGCAGTAAATATTTTCTTCCCAACATACATCGACTTTTAACAATTTTGGCAACCTTACCAGTATCGACATGTACCTACACTAGAGAGAACGTTATCGACGATGAAATGCTTAAAAAACTTTTTAAGAAACTCTACCGGTGAAGATCGACTTAGGTAATGGCTTAGTCTTAATGTCAATTCATCGGAAGATAGAAATAAATACGGACGAAGTTATTGATGTATTTGCAGAAAAGAAGGCCAGGCGATTAAATTTAGTTTTATTAAATAATTCTTTACTTTGTTATGTTGAATACAGGCACTTTTTTTTTAAAGCTATTCCTACTTTCGTTATAATTACTAATTAAAAAAAATAATTAAATATGAAATTTAAGATTATTTTATTTTGCTTAATCGCTTCCAACCTTTAAAATAAAATTTATTTTTTTAAATATCATAACCCCCCTTGATCTTAGTGTGTATACAAAAAATAAATAATTGGTCGTACAAGTCCGTATAGGACACGCCACATTATGTAGCTTCTTATAATATTCATTCAATGTCGCAAGTTAAATTTTCTGTAAAACCTTTCATCAGACTTTTTAGCAGACTTAATACACTACACAGAATGAGCATAAATGTCCTGTACCTACCTACCCATCTGAGGATTAGAAAGTGAAACTAAGGAATGTATATTTATCTTTTTTGTCTACCATTGCTGTCCAAATTCCAACGAAAAATAACTGGTAGTAACGGGCCATTTCAGGAACTACATTAACAAAGTTTGTACTCGCATTGAGTCTAACGAGATCTGGCAAAGCACGCAGCTGGGCAGAACTGCACCAGAAAAATTTTCCCTAAATTCTCCCCTAGAAAATCATCAATCTGGACAAAAACAACCTGAGGATCCTAACAGGAATAATAAGTGGCCATTGTCACGTGAAAAAACATGTCGCATAGGCGTCGCGCCAGACCCTATCTGCAGACTCTGTCTTGAGAGTGAGGAATCCTCTCTTCACATACTCACAGACCGTCCAAAAGAATATCCTTGTGGATGACATACACCCAGAGAAGATCCTTGTCTTCCTGACTTCGTCTGGAGTGAAAAGATGGCTCTAGGCACATACCAGGGTAGGCACAATAGGCTCCTTTAAGAAGCCGCAGTGCCTAAGCTGAGCCCCCTGTTGACTGTTGTCTCTGACTTATTTAGACATATTCTCGATAGCCTGTGACCTCAATCCGTGGACCACTTATTATTTAAGGAAGATGGAGATCTAGGCGGTTATAGGTGGTATCAGTCGACTTTGAACAAGAAAAACACGCCGTGCTAATTTTTTCTTTTGTATTTATTTTGGAAATATTAAATTTCTTCATTTTGTTTTTGTGTTTTTTTTTTTCTGTTTTAAGTTAGATTTGTTTTTTACATTATTATTTTCTTTATTCACTTATATAACACAGACAATTAATGAAATTTTTTTTTGTGTATTTTTTTGCTTTTTTTTATATAAATAATAATAAAATCTGGGAAAAGTATTTTATTTCAATTGTTACACTTGGTTGTTTGTTTTTGTTTTTGAAATCTACAATAATTACAAATATTTACTTGTATACTTCAATAGATAATTATTTTTATATTTTTATATTTTGTTGTTGTTTGTTTGTCGTAATAATAATATTCATTTAAATTTTCACATTTATTTCTCTCATACTTAAGGAGCTTATTGATATAATAATATTTTCCTACATGGATTTTTTTTCTTTTTTTGTTAATACACCTCCATCCATCATTTTGTTTACTTTATTAATTTATTAACTATTCAATTTATTTAATACCACCAATTTATCTATTTCCACACACGCGAGAATTTCTTTCCTTTTCGTTTGTTTTTTGTTTTTTTTTTTTTGTATGTTTTGTATGCGTGTGGAAACCTGAATAAAATTAAGTTTGTCTTCTTTGTTTGCTACAGCACAATTTGTGTTATTGTTTTTGTTTATCCTGTTTCCGTCTTTTGTGTTGCTTAGTACAATTTTTTTTTTTCTTTTATAAGATATATTCAAACATTTTGTTGGTTTGACTGGAAATTCGTTAGTTCCTAATTAATTTTTAGTATAGGTAAGTTTTTTTTTTGGAAAGAATTACAATTTTTGTACATATAGAAAGATTTTAAGAAACAAAAAATTTTGACAACAAATACTGAAGGTATATTTTGGAATAAATCAAAGTAAAACAAATATTTGTATAAATTTTTATTTTATGTATTTTGCAGAAAATGCGAGTGGATTGTTTTCCTGTCGTTGGAATAAGTTGGAAAATGTACAGAATATTAAAATAGAGAAAATCACAAGATCCTTGAGAGACATGTGTACAAAAAACAGTAAACAATTGTAAATGACAAATAAATGCCTAGCAAGGAGATACGATTTTCTGAGGTTAGTTTTTGAGAAGAAAGCAAACGTTTAGGTTATCTCAACTTCAGTTGATCCGACTTTGAGCAACCTAAACATGGCTTCCTCCTTGAGAACCAACCATTAACTTTTTTCATAACAAAGGCATATAAAAGAACTGCGTTGCACAAATTAAGAAAACAATCTTAATCAGTCAGTCTTAGGATTATTTAAGCCTAATTTCTTAAAATTTGTCTAAAATAACTCTTTTGTTTTTCATTATTTTGCTCTGCGCACACACGTTATATAAAGCAACAGTTTAAATAAATAACAAATCATCATCGTAATAGTAATTTAAAATTTTATTTCCATTTTTTTTTTTTTGAACTTGCCTCACAAGAATAACCTTAAACAAAACTTTCGAAAGCAAAACGAATAAATATACGTAAAATAAAATCAAAGAAAAGAAAAGAGAAAAAAAAAACAGAAATACTTTCCTAAACTGGTAATAGTAGACTCAAAATATTGTTACACGATTTTGGTTTTGTCCTTATAAGAAGTCCTAGAGTTTGCTTTAAAAATAACACGCAATTGTTTTTTTTTTTTGTTTTTTTTTTTTGGGAACTTTCTAATATTGTTTATAATTATTTTGCTTTTATTGCTTACTAATTAATTATAATGTGTATATATATTTCAACTTCTTATATAGCTAAATGTCTTCTGGTTTGTTTGTGTTATATATGTACAAACTGATAACAGTGATTTTTTGTTTTTACATTTATATTTAATTTTTAAGTTTAATTCATTGCTTTGGTATTAAATGCCTCTTGTTATTTTTTTTTACTGGAACGGGGAGGGGGAATTTTATGTACAGTTTGTTTAACTTTTAGAAAGTTAGAAGAGGAGGAAATTGTGTTTTTGAGAGCAACCGAGGGTTGGTGACGGATGTGTCATTTAAACTGGTATACAGACGAATATAATTTACAAGTTCATATTTACAGCAATACATCTCGGGGGGTGGTAGGGGTGGGTCAGCAGACAGCTATTTACAGGACACACGAGGGTGCTCAGAATATGCGAGACATAGCACGTGACGAGGGCGGCATTTGGTGGTGATGAAGATGGTGCTGGTGATGGTGATAGCCGACCCAGTTCTGATAAAGTCATGCACCTTCCTTGCTGATGACGGACGCACTGGAATCGTCGTCGGCGGTGAGGCCGCCCACGCTGCCACTGCTCGAGATCATCGGCAATTGAGGCAGATGCGAGGAGAGGGGCGATGGTGACGGATGCTGTCCGCCTTGGACGAGATTCGATGCGGAGACGGCGGCCGCCTTGCCCTGGTTGACGACACACTTGCGCATGTGCTTCTCGAGCGTTGAGGGAACACTGAATGGCATATCACAGAAACGGCATCGGTAGACATCCTTGCCGGTGCGGCCGTGAGTCTTCATATGACGGGTCAGCTTTGAGGACTGCGCGCATGCGTATGAGCAGAGCTCGCACTTGTAGGGCTTCTCGCCGGTGTGACTGCGTCGGTGGACGGTCAGGTTGGAGCAGTTCTTGAAGACTTTGCCGCAATATTCGCAGGTGTCGTTGCGTTTGCTCTCCTTTTTGACGAGTGGGCTTTGCAGCAGCTGCGAACTGTTCGAGCCGAGCGATGAGAGAGGCTTCATTTTGAGATTTTCGAAGAGCGCTTCGTTCCGATGGAGGGCAGACATGCCCCACCACTCGGCACTCTCCATTTTCATGCGTTTCGACATCTCGAAGGGGTTCTCGAAGGGATTGAACAGAGGGGCGATCTGAGATTGTTGGTGGGTTTGATTCGGCGAATGGAGCATGCTCTTTGCGAATTCTTCGCGAAGGCGGAAGGCTGCCGGCAGGCCGTTCAACTTTTGCAACGAGGTGCTGCTGTTGTTGTTGTCGCAGTCTTTGTTGCTCAGTTGCATCTTCATAGCGTTGCCGGACTCTTGGAGGGCCTGCTTGTACGCCTCGGAGTACTGGGCGATGTTTGACAGTCCAAACTTGTCCATCAATTCGCCGACCAACGAATTCGAGGTGGGGTTGCCCATGCTCAAACCGGGCTTGTCGTCCATCGTTCGGCTGTTCACACTCAGGTCCTCGGCTTCGTATTCACCGTCCTCGCCATCGTCCATGTCCTCGTCTTCGTCTTCATCGAGGATGTCCTCGTCGGCCATGTCTTCGTCGGCAGAGTCTTCGCCATCGAGCGTCTCTACGGAGCCGGCGTTGCTGGCGCCATCTTCCGGCTTGATGTGCACCTTCATGTGTCGCTTTAGTTTGTTGATGTGCGAGCACTCGAACTCGCACTGCACACACTTGTAGGGCTTCTCGCCGGTGTGCACGCGACGATGGATGATGAGGTTGTTCTCGAAGCGAAAGTTCTTGTCGCAGAAGTCACACGAGTATACGGCGGCGGCACCGCTCTCCTGACTAGGCTTGGAAGGCGGCGTCGACGCCGAGCGGGGTGTTGTATTCAGGTGGGTGGTGCCGTTGCCGAGGTCGGTGTCGCAGCCACTCTTTTCCGGCGGTGTCAGACTCTGGGGACGGGAATTACTTGTGACCGGCGTTGGAGGTAGCTGGGAGGGTGTTGGGCTCGCAAAATTCGACGGCGACTGCTTTTGCCTGGGACTCGGCGAGTTCGAGTTACCAGTGTTTCCAGCTCCAGGACTTGTTGTTCCTGCAAGCTGACGCAATCGCTGCGAGTAAAAATCCATCTGCGGCTCAAGTGATAGATTGTTGGGCTGCTGTCTGTTGTTCAGGCGCGTTTGCTGCAGTGGCGGTATCGAACTGTGACTGCTGCTTGACGATGGCGGGCGCTCCTTATTGCTCGCCGAGTGGCTCACTGCCGCGTTGAAGGATTGGCTCGAGTGGGGCGCTAGTGAGTTGGCCGCAGCCACTGCCGCTGCCGCCAGATTAAGGCCGTGGTGGCGAAACTGCTCCGAGACGAGTTGTTCCATGCGATAGTGATCGGCCGCATGGGGTCGCGAGAAGAGCGGCGCAACCGGAGGAACTACTGGACCTTGTGCTAGTGGTGGCATCGGCATTCGCAGCAGGTTGAAAGGATTCGCGTGCATATCGGGCGGTGGCAGCAAGGGATGATGTCTCATTCCGGCCGCTGCCGCTGCGGCCAAATTCTGCGCATTCTGCATGGCTGTGGTTAGGCTGTTTTGCTGATGCTGCTGCTGTTGGGTTTGCTGTTGCTGTTGCTGAAGCTGCTGCTGCTGCTGCTGCTGCTGCTGAGGCTCACTAATGTTCTTACTTTGGCTAACCGGGGACGTGGACGAACACAGCGAACTGGCGCAGCTGGTGTTGTTGTTGATTGTACTATTGGCAACGCCACCCAGCAGCTTCTGTGCTGAGTGACCCAAGGATAACGAGTTTGCGGACGAAGACAGCAACGACGTAGACGTGGATAGCGACGAGCACGCCGACGACGACGGCGATGTCGACGATGAGAACTCCACGTAAATTTTAACGCCATGCGAGTGCTGCACATGCTGGATCAGTCGCCAGGCCGAGTTGTATCGCGTTTTGCAGGTGGAGCATGTGTAGTTGCTGGGTTCTGTAATTAAAAACGGAAATACTGTTGTTAATCAAAAGTCGACTATAGATGCATATTTGCAATTAATTTTAAAGGATCAAGCTTCCGCTTGGTGGTGGGAGGGAACCGGTAACGGACAGAGCGCGGGGCATAGTTTTTAATTAAATCAGCCGCACCAAAGCTCAACGCTCCCGCGACACAAAGGACTCAGGACTCAATGGCATATTTGGACTTTATTTTCGGACGCACAGCGTGGGCTTCCGCGCATCGATGTAATTAATTTCAGCAACGCCGCGAATCTGTTGCATCTGCAGATCTGCCTACCACTTCACACCAATTACACACCACAGTGTATAGACGAATTTAAATAATTTACTTTAAACGCTGGCATCTGGGCGCGTGCACAGATACGAATCGCGCTGCGTAGGTTTTTCGTTTAGCACGAAATGTCTGGGCTAGATCCTACACCAACACCATGGCGAGCGAATTAAGCGATTCTTAATGCAATTCGAATTGATTGGGTCGTTGCGGATGATGAGAGGCAGTGTGTAGATATATACCTGCAATATTTCCTGGAGTGCCCATATGCCCATGCCCACCCATCCCCGGCTCATTTGCATATGCCCATAGCAAGGCAATAATAACTAATACAGAAATGGCGGGAGCGGGGACACAGAAAAGAAGCTGACACATGTGCTAAAATGGGTTTTACATGTACCGAGCATGTAGGGCTCGCGCGCAATATGGGGCGTTATGTCCTTTTTTTTTTTTAGCGTGTCCCTCCTTGACATATACACAGATATGTGCGAGTGTGGATATTTGCTTTGTTTTTTTTTTTATTTTTTTTTTTTAGCTCCGAGGAATCAACCGAATAACCGTTTCTCTGTTCTGAATACAAATGGACGGTTATGAGATGTGGGCCCGATGTGCAAAAGCAATTTTAAAATCCTACCCCCGCACTGAGGGATGAGCGAGTATACGTAATGGGAATATACGGCGCGCAGAAGGTATGTTACTACCCCGCATATACCTATACGCATTTAGTTGCGGTTCCATCAATTTTTTAGTTTCGGTTACTTTTTTTTTATCTGTCGTGTCCTTTTTTTTGGTTTTCTTATTTTCACCATTTATTTCTTATTGCATTTGTCCTGGCGCTTTGTTTTATATATGCGTTCGAATTTAATGGTGACACCAGATGTTATTATAAAATTATAAAATCCTTTGTCGGAGTAGGAGCAGGCACAGACACAGAGAGAGAGAGCGACAGAGATGTATCCATGGATGCTTGAGGAGGACATTGTGTCAAATTATCGATGG
This sequence comes from Cheilosia vernalis, assembly GCA_949126925.1. Taxonomy (NCBI): domain Eukaryota; kingdom Metazoa; phylum Arthropoda; class Insecta; order Diptera; family Syrphidae; genus Cheilosia; species Cheilosia vernalis. The sequence continues at coordinate 22,452,749 of OX421360.1, forward strand.
ATAGATAGACGACCGTATAGAGAACGTACAATAAGATACATCATCTATAGGATCATTATCCTTATGATTGGGATAATATACACACCCTGGTAGTTTAAAACCACACAACGCATCGAGGACAAAGGGGGATAAAAGGTAAAATCAATAAGAGGGCGCAAAATACATGTTGAAACAGGGGCGTTAATCGCTGTCCAATATGTGCTGTGAATGTGGTGATACATACTCGTAGAATGGGAGATATTAAGTGGGTTTGCTTGGATAGAGAAGTTCGAGTCGTAAATTGCATAAGGTTGTGCAATTTAAAATTTGTCACCATGTCACGACGCCAGGAACAGCTCCGCTATTAGACTTTGAAAGAAACTATAGGGGGGTTGGGGGGAGGTGGTTACAATTCAAGACATTTGGTTGTGTATACCTATTGCCGACTGTGGTTTTCACTAAACTGAAGAATGCGAACCCAGTTGAGTGGTCCAAGTGGATGTCCCAAGAAAAAGTCAGGGCCGAACTTCATTCTTGAATGCGGGCTTATACCTATCAGCTTCCGAGATTTTTATAAAGCCGACTTATTTCTGCTAAGTGATATGGCATCGTGATATATTTACATATCTTTAGCATTTCACAAACTTTAAGTTTAGTTCAAAAGTATAGACGAACACCAGCAACAAGTCAAACGAAATTGTGGGGTGCCACCAGGTTGTATACTGTCTACCTTACTCTTTCTCATTTCCCAGAATTTTGTACTGAGTTTCTCAGGGTCGTTTTGTTTACCTTTTTAAAATATGAGTCTAAATGTTATGATCAAAGAATTGGAGATCCACAAGGTTGCATCGGATCTGCTAAAAACATGTCACTGAATTTTTTCGAGCCATTACTAGTCACCGACAAAAGATTGCTGATTGATTCTAGTCTGTGCCACAATCTATCTAGGATTGTTTTGAACTTTTGGAGATGATGTCGAGCTAAGAAACGAAAGGCATACATTTCTTATAGATAGGTAGGTACCTAGATATTATTTGCTATGACCGAAGATGGCGCTCCACAAGGTAGTGCATTGTTTACGATACTCTTTTTCATTTTGATTATTTTTTTGTATTTTTTTTTTGGCAGAATTAATTAATAAAGTTTAAAACGCCAAAAGATGAAGAAACTTTTTATTCAAAACATAACTAAGGCTATTGTCAGCGAGGGTTGACAGTTTGGGGGTTTTACCCCGGATTTACTGATTTTTTTGGGTCGACGGGGGAAACCTGGGGGAGACATTGTTTAGGGGGAAATCTATTTTTTTTTAATTCTATTTTATTTGTATTTCTTTATAAAATCGTTTTTCGTAACCTTAAATGTGTGTGCTATTTTAAAAAGCAGTTAAATAATAAATCGATTACAAATGCAACATGCGTTGAAATTTTTTGCATTCGGATAACCACACTTTCATGTCAATGTCTCAAATTCGAAATTAATTCTTTTAAATCGTACAACATTCATGTTTAAAAAATAATAGCAAATACTTGGGGTTTTTTTTTTTTGAGAAAAAGAAGGTATTTTAGACCTATCGGAGGGAAATATTTTGACCGTCTGGTACCAAGGTGGAGCTCCACAATTCTTAAAAAATTTTTCGAAGAGTTGTTTTTAGACGACAAATTTTCTTAAACATATAAAGAGAATTGATTTTAGTTCCAAGTGCTTGTTGACATGCCAGAAGGGAGCGTATTTTTCTTTACTTAATTTTCTGCAAAACGTCATTCATTGCGACCGAAGTGGGGTCCAAGAAATTTAACATTGCTTAGGTTTTTATTTTTTGTTTTATTATCGGACTGTTTTCTTTTTTGTTAAGACGCCGGGTTGAAATAATTATTCGCAGCTTATGAAAAATATGAGTACGTTTATTTTAATCATAGATATTTAACAATATTGCATTTATTTATTGGACTTTTCGAGTTGCTGCCAAGTTAAATTTATATCTAGGCAGTTTATTTGAATTCAATATGAATAAAACCAGAAACTAGGCCGGACAGGATTTAGCACAACATTTTATTAAGTAATTATAATTGTCAGACGGTGCAAACAAAATACAGTGATCTCCGGATATAACGACGGTGAAGGTTCCGGGCGTAAATGGACACCCGAATGTCAGAAGAATTAAGAAAATTCTTATACTTTACTAGTAAATAGGTTCCTGCATGCGGATGTTGTATTTATACTTTAAATTTAGAGATAAAATTAAGAAGAAAACAATTTTAATTCTTTTTTTGCACAGGCTTGGCTTTTTTGCTTTTATTTGTCACTATTTTCGGAGGAAACATTTTAATTCAAGCTAAAAACGGACGTTATATTGTAAAATATTTGTTTTATTTACTGAATTTGTGGAGTTTTTGCGAAATTAAAAATGAATTGAGTTGAAGCATTTGTTAAGGTGCACACAAGATGGGGTCCCACAAGGTTACATACTAATAACTATATAAATCATAACAAGTTATTTTGATGAAGGAGTTTGTTCATTTATAACATAAATGCAAAACTGAAATATTTCAGCTGGAACCTACTCAAAACAGAATTATTGTACGAAGTGGTGGGGTCCCACAAGGCGGTATATTGTGGGCAATAATCTTTATTTACATGCCCATTACTTCGCAGAAGTTTCACGATTATATGTGAATGAAAAATGCTCGCATTCGTAGGTACACGCAAATGTTTACCTACTCATGATCTAGAGTAGCAGATTTTCAACTATTATTATTCTATAGATAGATAGTCGCGAATACAGATAAAAATCTGATCTGGGAGATCGTTTTCTACCAGTATTCTAGATGAGGATGTTTCCGAAACTACTTCCACTCAAATCACATTTGTGTAGGACCAATTAAATTAAATAGCCATCCAACAAGGAAATGCATCATCCTTATACACTACACATCCAGAGTGCAGCTGTTCCCAGAATATGATAATTTATTTTGGAAAACGCACTTTCAGCTCGTGGCTGTTTTAAAAGAAAAAAAAAAAATACGCTGCACGTTTAACCCCATAAATGGGTAATCAATCTGCGTGTTTGCATCGTATAAATATAGGTGCATGTATTCGTAATCGTATTCGTGTTGATGTAAGTCAAAAGGTGAAGCGCACGATTGTCATCGCACACGCGGGTATACTTTTACTATTTCCTATGGCACGAGGATACTCTTCTATAGTTTTTTTTTCGGCCTTTTTTGTTAAGGATCATAAATGTAAGCATCTTTTCGGCAACTAGATAGGGGTTGCTTGAGTAAAATCACATAAATTTGTATATCCTGTGTATGTGTATGCAAATGCGAACCCTACTCTCTAACAAAAGGGGTTACCGCTCTGCACATTGCAGACGCTTCTGGTTATCGATTAAGGGTAACTTTGTTGGGCTGAAGATCACATCTCTTCTAATTGTTTTTGGTTTTTTTTTTTACGGTTCTTCCTCAGATGACGACGAGCAATTTATCCTATAGCCTGTGGAAGACGTCTGCCACTCTGTTTTCCTTTCTCCCTACAGAGAACAACTAGCCAAAGAATATGTGAAAAGGATGCGCGCATCAATTCAATACCTGATCGTATATAAATGGTCGGGCTTCTGTGTTTGATACGATAGCTGCCGCAAAAGGATTCTTATATAATTGAAATAAAAATGGCACAGGTAGGTATGTGTCATGCGTTTCCTTTTACGTATAGCATCCTCTCACACAGATGTCAGTGACACATGTGATTCGTTGACGTAGTAGGTATTTTTTTGACATCCCCAAAGGATGGAGAAATATTTATAATATAGTGCAGGACTATACAGGGGGAGCTATTTGCATTTTTTTTTTTAAAGCGGAAAATCTATAAATATCATAAGAAGCTATTGTTGTGGTTTATTCACTTATCACCAGCAAACACAAACGTGTACGAAAAACGTGCTTTTGTTTTGTTTGCATCACAGCAGGACATATAGCTGTATGGAGGAGAGAGCGCCTCTCCAACTAAATGCGGTGTGGTGTGTGCCAAGAAAATTTTCATTTTCGTTCTATCCCCATGTGATATCCGGGTCCGGGCTGAGTTGTTTTATTCTTTTTTGCGCACCCCTTTGTGCCTAACATCTGCATTGAACCACGAATTACTGCTGCACATATCCTGGTTACGTATATTGTTTTGTCCTATTTGTTTTATTCTTGCGCTGGACGTGTTTTTTTTTTTTTTTGTAGGTATAATAACTGCAGCCAGCAGCCGAAAAAAGTGTGATTTCTCCATCTGCGGTTGATAAAATTCAAGTATGCTTTCGCTATATGTGTAGCGTGGTATCCTTAAAAAGTCAAGCGAACCCATCCGTCGCCACTCAAGCGTCATTTGCACTTTTTTTTTTTTTTTTTTTTGGTTGTGTATTTTTCATGATATCGTGTAGAGAGGAGGACGGGCGGGCGGATGCTGCTAAATTGACCGCCTGCTGAAAATTAATCGCTCAGCACACACAAAACATTGGTATATGAACATTTGCCAAAGGATATACGCGACAAGATAGTCATCGCGCAGAGGATGTGAAACAATGGAAGACAAATTCGAAACAGACAGTCTTCACATATCATCCGTCGTTTGCAGTTTATGTCTATTTTCATTTTTCCACAGAAAAAAAACCGCATCTCACCGACAATGGCTGCGCCTTAAATGTATATTTATATCTATAGGGTGGTGGGGGTGGTGATTTTGCTGGATATACTGATACCATCGATTGTGGTAATTATCCGTAGTTCTTCGACGAACTGGATGTTTTATTGGGAAGATTTCTCAATGACGGATGAGCAACAAAGTGAGAGGAAAAAGGTAATAGCTGGGAGAAAGATGGGGTGCCACAAGGTGGTGGGCTGTGGCCGATATTTGTTCAGTTTTTATATCCAGCGAGTATTTGAATCAGCAGATGAGGTAGGTAAGTATATGGAATACTTGTCCGATACTGATGCAATTATTTCTGGCTCATCATCTTTCATAAAAATGCAAAAAGGGCTTTTTTATCTGAAGACTGTTGCGATAAATAAAGGTGGGGTCCACCAAAGCGGTTGGGCTTTAGGACGAGCATTTTTGTCTATGTCTAACGCTCAAGCAGAATGGTGGTTAAAAACCTCTGCGAAAGTTCTTGAATTTTCTGTCGCATTACGTATATGTATACCAATTTTGTGGATTTAATGGAAACCGGCACAATTTGGCTCCGCATAGTTTGACAGTTGACACTCATTATATTAGACCGCCTCTCTACCTCATGACATGGAAATCCCTTTTCACAAAAATGGCGAAAGCAACCCTGATTGACCTGAATCGATTCGCGTTAACCTTCCCAATTATACGGCAAATTTACAAAAAAAAGGACTCACCAATACCCAACCCCGCTGTCATCAGGTGCATGTCCCACACCTCCACCTATACGTATGTGACACTAATTAGAATTATTTGCATAATAAATAGAAATGGCAACGCATTAGTTAATTAAAAATTTACACCGCAAAAAATGGACCACTCTGACAGAAAGTGCGCGTTGAAAATCAAACCGCGTTGACGTCACACAACAGGAAAGACGAAAAAAAAAAAATTTATATACAACAATGTCACAGCAGCATCAGAAAGGACGAACGAAAAAAGAAATGGTTGACAATTTCACTGTGTTAATTTCGAATGTGTTGTCATGTGCACATATCAAACGAGCAGAGTTTCAACTGAAATGACAAAGGATAAATTCATGTGGTGAATGTCCTTTTTTACGTCCTCCCCCCATATATCGCCATCGCCACGAACGTCCACATTCCATTTCTCTCGACATTGCAGAGTAATTTCAGCAAAAAAATACAAAAAAAAAAAAAACAGAATCCGAACTGTACAGAAAAGGACGAAAGCAAAAAACGTTCGTATATCCCCGGTTGCATGCAAATGATTAAAGGACATTATATGGACCCCGTGTATGTAGTGTGTGGACATGGACTTGGATGGAAATTAAAAGCGAAAAATCATCAAAACAAGACACAATCGTGGCGATGCTGTTCTGCTGTTCTGCTGCTGCTCTGTGCTTGTTTCGTCTATTGTCATCGGGATCTTCGCGTTACACACATGCACGCGCGCTCTTAAGCATAACAATTGTATTGAAGGTCAACCATGCAAAGGTAATGAACAGCAAAAGTGACATTTTGATATTTTGTCGTCTTTTTGTTGGCGTGTTGTTGTCCTTCCTTTGTGACCCAGGCTCATGTGTATATAGTATACGGCTGCTTTGCGGTTTAAGGGGTTGTCCTGCGTATCGTTTTCTTAAACAGTTCGTGTAGATACGATTGTTTAGCAGTGAAGTGGTTTCTTCTTTCTTTCTTTCGTATCATTGTCTCAACGTAATTTTCCCCATCATCTTCTTTCAGGATCATTCACTTTTCATCATCATCACCGTCATCGTCGTCGTCGTCGTCGTCGGCGTTCTCAAGCACAAGGAACAGTAATCAGTGCCGTGCCGAGTAAGAAATCTCTCAGTGTGCACATACAGATGTCGGTGGCGACTCATGTGAGGGTGTACACAAAGGGCTACGTAACATCTATCAATATAAATCAAATGCACGTTTCAAGCGCAGGACTCTCTTTAAGAAGCTGGGTAATCGCCTTATCGCACATAGTGTCCTTAATCCCCTTAAAGGGTTCAACTGCATGAAGGCATTGTGTTGTGCAATCGAAAGGGAACTGGTTTCATGTGTTCCAACATCCAACACCAGGTGGGCGCGCGTTCAGGACGAAAATGAATTATTATATTACTACTAATTTTTTTTTTTAATTTTCCCTCGTTTCCGAGTAGGTAACATGACAAGATGTCAAAGGATGTCAACCAAAATTCAAGTTACTTAACCCCCTCACTCACGCGGTGTGTTTTACTCTTTGCACTCGCCCCGGTAAGGCACGCGAACAATTTACACAAAGGTCAGTCGTATTGACAAATATTTTGCAAAAGAAAAATGAATAATTTATTCGTTCTCAATGTGAAAGGATGTGTGGTCAACGAGCAAAGGGGCGAGTGCGAGCGATTGCTTGCATCATATTCATATTGTCCTTGAGCGACACGACATGCAAGAGAGTTCTCTCTTTGACCCTTTGTTTTTTGTTTTGAAGCCACCTCGACTCGACCCTGATGATGGACAGCATCACAAAGCGGCCAGATCAAGTTAAACAGAGGAAACAAAAAAAGTATCCACTCGTTTGCCAGCATGCAACAAACGACAGAAAATTCCTAAGCTCACTGTGTGTGTGCATTCCTTCTTCTTTTTTGCCAGAGCGTTTCCTGTTTTTTTTTCCTGTTGTACTCATCACAGGATGTCAAAGGACATTGGTTAACATTTCATGCCGACTCCCTGGATGCCCATACCACCACCCAGCCCAGCATCATCATCATGGTTGTCCATTAGACTTTTGATGTCGAAAGGTTGCTGGCTTTTTTGTGCATTCGCGTCAAAGAGGTTAAGTGAATGGTCAAAAAAGTCATCAATGCACTCAGAACCTGTATACGGTATCATATCTACGAATGAGTGACGTATAGATACACGGATGCTGCACCCGAAAGGGGTGCGATCAACTTTGTTTGACGCCGCATCGGGCTTTATGCTGGGAAAACATCAAAAACATTTTTGTACACATGCGACACAGGGAATTTTCAATGAGATTTTGTTTCTGAAAGGCGATATAGCAGGGCACATCCTTTTGTGTTTGTGCAGAGGTAGGCACATACGGGCACATGAAAACGGAATATAACTTACCACTATTTAAAGTATTTGATTCGGCGTCGGCTACTTCGATTTTTGGTTTTTTACTAGGCGGCTGACCATCGTTGACCGCTGAGGGAGGCGATTGACTATCTTCTTCCGGATTTAGGCCACAATCTGTATCCTCTTGCTTGATGCCCAGCACACTGTTGGGCTTCTCGTTCTCTGCATCGTCCGAGGACTTTTCTGTTTGTCCATCTTCGGTTCGGTTTGTTGCTGAACTGTCCCCCTTAGGTGTTGTGTTGTCGTTTTCTGTTCAAAAAAAAAAAAATTAAATCAGTTTCTCACAAGTAAATTAACTGATTCTGAGCTCTTACCATCAACTAGCCGTTTGGGCGTACTCGATGCTCCATCGGCTAACAATTCGGCTGGACTAGGTGGCGGTGTATGAATTCGGGTTCCGGATGGCTTACGATTTGTTATCGGAGCTGATATGGATGGTCTTCGATTTACTAGGCTGAGAGGCCGCCCGTCGTCGGCGTCTCTGTCACTGGCCGGACCTGGCAAATAAGAGCGAGATTAGAAAATTGTTCTGATATGAGAGAGAGTGCCAACAATATACCTTGTGTAAGACATTGTCCATAGTTTTCCTTATTGCATTGCAGGACTTTGTGTTGAATAAACCGAACGATGTCCGAGAGCGCAAAGGCCTTCTGACATGATCCGCAGGTCAAAATGTCCTGGGCAGCTGGGTCCGCATCAGACGAGTCTGAATCTGCTGAAAACAAGCAAAAGAGTTAAGAAGTGCTTTAGCAAATTGTTGAGCAGTTTGATTAGGATGAGAGGTTGTATATGTCAAATGGGGTTTCTGTCGGAAATATGATTTGCTATCGGGCGAAAGGACTACGAGACTACCTGTTTACCTCGGGACCTTTAACTAAACGAAGTGTGAGGATTAAAATCGCTTATTGGTTATAGAAGTTGATATGCGGTTGCGTTCATTAGGTACTGCGCTCTTTTCTATTAAATTTAATACCTGACGCGTCACTAGGTATACACATCTTTCGAGTCTTAAAATGGACAGAACTGAAACATATATTTGAGACAAATTCAGCGGTCATTTTACAAATCCCTTAGATATCTGTTTTACTTGAGAAGTCATATTAATTCTGAGAGTGCATTCAGAAAATCGTATAAATTCCCTGACAGATCATAAGGGCAGTAATTTGGCTTCTAAAAATCAAGGTAGGACACGGGCTTTAGGGTGGTCTTGTCTCTTGCTGATAAAATTGTTCACTTATTCGTCAAGCTCTAAGAATATATTTTTTGAAATTTCGCACTGAGACAAGTACGGGACCACGCATGTGGTAAATATTCCACATTCGTCGTAAAAAAAAGAACTCCCACAAAATGAATGATTGGAAGAAATTTTTTTTTTTGCTTGCTGTCAAACAAAGACCCAAACTTTATATTTTTTCTATTTTAAATATTAAGTAGAAAAAATGTGAAATTTGGGTCTTTGCGAAAGGCAAGTTTGAAATGATCTCGATTTGTTAGGCCGAACAATTTAGGCTTTCAAAGTGAGATGTCAGCTCCATGCGAAGAATGATTGGAAAACTGTTTAACTATAATAATAAACTAAGTACAATCTGAAGGTACACGCAGAAAAATCACTTATTTAAAATCAACCCATTTTCGGTTAAAAACTATCAATCGATACCTACTGTTAATATAGCTCTTACAGAGTTAGTGGATTAAAAATAATCGAATCAACTTGTTTAACGAAACTCGGTTAAAAATAACCGATTTATCAATTTTTTGTCCAAATTTTCTCGGTCGGAAATAACAAACTAGCTAATAACAACAGAGTAACATGGTTGATACCAACTGATAAAGTGTGTTATTTTTAACATTATGATTTAACCTTTTTAACTCGCTGGTTTTCAACAACAATTACTCGTTTATTTTCTACAGAGACTTAGTTAATTTTAACCCATTTTTGTTAACCTAGCGAAAATTCCACTCGGTTAAGGTTAAAATTTTTGCGTGTAGCATCATGTATAGTTATAGTAGGTATCATTCGGCATAAAGGGAAAATGAAACATTTCGAATAATTTGGGTCGGGGTCGAAATTCTGGCGAGGTCAAAATTCTTTTTTCAAAATTCTGCTTTCAAAATTCAGTTCTACAAAATTCTGCTTTTCAAAATTCTGCATTATAAAATTATGTAAAACGCGCTTGTTATAGAAGAAGAGGTAAAAGGAGTTTTGTTATTGGTTTTAAGTTTGCTCTCTTGGTTTAGAAAAATTATCTGTTAGTTAGTGAGTGAAAATCGGATAAAATTGTAGATCCCTTTCATTCGTTCCAAAAATGAATGGTTGTGCTAGGCTCAGGGTCCCTTTACAGACCTGTTGCGCCAACTATTATTATTACTATTATTATAAGTGAGTGAAAATAATAATATATCTGTAATTAAATCCAATAAAGAAAAATATAAGGTAGTTTTCTGGCTGTCTTTTTTTTGTGTGTTCCTGATGGTACCCACCTCTGTGTACCTTCTTTATATGAAAAATATTATAATTTGATGACAAAGTTGAAAAATATTAGTTTTTTTTTTAAATTCGTAAATTGGGAAAAAAAAAAACAGAATTAGCAGAATTTATTTGTTTAAAATATTGCCTGTCTGAATTTTAAAATTTAAATAGCAGAATTTTGTTAGACAGAACAGAAAAAAGAAACTGAATTTTGGAAAGCAGCATTTTTGTGTTAAAAAGCTAAATTTTGCAAAGCAGAATTTCGACCCGCTCCTGAATAATTATAAATATGGAGTCGGAATTGTGGCACAGACTGTACTATGTTAATTCATTGATCAAATCTAGTACATTCGTTAAAGATAATGTATTGGCCGTGATCTGTCCTTCAATGTTGGTTATGAAATACATAAATAAATAGAAATCACATTCCTTCGTCCTTGGGTGTCAGAATTTTTACACTTTACACAGTAGGTTCGTCAAATCAGAGACTAAATTTGCAAAAAATAACAGAAGCTTAAAGAATTTTAAATTGAAACAGCAATTCGAGAAAATACAATATTTCTGTCAAAGAACAATGGATATAGGTACAGCCTGTCTGTCAATTCAGCGATCAGATTTAGAAATTTAAAACAATAAGAAATCGATTTCATATGAGGAATAGCATGCCTGGTAAACGCAGTACACTTCCCTTATATAGGTGGCATACAGTCTTAGATTAGCAACATTTTTATAGGATTTTTTTTTTAAAACTCAGTAGGTATAGGTATATATACACTATACTACTAGGTACTACTGCCATACCAAATAGGGGACATATCACATTGGTCAGCAGTCCCCCGCAGATGGCGCGATCAAACTGCAAGCTGCAAAATTATAGTACCACTACCAACCACTGACAGTTTGTGTCAACTAGTAAGTTCGTTCGACGATGCCATTTATTATTTAACAAAATCCCAAAGCAATATCGAATGATGTAACAAATTTTGAGGACCAATATTCCGATGCCATGAATAGATACACCCGACAATAGTTAGGTGCCTACTATCTGCACATTTCAATGAATTATTTACAGCTCCACAAACATAAACCCGTTTTTAATTCAGCTCCCCAATCGATTTATATGCCCAACTATATAAATTCCCCACCATCCCCCCGCTTTGCCATAACCATCCAATCTGTAATCGACAGATTGGCATAAGAGAAAGCGAACTCAATTTTAGGTTGTCTCTTGATTAAATGACTAAGGGATATCCTCAGTCGTCGTCGCCATTTATTTCGAACACAAAAATAAATTGTTCAATAAATTTTATCTTAATTCCTGTGTGCTGGTTGCCCACTACTATATTATACCCCCGCGACTCGTGTATCCCGTATTCAATACTCTTACGTTTATTACTCCGAATTGATTGGGCATTTTTGGCGAAAATCTCCACAGCGCGCCGCACACTTGACGCCGATTTCATCGTAAATCGATGTGGAAAAAATATCCGCCGCGATCTATACAGGTATATCTGTATAGTCCGCCTATTTATTGCTGGTCGGGGGACTGTCCTGTAATTATATTAATTTGTGCAAAAACTGACATATGGTCTGCAGAGGAATATCTCTCTCACACTAGCGAGCAAAACGTTTTATTTGCTTAGCAACGACATACAGTCTGCATCCATCGGCGCAGCGCCACCCTATATGCAAATTTTCGTGTCCAGACAAAACCTAATCCCACCAAATCCGTTGGTCGTTAATTTAATGATTTTTCGCCAAACTGAGAGCGAATAAAGCCCCGAACTCCAGGGTTACAGTAACGATACGATGACAATGGCAAGGTCCCGGTCCCGGTCTCGGTCCCGGTGGAAAGGCGACAATGAAGCGAGCGGTAAATATTTCCGCATCAAAGCAATGATTTTCGGAAGTCCTCACATTCATGGATAAAAAAATGCGAGGAAAAAAAAAAACACAACCAACCAACAACAGCAGCCAACTCATTCTCACTAGTAAAGGATTGAAAAAATTAAATTCTCGGGGTTGCGACAACATTCATCACCTCCACTTCAGGTGAGTCGTACAGGACTTTTGAATTTAACAAAATACTCATCAAGTGGGTAGTGCACACGAGTGTAACATACAACAACCCTCGTATGGTCAGTTCCAATGCCATTGAACGCAACCGACCGACAAAGGCGACACCGAAGGGAAAGGGTTTTCAATTTCAGCGAATATATTGACATTCTTCTTTTATACTCAGCGATAAATTGAAAGGGTCCGCGCCGCAATAATATTTGCAACAAAAACCAAAAAAGTTTTCTCGCCCCAGGTTATGTCCTGGCACATATCACGGCATATACGCAAATTGGCAGCCCATAATGTATTACTTATACATTACCTTGGGCTATACGAAAAATGACATCTTCTTTGAGACAAGGTGTTAGCGAGCGCATAACAAATGTCGCGCCACAGCATTTGTATTTGTTTTGGTCACAACACAACATAGGGCAAACTATCTATTTGTGTGATTGTGGTGTTGTTCGCCCTTGGCGGTATATCCGGTTTATTTATTTATTACCTACTTGTGTGTGTGCTTGGAAAGTTTCCCAATTTGCTGGTGGATGGTGAACCCATGACTAACTAACACGTAATAAATTTGATTAGATGGACATGGACATCCCAGGCTGTGTTATTTTTTTTTACTCATAAAAAACACATATCGCATATCCATAACATCCGTATGGATCTATCCCTGTCAATTATCCCGCAACCATGTCATATTATCGGCGCTTGGGCTAATGTCAACCCTGGTAAATAATTCAGTATGCGCCGGAGGGGATGATAGAGCTACTTCATTACGAAGAACTCTTGTGTGGTGCTAGTGGTTGGGGGCGATAGGGGTCATACCTACAGTCACAGACCAAACGATACTGCAGTTAAGTCCTGATTGATTGGGATGGAATATTGTTTTTTTTTTTTTTTGTTCTGTATTAACACTGCTGATTCGACCCTCTTTTTTTTGGGTTTTTTATGCGTTTTTTTCTTTTTCCTTTTTTCGTTCGTGTCCTGTCTGTAATCGAACATTCCATATGTCAGTTTCAATTAGGAACGTCAATTGAATTACTGGTTGCACGGTCTGTTTAATCAGGTGCAAAAGTTGAACGAAATCTAATACACAAAATTCCATCATCTTTCATCTCACACACTTGTGAGTGAGTCCAATTGGACTTTTTTTTCTCGTGGGCAGTCTCACAGCATGTGTGTGTGTAGTGGGAACCCAAAAATTGCCGAAGCACACAATGACCAATGGAATTTTGGGAAAGTTCCAAAAAGAAACCAGTTTTTCGGGTGCGAATAGAGTGTGCGTGTACAACAGCCCAGTAAGGGTTGACCATTGGTCAGTAGGTAGAGAAGAGTCAAGGATACATATGTGACTGACGGAATGTGTGTGTAAGGTATTGATTGGTCGAAGGCACTATGTGCAAACAGGATGGAATAGTATAGTAGGAGGTGAACTCTGATATATGGGAAAGAACCTCTGGATTCTGGAATTGTGTACCTATAGTTTATAGGTATGTGGCGGGGCTCCTTTTTGGTTTGCCAGGGAACTGGGGTTAGTTTGAGGAGGCAGTTGGATTGATTGGGTTGGAAATTAACTGGAAGTATGTATACCTACCTAGGTATAGGCTATATGAAAAAAAAAATATATTGGGGACTACTGTAGAATAAGTCTCGGATAACATTTAAGAGCAGTAAATCAATTATTGGACATTCATAGAAAAAGTTAACAATCGTCATAGGTACCTACCTATTTGTCTCCAAGTTATTCTACAAACATAATACGAGTAGGTATGAATAAAAAGCACTTATCCCGTCCTACCTAATCTCTAATCTGCTCCGGGTATTTAAAGGATACATATCCGATCACCACACGAAAGAGTACTTAGGTAGGTAATAGATATGTATAGGAATTTTCGGACGCAGCATAGTAAACAACTTATGTAACTATTTCGGATAAAGAAGCCGCCCAAAAATTAAGCACAAGAAATATATTCACACAGAATTTTGTGCTCTAGATGTTGTTCCGATAAATGTGGGATATAAATAACAACTAATTTATAGTAATGCGAAGGTGGCAGCTTTAAAAAAAAATTGGACAATGTGTACCTACCTAATTATTTTAGAATTCCACTTTCGGACTACCTAGGTAGTTGTGTTTCCCAAGATGTGCAACTTCTGCTACCAATAATATTTATTACAAATTCAAATAGTATCGTAAGTCCCATACAATATCATCCATAAGTTAGTTCGGATAATTGTTGGATAAAGCTCGGATAACACTAAATGATAACCACGAAATAAAACAAGTGATTTAAGTCGATACATAGATAGTGACCTTGAAAATAATCCTTCGGATAATGCTCGTATATCTACCTAATTGTTGTGATTTAAAATTATCTTAAAGGGACCTTTATATGGTTGCATTAGTTATTAATTACAAGGAAAGATACATAGACCGCGTTGTCATTTCTAGTCAACTTCTGAAATACCTACCTATAGCTCTACACAAATATTTAAAACTGAATGAAATAAATCGGAGCAGGCTTTGGGCCACTTTTGAACAAAAATGACATCACTTTTTGCTAAACAAATAAAAGGATAGATAATTTAATTCCTACATTCAAATTTGAACGCTTAGCAAAACAGGCGGGAATTCGCTAGTAGCTGCAATAAACTAGGATTTTCAAAGCCCCTCGGATAACGCAAAAAAACATTTTCTTGGTACGTAAACTCAGCAAAATTTGGCAAAAAAACAGAATGTCTTACTGATCAATTCACTTTAATATAAATGAACAGAGTTTTATGTTTAAAGTGCCTCGGATAACTGTTGGATAAATCTGGATAACGCAAAAAAAGTTTATTTGGAAAATTACAAATTTTCTGAAGACAAAAATTTCTTCCTTTTCAGTTGAATTCTGTAAAATACAACAAAATTTTTTGTGGAATGTGCCTCGGATAATTTTGGATAACGCTAAAAATTTTATTTCGATAATTACCCTTAGCAAACATTTTTTAAAGACAAAAATTTCTTACTTTTTAGTTGAATTCTGTAAATTACAACAGAGTTTTGTATGGAAAGTGCGTCGGATAACTGTTGGATAAGACTTGGATAACGCAAAAAACCTTTATTTGGATAGT
This sequence comes from Cheilosia vernalis, assembly GCA_949126925.1. Taxonomy (NCBI): domain Eukaryota; kingdom Metazoa; phylum Arthropoda; class Insecta; order Diptera; family Syrphidae; genus Cheilosia; species Cheilosia vernalis. The sequence goes on from OX421360.1 coordinate 22,468,172, forward strand.
TACAAATTTTCTAAGGACAAGATTTTTTTCTTTTCTGCTGAACTCTGTAAAATACAACTGAATTTCTTGTGTAAAGCGCCTCGGATAACTGTTTGATAAATCTCGAACAGGACCAAATTGTTATTATGTTCATAAAACAGCCCATGCCACTCGACATAGCTACAGATTTAAAGACATTCTCGAGCACTTACTTCAAAATCTGAACTTCGGATAATCACACTACACACATATTTGTTCACTTTTTCTACAACTACTCCAATCAATTATTATTCTCTGTGATGAAGGTGAACCTTCATGCCGCACACGGTCCTCGGATTTATTTCGCATTCTGACTTCTGTCATAACCCACCGCCCCGCAAGTCGCAAATGTCAATGCACTTGTCAAAAAACAACAACTCGAAGAGAAAAACCATGAAAAATTGCTTCATCCCGAGTTACGTATCTATAGAAAATTGGAAAATCTTTTGAGTATCTGTCTGAACAGTGGGGTTATTCCGCAGCCGATTAAGTCAATAGACATCGTTGACACATTCATTGAGCAAAAAGGGTTGGTACTGCTGGCTGACTCAGGGTGTTAGGGTTAACCATATGATGCAGCTGATGACATTAATGCCATGATTGCTGTCGCATTTTCACACCATTAGTTGTGGATTTTCTTTTTTCAATTCTTTTTTTCTGCCCTGATAAAAGGTGACATGTCAATCGTGACAGCACACAGCTCGCCATACCCTTGTGTAACAAATAATTGCAAACAATATCGAGGAAAAATCAAAATCACAGTCCAGCACACACATACAAGATACAACGTGCTTTCATATCACCAAAAGTGCTGAAAGTTATGACCATTATTCTTTTATCCTGCCACCGAGATTACCCCATGACGCGAGCTAGCTATAGCATTGTGCAATTAATGAGTAGCACATTCATTTCGTAGCGAAAATTAGCCATACACTTGGGAGTCGGGAGTTGGGAGTTGGGAGTTGGGATTGTGGAAGTGGCAAACATTTTGTGCGGAGGATTGGGCACCACCGAATGGCAAAACCACTTTCTCAAGATTTATGCACGTTTAAGGATAAATCGGAGCTGCGTAAATGAATTGCTAAACAGTTTCGTTTCTGTGCGGTTAATGATTATAACGCAAGGATTGCCTCTTCACGAGTATATCTCTTATATATAGCTATATATTTTCGAACTCAATTGCGAGGGTTGTTGTGTATGGTGATTTTTCCCATCAAATTTCCATATTAATGGGCATATCGTTCTCGCTCGACAAAAACAGTAATAATAAAAATGGGAGTGAAACCAATTGGTGATATACACAACACGAGACACAACACGAGGATACTCGTATCCATATCGCTTGCCGCTAATTTTATGTCGACCAAAAGGAACAAACAAAAACTATACATCTCGAAGGAAAGTTATTATTTATTTGGCTTTGATGTAATTGCTGCTTGCTGGTGTATCGTATCATGTCGGCCACACACCCGCACTCACTTGTCCTGTTTGCGTTGGATTTTCACTCAAATGGGCCAATAAATTCGTTTAAGGATATAGGTATGTGCTACATATCTCATATACTTCATCTGGCGCACAGGCTCCTTCGCTCCCTCTGATATTGGTAGATGGTAGGTAGGTATAGGTATGGCTACCTATTGCTTGTGGGAAAAACAGGAACTATATGGGCGTTTCCGGGAAACCAATCTGTTTCACCAAATTTTCGTCCATGGCTTCAACTCAAAGAGTTTTTTTTTACTCCCTTTCTGTGTGATATTTGACTTAATGTTTTGTATTTACTGTTTGTTCATCATTTTGTTCAACACAAAAAAAAAGAGAACGGACCAGCTTCATAATGATAACGATAAAATGATAAAGTAAAAAAAAAATGTACGACAATGACAAATATGGGCACGGGATCAACAAATGAATATGCATGTGTTCCAAATACCTGGCTCCAGTAAAAAACGCAATCGCCCTCTCCCGCTCTCGTCTGGCGGCGGATACTTTATTGTCCCCTAGATATTTTAATAATACAATTAAATGCGACATGTGCCTATCAAAGAGGGCATACCTACATGAGTACCGAAATAACGTCTACAAAAGTAACGAAACCACATAGTGTATCTAGGTGTTGTTGGTTGAAAAAAAAAACCAGAGCCTGATGTTTTCTGTTACTCAAATAAGACCAGAATGGGAAAAAAAAAACACGTTCTAGTGCAAATATTTGTCAACGCGGGCCACAACACCCATTGTATCTGTAGCTGGTTGTGTTCTAGATGATAGCTCACCTTAATTTTTTCATTGTTAATAGGAAACGTTTACGAGAGTTTGAACAGTGATTGCATTTGTGTGAGTGACCGCCGCAGTCATAAGCCACCTTCGCCAAGCGCTTGGGCCGAACCGAAACTAACAACAATTATTATATTTCTTTGCGGTTGTCATACTGACGTCGACCACCTTTTCTCGTGTTCCATTGAGGGGCGCGGGATTCATAAGAATTCCGAGAGTTCAATGCGTAGGTGGATACTGTCTCTTATCAGTAGAAATAAACACACAAACCTTTGTGGTGAACCAGAAAGAAAAACAAAAAAAAAAAAGAGCGACAAGTAAAGCTGGAGGGGATGCACAAAACTGTTGGTATATGTGGGACAGTGTTTTTTTTTTTGCTATAGAATAACTTATAAACCGTTAAAAATACCGATAACAAACGGTGTAGTTTGCATTTGAACTATTTTGCCGCAGCCGTTGGATCGGTGGATACGTGGCGACCCAAGGTACCTACGTCGATGCATGTATTTGCCGTGAGCGCAACCTTGGTGAAGTGCTGATAGTGACCAGGCTCGGTATACACACTCGTATGCAAATGCGAGGTGGCTAACTGAAACTGAAACCCCTTCGTTACGCCCGCACATGAAATGGGACTATTTATAGCGCGCCCCAATTTGTTTTAACAGAGATAGTGATAGGCTTTTTTTTTCGTGTGGAACAGGGTAAGCCGGTGGTTGGTTATGATGAATAGGTGGTGTTTTATTGGCGTCCACTCTGTAGACGGTGTCCGGCCAGAGAACTCTAATCGGATAGGGGGTATTGTTACTGTAAAAGTATGCGTGTGCAGTATTTCGGCAAAATTGGATTCAATTTTTGTTTGTGGGTGCCTCGGATAAGGGCTTTCCGAACTCGGATAAAGGTTGCAAATTGCATTGATAGGTACCTGGGTAGGTACTGATAATGCGTGCTCGGATAAGAAATATAACATCATTTTCAGCAGAAAGGAGGGGGAAGTTTATGTAGTGTCGGATGGTCGGATAATTTGAGAAAACAGCCCGGATAATATGAAAGGCGGCTAATATAACAGGAAAGCTACAACTGAATAGTCAATTCTTGGCTAACACATTTATTTCGCAGCGTTTTCTTAGCATAAAACATGATATGTTGAACACACCTAATTCTCGGATAAAAAATTTTGCAGCCCATTTTCTGGATAAGCCTCAAGAAGGGTAATTTTAATTCTATTAATCAGTCTGCTACATTTACAAAAAGTTTTCCCTCTTCTTCCCCGAATGTGTGTGTTTCGGATAACAAGCTTATAGAGCAAAAATCAATATCCGATCTTTAAAATATGAATACTCTGTATACCTGGATAACTTCAAATTTCAGCATTTTTCTCAGAAAAAGATAGCAACTACTACAATAGACCACAATACGACGAGATAACGTGAAAATCTGGCATTATATATATAAGCAGCTCGATATCCGAGTGTGAAAATTAAGTCTATACCCGGATAATAAGTAATGAGCTTTTCCGTGGGTATAACTTTGGATAAGCAATTTATGTTTAGGTTCAGCTAAGTCTAACTAACAATTTTCGATTTCAAAATTGAAGCCGGATAATGGGAATAGCTGACCGGAGAAGAATGAAGGGACCTTGTAAGATCTTAGAGCTATCCGAGTTTCGACAAAACACCTCTCGGACAAACATTTAAAACGTTTGGTTAAAATTCCGCAAACAAACATCGTGCTATCTGGATATTTTGTAAATACCTAGTTACAAAACTCAAACTAAGTGCTTTTGTAAAAGGAGACTCAACTAATATAAAACCAAAGCACAGCAAACTGTAATAAAGCTGTGACAAGTGAGTTTGGTTTAATTGAAAGCCATGATAAGACTCTGCTAAGTGTAAGCGCGTCTAGCGGATGTTTGTTTTCATTTGCTAAGAATGGGTACCCTATCGCCTTGGACCTCTCCCATATACCATACGATACACCAGCGGTTACAGCTCATAACTAAGCAAATGTAAACAGAGTACACTTTTATAGATACAAATGATAACAAGGTCCGACAATTTAATTTTTTTTTTTCAAACTCCGTTTATGAGAACAATTCAAATCATTTTATCTTAGTTCGTATACACAATAAATGGACAGAAAAAGGAAACAAATTAAAGGTTGTTAAGTATATTTCTTTTTTTTTTTCAAGTTGGTTCTGATTTCGTTGTCAAACAATATCTAGATAAGAGGCCAACATTTAGGCAAGGTGAATTATATTTGTTGAAGATAGATTGTTTTCTTGAAAAAAAGGTGAAAAAATTTCATTCGCAACGGAGAGTGATTCACGGATAAAGTTTGTAGGAATTGGATCAATTCAAAAAAAAAATACACACGTGTGAAATTTGGGTCTAAGTTTTGGTGCAATGAATTGTAGTACTAGAGTTCTATTTAAATTTTTCAAAATGTTCACACATGCTACACGTTATAGTTGTTAGTTGACCAACCATTGCGTTTATCCGGACAAAGAACAAATCCTATTTGATGTGGTCACTGTTTATTTTTAGCAGTCAATTCGTGTTCGTAGAACGTCGTATTTGTTTAAAACTAATGTCAAACTTATCCGTTGGTTTAAATGCGCATTTCCTAAGTAATTCATTTATCCGGAAGACGTTTATTAAAATTTATTAATATTCGTATTTGCTTACACATTGGCGATTGCATACTAATCGCACGACACTCTTATACGTTGACGAAATCTCGATTTTAAGCCGCAATATTCAGAACAATTTTTAACAAATTACTGGCGCAACATAAATAATTCCAACTTCACTTATCCAAAACACAACTGTATCAACTTAAAACCAAAACTAAATCACTTACGGCTAAGCGAGCGAAATCCGGCATCTTCACTGACGGACAGCATGACTGTTGTTTTATTTTTCATTTAAACAAAATCAATTTGAACATTAAAATAAAATTCAAGTTAAATCCTTTCACTATTCAATTGTTGGTTGAGCACATCACGATAGTACAGTTCATAAACGGCACTTGGAATGTATCCTAAAACTCATTTCACTCAACTGTCACTGGAGGCAATTTATTTTTAGATTTGTTCTTTTTTTTCCGTATATTTCTGACTGAGGATCTGTGGTGCTGACCCCTCAAAGAATAGCTGTGGACTGAGATCAGAAAACTCTGCGAGGATGTTCACCGGCTTGATGACGACAAAAACTCACGGATGCTACAAGCTACAACACACACGCCAGGGGTAGTTGAGGACCCTGACCTCTAAGAATAAAAATAGAAAAAAAGGAAATGAAAAACTACCACCACTACACAGATGGTCGCTGATGGTCCAAATATTATACACCACCGGAATGAGCCTGTGGGTTTTTTAGGTCCTTTTAGGGGTTGCAGCGTGATCATAGGTGTGCACACGAATACGAGTCTTGATCTGTATAAAATATTGCTGGATGTGAGTGATTTTGTTTGTGTGTTATTAATTACTGTGCTGATGCGCAATACAGCTTCTTAAAGAAAATTCGTAAAAAGGGTATAAGGGGTAACACACGCACTGGACCAAATCACCAAATCCGCACGAAGATTACATCAACTGGAGAAACTGCGTGATTTTTTTTTCTTCCTTTTCACACATCAACTGTCGTTGGTTACCCTTCGTTTCGATTAATAAAAAAAAATTGCCTACCCTAGGACTCGATTTTTTTGGCAGCTTGAATTTCTTGAAGATCATTTACTTCCTTTGTGCGAAAATGTTTTTTTTTTTTGTTAATAGGAAGGGACACGAAATTCTGAAAGATCCCTTTTTTTTAGAGGCCCAGTACCATATGCGTGTTGATTTTGGAGCTGCGGCTGCGGCTAATCGACCCCTAGAACAATTTTTAAGACTGGATTTTGTCCTTTTTTTATGAATATGATTGGGACCTTTACCTTGGCTCATAGTTTCTCGAAGAGGACAACACTCATGAGGGATGGATGCTCACCCCTTAGGTATCAGTTTTTTTTTTCAATGCTCGGCCGTCTTCTCGTTTGTGTATCTCTAAATAATAAAAGATTTTTGGATTGTGTTTTTCCGTCGATATTTCTAGGGTACACACGGTTGTGTAACGGAATTTTTTTATGCAAATTTTTTTTTATTAAGATTTCCTTTTTTGTGCGAAGGTATCTAATTTTTTTTCCTTGAGAGTTTCTTGGGTGAGAATAAAAAAAAATGTATTTGCCGTGGGGTGAGATTTTCCCAGGGTAGATATCTATCATCAGGGTGCTAAGATGGGTTGCGTTTTAGGATGGTAAAAAGAAAAAACTATCTACGATGTTGCATTTTGCACAAAAGAAATTGTCCCGGTTTCGTTTTTTGTTAGGTAAATGAAAGTCGGACGACAATAAGGGGGATAGGCCGTAACAATCCATTGATTTAGATTAATTTCCTTAAAATTTATTATAATTTTTTTGTTCGCTTGTAATTTGGTTGGTTTCTCATATGCATTTCCGGATGGGTACTTTTTTTTAAACTTTAACGGTTACCGAGGCAACCGCTCAAGGATGTGTGTTTGGTTTTTTAAGGATTTGTTTTTTTTTCTGTGAATAAATCACAAACAAAGTGAACAATATCGTGTTTTTTTTTTTGCAGAAACTTTCGAAAAATGTAAATCTTCAAGCAATTAGATGGTTGGGATTTTTTTTAACTAACAAAATCTAAGATATCATCTTAAGGTACACCAAGAGGCCAATAGGATAGTGATTTACCGGGAAAGTAAGATGCGGTATTTTTTTTTGTCCACTAAGAGCTCGAGAGAGTTCAGTGAAAATTTAGTGGTCCACTTGAAATAGGGTCTTTTTTAGAATTTTGTTTTATCAAAGTGGGGGGCAAAAAAGTCTTGAATTATATAAGCAAACTGCTCATAATTTGCTTAAATCCAAGTATGAGTTGTGAAAAGCTATGATTTCCACACGGAACGATTTATTTTTATTTTAGGTAAAAGTTTTACCTTTTGATATAATAAGTGACAGGAAGTTTTCTGGAGAAAATTGCGTTTTTCGTCAAGAGCTATATGAAAAATGCTCACTGTTCGGAGAGTGTTGTTACTACATCAAAGTAAATTGCCAAGTGCTCAAATAGTAAGAAGGAAGCCTATAGTGTAGTATCCCAGCAACAATTCTCTATCCGGGGGGCACAACCTACTCGGATAAAAGATTTTCTTATATATCCAGCCGGATATGAGTTGATCGTAGTAAAAATAATTCTAAGAAGTACTGAGGTGAGTTGGTCCGGCTTCAATTGTGGCCAAGGATGTACAGGTAAAATTTACCTTTAATTTAATTCTATAATGTCTATAACGATATTTCCACAAGTTACGAGAAGCTTTCTGCAATCTAAGGCATAACAAATACTGCTATTAACGGCCCGGATAAGGAGGACTTAAAGTGGAAGCGAGCGTACCTTTAACCCACTATTTATCTAGCGAGTAAATCGCTAGATTTGGAGCTACGACCCTCTAAGAAAACTAAAAGTGAAAAATTGCATTAGTAACATTTTATCCAAAAAATTAGCATCTACTCGTATAACCCGGTTTCTAGTTTCTGCCTGCAGCTTTCTATTTTTAATATGGGTCAAAAAGTTTTACCAGCCAACTGGTCTAGCTTTAAGACTTTTTATACGTGGAACTAGCTCATTCTCGGATAAGTGATTGTGGCCGGTATTTATGGATCGATGATTTTGTAGAAAAGCAATTAAAAGATTTGAAAACAGTTGATCTTTAAAAGCCATTGAGAGTGTTTCCGAAGTTCTATAAAAACTTAGAGAGAGTCTGACTTATCCCGGATAAACAATTTTCACATATATATTAAACCAAGAGTAAGGATTACTCCAAGAGGTCAGCTTTGTAAATAGGGCGCACAGACCGATTTTATTGCTTGCAACTATTACATTTCGTTAAACGATGAGACGAAGGCAAGTCCAACCTACCTAAGGAACGAAAGAACCTTACCTAAAGACTCTTAAAGGGGATTGTCAACTTATGCTGATTAGGTCCAACAGATTGATGAACTAGAAAAATACATTTTAAAGAAAGATTTCCGCAGTGAAGTGCAAGAACCTCCTTCGTCACTTGAAAAAAAAAAAATCAAACACCCATTTGTTAGGTAACCTTCAGATTATGCCTCTAAATTCTACCCACAACATAGAACCTCGAGTAGTAAAAATCAGTTATCCATAACGAAAGTGAATCTGACTCTCACAACTATGTACATCTAACCTGCATGCAGCCCTACTCAAACGCTTCGCATTATTACCAAACGATTGCGTCCGATGGACATTCACACTCTCCAACAAAAGACTCGTACAATATTTCTTCTCAAAAATTCATTTTTTTACATCAGTTCCACGTCAAAGAAAGATCAATCAGAACTCGTCAAAAGAATTTCTGACATGTCATTAAGGATTGGTCACAATTCATATTTTCGGCATACTACACTCGTCTGTCCAGCCATGGAGACCCAAATAAAGAGCAACAGTGTCACCTTTCGATGGTTCATTGTGTAGTGTACATTTCAATGTCGTATGACAAAGACCATCAAGCTTCTCCCAACAAAAAAAAAAAAAAAACAAAAAAAAAAAAACTCAAAACTCATATGAAAAATAGGAATCAGTCCCAAGACGAAGTTGCTTATACAATATCGTACACCTACTCTTACTTCCATTCATGATGCTATCGAGCATTCATGTAAACAAAACGAAACAAAAATTCGGAACGTCTCATACGTGTCCAGCGTATAAGATGAAACTGCTCATATCTATGATCTGTTAAACGAATACATACACACCAACAGATGGACAATCATTATGTAGGTGTACCTGGTACCATCCCATGGACAGCTAGGTGTGTCGCACTGACATTTTCAACTAAAAACATGTCATTAAGCCCGTACTGATATACAAATGTGACTGTAATAAAACCAAAAAAAAAAAAAACTCTGAAAAATTCTGCGAAATGTTCCATTTAAAAAAATAGATCGCTAAAAAAAAACCCTAGGCTGGACGCCAATGGTCATTTGAAAGATATAGTGTGCACAGATTATGCCAATAATGATAATTTATATTGTTTTATTGGACCGGCGAACCTTTTTCGTTATTTTTTAGTTGAACCAGGGGGCGTTCTGTTTAGTGTAATAAAAACTATGTCGGAAAAAGGGACCAGCAGCGGTCAGCTCAAAGAAATGAGTGCGCACTGTCAGGCTATTGCTTTATGACCGTATTTTTAGGTTTGGAAATTTCGTCAGAAACTAATTACGATTCGTGGCGTTGCTTAAAAAATGCTTTTTGCTATTTTTCGCGAAGAAAACATAAAAAAAATCGACAGGTAAGACACTGTGAAAAGACATCGGAAAAAGACGGTATTTCTGGTTAAATATATTGTATGGCAAATGTCGACCATACTTCTCGTTTTTAGCTGTAAATTTGTGTCATCTGGATAATAGTAGCGCACCAACGAACTGATGCTTCTAAACGAAATCAATGTTTCTCAAAGAATTAATACGGAATAAGATAGAAGACCAAAATTTCAAAGTCAGTAATTTTTTTAGAATGTTGTCGAAGAATATGAAGTTTCTGCCTAAAAATATTGCACGACCTTGAACGAAACGAAGCTAAGGACATGCTTCTTCTTATCCGAGGTGTAAATTCACATAAAACTAGTTCATCATCAAACCTTTGGCACTCCATATGAGCTGAGTATTCAAAACAAATGTAAAACAATCGATTAGTAACGAAAAACGTTTATCCGAAAAGCAACAAAGGCAGATAATATTTGAATTATTTTCCGAATTTCAGATTTTTTAAATAATCGTTTAAGTACAGAAGAATCTTGTGTTTCATCCATAACCCTTTGCAAAAACAAAAATAATAAAGAAAATAATTGAAACGAAAAACTATTATCCGGGAGGTATTTTTGTGAGTTAATTGCTAAAGGAAGACTCGAACCAGTTCAAAAAGTTAAAAAAAAAAACAGGGCTAAGCTACGTTTTAGCTAATCAAGCGAATAATCCCTTTAGCAGCAGAGTTCCCGAGTTTCAGTTTTTGAAGCACCCAATGGAAAAGCCACACGAATGAGTTTGTAACAAGACCTATTTGGCTTATCCGGGTAGCAAAATCCCTTAAAGTCAAGAAACCGAAATCGTTGATTTGCATTAAAGGAGCGTGGAGTATTATCTATTAACTTAGTCAAGGATAGTCACTTATCCGGGCAGCAGATTCCCTTAAAATCGAACGATCTTAATGCCATTTTAGCATTTTAACAGAGCTGAAGCTGAGTATTAAAAGCGAGCAAAATAATGACAAAACGAATAGAAAAATCGCTTTTCACAAAAACTTTTATTTTATTTTGAGAGATATTCGAATCAGACCACCATTGGCGACTTCACAAAAAATTAGTAGCACTTATCCCTCTTTGGAAACTAACAGCGTTGAGTTCAAGGAACATAGTTGAATAATTACAAAAATCCTTTATCCGGGAAGCAATTTTCAAGGTTTTGTAGGGGAAAATTAAAAACAAAGAACTATCCTAGGTTGAATACAAAGCGAGGCTATTTTTTTGTCAGAGAAGTAAACTGACTTTGAATAAAATTAAAACGCCGAATCTGAGAAACAACTTTCAAGAGGCTTTTTTTATCCGAGCAGTAGACTGACTTTGAATAAAATTGAAACGCCGAATCCGAGAAAAATCTTTCAAGATTTTGTCAACGAAAAAAAACGTAATCTGCACGGAAACCTAGACTACTGCCACCTTTCTACTTACCTATCCAAATGTTTGTTTTGAGTACAAAATTTACGCGATCAAGGACGAGTTAGCCACTTACAAAGGACCAACAGCCCCCTTCCAAAGTAATGTAGAATAAAGTGTACGACTGGGTCGAACGAAACTTTCTCGCTCATCAAAAGTTTGGTTGGTTGTTTTCTTATTTTATAAGGTAGGCAGGTAAAAATCGGAGAACCGATGAACCGATAAAAGAAACAGTTCATGAAATATAGGAAAATTTTGGGTTAATACATCTAATACTGATCTGGTATATCTCAAACAACAATGTGAGTTTTTATAAGTTGAAGATCTCAGTAACAGGCAATTTTTGTCCAAAGTTATGGTTATAGAGAGGTGTCAGCGCCTACTGTACTATTTCAAAACTATTACACTTTTCAAAATTTTTGAGTACAAAGCAATTTGTCGTCGTGTTGCTGTCGAAAGTGGGGTTTTCGAGATATAAACAGTTTAAAAAAAACCAGCGGTTTTAGTGATTCGAGTTGAAAATTAGAGACACAATAATTTTCAGAACATACATAAATTTTACTCTAAGTATGCATTTCGGTCAAAATCGTTGCAACCGTTTTCCGGTAAACTAAAGAAAACTGAATTTAAGAAAATTCCTTTTTTCAAAAACCCTTTTAATGTGAATATGGACAAAAACTAAGTTTGCTTTTAAGCTAGAAATGATCATAATATTACCTCAGAAATTAATTTTTGTTGCTATCGTATGGACCGTTTTCGAGACATGTCAAAGTTTCAAAAGTACCGTTATTAAATCTGTTAACCAAAAACTTAGTACGCAGTCTTGTTAGCATCACCTACTTAAGCTTACCGCACAATGCTCAAGGCATTATGTTCGCAGAATAGTGTCAGATTATGTTGGGTACCTGGGCATTGTAATATTGAAGGTAATGAAAATGCCGACGCTCTGGCCAAGGTACCATGATTGAGGGTATAAGACCACCTATGGCCGTGGCTAGAAGGGCTGTTTTCGGAAAAAAAAACTTTCCATTTAGCAGCCACAAGATTGTCACAACTAGAAGCGGTCAAAGGGTCTCAAAGGCATTGTGGCCCGCATTTTAAACCGGGAAAATTCTAAAAAAATAATCAATCTCAGTAGAACAATGTTAAGATTAACGGCAGAAACTTCTTTAATCACTTACAGGAGGTTGGTTCCTCAAACAATATTGAGATCATTATTAAATTCTGCAGGGTAATTGATTGGTTGGGCGATTTGGTTTGGTTTTTTTTTTTTTTTACCGTAACGGTTCTTTGGGGATGGCGATGGACCCGCTATGGTGCCTGGTCTTTTGTGACGATCTCACAGCCCCACTATCAACCTAACCTGGTTAGCCCAAACATCAATTTTGATTTTCGAACAAATCAAACTTGTGCGAAAATGTTATACGGAAGTAACATTAACATTGAGGTTACCTTGAAGAAAAAAAAAACCGCCCATACACTAAAAGTGTGATTTTTGAACGAAATCCTGGCAGTCGTTTAGGCTGACAGACGGACAGACCAGACAGATTTTCGAGACCCACTTTTTTGAGTACATCTATCATCGTAATGTCAGAATCGATAAGCGTCTCGTGTTCGTGCAGCAACTATGAGCTACTCTCCACTTATCCGAGTAGGTTGCATGAAAGAAAATTATGGAAACCCTTTAAAATGAACACTCGGACTTTTCGAGTCTTAACGACCGTAGGAAGCTGTTTCCCTGACGGATCTCAACCGATTATCGACAGCTTCTTTTGTCAACTAATTCGACGGAAGGTATTCAATTTTTTGAACTCTAAAGATATTCATCTGAAGATCGGATGAGTAGGTATGGCCTTTCAGATAGAGCTTTAAACAAATTCCAACTTATCCGGGAAAATATCGAATCTACTTCCGGGTCTCTATGAAATGCTTTGCGACTGCAGTAAGTCCCATCGGACCATTAATCCTCATACAATCGATATTTCGCTTCAACACTTTCAGTTCCTCATCTCACTTTAAATTTAATTGCATAACGCAATCAATGCGTATCAATTCCAATACAATATACAGCACTTCCTTGAAACCTGATAAAAAAGGGTTCACTCCGATGCGGGCTTCCTCCGTCCGCGCGAACAATAAAGCGCTCTTAATTTGTCGCCAGGCCTACATATTTATTAAGTTATTATCTCCCGCATAACTCTCCTGCAGTTTGCTTCTACGAACGAACAACAAAAAGTTTCACATGGCACATGGCATTGTTGCAGCCTCCTTTGAACATGCGTCGTCACTTCCATATAGCAACTCACTTAATTCTCTGATCACGCAGACTGGGCGCGTTGTATGAAATTGTTTGGACACAAACCGTACAGAGATAAAAACTTAACACGTAAGGGTAAACTCCTATCAGCGGCTGCGTATCTCTGGAGTACGGTACGTGAAGAGATTTTTATTTTTCATCTGGCGACCATTTAAATAAGACAACCGAAAGTTTCTCTCTCTCTCTCTGCTTCGCTTTTACTGTCTCCCAGTCGAAAACAAAGAATTAATGCACTCTGACACAAAATTTAGCTTTAATTCCATGACAGGAAAACAGAAAAAAAAAAAAAAAAAAAACGGCACACAAATCCTAACCTACCTAAACTATGGAAAAGGTTGCCAACCGGGCGCGCATACTGAACACACTCTGCTCCATAGACATGCAGTGCATAGTGCAAAAGTGGTCGGTTTCATGCACCCACCCAACCTCTGGGTCCGGCGGAACTCCGAGTGGAGATCTAATAAAAGTTCGTGAGAACTAGATGCTTATCGACGATGGTAACGAGAGGTATTTCAATGGCTCTTCTTTTCCTTCGCCGTCGACGTCGCGGTCGTCGTTTGGTTTTTCCCCCCGTTTTTTTTTTTTTTTTTTTTGCCCATGTTCTCATCTAGTTGCCACACTGACGCGCGGTAGCAGCAAGCAGCACTGCCGTAGTAAAAAGCGAAGCAAATGCAATAGTGAATCTCATAAACTGCGCCGCCGCCCGACCAGTGCCAGTGTGAACATGAGAGCGAGGAGCTATGCTTTTGGCTTCTGTATCTGTACAGCGAAAGGTTTGGAGACATTTTGATTAATTTTTCGCAACATTATTTCTATGCGCCGGATACAACACACATTCAAATGAATTTGTTTGTCGTCCACCTTTTGAAGGGATTTATCTTATTCTTCGAATCGAATCGCGATGTCCAATTGGGACTGGGATACACTTCCGCTGCCGGATAATGATCGGTTCGTCTTCAATTGAGGAAAGCGAAAAAAATGAAAATAAAAATTCTTTCCCACACCAAGTAAAGGGTCACACACGCTGCTAACGGTATCGCTATTCAATGCACCAGGTAGGAGTACATTTTGCGGACACATAACTTGGGGTAAATGGTAAAGGATTTCAATCGAACACAATTCAATCGCAGTCCTGCCTAATCACTCAATTGCACTCGTCGTGTGCATAAAAGGACAATCACAATGATGCAGCGGAAAATGCGAACCACCTGCTGAATTTTCCCATGACCTCGCATCCTTTGCAATATACTCAAACTCATGTGTGTGTCACATACTTAGAGCAGCGCCTGTCATTATGATTGGATAGTCTTGGATTAGACCGGATAAATCTGAGCTGGTATTCGCGTTCATTTGAAGTCCTTTCTCCGCACTTGCAATGCTTTCAAATAATTACTGGTGCACAAGCAATTCGACCTGTGCGTGTACACGAAGGCGCATACAAAAGGCAACTCGAGTAGGCATTTCTGATGGGTTTTGGGTCACGAAATTCTGTGTACTATATTGACCTGATTCGAAGGATACCATAGGTACCCTGTTGTGGACAATGGAGATTGTGTTGCCCCTCTGTGATGGTCTGTTTATGGTTTCGCCAGCGAATGATGATGATTCCGGCGATTTACCGTTTATCGTGGGATGTACTTGGCACTGAAATGCCATTGTCCTTTCGGAAATTGTTTAGGATCGAGGGCAAACACTGAAATTGTACACCTTGCCGAAGGAGAGTGTGCAATCTGAGATGGATCTCGAATTTGACAGGTTCGACGGGAGTATAGTGCACCTGAAAGGAGAATGTCTGTATTATCCTTAGACTGACAGAAGGAAAACTGATTCCCGGATAAGGGCGAAACTGTAATTTTAGTGCACCGAAAAGGTATCAGAAATTCATGCAATTAGTGTGGAGAAATAATTTTGTAAACCTACCAGCATTCCCTACTTGGGGAAGTTGTGAAAAAGAAAGGGAGGGGTTCCAAAAGTTAGAGCGATGATGATTAAAACTACCGCCAAATGGTGCTCCAAGCTTTATTTCGGTATACTAAGAATTAGGTGAGAGGAGGGGGATACAAGAATAAGGGGAAGGGTCATCTTAGTATAGTAGTACACAAATTGGACAACAGCTTTCCCACTGGCGCACTTGAAATGAACGAAGTGACGGGGAATGTTTATCCGAGAAAAAGATTTGAAAAGATTTCAAAAAAGAGCGGAAAATAAAGTATGCACATTTTTCTTGAACTCTATCAGACTAGACGGTAATGAAAAATTTTTATCCGTGCAGTTATTACGAAGGATATTTGCCAGAGAAAGATCCGGCATTAAACATGAACATAATGAACACAAACTTGGATAATTTTTCATGCCGGGAACTGCTTATTCCGGAAAATATGCTGGTGCATCACACTTATAGACTATATCACAATACCCGAAGTTACTCTATTATCCGAGCTTCCAATTTTGAATGCATTGAAAAACGATCGCAACAATTTTCTGCAAAATAACAAATTTGTCCTGCTTTCCCTTTATCTGAGTAGTTTTACCGTCAAAAACTAAAAACCTTTTGCTGTATCTACATGACTTCCTACCAGTCGATTGTAGTAAAATTTATTTGTGACAATACAAGTTTATCCGAGAAGCAGTTTTGTCGACTACGTGCTAGTAAACGACCCAAGGTGAGCAAAAACAAGAAGTGGACCACTTATCCAGTCCAATATTTCATTATCCGAGCCTTAAATAGTTAAACTGCGCAAACAAATAAACATATTAACCATGCACGCAGCAATGTAACTATGTTAGCTCTGTTTAAAACTAAAAAAAAAAATCATCGCTTAGCTTCCTGCTGACAGATTTGAATCAAAAAAAATAAACAAACAAAATTGAGCGAAATATGTTTATCCTAGTTCCATCCAGTGAATAAAATGACAAAAATATGAATGACTATCGAGTGTAGCAACTTTTCCTTGATCCCATTACATTTATGCGTTATCCTAACTTAGAAATTTTCATAAAATACGCACAACAATTTGGAAGGCGCCTACAAACCGATTTTTGTGAATAGTACCTCAAACTCCGCTTAAAACTGAAAAGCTTTTGCTTCCAATTCAATCTAACAAGTTGAGTGCAAGAAAATTAAGAGACTTTATGGCGAAACACGATTATCCGGGAAGCTATTTGCTAGATTTTTAAGTAAAAATTGCTTATCCAAGCTGCAGATACAAAGTGTCTGCCCAAAAGCAATCACACAATCGTTTTGCGAAATGTGTAACCTGTTTATCCGTGTTGGACTTGCCCATTCTACGTGACAGAAAATTACTGGAAAAATTTATACTGAGCCAGTTGACCTATTTCCATAATTTTCGGCTGAATCTTTCATGTACCATAAATACATATTCTAGATCCCGGATAAGCTCCCACTTAGCTCACACTGTCGCCGCATTATTCATCAGTAGATCCCCATCAAAATTTGTGCAGTCCATCAACCGCATTGCTCCCGGATAACTAACCGGATAATGCTTCAAAATCCGCTCTGACCATCAGCCATGCAAACAAAATCTACAGGAATCCCAAATAACTGTTCCATTCCGAAACCATTGAACCCTTTCCCATAAAATATCGAACTTCCAACTGCACTTGAAGAAGACAAAGCAAATAATGAAAAGAAAAATTCACAAGTTTCCACGAAATCCAGTTGCAGGAAGCTAGCAAGAAAAAAAAATCCTACTCGCGCGCAAATATTCGTGATGTTGAAGACAATTAAAAAGCCTCCCCTCCCCCGATAACCGTGGTTTTTTAAGCCGTTCGATTTTTTTTCTATTCCTAATTTCTGGTACAGAAACTACGAGTATATAGCTATAGGAGGAGAAGAGGAAAGCCCTTAGTTCACACCACCTAGCACTAAATTAGATCAACAGCTAGATGGATTCACATTCGGTGTCATGGATCTCGAAGCTAAACGATACCAAGCGAGAGAGAAACGAGGAGCCAACGCTGGAATAGCGTCCGCGATGGACTTAGAGACAATAGTGAGAACATTCTCACACAACCTACAGTGCAAATTCAATTCCTTTGTATACCCCATCCGGCGCGAGTGTCCACTGCTTTGCTACAACCATATACACTCATACAAACAGAAAAGAAGATGCTACTGCAACTGCAGTCTGCAGGCTGCAGCCCACGACCAACGATGAGGAGAATGGCTTTTTGGTACGAGAAAAGAGCGCAAAGGTGCCACGATGTAGCGAATGTGCACGACATGAACCACCACGCAAAGATATAGAAAACACCATAGAAGCGGTTGACGACGACAACGACGAAGAAGACGACAGCAATGAAGTCAGCAATGCTCATGTCCTCATATCATTGCAATGGACAAATGTTGCCACAGAAAAATTATGAAAATACACTCGGGAAACACAAATGAAGCACCTACAACACGCGGAAGGAAAACAAAGCGAACGCGCAAAATCCCATAAATTCGTGTGAGGTGGAGTGCGGCGCTTTCACGTTGCCACCTTCGTGTGGTCTGCCATATTAGATATAGGTCCCCCCCTCGCGACAGGTGTGCAGAAGCAGGGCGCTAAAGCTCCGTCCTCTCGGACCTCCGGCACATACAATTAATTAGCTGGCGATTCTCACGACTCCCGGGGGAAGAGAGAGACTGCCTGCATAATAATTATATGTGTTCCACGGTTAAAACGGCACATTTTCACATCTCACCCACTGTAGCACAGAGATTCCATTATCAGTTCATTCATCGAAACAATGAGCGACTGTGTGGCAGCTCACATGTGTGGCAAGCATATGAAACATGTAAACACGACTACAATGAGTACGAGTGGTGGTGGGCACCTTTACGGTCTCTTTTGGAGCAGCTGACCCCATCAGAGCGCCTCTCCTCGACCAAGGCTAATGGCACCATCATTCGTCGTGGTTAAACTTTCAATTTGCTTGCGCAAGGCTTACGCCGAAAAATGCGCAATATAGCTAGACGCTGGTGGATGCGCGCATGCAAAAGTCAACAAATTATCGAAGGCTGGAGATGGCGATGGCGATGCCGACGACTCGCGAATATATATCAATTGGACAGGGATCCAGACATCCAGAGGTAAGTGCATTCACGACTCACTGCCGTCCCATGGCCATCAATTCAATTTTTGGCTCTCCAATGTAAGCGCAGCTCCGCATGTGATGTACGTGGGTTAAAGATACATAGTTCTGCAATCATATCATTACGTTTAGCTAATTGATTTGTTGTCAATGGACGCGCAAACACACAGCTCATCTGTGGTATCTTGTGTGTGGCAAAAAGGGACATGGGAGCGCACGCCTTTGTGTTGTGCGTTGGGCTTGAGCGCGCGCTCACATCACAGGCATCTCTCCAGATGAAAGCTTTCAAAAGAAGACGTTTCATTGGGGTAAGTTGACATTTGTTTGGCAAGTGCGGCAAAAGAGCAGTGCGCACAAGATTAAAGGATACCAATTAAAAATGAAATCCAAATGAAGAGGCGACTTCAGTGTCAAGTTGTTACTGGTTTTGTTGGCAGATTTTTGTTCCCCTCTGTTGAGATGTGCATCTGAACTCGGAACAAAAAGTCAATCAGTATGAGCTGAGCAGGCTTTGGATTGGTATATTAATTGCTTGCTGAAATTGACAGCGTTCAATGCTCGATCAGAGATTTTGGTCGGCGGATCGGATAAAGTAAATCTCTGATTGAAATGAATCAGTTTACGGATAAATATGGAGTAATATGAGGGGTCCTCCATAGGTTCGCGGATAAAACAAAATCGTTTTATTCTAAAAACTAATCCACTTCTTGTAACGAATAATGCTTACCACTTTTTCTGGAATAAATATCCAGGGATAACATGAAGCCTTCATTTTAATAGAGCTAATGGACTCCCACTCCAGCTGGCACATCGATCTCATTATCCCGATTGGGAGAATTTATGTCATATCGGATGTGAGTCAAATTCATACTGCCTAAGCCTGAGATCCAACGGCTTACCTTGGGTTTGGCGTTCTCGGATAAGTTGAAGTATAGTCCCAACTAGAGCCGATTAATTCAACTTTTATCCGGAGGGTAGAACCATATTATTATTTCAATTGAATATTGAAGTAGCAATGTCTCTTTCAAAACGGATAAACGGATAACACATAACAAAGTTTCAGATAGTTCTTAAAATTGGTTCATACACGAAAAATCTTTATCCAGAGGCTCCTTATACATGTTTTTTTCTCATAACAAAACTCTATACCTGACAATTCCACTGTGGAAACAAATACAACTTGAGAAACTTTTTTATGCTTGCTTTGAGTTTAAACTATTAAAATTGGAATAGCATACACACCAATGATATTACTTATTGCGAAATCGCTGCCTAAAACTTTAGTTGTCAGTTCCCGGATAAGACATAGCAAAGTCTTAAATGGTCACCCCACTTCTAAGTCAACCTCGAAGCATTCAACTTTTATCCGAAAAACAAACCTTATTCTTATATCCCCCGTATAAGGCTAAGCATATACTTTTTAGTCCAGCCAATAGCTGAAAGTCCATGTTGCTTGTGAATGCTTGGTCTGAAACATGAGTTCTTAGTTCCCGGATAAGACAAAGTGCAAATGCGGTTCTCACTGTTTCCAAAGAAGACACCCTATCCTTTTGGTTTCGGATACGGGATAGCATACTTCTCAATACTGTCAATAACATAAAGCCAATGTTGATGGGTTTCCTTATTTTTGGCCTTCAACATGAGTTTTAAGTTCCCGGATAAAACATAGCACAGTCTCAAATGAGGGTGATACTTCTAAGCCCACGGCGAAGCATTCGATTTTTATCCGAAGGCCAAAACTTATTTTTATGGCGCTCGGACAAAGCTAAACATACTTTTTAATACAGCCGATAGCTGAAAGCCCATGTTTCTTGCGAGTTCTTTGTCTAAATCATGAGCTTTTAGTTCCCGGAGGAGACATAACACATTCTCAAATGAGGGTGATACTTCTAAGCCCACGGTGAAATATTCATCTTTTTATCCGACGAAAAAATATTGTGTTTTTATCTCTCGGATAAGGCCTAAGGAAAAACCTATTGATCTGAGACCCGTTTAAAGTACTTTAAGTCTTATCCAGGGATCTGTAAATAGTCCTTTTTAAGATAATAGTGTGCAGTTCTAATTGAAGGCTTCACTTCCAAGCCCAAACTGGAACATTTAATTTCTGATCCGAAGGACGAACCGTGCCTTAATGGTTCTCGGATAAAGTGTTCTGAGGTCTCAAGTATAGCTTATTATTCAGATTCCTGTTTAAAGTACTTCCATTTTTATCCGGGGATCTACAAAATATTCTGATTTTAGTAAATGAAGGGCTTAGCATCATAATTTTTTTTTATTTTGTGCCTTCAGATATAAGCCTGGGGAACTGTACTATTTTCGTTTGTCACACTTTAGAGAGAAACAGCGGCATTTTCGCCACCGAATTAAATGTGACTGAGCTAACCCAAGGGAAGGACTATCGAAACTTTCTGTGGTCAGATGGCCCGAACATCAAAATACATAATATAAAAATTATCCTTATAAGCCAAGTGGCACAGCCTGGATAATTCACCAAGACTGTTAACAAACTCAAACTATCATTTGATTCCTTCCTCAGATCCAAGCAATCGAAGTAAGGTAAACTCTAAGACAAATGTCCACCCATAATCATCGATCCCCATAACCATTACAGATATCGATTCACAGTAGTTCCCATTTAAACGAAACGATGCCAATCACTGCACTGTATACTTACCATATAATGAGAACTAAACGATCCGTCTTGTCCGATCCAACAAAAGATCTATACTCCTCCAAGCGGCTGCCGGACAAGATCAAGTATTTCTCTTTCTCTCGTTCGGTGTTGTGCGCACTCAAAAGAAATTGGAACCAACGTGAACAAGTGAATTTACATCCAGTTGCCGAGTCAACTCCGAATTAGATTTGCGGACAAACGTCTACCGCAAGAAGTCCATTTCTCAACGATTGATAGTGGACGCGAAGCTCACACACACACATGAGTGTGCGGGACTAGGATTCTCGATTCGTAGGAGTCTATCGTCCCCCTATCGCCCTAGTCTCTAGGCTCTTCGTATCGATCGTAATCTCTCAATTACACCAATAATAACAACCGAACAAACGAAAAAAAAAGAACACACGGAAGAAGCAGAAACAAGCAAAAAAACAAAGGGACAGACATTGAGTGGAGATCGGTATCTGCTTTGTTATGTTGCGAATGTAAGTCGGAATGTTTAGTTCTGTGTGTGGATTCCCCCGATCTCATGACTCTTCTGAACCGAACGTACTCAATAGCTGGTCCTTGTAGCACACCGGCGCAATTACAATCGTCGCGCACTCAGAACGAGATCGTATAATGGCGCACACCGCGCCGCTCGCGCACCGTGTTTGTCTACACCAATTATAAGCATGAATGATCCCACTACTGTGCGGACGCATTTTCACGTGCATGTACGTCAACCGGTAGACAACAATTTAATCGATTCGATCGACAATCGGAAAAATTATAATATCGTCGGACAGTTGACCAAAGCGCCGCCGCGCCGCCCGACCAAATGGGACACAATTCGTTGTCTCGCGCAGTGTATATGCCGTCGGCGGCGGTTGTACCTACTACTATACTACTGGTGTCCTGTGTTTGTGCATCTTGTTGCCGTACTGTGCCTACTGATGGCTAGTGGCTACTGGCTGGTGGAAGATCTAGCGACCGGGATTTCCATGGGCAATAACTTAATTTGATTCCGGTCGCAGAACAATGCTCTATGGCTGTTAGACTTGGCTATCTGTTGTGCCTAAACGATTGTAATGACCACAATGAATTGTGGCGGTGGGCTGTTTCGCACAGTACGGCTTACACGACACACACATGGCACATGGAATTACCAAGTAGAGGTGTGCAATTAGGCGACATAAATGGAAATGAGGATCGATTTGTAAAAGTCCGCAAACAAGTATCGGCAAAAGGAAAAGGATTTCGATTTGCATGTGAATTGGCTGGCCGTTTATCTCGAGTGTTTTTGGTTGGTGGAGCTTTCTTAAAATAGGGCTCTATCATCTAGACTGTATGTTGGAGCAGCGAAGCCGCATCAAGGACTCTGAAATTGGAACGCACGAACACTTGCTGTCATATCGTTTGATGTACCATACTCTACGTAGGGAGACCAGATTTGTTCATGTTATCTTAGAACAATTGCTGGTTTCCCGGATAAGATTATTTCTGTGTCCGAAAAGGATCAAGGAACTATTAAAATCACGAAAAACTATGCTAAGCCTTATCCGAAGATCTTGGAGAGTTTTAAAAGGTACGACATTCAGCCATGGTTAAAACTTTGGTGATCTGCTTATATCGGGGATCTCTGAATCAGCGAGTTATTCAAGTTGTCTTGTATGCTTGGTTAATCTAAATGCGTTCAAGGTTAAAGGGTGCTGAGTCTGACTGAAGGAAAATAATTCACCGAGCAACGGCCCGGAAGATCTTCGAATCCATACCCGAGGGAAGGCGCAGTAGAGGAAGACCGCGACTCAGGTGGCGCATGCAAGTGGAAGGGGAGCTTAACCCACTTAGCGTGCGAAACTAGAGACAGCTGGCCAAAGATCGTGCTGGCTGGATACGCTTGTTGGTTGAGGCCGAGGTCCACCCCGGACTGTAGCGCCACCTTAAGTCAGTAAGTATATAAGTAATTAAGTATGTTGCATACGGTCTTTGCAAGGTGGTTTTCTATTGACAATGGTATGATCCTGTTCAAGGGATAAAATGGTCAATACTCTCATGAAATCAAGGAGATAATAGGAATAATGTAGAACGTGCCAGATCTTATCCGAAAGTCCGGAAGGGTTGTTAACGTGGCATACCATTTCCATAGTCAAATCGAGTTTTTAAGCGGTTATCGAAGGTATGACCGCCCTAAATTTTCACTTGATGTATTTCAAGACCCGGCTGGTAAAAGCAGGTTTTTCCGGTTCCTAGGTGAATAATATTCAAGAGCGACAAATCTCCTTGGACGGGTGAAAGTATAAAAAAAAATTGGCAGAACTTTTTCCATAATACTTTTCAAAAGGCTCTTTATGGTCAAATATCCTTTTCTAGTTTCTGGGATAGCACTACCTTGTTACATTGCAATCTAGGAACTTCAAGGATCATGCCATTTGTTGTTACATTTTATCCGCAGTTCATGCAACGTCGTTAAAAGCGATGACCGCCCGTATTTTTATTTTAACTCTGATCGAAAAATACTCGTATATAGTTGGCAATGTGAGAACCTGTTAGACTTAAGAAAGGCGTGTATTTTTCGACGCAAAATCCAAGAAAAGGAGAGGCCTTAATAAGCCTATAGTTGTGGGGATAGCCAGCTTTATTCTGGCCACATTTTATCCGGAAGGTGGAAGAATTGTAGGTATATTTGCGCATCTCCACACTTCGGCTTAAAAAGGTGACCAGAAAAAACTGTCTACCGACAATATCCATCTTTGAAAAATGATAAAACGCAGACAAGCTCTGGTCAGTTGATTGACGTGAAGTTCGATCTGTCTTCAATTCTGCTGAAGAGCCAACTAACACAACTCGCCCGAATGTAGACGGTTTTAGGCTCATTTTATTCACTCGAAGTTGAACACAACTTGGGGAGTTTTACATATGAAAATTCGGATCCAAGAAATGGGCATTAGTACATTATCCACTGAATCAAATATTCCCACAGGATCATGGTAAATGCTTCTTCTTTCCTACGCACTATCCGCAGCTCTCTAGTCACTGAATAGAGCACGGCAAATACCATCCTTATTCTTCATAAATATCGTCTCTAGTCGAAAATAAAATAAGACTGCCTCAACATGCCCATATAGGGATCCAATATATACCACCGGCACTTTTGTTGAGCTGGAAACCCTTTCGACCAAATTCGACATGACTCGCAACGCCAACTTCACAAAAACACGTGAGCCAGCTCAAAGTGTCGAATCGAGTAAACTTTAAAATTCCATTAACAAACACTCGGGCAGCTGCCTACGTACATGTTGATTGTTTCGACCATTGTTTGGTTTGTTGGATTTTGCTTTCCTTCTGTGAAGCTATAGAAAATAAAAAATGCGACTTGGGGAAATTGGCAATTTTTTTTTTTTTTGCTTGCAATGAAAGCCTGTCACCTCCCAACATTCATTGAAATGTGTATGTAACTATACGTACGTACGAGTGGTGGCATTGTTTTGTTCAACTATGTGAGTAGTTATCTCAACACGCGCGAAATAACAATAATTGGCTGACTAATATAGGTCTCCCACTTTTTTGCAGTTATTGTTAATAATTTTTTTCTGTTTTCTATTTATTTTTTTGTTTTATGTCAACCCCAAGGCAATGTGCTGACATCATTTCAAGTATCATTTATGATGTTTGTACAATATTTAGTCGCATATATAAGTCAGGGTGGCATGCAAAAGTATGTACTATATTGTTTGATGCGTTCAAATTGTTTAAAAAGTTTCTTTTTTTTTTTCAAGTTTTATGTAACTATTGAAGGGGAATTGTTATTTTGTGTTTAGGTGGGGGGAACACTAAAATTGAAGTTCTCATTTTGGTTTGGTGCTGTAGTACATTTAGGAGCATCCACCCAGGGATCCCTCGAAATAAAGAGCTGGAAAAACTATAGGCTCCCATAGTGCAGTTAGTGTTAGGGAATTTTGTCACCTGCAGTATTTCTGGAAACTTAACTACCTGCGACTTGTCTTCTGCCACTTGGACTCATATTTTAAACTGCTAAACAAGCCAAAATGTTCTAGTACAAAATGCGCACATGTTAAAAGGAGACTAGGTCTAGGACACTATTTGCAAGGCTCACCGCCTGTAGTGTGATCACAGGTTTCACTATATAGATAACCTAAAAAAGTGAGTCCATCTATATGCCTCAGCTGGGTTGGTGTTTTAAAAATGTTAAAATTTATGTACGCCTACAAAAAATACAAGACATTTTGTAAAAGTCTATAAAGCTTAGACGTTTGGTATGTAGCTTAGCTAGTGCCTTCTTCATGAGTTTTACAGTATTTGGTGCCAAGTTCTTGGGATATTGCCGCATAGGCTGCTGAATAAAACAAGACCTCAGTCCTCAGATGATAGCATAAGCTGCGATGGGTCTACTCTACATTTCGTAATGCAAAGCCGATGCACGCGTATATGACAAGACCTCGGAAAATATCGAATGGGGTTGTTGAGTCTAAGAGAACTTGACTATAAAAGATGTACCAAGAGAAAACTGTACACTTTCAGAAAAGACTATATCCTCCCGTTGGTTATTGAAATTTTGTTCCAAAAACGGATAAAATGAAACACACAGTTTTTCGGACAACGTTAATCGTAATTATTGCGGATCTATTCAAAAGTTTCTTATATATAGAAAAATTTACATTATTTACATCTTATAATTGCCTAAGTGACAACTATGACAATTTTGGTTTTCGTAACCATAATCTTGTTTTACCAATAGGACATTTTAGTGTTTATGTATGGTAAAAGCCCGTTAATTCGGAATTATTTAATTCGGAAAAAAATAAAGGTACCACATAGATCTCAAATATGTAGAAGTCTGAACAAATCATACAAAATTTTTTTTGGGGGAGTCCGGGCAATTTCCCGGAAATGTTTGGTTACAAAAATGAATTAAATGAATAAAATAATTTTTCGGTTTAAGTATTTGCATTTTTTCATCAATGGGAACGCGTTTTAGTGCATACAAAAATTCTCTCATTAATTCGGAAAATTCGTTTATTCGGACTGACCTTCCCCCCAACCATTTCGAATTAACGAGCTTTTACTGTAGTTACATTATTGTGAAATAAATTATTTAGAATACATTAAATTACGTGTTTGTTTTAAAGCTTCAACAGGGGTAATGTCTTTATCTTTATTTGAAAGAATGCAAAAGCCGACCTAACAATAAGTGCCGTCGGAAGCATCCAAGTAAGTGTTTACATATGCGGTCAGATGAGAAAGCGCAGCGAGGGATCAACTCCGAAACCACAATGAGGTAGAACATTTTTTAAAAGTATAAAAAACCAAGTGCCTAGGGAAAGTCTCTCAGTTCATACTTTGAAATAAGGTGGGAAAGCGCACTCACAAAAACAAACGAGTGCAAGACGTTCAATACAAAGGTATGCAACCTTTTAGGGAATAGTGACGTTTCCTATTCTGCAATTTGATCTACAATTCTGACAAGGGAAACACTTCCTATTCATGATACCCTTGATAGGGTTTACAATTCGCAGAGCTCACTGTTTATGGTCTTGATTATCGACAGAGAGCTTGTGGTCAATAAAATAATAATTGCTGTCGAACCATATGACAATAATTCCCATCAGAGTGTAGCATTACAGCGACGCCAATACGATTTCAAAATGCACCCTAAAAATTTACAAAAAATAGACATACTTAAAGGGCAACAACAACTGAACTTTGCTGATAACTACCAAACCAAGTGACAAGAACGAGTAAACCACTCAAAGAACACTTGTTGCCCGACTGAGTGACCAGATTTGGCAGACTGCAGTGGACTGGACTGTGGATGAAACTTGCGCAGGAGCTTGTTCAGACTTTTCAGTGCAGTTTTGTATATTTTGAAGTTTAAGTCAACCATTCAAATAAACAAAAGGATAGCAAGTCCCCAGAGACATATTTGTATAAAAAAAAAATCTGAGAAAGGTGGGAGAAACTTGATTTGTGACAATAATGTCGTCAATAATTTTCATCGTTCAGTTCTAAAACATTTCTGTGTTTATATTTTGCGTATTTTGGCCAAAATGTTTTATTATATGTATGTATGTTTTATTATATATATGTTCGGACTTCTATGGAAAATTTTGTGCTAATTTGAAAGTAACCATGCTGAGGTGAGTTTTTTGTGAAGATTATAGTAGAATTCGGGAAAAGTTTTCGAATCATAACAAACCTCACAAAAGCTTGTGACTTGTGAGAGCTCACACCGGCAGAATCGGGTTGTAAATTCTATATTTTGCATAGGTCACAGTACAAACTTTTGAATGAAAAAGCAATATTCACTTGGAGAAACGTTGTGACATTGGCATTCCACTGTCCGTACCATAGCCACCGCCGACAAATTTCCATCAAGTTGTCCAATGATTGCACTATATCCCCTGGATAAAAGCTACAAGACCTCGGATAGACAAATCTCCCAACGAAAAATACAATCACACACAATGAGAACCAGAATTTTGTAAAAGGAATTTTGAACCTTTCAGAATTTTGACCCCAACCCTCAAAAACGTATCAAAATAGCTTCAGAAACGCTTAAAAAAACGCGAGAAAACCCCTCTAGAATATGCGTCAAAATGTGAGTGCAAAAAAAAGGAGTCGTATGAAACCGACGGTGATGACGGATTTTTGAAGAGGATCTACATTCCACCGCAACATCTTTCAAAGAGATGCTCATAAGACTCGCAGCTTTTTAGTTCAGACTGATATCACTTGTGACCTGGTGATATTTATAATATTGCAAGTTCCGCTCTTTAGCAAATGCATTTCTTTTAAATCATGGTAAATGGATCATCTTGTGTCAATCTCCATGGTGTCAGTTAGACTACCAGTTGGAGCATTTAGGAAGTACTTTTTCAAGACAAACCTCTATATTCCGATAATGGGGTTATCCAATTTTTAAACTATTACCCGGACATTGCATTTGATGGTTCAGAGTTCCTGGCGGAAGGTCAAGTATGGATACAGTGGACCATTCGTCCCCTTTATCGCTATTTTGTCCCTTCTGATTATTAACTTTCTCGATTAGGTACGTAGTAACAGACAATATTATTTTGTTTGCTAAAAAACGTCGAACTCGACATATAAATCAATTCTGATCATTGTGGAACTCTAAAAAGTGGGCCTCGAAATTCTGTCCGTCTGTCTGTCTATCCGTATGTCCCGAGGAACGGATTTGCTTCAAACTTCTGACTTGGAGTTTGGGGGCTTTCAGCTGGGGGCCGTTTTTTTTTTTTGCAAGGTAACCTTGCTTAGTACTTCTACTAAATTTTCAAACCAGTTTGATATGTTCGAAAGCTTGAGCTAAAGTAGGTGAGGTTAACATGACTGCATAGTCAGTTTTTCACTAAAAAATCGAATAAAGGTAGGTACTTTTGAAATTTGGCATATCTCGAAAACGGCCATACGATTTCCAAAGTGAAGGTATCCCAAGTTTGGTTATTCAACGAATATTCATCTTATACTCATAATATCATTATTTTAACTGAAAACTTTTCACTTAATTTCCATGCAAAACGCACACACTCACAACCAAGTATGGTTCTCACGGTTTCCTTTACTAATTTCACTTTGCCGGCATAATAATGTCTCCAAAACCGATTAGCGCCACACTATAGCTGCAACCATATCCACCCTCCCCCTCTCACTCACTCTGTGTGTGTCTTCTTAGGCGACAGTGTTGATTCACTTCTTGAAGAAGTGACACCACCTCTCACGGCCCGAAATATGGAATGAGAAATGGCAAAAAAGTAACCATACATAAAGAAATGAAACCTATTGTGTGTTCCATGAATAATGAGACATTTTAAGAATTTATGGACAATTGCTCTACCACAATGAGTTCGGTTGCCATCAGAGGTCTCTTTCTCCCGTTCGCCCGCGATTAAAGGTGAGAATTGCTTTAGATTGCACAATGCACCGCCAGTACCAGCACTAGGAGCAGGAGCTGCACCACCGCGGGTGCAGATACGAAGACGATCCGGGCACAAGTTGGACGGGGAAAAATCGTGAGTCCGGTGCGGTGGTGGGACCAAGTCTATGAAACCAATCTTATTGAATCCACATATAACAGTCAATGTACATCCATTGGGCGAGATGGCAAATGAACGCGGTAGCGGTTTCGTCGCGTCTCGATTCGATTTGTCCCATGTCCCATACAGACTATGGGACCATTGAGCTGTCTCTCTCTCTCTTTCTGGTGCTTCGGAAAATCGGTCGCTGGCCTAACCATAAACGCGGTATTATTAGCAGTTCATGCTAACGACCGCATTTTATTTATTTCATACAAAGTTCGCACAACGTTTACATTACATTCTAGGATTTCCAGCTGGCAAGACCACCACTAGGCATCGCCACCACACCTCGGGATCAATAGGCGAGTAATAGAAATTTATAAAATTGATATTTTATACATACCGTATGTATTTGTATATTAATGAATCGATGGAGACGTGAAGCCGAGAAAATGTGCAATATTTTCATATCATACAAATGAGCGATGAACTGCCCACGACGATGATGGAGCTGCTAACCACCATCGGGGACATAAAACTGCGGCAGCAGATGATGCGGTTATTAATTCGATACCAACTCTGTATTACAATTAGTTGTGGATGGCTGTAAGTATAAATATTGAGGACGATGGACACATCGAGCGAATACCTCGGTGATGTCAACATTCAGATTGTGGCTAAGGCTGTGCGTCTGTGAATTGTCTGAACTGTCATGCTGCCGGGGGTAATAGACTTTCAGTAGCGATATTGTAACCGAAGTAGGAAAGGAGTTTGTTGTGCCTATAAGACAGGGGGTTGTGTAGAGGCCAAGATTTGGTCAAGTGAATTTTGCGACATCCAATATTAGAGTTTGAGATGAGGAAATGTTACCATGCGTGTGTAGATTTTGTCCTGATAACATATTGAACGCATTTATTATTTTTATTTTGCATGTAAAATAGGATAAACTTTGTGAAAATATAGCTAGTTGACCAGAATGCGGCGATTTGACGCAATTTACTGTTCAGATAGGAGCGACTTACAAGTACAAAACCATAAACTGAGTTCAAGTTTGAAGCTGTCCAAGCGGTCAGGGAATCTAAATATACCGGCGTATAAACTACACTGGGAAAGTGGCCATCATAGATTAACTAGGGTATGAGATACCCGATTCAGACAACTTTGACTGGATGCTTTCGGATAACTTTAGTCGCCTTCTTTTTGATATAAATATACCTACATTCTTAACCAATTCAAAATTAACTGGCGCCCAATAGAATGCTTTTGATGTTCCACAAGTCTGTTCTCACTCATGTACTTCCCTGGCTGAGATTATACTAACCGGAGATTTTATTTGATTTATTTTCAGTAGAATGATGTCCAGATGGACTGACACTTGACAGCGTGATTGAATTCAATGTTGACACATCGGATAGCTGAAAAAATATCACCCGAAATAACACAGTAACCGGATAATACCTTGAGCACTTATCAAACAAAACTTGACTATAAACTTTATGTAAAAGTACGTCCGGATAAGTATAACAGTTCACCGAGGGGGCACTATTTTGGTACATACCTTGTTTCTATGGATCCTATGCAGAAGCTGTGGAGACGATGAGGAAACGGAGACGATCCAACATTTCCTGTGCCAATGTCCCGCTCTTAAGGAATGACGGCTCCGATCTTTGGGGTACAGATTCTTTGAAAATCTATCGGAACTGGCCGGAGCAGAAATACCGGATCTTCTCAAATTCGCGCTTGGTGTAAAGTGTAAACAGTCAGAAATATGAAATAGTTTATGGTTTTTATTTAATTATATGAGGGTAATCCAATGGCTTTAAAGGATCTGAGAAGAAATGGTGCTGGCGCACCGCACACCCTTCCTTAGCCAAGTTTCTATGGATAAGTTATAATTTAACTTCGAAAAGCAATATTAGCATTTCCCACTGCAAATTTGAGTGCCTGTTAGAAGTGTTTTTTTATGCCGATCACGTAATTTGAGGTAGGCAGCATCTAATCGTTCAAGGCTTTGCATCAGCAAGAGTGCATTTGAAAATATTTTCTAAAACTATTGTTTTGCGAGCTTGGTCAATCCGAATAATTGTCATTAAACCCTTAAAATATTAGCTGTCAGTTTCTTAAGTAGTTTTGACTGTCGGATAAACGCTTCCATATGCCGGATAAACAATACTGCCCTGGGATGATATTATTATTTAACAGTCCCTTGTCCGGATAATAATATACTGTAGCCGGATAACTCTGTTTATTATTTTGTTGTATACGTTAGACTAATTTTAATGGCATGCTGTTTTAACCTCTTTGTTTTTCCGGATAAGAGTTATTTTTGCATAGACACCATGCGTGTTTTCGGATAAGAAATCGTTTTGGCCATCATAAAAACTTGTAATATTATGCACACGGAATTTACTGTCTACAATTTCCTTATACGAATTTGGCTTCCTGCAAAGTCGATGATAAGTAACACCGCACCCGGATAATATTCTCTAGCGTTTTCTAGTCTCAAATCTACTTATAGCTACCGTTTTATATTATTAAATTTAATCCGCAAACAACCCGTTAAAATTTTCTTGCTCCTAACAAACTAAACATTGTTATATGTAAAACCCAAGCCGGATAAAATGTTTAAGCTCTATAAAGGAAAGATTCCCAATTCGCATTTCGCATAAATATACTGCCTCCGGTTAACGCAATATGTGTAAATATTTTGATAAATAGTAGGTATAGTACACAACGTTATCTATGTATAGAATCTGACAGACAAAATATATTTCCTGCTAATGCCTAGATAGGGTGACGTGAAATAACGCCGAATTCTAAAATTCGGCGTTATTTCACTTTGTGAAAGCGAAATAACACCGAATTTAAATGTTCGGTCTTATTTCACTTTGCTAAAGTGAAATAAAGCCGAGTCGGCCTTATTTCACTTTGCATTTATAAATACATTCTTAAATTAATATTAATTTTTGAGACAATGGTAATTTGCGCAAATTATGAAATGTGTGTGGGGGGGCATGCTGCCCCCTGCAACCCCCCTGCTTGGGTTTACTGTTGGATTACGGGGTGGGTGCGAGGTTTTCTACTTATTTTTTTGTTGAATTTTCAAATTGAGATTTTTAGCGTTCGAGATTTTTGTCATTCGAGATTACGTCATGATCCCCATTTGCTTCGGCTTTATTTCACAAACAATGTTCGGCGTTATTTCACTTTGTTAATGTGAAATAATGCCGAATTCTGAAATTCGGCATTATTTCACTTTGTGAAAGCGCAATAACGCCGAGTTTTCCAATTCGGCGTTATTTCTCTCGGCGTTATTTCACGGCACCCCTAGATAGTACAGATATCGGAAAACATTAATTATTAATCTAATGTGTACATTTTACGAGCCGTTAATATCTCTGTGGCCGGATAAATATATACACCTCTCCGGATTATTTCTCCGGATAACATTATTAAGAAATATACACCTTATCCGACGTCTGGACTAATAGTAACGCATTCGTATAGCAGTCTTACACAATATTTCACGTGGATAACAGTCGCAAAAGAGCTAAAGGAACTTTGATTTTGGTTTCCATTATAGTCTGCTGTATATCCGGATAATTTTTTAAACGTTTACCTGTTTTTTTAAACTGTTTCCCTTTAAACGTTTTCCATGTCAGGAACAATAAAGTGCATCCTGATAACGTAATTTAGATCTGACTTTGGGTTGATAACACATTATAAGGCATATGTAAAGCGTAAGATTATAGGCTCTTAGCTTGATGATATTGTATCCGGATAACAATCTTCAATGTCCTCGGTTGTAATATCGACCTTCTTTTTTTTTTAGAGCGTTTACCCTCATGAATAATGAGACTTTCGGATAACTTTATACACCAAATAAAACTGTCTTTCTATGTTTCGGTTTATCGCATCTTAAGGACAAGTGGTCTATGATAAAAAGAAACATCTAGTATAAACTTCATCATCTCAAATGAGAGATTAACAAATGAGAGAGAAATAATATTAAGTTGCGCGACCAAACCAAATAAATTACATCCTTTTTTCATAAACAGTAGAAATATTTACTAGAAATACGAACCCACAAAACTTACTTTAATGTACAAGCAGCGCTTAAATCGCGGCGCTAAAAAGCACAAATGAAAACCTCCAGTTAAGACAAAAAACACTTTAGTGCTTTAATATTTATACCTTCATGCCGCACCAAACTTGAAGTCCTTCCAAATGCAAATGGAGAGATTTATATTCATCCAACTCCATGTGCAATACTAACCTTTTCCACGAAACTTAAATGTCTTTGAATGTCCATTCCACATCACTCTTCTGGATAATCACTACCGAAAACTTGCACATAGAGCCTTATAGCCGTTCGCAAAAGGGACAACTTTCCACAATTCACACAAATGTTACGGAATCCTTAAACTTTTCATCTATATTAGATTTATCTATTTTTTCCCTTCTTTTTCCTGCTTGTTCATCTGGCGCCGCCCGGCCCGTGACCAAAGTCGACGGTACGATGGTAAACATTGATGGATATGCCCGCTGCAGCTTTTCGGGTAAAGTTCCAGAATATATATATGCTGCACACACATATGCAGCAAATAGGACATGACCGAAAGTACCATTGGCCAATTGCGTAATAACAAAAACCTCATCCAAATGGCGATGGCTGGGAGCGAAACTTTCATCAACGAATTTTCCGTCTCAATACCCCAGCTGTTGTGTAAAGTTTTCCCAGGCGATAGACCCACCACACACACTCCTAGATAGCTCAATTGTCCTGTCCTAGGAAGACATTGTGTATACCCATTGAAGAGGTACTGTTATGGAAATTATTGCTACTTCCCTCCCACATCTCCCATACCGAACTGATGGGTATATAGTGAACGAACGAATTAACACTAAAGGGCATCAATTCGTGTAAAGTTCCCTTATGTTCACAATGACCAATTTCCATCGGGGCAGATGTCGGCTTCATAAAGTGTGGTCCATCCATAAGGTCGGAGTCTGAGGCCAAAAAATAAAATAAAATAAAAATGGTTCCGATGTAGGCACCCTGGTGTTCAAGTCCATTTAAGTACCACTCCAGCGGGTTGTGTATCTCAGTATACCTGTACATAACTACACTTTCGAGTGCGCGGACCAATATTCTTCGACTGAACGCACATAAAAGCCAACCTGGCTGCAATAAAAAAAAAAATACTATACGAACAAACAAAAAACGAATTAAACAATACGCTGGATGATGGCCAATCAAAGCGTCAACAGCTATGTGAGCGTGCGGCTGTAACTCACTTGGTTGCCTGTGCGCGAGCGAATAAAAATTACAAAAAAAAAATTTATTTACTCGTTTATCCGACGCCAACGGCGCGACAAAGTAAATGACACACCGCATCGCTGCTGCCAAGTGTTGTTGTTGTTGTTGCTGTTATCGTTGTCCGTAGCTGGCTTTATTATTTACACAAATCAAGTTTTCAAGTTGAAACGCCCGTTCCAATCCGCAGTCGCAGTCGCAGTCAGGCCATGTACACGATAGGTACATAATATAAATTGTGTGCTCGATCAGTGATCAAGACGGTCGGCAAAGCAGATATACGAGTATACGACACAACGAGTATTGTTCTTGGAACGGTGTGTGGTATATTTACCTTTCAGAGCAAGAGAAACTCCAGCTTCGCGCATGTATCTTAAAGTTGTTTACACATAGGCAGTAGGTATGGTGTGGTTGAAGAAAATGTGTAAAAATGTAGATTTAAGTGCGGGCTATGCGATCGTTAACGCGATCGCTGATCATGACGCAAAGTACAACGATACTTGTCATAAATCAAATATCGAACGTCTAATGATCGCCGTCAACGGGTCGTGTGTCAATTCGAGTGCAACGAGATCAGTTTGCACGATCGGTTTGTACAAAAAGTGCGAGTACTAATGTGACACTGATACCAGTCTGAGTGGCGGGGCAGGGGATAGGGATTCCTAAGTATCATTGCAACTTGCATACCTATATTCTTTCGAATGCTTCTTCTTGTGTACGTCCCTTTGTATGTCCTTTTCGGTCACGTAAAGTCTATCAATTGTGATAAAGTTGACACAATATCGCTAAGAAATTGGCAATGGATCACTAATATCTACTTGGGATAAATATTTGGAGACCCGGATAAATGTTTCACCCATCGGATAACTAATTATCTGACGCGCTTTGCATTAAAGTCCCCTTTGTTATGTTTTTATCTGAAAATTGTTCGTCCTGTATATTGGAATTGACTTTCCGTGGCTATCCGGACCTCGGAGTAGGCTATCCGCAGATTTGTGATATCGACGAAATGGGGTAAGGTGCGACTGTTTTCACAAACGGTTGTGAAGATCAATAAATTACTCTAACAAAAAGCCAAATTTTACCTTCGTTGCCTATCTTCTTTCCAATGCTTCTTCTTATGTTCGTCCCTTTGCAAATCCTTTTCGGTCACCTAAAGTCTATCAATTGTGATAAAGTTGACACAATATCGGCAAGAAATTGGCAATGGATGACTTATATATACTTCGGATAAATATTTGGAGACCCGGATAAATGTTTCACCTCCCGGATAACTGATTATCCGACGCGCTTTGCATTAAAGTTTGTTTTTAGTTGAAAATTGTTTGACCTGCAGATTGGAGCTAGCTTTGCGGGGCTATCCGGTCCTCGGATTAGACTATCCGCAGATTTGTGATATCGACGAAATGGGGCAAGGTGCAACTGTTTTCACAAACGGGTTTGAAGATCAATTACTCCAACAAAAAGCCAAATTTTACCTTCGTTGGATAATGAAATGCAACTTTCGGATAAAAGTTTAACTTCCGGATAAAGCGTTTGCTTATGCGGAAATGCCATACCATCTGGCTAAAATTATGGCACATGCCATTTTCTCAGACAATGTGAAACCGCCACATCCTTCTCGAATCATCCGCATCGATGCAAAATCCTTTTCCGTCCTATTGCTGTCGCTCATC
This sequence comes from Cheilosia vernalis, assembly GCA_949126925.1. Lineage (NCBI taxonomy): Eukaryota > Metazoa > Arthropoda > Insecta > Diptera > Syrphidae > Cheilosia > Cheilosia vernalis. Next base: position 22,504,346 of record OX421360.1, read on the forward strand.
AAATGAACTCACATCAACTTGGTCCCCAGGCAACGCAAGAACAGACGATATAAAAACTGCTACTGCGAGTTGTACCTACCTATCCTCCCCCTCACTTCTTGTATGCTTACGATCCTCACATATCCAACGAAACGAGACAAAGTGCAAGGTACAGAGAAACGCCCGAAGGGATTGTCCCTCCAAGAAACGAGAGAAAAAAAAATCCGAAAAAAAAATAATGAAAACAGCGATTTATTGAGAAGCGCTCGTGCCCGCGACACAAAAACCCATGTGCGTGGGCTCAGAGCATTGTTTATACGAGTACTTGGAACCTCCGGAATCAAAGGTTCTATACACAGAACACATTCATTCATGAACACATCTAGAGTAAGCTCAATTAAAGATTCGTTTAATGAAATGCGTCGTCGCACCGCACCCCTCACAGTACCTATACTCGCACTCGCACCCACACTCGATTGCGGGAAGAATAATCACAGATTGAAAGCTATCATTAATTATCTTTCTGCTTCGGCCAAGCCGAATAAATCTGTACTCGCATCGCGCCCTCGCCCTCACCGCTCACCCTCCTTTACGGCGCTCCGTGTCTATGTGGTGTATTGATTTGATTGACAATTTCGCTGGCTGAGTGTGCCCACGTGACCACAGTCTGACCGTTTAATTTCATACGATCGTTCTTCGCGCCACACCTTTGACGAAGCACGCGCCTGTCGCAGGCCTGGATGATAGAAAATTGATCACAGCCGTACAGAGCACGAGATACGGAGCCAAGAATACGATGAATACAATAAGAATACAAAAAAAAAAATATCGTGTCTTTCTTTTTTTTTTGTTGCTGTTTTTCTTTCATTGCACGATGAGCACATCACTATATTCGTTTTATCCTTCGCGCGTACATCCGCGATATATGAACCCCTGTAATTCGGGTAAGAAAGGATCAGGGAACGTGTATCTCTTGAGATGCGTGCAACGTGACAGATATTTATCGAAGGTGTGGTCTCTTTTTTTGGTAAATTATATAGGCGCTTTGTTGGGAGTTGATCACACAAGTTTGGAGTTTTTTTCCATATGATTCGGATAGATATTTGAAACCGGAACTGGCAGATGAAATGTGAAAAGTCGTTTTGAGTTTTCGAAATTTTAAACACAGCAGTCGCATTATTGTCGATAAGTTCTATGAGGTTTGGGAAACAATTTAGTTAGATAGGAATAGGATGGCCCGGATAAACGGTACGACCACTGAAATAGCAATTCCAACTAATTACTCTGTATTGGCAACACCCGTAGACTGTTAAAAATCTCTACGGCTGCAAGACAATGTGTTTCGGATAAGTAATTTTCCCATCGGATAAACAGCTTCAATTACGCTATTCCAAGTAAATGATCAGGCGCACGCCAAAAAATATAATTTTCTTCTATTTGAGTTCAACCGGATAAAGAATGCGAGACACGGTTAAGTTTTTTTTACCTTCCTACCTCGTATCATTATAAACTAGCAAACACTTTTAAGTTTAAATCCCTTGTGATCCAACCGAGTGACATTTTTATAAGCACATTCAGAGTAAAAGGCCGATAAGAGTATTCAAGGGATGCACTTTTAATGGGTGCCCAAAGACAATCGTCGGAAAATGCGTGCGATCTTCCACAATATTATTCGCATCCTTCTATATATAGACTTAATAATTTAGTGGAGCTCAGGCTGTGTAGAAAGTGAGTACTGAATTAAGAATTATATTTACGAATGACGAGTTATAACGACACATCCGTCGAAAAATGATAATCAATGCAAGGACACACTTTTCTACATCCGTTCTAAATTATTTTTAACTGCTAATTTATCAAAGTAAGTGCCTGTGCCTGTTTGCCTTTTACAATTAAAATCAATCATCTACCAAACAGCAATCAAGTCACTAGTTTGGTTTGAGCCGGATTTCAAATTGTTTTAAAAATTTAAACAAAATGATTTCATGGGCAGCGTCCTCAGATTCTTATGCAGAACTTCCGCATATGGAAGTTTATTCTAAGAATTAAGAATTCATCTGTCAAAAATACTCTTCAATGGCATTGAAAAATATTCAACTAATAATTGGTGCAACCTCTGAGCATGCTTCTGACATGTTTTCATAAAAGATGGAGGCCATTTTATGGACGGATAAGAACGCGGTGATCTCCGGATAATCAATTTGTGGTAATTGAACGACTTAAAGAAAACGACCGACGAATTGCACTTAATTTCGTATCACATAGAGTTAAATAAAATTCCCCGGATAAGGCTTTGCGCATTCGGATAAGATCCGGATAACCAAATAGGCACTAAGTCAAGAAGCGAATTAATTGAACTCGCAAGTTGTACTATTCTATGTTGTTCAGGAGTCACAGCTGTTAATGAATTTCGGATAAACCTGAAGTCGGTCGGATAAATTTTTGATGAAAAATAGCCCCACGACACTGAAAGGTCCAGCTCGATTTCCGGATAAAAATTGTGTTGCTTCGGGAAGAATTTTATTTAACAAAACTCTATCAATGCTATTGCATAAGTGTTTTAAAAATACACAAGTTATGCAAATAAAGTTGGACAACAGTCCAAAACCATAGGTCTCCCTACAATTCGATGACAGCCTTCCGAATTATGCTGTCCATTGTTTGTCAGCCATTCGGGTAAAAAAAAATAGGACCTCATTTGCTTTTCCGGAGGTCGGTCCTGGATCCCAAAAATTATCAGCAGCAATTTGTTGCAACGCATACGTGCTCCCCGCCAGCATTCTGAGAGCATACTATCCATACAAAAACTCGGATAATATCCACAATTACTTTCTAACTTAGTAGCCCACTTTGGATAAGTTTTCTTCCTCGTTCCATCTCCTTCAGATACCTTTTCAACTTATTATTATGCTCCACACGAAGCACACTTTTTACATTGGCGCGCGGAAAAAAGGATCGCAGTATTCCATCAAGCATGCGGTGTTGTCAAATGTTAACGACCTTCACCTAGACAAGATTTCGCGCCTTTTTAATTTGCATTGAAATTCCGAGGTTCGCCACCCTATCGCCGCCGCCGCCGCCGTCATCTACTACCACCACCACCACCACCCCTCAGAACGCCTCGAGCAGCTGCTACTTAAGTTCGCCGCGTTCAAGTGCACTATGAACACCAAAGAGCAAGGGAATGAGCTAACAAAGGAGCGCTCTCGGTGTGTATCTCTTTGCGAACGTGTATATGTATGGCTGTGCATTACAAACAATGAGTGGGAATGAAAATTAAGAAAAAAAATAACAGAAAAAAAAAAAACCAAACGGAAACAGCAACATCGCATCAAACTACGCGAGTGTACAAGTGAAAGTTAATTTTGAATTCCACGGCATTCCACGCGGCGGCTTCCTTATTCTTAAGAAATGCAGAAAAAAAAAAAACAAAACCGAAACAAAACCCAACTAAACTCACCCGTCGTAAATTTTTAGGTGGCAAGAGGGAGTAAAAAACGGAGAAAGCAAAACAACATAGCATGTTAAAAAAATGTAGCACCAAAAGGTCCTCGCGAAAGTATAAATATTGCGCGCTGATAGACATTGTGTTGTATAGGTGTTGCTACTATACGCTCCTCTTCCGTAGGTAAATGAGAAGGGGAGAAGACTCCTATGTACAACCGTTACCATTACCATCAGCAGTGTACCACCACCAACACCGCCACCACCATCATCATCATCAGCAGCAGCAGAGCACCATCACTCCGCGTGTAGCCGGCTCGTCTGCCTTGCTCCTATTCAATTCAGGCAGCCCTCGTGCAGCAGCAGCAGGAGCAGCCAGCAGCCGCCCCTCCAAGGACTCGTGACGATGACTCAGGGGGTGGTTATGTCTCATGGCTTTCACACCACCAGCGCAAGTGGGGATGATGTTTCACACGATTTTTCAAAACTTTTACTTTGACTGCCGACGTCGTCGTCGTCGTCGCAGCCGTAGCCGTCGTCGTCATTGTCGCCGTTGACTTTTCTTTATTTTTCGTCTTTTCCTTATGCCATTATTTTTATTATTACCCTCCGTGCAGCCCCGCCGCGGATCCGACGGCACGGCGATGGAATTATTCCAGTGGAAAGTGAAAAGTTTGGCAAAGTGCAACTCGCGCGAAAACGCGAAAAAAGCCGAACAACCCAGAGCGGAAAGGAGGCAAATGCCGACAAGAAAGGAACAAAAAAAAAAAAAAAGAAAATGCGAATTACTCGCGTACAATAACTGAAACTTTTTATGCGTTTTCCAGTTTTCTTTTCGTGCTATACTTTTTCTCCGCCCCTCAGCCGCGGCGCAGTTTGTATCCTTCGCTTTGAAAACAAACAAGATTACGGCGATGATTATGAGTTTCGTTTTTTCTTTTCTTTTTCAAATGTGCATTTAGCGGTATTTGAGTTAGTTGCGTGGTCTTCGTCCTTTCTTTTTCTGATTTTCTTTTTGTTTTGACTCCAAAAGAGAGGGGAATCACCCTTGAATTGGCCTAGTTTGACATTTTTGGCCGAGGCCAAGTCTGCCGGATAAGCTGCAACTGTGATTAGTTCATGACTAAGCAATACTGTCAACAGTCTTTAGGTTATCAATTGACGCACTGGCATCTGAACAGACTCACATATGGCTGGATAAAATTATTACTTCACTACAAACAGTTGAGGTCAGCTGCACCTCTTAGAATCGACTAGGCAAGAACCAATAAGTCTTTCGTGACTTTCGCTCTGAGAGCATATAGGTCCCTGCATCTCCTTTGATAGGTCCGATATATTTTGACAAGACAACGTGTTTGGCCGAGAATTTCTTTCATAGCTTTTGACAGCTGTGTTGCTTTGGTCAGATCTGCACGGGACTATACAGGTGCCTATTTAGCCTGAGGCTCTACCTAAATGAAGCTTAAAGAGCGGAGCAATCGACTCTGAAATTAAGACATTCTAAAAGTTTTAGCAGCTATAAGTTGTCTTACCATGAGCACATAATGGGGACTAGCCGTCGCAAATAGTCAGTACGTTTAAAGCGACTTATTGGGGCGTTTTTTTCTGCATACCTAGCAGGTAATAAAAATAAAAATAAAAGCGAAAACATCGAGGAAAGACTATTGATATGTGGTGCTTCGGTCAGGGTCAACCTGGCTCCCTACCAAAGGCCTTCCTCCACATTTGCACACAGCCAAAAGCAATTCTTTGTCAATTGCGTTTTTACTCCGGGCAGTGATTAAAGTTTCCTCGTGGTATACTCTATAAATGTCCTTGCCAGATTGGACGAATTAATCGTCGCTCTGCCAAAAGGTGTCCGTTTGCGGTTTAAGACAGAGCGACAAATTATCAGAGCACTCCGACTTGCAGTGGGCTTGATAGCTGGGCGGTAAGAACTGTCATGCTTATTTAAGGGCTCACATTTCCATTTAACCCGAGGGCAGTCTTTTTGACATCTGAAGACTTGCTGTCGCTTATTTGGAGCTTAGTTTAGCCCCAAGCTAGAAAGAACGGAGACGTAGCTGTTTGGTCTTTCACTTTGACAGTCGAAGTCGCTGCGTATTCAATTTCGTACTTCAAATCGTTGCGCATTCGAAAGTGATTTTTGTCGCCTGTCACCTTCTCATTCCTTGAGAGCATCAATACATGATAATACCAAACGAATAAGGAAAGCTAGCTTTTGGTTGCAAATAAACAAGGGAGACATAAAAAATAACAAGAATGTTCTATTCTTTTACTGCTGCTAAGGCCCCGGGTCTACAAAAGATTTAAGAGCCACCTACCTATTTCGGAAAATCTTAAGAAACTAAATTTTTCAACGAGTAGTTATTAGTCTCACAGAAAAGGCTAAAGAAGAACTAGAAGTGGTTATATGAACTTAATCCAACTTAAGCCAAAGTGCGACTATTGACGAAATTGTAAAAAAGCAAGTGATTAAACCACAATCGCAAAGCACATTCAGAAGGCGATTGTATGATAAAAATGCAAAACACACCACCTCTTCCAACTCAGCTGTCATCACCAGAACCAAAACTATTTGAACTATAAGGGAGAAAAAAAAAAGAAAAAAACATTTCCAAGGATCAGCATGCAGTTCAAATTTAGAACAGAATTCACCAGCTCCTGCTATTTGTGTGTCATTCAATCAAGTTCCGTTCCGATCGAATCACGGGTACATAACTCTTTGCTCACATGGTATTCTGTGTGTTTTTTTTATTGTTGTAAATTTAAAACAAAGGATGACTGAGAATTATACAAAAACCAGCCAAAGACATCGTTTTGACATATTATTTGACAGCGCACAGTAGTATGTATGCATTTAAATGAAAATGTCTTATCCGTGGTATCCCGTGGCGAGTTTCGGTTTATTTCTGTTCTGTGTACTCGAAAATATGTTGGGCTTCGTCCTTATGACGCAAATGAAATCCTGCTGGTACAGTTCTATTAAAAGCAAAACGGAAAACCGCTCTCATATATTTGTGGTCTTGTCATACCAATACTGATGATGGATATGCGGCTTAATTATTATTTTTTTTATATTTTCTTTTTTTTCGACCACGTGGTGTGTCCTTTCAATTACATATACATATTTTGGAGACGCTCTATATGCACCAGATTGGATTTTTTTTTGGTGTGGTTGGAGTTGTTTTTGCGCTATAAACATTGAAAGTCAATCAGTTTTTGCCAGGGCAACTAACAGCCAACGGCGGGGTCAGTGAAAGGTCCTTGTTGGATTTGCCTTCTTTTTTCCGCTTAATACTCATTGTCCATAATTTTGTTTTAGGTAGCCATGGGAACCATTCATACTCGTGGCGGGCGGAGGTTTCGTCTACAGTTTGGTCGATAAGCGTTTGATAGTTCCAAGGGACAGTATAAGGGGTAAGGTACCTATAAGTTTTATAGATTTAATAGACATCAGGTGCGGGCAGCAAGACAAGGCGACAGCCGTTTGGTCGCTGCTGGAAACAGGTGTTCTGGTGTTCACAACCCGTGCAATGATGAGATTTATTACCTCGAAGTCGGAGTTATTTCAATGTTTTATCAATATCCATTATCGGGTCAAAGGTCAAACTATGGTAGTCACATGTGCAGGAATCGATGAAGTGCGGTTTTGGACAAAGATTCGCTTTGATGGGGGTTGTTATTTTTGTCGTCGGAGTGGAGGAAGTTTGCTTAAAATAACTGGCATTGTAAGATGTGTTTTCTAACTCGGATAGCATTTCTTCCATCACGATCGTCAACACTACTACCTACTTCTAAGGGATTAAAAGTTTTACAATGTAACTCTGCCACGCGAACACTTTTCACAGTCGAAGTTATGTAGTTCATCATCTACTACCTATATAAAAGAGTGACGAAAGACACTTCAACCGTCTATTAGAGGAATTACCCGAGATTGTCTCAATAACATGTTTTCGACTGCGTCTACTATAAGAAATAAACATCACAAGACAGTTCTTAGAAGCGGGACCCCAATTGCTGCTATACACAAAACCAGCACACCAACTAGCAACTCATTCATGGCGCTATCGATTTAAATAGTTTGTAAATCAAGGTGGGACTCCAAGCAATTTTTTTTTGGAAAATAAGAAAGTGTTTCTTATTTTAAGAAGCTTTTTTTTTTGGGGCAAAATTGAATGACTAAGGTGGTGCCTACTCTGAAATTCTCTATTAAGACTATTTCTTATTTTAAGCAACTCTAAATCAAGTAGGTAGTAGTTGGTGTAGATAAATGGTAACTCGTTCACTTGGGGACAGTTGATATATACAAGGAGCATCATTTATGCGTTTCACTTCCCAATTATAGCGAAAATTAAGACAATGCTCGCAAGTGCTATTAAGTTTTCTTAAAATCAGCAAATCATTGCGGCTAAACAAAGCTGCTTCCACATACATTACCGCATTTAAAACACTCGCATTGGCTTGCCCCAAGCGCACTTGTTAAGGGCTATCTAGAGAAGGGAAGATGGGAAGACAGCGTCAACAGTGAGCCTTTGGTTTTATCTTTAAGAAATACCTATAGCTGCATGGAGCACAAACGGCAGCGCCTTGGTTTTGCCGTCCGAATAATTCTGCAGCGGCAACATTGCTTGTGCGTAAAATGATCATCGATGAAACCCTCGAACCAACTATGTCGATTGTCTTCTCCAAGTGAATACCTTATGTCAACTGCAGATGACATCTTTGCGAAAGTCGCACAAACAATTAGTCAACATCGAATAATTACGAGTATTTCCGCCAATAATTGCGAATAATCTCATACAGTCCTATAGAGTGACGAAGATAGGAAGAGCCTTTTAAAAATCTAGACACATGATTGATCAAGAAGGTGACGTTTTGGATCCTCTAATCTCCAAGCCTGAGGTTTCGTTTGTTGGAATATATTATTCGAAGGATGTAGAGAAAGTGAGACTGCTGTGTTATTGTAGTTTCAAGCCCGTGTCACTAGTTCAGTATGTTCAGTGGCATTTTAGTCAAAAGTTCAAAGGTTTCACATTCTTATGCTTCAGACACTTTTCCCCACTTAGAAAAGCCAAGCTTTAGTTAAAGAAATCATGTTAAATCATGTCGAAAAGTGACTTAATTGACAGCTTGAAATGGTACGACTTTTGTTTCCTATTGTCGTATGTTATAAAGGTTTTATTTGAGGCTTTTATTGTGACCTAGAGTTATATTCTGATACAACGGATAGATTGTAAGAATAACAGATTGAGGTCATGCTCTGTTTTCAAGTCGAAGACTCTCTGAAAGTAAAATAGAAATTAAATACAACTGTCGCAATCCGAAGATTTCGGGCTATTCGAAGCTATTGCTGTGTAACAATCGGATGGTAATATCCCTTGGGAAAACTTTTTCGACCAGAAGCCCAGCAATTATTTGGAGAACCGAAAAATGCAAAGAGCCAGCATACCAAACGGTTTTCCAACTTGAAGTTCAGTCATACAAAATCACAGACAAGTAGATTACAATTATTTTCCTCAACAACACCTTTGTATAGCATTTTCAAAAGGATCGCCAAGTGAACAAGTGGTGTCTGGAGAGTGCGAAACGCCCCCGAAAGTTCGAAGGGACTATTCTCAAATTTTTGCATTTGCGAAGTGACTTAAATGTTCTGTGACTGTTGAGGGATTAAAGTCGCAACTATTACAATTGGCACACAGAGCTTATGCATAGTTTGACTGCTGAACTTGTACTGTAGATGTTTTTTTTTAGATTCTGTTAAAAAAATTGTTTTGAGTAAGTGCTACCACTATGTTAGTATAATTTGCGAACTCAGACTAAAACCTTGTTTGAAAGTTCGGTGAATCTATCAAGAATCTGATGAAACTTATTTATCCGGATAAGCCACGACGCGGATAAATGAAAATCGCTATTTTCAGCATTTTCACCTAGAAAATAGTTCCATGGACTTATCTACGATAACTTGCGGATAATCGAAATGTTTGCTCCATTCCCGCATAATACAATAAAGCTCCACAAAATGCTTTAAAAATGAGATCGCTCTTCATAGTCCTGACACTCCTCTTTTCCACACGGATAAATTGTTAAAAACAATAAGCAATAAGGTATATATACTGAAATCGAATTACGGATAATCGTATACCGATCGCAAAAACTTGATTTCGATTCAATAGTTCAATTGAATATGTTTTATTTTTACATATCACTGAGAAGACCTTTATCCGAAGTGTTTTTTTTTTTTTTGACTTTTGCTGGAATCAAGATCCTTAATTAGGTACTTGCACTTTGCGTAATAATTCATATAAATAACATTCGGAAATTTAGCAAACACGTTAGAAACTAAAAAATTATGTTTGCAGAAAATAGCTCTGTCGTAAGGACTTTTATCCGAAGGTTGATATCTTGCGCTTCTTGGTCCAAAAGAACTTAAATTACCTCACATTTGTTTTATAACATTTCTAATGAGTTACACTGGGCAATGCTCCAATACGCACGCAACCGATAGAGTGAATTCGATGAGAAAGACTTTTATCCGAAGGCGAATTCCGAAAGTTTTTATATCGACTTGTGTATAACCTCATTTCACGTGAGTAGCAGAAGTAGATTTAGCTAAAATATGTGGAGGAATTTGAAAACGCAAAGGTCTTGTTGCCAAAAATGATTTTATCCAAAAGCTGTGCCACGAAAGCCTAAACAGGTTACACTTTGCGGATCCTTCTTTATCGTTTAATTGGTTTGGCGCATCAAAATTCAACTTAGATGCATGGGTATTCGATAACTACTCACTTAGAAGTCAAAACCATACAAAATGCATGTATTGAATAAAACGTCTAGAAGTCACATAGCTATATCACCCGTAGAAGAGCTTAGAATACTTTGTATTTTTTTCCCAACATCGCACAGCCACTAAAGAGCCTTTTTCGGAAATGTAATATGATATAGTATTTGAAAGGATCTATATTCCAAGGATTTTTCCTTCCTGCGAAGTGCTTTTTCAGAAATTCACCTGTTTTATACGCATGTGAACATCTTCCCTAAAGGTACCCATATTCTTCTGCTTGATCGTTAGCCTGTCCGGAATAGCTATACTATGCAAACGTTGATAAAACGCACCGCACTATAGGTGCGGGGGTGTGCAAAAAAACAAAGTTTCATCATGCCAAACAGACAAAATATAGATAACTCGCCATTATCAGAGATGGTGAAATCAAAAGCACCTCTAGTGGGATGGGTGCTGTTGCCAGCAAATAGATAACCACGGCCTGGGTGCGAAATAGCAATTCCACAAAATCAAATCATAAACATCTCCTCCCAAAAAGAAAACTAAAAAACAGAAAAACGAAAGAAAAAAACATAAAGCGGCGAACAAGACCGCACTCGCCCATAATTAAAATTGTTTAATCATCCGCATACAAGCTATATCAGAGGCCAAGATTGCTACAATCAAAGGTAATAGCTTTACAGCCCACCAAAAATAAGGCGAACAAAAAACCCTCCTCCTGCGTCATAGTCGGGGAAGCTCTGAAAACAAAAAATCAAAACAACAAGCGAAACCTAGATTTTTCAAAAGACATTTTCATTTCCGAAGCTAGCATCGCGCGGAACCTTCAAAAGTGGTTAAGTGACGACAGAAAAGAAGTGTCAAACACTGTAGATATATACAGGTACAATCGTCCGCAGATAAGCGACCATCGCGACTCACGTTTTAATTACTTATTTGTAATTGAGTGTGCAGCACTTTATTTAAAAAAAAACAACAACAACAAAAAACGAAGAAGAAAACGCTCCTTCTTTATCGCAACATGAAGACACGGAACAAACAAGACAATCACGGGACAGTCATGGCCCGTTCAGGGGGTTGACGATAGAAACTCAGTATAACTCACCTTGTGCAATCCGAACTGCAGGCATTTTGATTCTCATTTTTCCGGTATCTCGTGCTTATCTTCCGAAAATCAGTTGATCGTCTCCAGGATTGTGGCTGATTGCTGATATGGGCACTCCGTCAAAATATTATATATGCTATAGGTATATCCTTGAACTAGAATTCTAATGCACAATTTCTGTTATCACTGTCATTCACTTGGCGATTGTATTTCTTCTTTCCTGGGACATGTCAAAAACTTTTTTTATTTTTTTTTCCTATTTATTTATTTTTTTTTAATTGTTTACTACAACTCCACCAGGACACGCTTTTTTCTCTTTTCTCTTGTGTATAAACTTAGCATAATAGGAACCAAATATCCACTGACGAATGGTATTAGACTTAGACACTCGTTGAGAGCATCCTTCTTGTCACTTGGAAAATGTTGCACCACGAATCCAATTGGAAAAATCCCATTTGGCAATGAACAATATTAATTTGAAATCACTGACACTCATATAGCTGGCGCACAGAGACAACAACTTTGTAGATCACGAGCAGGTGAATGATTACACGCATTCACCTGCGGAAATGTTTGGGAAAATGTTTGGAATATAATATTTTGAATTTTTTTTTTTTATTTTTTTATCACGAATCGGAGGTCCTTTTTGCGTTCGACAATGTCCGACGACTATACTAGTAGTGCGTGTAATGTCACAATTTACTAATCCGATACTAGCGCGACTCGTTGTCGTTGTTCAATTATCCGTCGATTGTGCTTGTTCTCAGTTGTAGCAATGTGGCGATAACCGCATCGCACAGATAATTACAACAATGCTCTATATATCCACATGTGTAGCCATGTATGCGCGAGTGTGTTGTATATTTCTGAGGGTGTGTGTATGTGTGTACGCGAATGTATGTTAACAGGATTATCAATTATTTATAGCAGGTTGAATTCACTCCGGAACATCGGCGAAAACACGTCCTCACAACACGACAGCCCGTATGCATCTAAATATTTCGCGTATGGCCGATGGAACAATACACTCTGTGTGTAGCAGCACAGGGCACAGCACAGCACAGCACTAGCAGAGCACACACCACACACCATAGAAGTCGTAGTCGCCAGTCAGCCACTCTTCCACTTCTGTCACTCTGCGCGCTCTTCTTCGATTCCACTGGTATGGAATGGATCTGGTGGATGGAGATAGTAGAATGTCGTGGCGGCGACGGAGGTGGGGGTGATGGCGGCGGTGGCGGCGGCCGCGGTAACACCGAGATGACGACAACAACAACAACAACAGCAACGCAGATGCCGACGACGAACGACACAAGACACACAGTACACAACGGCCACGACTACATGGGGCTATACCCTATACGGCTATTATTGTGTTTCACCCTCTCGAAAGCCCATTGAAAAGATTGCACGACCGGCCACCGGTGGCTCTTCTGTACTCTTTTTCTCTGTACAACTGGCACTCGACTGTGCCTGTGTGTTGAGTGGCTTTACGGGCCACCGCCACCGCAGCCACCCTCTTTTCGATTCCATTGACGCTACTGTCACAACCCACACCCCTTCCAGTACAGCGAGTACACCACACAGCACACACTCGGAGGTACATCTCATACACAAATAACAAATGGTCAGAAATATCACATGTACGATGTACGTGCGTGCGAGAGAGAGAGTGAGGTGGGTATATATACACCGCAGCACCAGCACCATACCCGCCGTCATCTGATTCTGATCTACGAGTATATAAGGGGCTCGCGATGCTAGTGTGCACCACCAACACACTCCAAGCGCGAGGTTACCATTTCCATTCCCATCACCATGCTTGGTCTCAAGCGAATTGGAATTGGAAAGTGGGTTCGCCTCTCTTCTGAGTTCTCTTTTGCTATTTACCCCGTTCGGCGGAGTGGCTTTCAGCTTTCCTAGCTTTTTTTTTGAAAAACAAGCGCCGTTTCCCCTTTCGAAGGAGTCATTGGCGACGGCCTGGCAGGGGCAGCATCCAGCATGTCCACCTCAGAGGGGAGGTAGGTATATACCCAGAGTAGGCAAAAGAAAAAAAGGAAAGTGACTCAAATTGGGGAAAGTCTACCCATTCATATATGGGGGCCGACTGGAACTCGAAAAGTATACAAAACAAATGTCGCCTATCTATAGTTGAGTAGATCTAGATACACGCCACGCAGAGGTGCCAACAAGGTTAGGACTTATATTTCTTTTGCGGCAGAAGAGAACTTTTGTTCAGTTTTTTTTTTTTTTTTTTATTAAATGTTCGTCCACAAGCACAGCGGAGACTAATGCACGTGCTTGCTATGTAACGGTGTAAAGCGATCAAAGGAATGGCAATAAATTTATTCACGCGACAGAAAAACACGACTGGGTTAAAGAGAAAGACGCCTAGAATCTCTTTGAAAGCGAATTTTTTCTTTTCACGGAAGAGCTGCAACCTTTTGTTTATTTAATTCGATGGATCTTTGATGCAGGTTATTAGCGATAGGCTCGAAAGACAGCTGGAGTTTTGGAAACCTGGCGAACAATTGTGAGGCCATAGCTGGGTATATCTTCCTACCTATGATTATTTGCGAAACGCTTCTTTCCGGAAAGGCGAGCAACATCAAATAGGTACCTATCAAATGACTGCGGGTAAATCTTTACCAAGATTAAAATGCAAGGACGATTTGGCTGGATTTCCCGAAATATCTTGCACTGAAAATATTTAAAAACTAGAAAGCGTGCCCTCAGTCGACACTTTTGTTTTAAGATTTTCATACATACTCGTATAGGCTAGGTTGGTAGTAGTTTTCGTAGGTGCCGTGACCAAGCGACATACCTAAGGTTAAATTGTTGTGAGATATAGGTATAAGGCCAAATTTTTAAGACAAAAGCGTTTTGTTTTTTATTTTAGAATTTGAGGAGGTAGTATAGGACACAAAACTGTTTCGTCGTGAAAATGATTGCGATTACTTAGTCAAATATGTAACCCACCTGCTTGGGGTCACTGTTTGTGGCTTGGACTGTCATCAGCAGACTTTTACTCTAGCCCAGAGTGGTACTTGTGGGGGAAGACTCTCAACTTGAAGCTCCACCTGAAGGCTGTTGAAGAAGGACCGCTGGAGAGTCTTATTCCTAAAGCTAAATAATTTTTTTTTTATAAAATTGCAGAGCGCAAGTAATTTTAAGTATACCACATCGACAGCAGTAGATCCGTGGCTATTGTGCCGGACTACTAAGTGACGAGAAAAACACAAATTATATTTTTGCTTTTTCCCGCGCCACATCTCAAGAACGCCTTGTAAACAACCGATAGTTCAACTGTCTCGAAAGAGCTTCTCAATTCAGTTGTTCGGACTTGGGAAACAATTTTAGGTCCCATTCCGCTCGTCCAAAAAATAGAAACTCGCATAAGACAATTTTTTTTTATATATATATTTGGTCCATCCACCGTTCTGGGAATCATTTCTGGTAGAAGTTCGATGATCTAAGTGACTTCTCTAAGGTTTACAGCGGTATGTGCATCATTGCTGTACGAATATATTCCAAATGTGTAGGAATGGCGCCCAACGTGAGGGCCAAGTGAGGTCCACATTGTTGGCAAATGGAATCATATAGCGGTAGCGAATAGATACTAGTTTCTATGAACATGTATCAAATGCAGTGGCTTAGTGGTTAGTGTGTTGGACTACTAAGCGAGGGGTCCCAGGTTCGAATCCCGCAAAAATCCAAATTCCAACTTATAGTTTTTTCACTGCGCCACACCTCGCAAACGTCTGACAAACATCCGACAGAATAACTGTCTTGTAAGAGCTTCTTAATCGGCCGTTTGGAATCGGCATAAAATTGTAGATCCCTCCAAATAGTGACCGCAAGCGGGAGGAGTTGCAGCCCCCATACAAAAAGTGGTGCAGGGAAATTACTTCACGGACAAAAACTTCACATGGGAAATAACATCACCTTGAGTGGGAAATAATTTCAAATTTAGTGGTGATATTATTGTCCACTTCAAGTAGGAATGCCAGATCTGAAAAAATTAGACGGGGGGACATTTTGAAGTGAAAAAAAGTTTTTATTTGAGATTACATTTGATTTTGAATTGAAGTTGATGTGAAATGTCAAAAAGACGGCTAGCGGCTAACTTTTTGAGTTCAGAGACCCAGACCACATTAAGGGACAAATTCTTCAGTGCGGGACATTCTGCGGGACACTTTTCGTTGCGGGACACTGCCAGGACAAAAGCCTTATATCGGGAGCGGGACGTCTGGCATCCCTAACTTCAAGTGGGAGATAATTTCACTTTTTTTTATGGGAATTATTTGATATATTTATTTATAAGTAGTATAGCTAATTTATTTAACTTTGCATACACTCGAAATCGCAACAACTCCCACCCGTAAACAGAGACTCGAAGCCGGGGGTTGCAGGGGGGCAACATGACCTCCACGTCCACATATACATTTTCCACTGTTATGAATTGTTGGCTTGTAGGAATTCGTCTTTCAAAAAGGGGAAGTTTTTGCTCACTTTCAATGAGTAAAAATTTCATATTTCACATAAAATAAGTGAAGTTATTTCCCATGTGAAGTTATTGCCATTGAAGTTATTTCCCTGCACCTCATAAGGTTAGCAAATTGAAAACAAAATAATTCCAAATTGGTCTTGCTTCGTTTTATTAACAAAAGCAAAGCAAATTAAAATTTTTTTTTAAATTTGAAAAACGAAAACTCATTACCTAGTTTTGGAAATGTGTCCTTATTTCTTTTGGTTTAATTTCATGTCACCATCTCAAGACCGAGGGTTGATGGGTCCTTAATCTACTGCAATCGTTGATGGCTATATACGTCCAATTGAAGAGGTCTATGACGGCCTTTGATACTAAATCATCCGAAAGGCAAACCAACCATTTCTATAAGATGCTGTCACAATTGCATTTTCTTCGCTACAAAGATGACCTCACGTTACTTGTCATGAGGTAGGTTTCTTGTTATATCTTATATCCCGTCTCCAATATATAACTTATACCTAAGCGCAACAATCCTGAGATGGACCGCTGCACCAAGCGTCCCTCATATACGACGGAATAAAATTGAAGTGACTCGTGTAGTGATTCCAAAAGTTTCAAGTTTCTTGAGCTAAAATGAGCATTTATATCAACTTACTTGTACAACTCTCGTGCGAAATGTATAGGTAGATAGGCCTCTGCCTAAAACTTGACAGCCTTCTGTCATCTTGCGATTCCGCGCACGTTGTTGTCTAGACCAAGCCCTATTGCATGTGGCTCAGTATCCCTAAATGTAGGTATATCGTGCACTGTAAAATCGTCTTGATTTCGGACCTCTACCACGATTTGATTTAGTATGAGTTGCTCTTGAAAGATGTGAGATGGATGTTAAATCAAACCATCTAAATGGGAAATGGGCTTTCTCACATCAAAAGAAGTGATTTGGAACAATGCATACCTCACATAGGTACCTACCAACCGAATCTGCCATTTTAAACTTCTATTCGACCCATTCAGGAATTTAAAACTTAAAGGTGGACATTTGGATTTAATGTTCCATCCTTCCATCCCAATTATTAGCCCAACCCCACCTGTTTCTGTTTCGGTTTCGAAATGTGCATGAAAATGCCCACTGAACCCTACCGAAATTACAAATTCAAATTTTATAGACACAAGAGAGAGAAGTTCAATTTTTTATCTTGTGTTTTTTTTTTTTTCTCTAATAATATTCCAGCTGTGGAAGGTGGATAGGAATGGGAATAATTTGATATGCAAAAGAGTGAAACTTAAGAGAGCACCTGGAAAAGTCTGCGCAATCGCCTGGTAATCACTTCCCCGATATTCCAGTCATTCACCAAGCCACTGTGAACCCATACACACAGGTGGAATTTTTCTGAATGAATAGGGGAAAATAAGCACACAGCTTGTGCGAGTGTGTGTGTGTGCAGGTCACCCCTTTCAGTCAATATGAGTATAACAACAACCTACCCCGATAGATACTCTTGAGGCTTGAGTTTAGTGGGTGAACGGGGGAGCTGACTTTCAACCCCTTTATGGGCTGATGGCCGTCGATGGGGAGCCGGAGCGCTTTCCACGTGAAGGACACTCAAGTTTGTATTATGTACAATCGGGGGGATCACTGTGGTTCAGTCCGAGCATGGAGCAGCCAGAGATGAAGAACAGAAGATTTAGGATAAAGCATAAAATAAACAGTTTGTGGGATGGGTGCTATAGAACACAAGCCAGTGGGACAATGGAAATGTACATAAATAACGTTAACGGTGACGGTGACGGTGACCATTGTGGAGAATGGTCTCCGAGGTTTCTTTACTTTTTAACTCGACTTTGGTTTGAGCCCAGTTGGATGGGTACACATGGACAGGTGGTAGGTACCTACGTAGGTGTGTACCTTTCGTCACGTAGCCATTTGGAATAATGGCAGAACTTTTAATCGATTTGTGGTCCAAGCTATCAATCAATATTATCTTGTCAGGGAGAGGACATAGTTTAAATTTGATTCCGTTTTAATTTTGTTCAATGTGAAAGGTGGGGGTAGTGTATGCATAAATGGGCAATTGCCTACACACCTTGAACACATTGAATGTCGATTTTCTCTGTAAGAGAAGGTCCTACTGCGGAGTACCTACGTTTATCCTGAGCCCTCACAAGTCACAAGATCTTGTGAGGTTATGTTTTCTTGTGAGGTTTGTTGTGATTCGATAACTTTTTCCGAATTCTACGATAATCGTCACAATAAAACCCACAAAAATTTCACCTCAGCATGGTCACTTTAAAATTGGCACAAAATTTTCCGCAAAAGACCGAGCTCGTACACGAAGTTATTAAAAATATATTAAATAGCATTTTTTTGGGCAAAATAGGTACGTAAAATATGAACATAGAAATGTTTTAGAACTAAAGGATGAAACGACATTTGTAACAAATCAAATTCCCCACCTATAGTCTTTTTTATACAAATAATGTATTTTTTCCGAAATGTCAAGTTCAGGTCATAAAGTGTGTGGAAATTGGGAACCAGGACCATCAAATGCAATAATGGTTGTCACTTTTGAGCCGTTTATGACTGGTTTTGAATTTTGTGATCTGCTCCATAGGAGATCATCAATTCGATTGTTTTTGTGAGCCTCACAAGTTATGTGAGTGTGCTGATAAAATACGAAAACCTCACAAAATCAATTTCACCTCACCTTGTGAGGGTTTTGCGTCTTGTGACTGTGAGGTTTGCCAGAATCGGGCTGTTAGTCTCTATGCGTAACTTAAGGCTCAAGCTACGGACAACTACGGGCTCATAACCATTAAAACACATTAGAGAAACAAACAATGGTATTTGCACTGGTAGATGTAAGTAAATAATGTTAGGCCGTTGACTAGCTCCAGGTCAGACAACAGAAAGATTTGTTGGGTAAAGCTTTGTATTTCCCGTTGCTTGACGATCGAAGAGAAAAAACACAAATAACGCATTGAGCACCGTTTTGAGAGCACAACTAACGGAACCTGAAAATGAAGCGGGATGAAGGATGTCAAAGGAGCTCAAAACCAGTCTGTGGAGTTGAGAAATTTGATGATCTTGTTGAAATGGATCATCATAAAAGGGATGACCTTGTGCACTGCGTCAGGTTTTGGCTAGGGCCTGACAATCACAAAGAATATGGAACACTGTTTCACTCTCGTGTGTGGCAGTGCAGCTACGGCAGTAGGTGTTAGGGGAGATGTCAAGCTCGGCTGCGTGAGTTCCTAAACATCTACACGCGTTCAGGCTAAGAAGTTGTTTGTTCTGATGGCATCATCGTATGTTGGCCAGAACTATATTGAAATGACACAGTTCATCAGTTTCAACCATCTAGTCTCTAGTCTCAGCCTATGAGGTGAAGACCAGGAGGATTTCTCTCTTTATATATCCCAGCGGAGGGAAGACATTCAAGAGCAAGAGAAGGAAAAACTGATTGAGCTTTCTGCGGATGGAATGCCTAAAATTGAGTTTCAATCGCAGAGGATGGACGTTTTTTCGATTAAAAGAAGGAATGAGTTCCCAGATCTTGCAAGAGAAGCTATCTGCTAGTCTGCTACATCCTACCTGTGGTGAGCTTACGTTTTCTGCAATGCTTGAACAAAAAGACAAAGGTCAGAAACAGAGTGCAACTGGAAGAAGACATAATTGTAAGCGTTTTAAAAATATCTCTACGGATTGACAAATAAGTCCACCCCTTTCATTATTTTATACACACAAAATATTAACAAAAAATACAAAAAGGCTTCATGTTTTTATTTCTGGGGCCAGATTCTGTAAGGCGAAACGATCAAACGTTTTCGTGCGCACGAATGATTTGCCCTATATGTTACACGTGCAAATTTCTTCGTGCAAACGAAAACGTTTTAACATTCCGCCTTACAGAATGCCGACCCTGATTTTGAAGCTCGCGACCTACGTATGGACAGAAAATAGAGCTGTAGAATTTAGGAAAAGGCTCAATGCAGATACCCAATTTTGTTGAACTCTCTCGCGATAGTTACTACGCCTGAAATGGTTCTCCAAAGTCAACCAACAGTCTGTAGTTCGAAGTGATGGAACGTTTAAGATGTATAATCATCGAGCCTTACTAATAATCATTTTTAATCCTGCCATAACATTTTTTGTAGGTCACCATTCTGAGTTCCTAAAATCGACCCTAGATACGATTTTTAGTATTGCTTATTGCTGGCTTGATAGAGGCCGTAAGAAGATTAGAAAATAATCGTTTTTAACTTTCGGATGGTTTAGATCACTTTTAATATCGGCTTATAAAGACTTCGACCTCGTTAACATCTATGTTATATAAAAGTTGAGCCTTAAAATTGTGTTCGTTTGACGCCGATTCACGCCCTAAAGCATTAACCGTTTTCAACCAAACATATCTCTGGTATTGGTCTATGTATGGCTTTTGTGAAGTTTGGTTGAAATCGGATAACGTATATGTTGAAATGTTAGTGCGTGAAAAAACACATGAATTTCAGTACATTTTGCGGGTACAATAAGGTATCAGAATAATTTTCGTCGTATTTACAGATAGCCTGGAGAGTTCAAGGTATTCTATATTCTTTTTCGTGGAAAGCTGGACTTCTTGGCGGATGTAGGACTATTTCGAGACTCTTGGAAGTCATGTGAATGTTATGTAGTGTCAATCGTCATTTCAGTATACCTAACTCACCCCGTTTTTTGGTCATGTTTAATGAAATAAAACTAAAATAACAAAGTATACATTCAAAAGTCGGGATCCACTTTATCAGTGCGTAGAGATTCTAAAGTTTTTAGCGTATGCCACAAAAAAAAATCGACACCTTTTTACAAAAAGGTGGGCCAAAAGAGATCACTCTTATTTTTGCAAACGCCCGCCAACGTCAAATCTGTTTTGACATTTGCGGACTAGGCAGATGTAGAATACAAGTGAACAAGAAATGGAGCGATACACTCCCCAAGAAAGCGGAATAATCGTGTCTATATATTTTTCGACCAAAATCATAATGAGCGATGAGGCTCATTTCCACCTCAGCGGGTACGTGAACAAGCAAAACTATCGCTTCTGGGGCACCGAAAATCCACGAGTAATGTACGAGGAGCCATATTACACCAGCTCAAAGTTACTGCATGGTGCGCTGTTCACGCTGGAGGAGTCATCGGCCCATTTTTTTTTTTCGAGAACGCCGCTGGTCAAAAGACAACAGTGGACGGTGCGCGCTATAGGGCCATGTTAACCAATTTTTTCTGCCGCAATTGGACGAATTAGGACTGAAGGACATGGGGTTCCAACAGGACTGAGCGACGGTACACACCGATATTCTGAAGGCGGCTTTGTAAAAAATATGAAGATATTGTACGTTTTTTTCGTCGGCCTAAAATCTGCTTTTGACACGGTGAACTGAAGTTCACCGCTTTTTAAGCATGCAACATTACGCCTATCGGCGAAAATGGCTGGAATCTATGAGCAACTTCTTGCTAACACTTCTGCTACTGTGTGAATAGTAAACTCTTTATTTATTTATTTATTTAGGTCTACGAAATATTAATATCAACAGATCGAGGAAAATAATTAAAAAACTACAAACTTAAAAACATACTTGTCTTAAATTTAACAAAGCTAGTTCCTTAAATCTAGATCTTTAAATTTCTTTATAGAATCTGGTGTTCCACAAGGTTGTGTCCTGCACCCAAAAAAAAAATTCGTTATATGCACGAAATAGTTATTACATTTTACGAAACCGTTTGTAGTTTTCAGCAGACGAACGCCTTTGTACAAATTACATGTGGCTGTTTGTTCAATGTACGAACGCTAAAAATAATATATTTTACAAACAAATTCGTCTAATCTACAAACAAACATTAATAAATACGACGAATGCATTCGTAATATGTAGGAAATATTTATGAAATATTTACGAATCCATTTGTTTATTGGACAAATATATTTGTGCTATGTACCAATATATATTTGTAAATATTACGAATGCATTTGTAAAATGTACAAATTCGTTCGTGAAATATTTACGAATCCATTTGTTTATTGGACAAATATATTTGTGCTATGTACCAATATATATTTGTAAATATTACGAAAGCATTCGTAAAATGTAAAAATTCGTTCGTGAAATATTTACGAATCCATTTGTTTATTGGACAAATATATTTGTGCTATGTACCAATATATATTTGTAAATATTACGAAAGCATTCGTAAAATGTAAAAATTCGTTCGTGAAATATTTACGAATCCATTTGTTTATTGGACAAATATATTTGTGCTATGTACCAATATATATTTGTAAATATTACGAATGCATTTGTAAAATGTACAAATTCGTTCGTGAAATATTTACGAATCCATTTGTTTATTGGACAAATATATTTGTGCTATGTACCAATATATATTTGTAAATATTACGAAAGCATTCGTAAAATGTAAAAATTCGTTCGTGAAATATTTACGAATCCATTTGTTTATTGGACAAATATATTTGTGCTATGTACCAATATATATTTGTAAATATTACGAATGCATTTGTAAAATGTACAAATTCGTTCGTGAAATATTTACGAATCCATTTGTTTATTGGACAAATATATTTGTGCTATGTACCAATATATATTTGTAAATATTACGAATGCATTCGTAAAATGTAAAAATTCGTTCGTGAAATATTTACGAATCCATTTGTTTATTGGACAAATATATTTGTGCTATGTACCAATATATATTTGTAAATATTACGAATGCATTCGTAAAATGTAAAAATTCGTTCGTGAAATATTTACGAATCCATTTGTTTATTGGACAAATATATTTGTGCTATGTACCAATATATATTTGTAAATATTACGAAAGCATTCGTAAAATGTAAAAATTCGTTCGTGAAATATTTACGAATCCATTTGTTTATTGGACAAATATATTTGTGCTATGTACCAATATATATTTGTAAATATTACGAATGCATTCGTAAAATGTAAAAATTCGTTCGTGAAATATTTACGAATCCATTTGTTTATTGGACAAATATATTTGTGCTATGTACCAATATATATTTGTAAATATTACGAATGCATTCGTAAAATGTAAAAATTCGTTCGTGAAATATTTGCGAATCCATTTGTTTATTGGACAAATATATTTGTGCTATGTACCAATAAATATTTGTAAATATTACGAATGCTTTCGTAAAACGATACGAGATTTTATATTTGCGGCCAAACATTTCCACTCAGTCTTTTGTTTGGCTTGTGACAATCCACAAAACTTATGTGGGCGACTTTAAAAATGTTTGTCCTGGGTAACGATCGGACTAGTTCTCAAAAGAACTTTTTGTGTTTTCTGAAAGAGAAAAGATGAAAAGCAAACAGTGAAACAGCTGTAATAACCACAATAATTGTTAGATTTGTACCATTATTTTTTTTTTTAATTTTTTGTTGCTTCTACCAAAGCTTAAGCTGCTACTTCGAGCGATGTTGTATTTAATGCAGCACCCACTTTCTGCTTCGCATCTATATATATATAGTTGTAATGTTTATTATTATTATTTGTTGGATAAAGGGATGAAGTTACCTTTTATATTCTTCATCAATATGTGAACGACTGGACTTGGCGATTCGTCTGGCAGTTCGTAAAACTGCGAGTTTATGAACTGCCACATAAGTCGCGCAGCTGGCGAATACTCCCACCGAAACAAATTGTATGCTTTAAAGCATATGTCTATGGCTCTGGGCAGGCTATCCATTTTATATTGGATGTTTTCAAAGTCGCAATAAATTGCGGTTGGTGCCAAAAGTGTGCCAATTATAGTAATAAATGGCGGCACTGACGATTCTCTCAGCACTTTGGCATCAAAGTACTCTTTATACAGTACGTCATTCTCGCAAACCGCAATGAACGCATCTCGTGATTCGTCCAAAGTAAAATTTTTTTGGGATTTCCTCTTCCTTTTTGGATTTGAGCAGTCCGGCAACATTTTTACTACTTTTCCGTTAGGCAACAGCGACTGTATTAGTCTAAATACAGCGGCGCAAATTGCATCTGTTCAAGCAGATACGAATTCAATAAATTAAATCATAACAATATTAAAAGTAAGAATAAGCAATACATACTTCGGTTCAATTTTTCTTTATTTTTATTAACTTCCTTAAGGAGGTCAATGTCAGCATTGATTCGTACAAGTCGGGGCAAAACACGTGAAAGCATTGTTTCCATGAATTCTTTGTGTTCATCCAAAAAAGAATTTTTAATCCCGAAGACTTGATTAAAATCAGATTCCAGCTAATCAGAATGATAGTAGAAATTGCATTAATAACCATGATAAATAACATTAAAAACAGTCGCAGGCAATTACCAGTTTGTAGCCATATGGCTCTTTATATTGTGGCCAAGACTCAAAAATTGTTTTTTTTCTTTCTTCATCTTCGAGATTTATTGAATTTAGCCTTGTCGCGACGCAACCTTTCCATCTATTCAATCTGTCATCGAAGGACAAATTGTCATATATCAGAGACCTAATATTTTCTTCTTCGTTTTCAGTCTCCTGATATAGACCTTGGTGCATTGTTTTCTTAGCACACTTTGCTGCTCTCGGCTCCGAGGATTTACCCAACTTGGAGCTTTTCCAGTTATGGAATTTGTTGTAGAGCTTTCCAAGTGGCGCTCCAGGTCTCTCAACATAGTAATATCCCTATTTACACATTACAAATAAAAGTTAATGTATTTTTCTAAATAATGGAAATTGGATATTTCAAACATAAAGCGAATGAAAGTGGGATTATTACCATAGCTTCTCGAGGAAATGTTGAAACGATTTCCGTCGCGAGCGTTTTGCATTGGGCCTTAGAAACAGTCTCAATATTGTTTGAGACGCAATATTGCAGAAATGCCTCCACCAACAATTTTCGGGTCCTCTCATCCAATTCGCCATGCTTTTCATGGTAGTCACATACTATTTTCCCATATGGACTGCTGCTTGATATAATGTTGTGCAAATTCATATTTGTCGAACTTGGCACTAACATTTTCGGGATACTGGCTTTTTTAATGGGATGATTAACGGTTGGTTGCAAGGCAATTCCTGGCACAAGCTGTTCCCATGACTGACAGCTTTTCCAGGCTGACCAATGGTGAACGAATTCGCCTTGCATGCCCATGGAAAAATTGGTGCCCTTAAACAATTTCGGAACTAATTGGTCCGGGAAGTGTTTAAGGACCCCGACATAAAGTTGTTGCTCTAATTTGTTGTGGAAAAGTAGTAATTGAATAAGTTATATATGGAACAAGTAAATATGCTGGATAAACAATAAATACGTAAACAACATGGTAGCATACTTTCGAAATAGTCGAATAAATTGGACAAATTCCAACTCGCCAAAAGATTTTGAAGTTCAATGACATCGCTATCATGTGAATAATACACACGCTGCATTTCAACAGATGTGTGTATTACTTCACATTCAATGCTCGCCTCTTCATGCAGTTGCTTGCTTATCTGGATAACTTCATCCGCACTGAAATTTTGAACGTATTGCGGGACGTACTCCGTCGAGAATTCATCAACTGCCGGTGCTTCCATCTTTCTTCATATTAAAAGACAAATAAATTGCAAAAACGTCCATTTTTAGAATGATGACATACGAGTAGCAAATATGTCATACCTTTGGGGTATTTTTCACATTGTTAAAGTGAAGTCACAATGAAGCCACCTATTTGGAACTTCATCAGCAAATAATATCCTCATGTGCGTCTCACAATAACCTTAAAAGTCTAACCCGCGGTTAATGTTCTACACACAAAATTAATGGGGACCCAATAGCACAGATGATTTTGAAAACAATTCACTTGCATATAATTTCCATTACTTGGCAAAATCTCAAATACTGGAAGACTGGTACGAAAAACTAATATTTACCCAAGACATAAATTTCTGAGAAGGATAGATGTGAAACACGCTATACGCTAACGGGAGGATTTAATTAAAGTCAGAACTTCAATTTAACAATGTAAAACAAACCCAGGATCACAAACAAATTTTATATATAATATAACGAAAAGCAATAAACTTAAAATCTTAAAGCAAAGTTCTACCACAAATTCTTCTTTTTTTAATGTGTTAAACTGATTTTTTAATAATAAGAACATAATATACAGATAGAATACATATATTCTTTATTAAGGACAAAATGAGCATTTCAAACATTATATTATAAGTTATGTATATAAATAGAGTTCAACAGATGGACTGGGGTTTTTTCGCAGCTCTTCTAGTATATTTATGCGTTGCAAATAGATTCATGCCAAAAGCTTTCGTACCTCACCAGTCAAATAACTGACCTTAGCTAACCGGCTGCCATTGGGGTAATGTTCATCGGCAGCGGAACTATGCCATTAGCACAAAACATTTTTAGTCCCCTGGAGCCGGCGCCAAATTATGAGTACCGAATCACCGAAATGAATTACAGCAAGCTGAATAAATTTAACGCACACAAACCAAAAGCTGAACTGACCACATAGAACTCCAGTAAATACGAATGTAAATTTAAAAATAAATAAGCAAAATAGTACTTATTTTAATTATGTAATCATTGGCGGAAAAATATTAAAACTTCTTGTGTTAATATCGTAAAAATAATAAAAATTATAGTAAAATAAAATATTAGGTTTATGATGAAAACGAAATGAACTTACTAGTAAGTAGGTAAGGAACAATTTATGCAGATGTGCCTTGGGATAATTTTTTAATAACGATTAGAAACTGCAATCAAAATAAGCGCGCAATTCAAATGCATAAAAAGAAATTGTTAGAATTTGCATCAAAAAGTAAATCAAAGATGAAATATTTTGCCGCTGTTTCGCTCAAGCTATCATGTACTCTTATCAAATCAAACAAATAGAATACATCGAATTTATCAGAGTTTTTTGTAGTCCTTTGATTAGAATGATGCGTTGCAAATAGATTCATGCCAAAAGCCTTCGTACCTCACCAGTCAAATAACTGACCTTAGCTAACCGGCTGCCATTGGGGTAATGTTCATCGGCAGCGGAACTATGCCATTAGCACAAAACATTTTTAGTCCCCTGGAGCCGGCGCCAAATTATGAGTACCGAATCACCGAAATGAATTACAGCAAGCTGAATAAATTTAACGCACACAAACCAAAAGCTGAACTGACCACATAGAACTCCAGTAAATACGAATGTAAATTTAAAAATAAATAAGCAAAATAGTACGTATTTTAATTATGTAATCATTGGCGGAAAAATATTAAAACTTCTTGTGTTAATATCGTAAAAATAATAAAAATTATAGTAAAATAAAATATTAGGTTTATGATGAAAACGAAATGAACTTACTAGTGAGTAGGTAAGGAACAATTTAAGCAGATGTGCCTTGGGATAATTTTTTAATAACGATTAGAAACTGCAATCAAAATAAGCGCGCAATTCAAATGCAGAAAAGAAATTGTTAGAATTTGCATCAAAAAGTAAATCAAAGATGAAATATTTTGCCGCTGTTTCGCTCAAGCTATCATGTACTCTTATCAAATCAAACAAATAGAATACATCGAATTTATCAGAGTTTTTTGTAGTCCTTTGATTAGAATGATGCGTTGCAAATAGATTCATGCCAAAAGCCTTCGTACCTCACCAGTCAAATAACTGACCTTAGCTAACCGGCTGCCATTGGGGTAATGTTCATCGGCAGCGGAACTATGCCATTAGCACAAAACATTTTTAGTCCCCTGGAGCCGGCGCCAAATTATGAGTACCGAATCACCGAAATGAATTACAGCAAGCTGAATAAATTTAACGCACACAAACCAAAAGCTGAACTGACCACATAGAACTCCAGTAAATACGAATGTAAATTTAAAAATAAATAAGCAAAATAGTACGTATTTTAATTATGTAATCATTGGCGGAAAAATATTAAAACTTCTTGTGTTAATATCGTAAAAATAATAAAAATTATAGTAAAATAAAATATTAGGTTTATGATGAAAACGAAATGAACTTACTAGTGAGTAGGTAAGGAACAATTTAAGCAGATGTGCCTTGGGATAATTTTTTTAATAACGATTAGAAACTGCAATCAAAATAAGCGCGCAATTCAAATGCAGAAAAGAAATTGTTAGAATTTGCATCAAAAAGTAAATCAAAGATGAAATATTTTGCCGCTGTTTCGCTCAAGCTATCATGTACCTACTCTTATCAAATCAAACAAATAGAATACATCGAATTTATCAGAGTTTTTTGTAGTCCTTTGATTAGAATGATGCGTTGCAAATAGATTCATGCCAAAAGCCTTCGTACCTCACCAGTCAAATAACTGACCTTAGCTAACCGGCTGCCATTGGGGTAATGTTCATCGGCAGCGGAACTATGCCATTAGCACAAAACATTTTTAGTCCCCTGGAGCCGGCGCCAAATTATGAGTACCGAATCACCGAAATGAATTACAGCAAGCTGAATAAATTTAACGCACACAAACCAAAAGCTGAACTGACCACATAGAACTCCAGTAAATACGAATGTAAATTTAAAAATAAATAAGCAAAATAGTACTTATTTTAATTATGTAATCATTGGCGGAAAAATATTAAAACTTCTTGTGTTAATATCGTAAAAATAATAAAAATTATAGTAAAATAAAATATTAGGTTTATGATGAAAACGAAATGAACTTACTAGTAAGTAGGTAAGGAACAATTTATGCAGATGTGCCTTGGGATAATTTTTTAATAACGATTAGAAACTGCAATCAAAATAAGCGCGCAATTCAAATGCATAAAAAGAAATTGTTAGAATTTGCATCAAAAAGTAAATCAAAGATGAAATATTTTGCCGCTGTTTCGCTCAAGCTATCATGTACTCTTATCAAATCAAACAAATAGAATACATCGAATTTATCAGAGTTTTTTGTAGTCCTTTGATTAGAATGATGCGTTGCAAATAGATTCATGCCAAAAGCCTTCGTACCTCACCAGTCAAATAACTGACCTTAGCTAACCGGCTGCCATTGGGGTAATGTTCATCGGCAGCGGAACTATGCCATTAGCACAAAACATTTTTAGTCCCCTGGAGCCGGCGCCAAATTATGAGTACCGAATCACCGAAATGAATTACAGCAAGCTGAATAAATTTAACGCACACAAACCAAAAGCTGAACTGACCACATAGAACTCCAGTAAATACGAATGTAAATTTAAAAATAAATAAGCAAAATAGTACTTATTTTAATTATGTAATCATTGGCGGAAAAATATTAAAACTTCTTGTGTTAATATCGTAAAAATAATAAAAATTATAGTAAAATAAAATATTAGGTTTATGATGAAAACGAAATGAACTTACTAGTAAGTAGGTAAGGAACAATTTATGCAGATGTGCCTTGGGATAATTTTTTAATAACGATTAGAAACTGCAATCAAAATAAGCGCGCAATTCAAATGCATAAAAAGAAATTGTTAGAATTTGCATCAAAAAGTAAATCAAAGATGAAATATTTTGCCGCTGTTTCGCTCAAGCTATCATGTACTCTTATCAAATCAAACAAATAGAATACATCGAATTTATCAGAGTTTTTTGTAGTCCTTTGATTAGAATGATGCGTTGCAAATAGATTCATGCCAAAAGCCTTCGTACCTCACCAGTCAAATAACTGACCTTAGCTAACCGGCTGCCATTGGGGTAATGTTCATCGGCAGCGGAACTATGCCATTAGCACAAAACATTTTTAGTCCCCTGGAGCCGGCGCCAAATTATGAGTACCGAATCACCGAAATGAATTACAGCAAGCTGAATAAATTTAACGCACACAAACCAAAAGCTGAACTGACCACATAGAACTCCAGTAAATACGAATGTAAATTTAAAAATAAATAAGCAAAATAGTACCTACGTATTTTAATTATGTAATCATTGGCGGAAAAATATTAAAACTTCTTGTGTTAATATCGTAAAAATAATAAAAATTATAGTAAAATAAAATATTAGGTTTATGATGAAAACGAAATGAACTTACTAGTAAGTAGGTAAGGAACAATTTAAGCAGATGTGCCTTGGGATAATTTTTTAATAACGATTAGAAACTGCAATCAAAATAAGCGCGCAATTCAAATGCATAAAAAGAAATTGTTAGAATTTGCATCAAAAATTAAATAAAATATATAATTGAAAAGTTTGAAGAACTACGAAACTACAGCCATTCGTAAAATAAACGAAGGCTTGGTACATAGTACGAATGCTATTCGTACTTTTTAAATATGGCGGCAAAATGTTTAAGGCAGACATTAGGAAAAATATATAATTGAAAAGTTTGTAGAACTACGAAACTACAGCCATTCGTAAAATGAACGAAGGCTTGGTACATAGTACGAACGCTGTTCGTACTCTCGCAAAATGGAATCAGAATCATTAGGATGGAAAGTTTTAAAAACATACGCAGAAATACAAAATTACAGCCATTCGTAAAATGCACGAAGGCTTGGTACATAGTACGAATGCTATTCGTACTTTGTAAATATGGCGGCAAAATGTTTAAGGCAGATATTAAGAAAATTATATAATTGAAAAGTTTGTAGAAATACGAAACTACAGCCATTCGTAAAATGCACGAAGGCTTGGTACATAGTACGAATGCTATTCGTACTTTTTAAATATGGCGGCAAAATGTTTAAGGCAGATATTAAGAAAATTATATAATTGAAAAGTTTGTAGAAATACGAAACTACAGCCATTCGTAAAATGCACGAAGGCTTGGTACATAGTACGAATGCTATTCGTACTTTTTAAATATGGCGGCAAAATGTTTAAGGCAGACATTAGGAAAAATATATAATTGAAAAGTTTGTAGAACTACGAAACTACAGCCATTCGTAAAATGAACGAAGGCTTGGTACATAGTACGAACGCTGTTCGTACTCTCGCAAAATGGAATCAGAATCATTAGGATGGAAAGTTTTAAAAACATACGCAGAAATACAAAATTACAGCCATTCGTAAAATGCACGAAGGCTTGGTACATAGTACGAATGCTATTCGTACTTTTTAAATATGGCGGCAAAATGTTTAAGGCAGATATTAAGAAAATTATATAATTGAAAAGTTTGTAGAAATACGAAACTACAGCCATTCGTAAAATGCACGAAGGCTTGGTACATAGTACGAATGCTATTCGTACTTTTTAAATATGGCGGCAAAATGTTTAAGGCAGACATTAGGAAAAATATATAATTGAAAAGTTTGTAGAACTACGAAACTACAGCCATTCGTAAAATGAACGAAGGCTTGGTACATAGTACGAACGCTGTTCGTACTCTCGCAAAATGGAATCAGAATCATTAGGATGGAAAGTTTTAAAAACATACGCAGAAATACAAAATTACAGCCATTCGTAAAATGCACGAAGGCTTGGTACATAGTACGAATACTATTCGTACTTTTTAAATATGGCGGCAAGGTGTTTAAAAGCCGATATTAAAAAAAAAATTATAAATGAGAAATTAGGTTTCTAGAAAGACAAAAGTACAGTTTCTACAAAGGATTTTTATATTTTGATTATAAAATAAAATAATACAAAAAAAGCTCACCGAAAGGTACGCACACAATTATACACAAGGGCGTTTTGTCGAAAAAAAACACAAAAGATGATTTTTGAGCACTGCAAAAAATTAAATCACGCACGTAAATTTAAGAAAAAGATCAAATAAAGTAACCCGAAAGAGCAATAACAATATGTTTTTGGTTTAAATTTGCACTAAGCCTAAAAAATTTACGAACGTCATTCGTATTTGTAAAAAATATACAATCTTTACGCAGAATTGCAAATACACTAATGTAGTTCGTAAATTTTAAGAAATTAGATGCAAATACACAAAACTATCGAAACTTGCAAACACAATATCAAACACTAGTCACAAAATTACCTTTTAACTTTTTTATAATTTTTAGATTCGGATTTTATTTCTGAGAGATTTAATTAAACGCGTGTTACACTATTGAGAACAGATATTCAATTAAAACTTTCCATTTGGCACAGCCCAAATGCAATTCAAATACCAAGTTCATTATGCCTACTTGATCAATTTTATTATAAAGTGATAGAGTTGTTAAAAGCATTTTACGAAAATCGTGTTTTTTTTTTTTTTCAGAGTCGTAATTATCGTATATCTTGTATAGATCGTATTTATTGTAAATGTTACGTTTTCCGAAGGTTAATACGATGCTTCCTCTTTTCGACGCAATTTCTAGGATTTTGTAAACAAATTTTACGATTGTATCCGATATTATGCACTCATAAAAACGACTCGATAAATAAAATACAATAAAAGCAAAGCCCATTCTTTCATAGATTAGCTCTCTTTTTTGTTCAAAAGTTGAAAAAAAAACTTCTAGGATAACAAAGCTGTTTTATGATGGACAGAGTAGTGTTTTGTTCAAAAGCGCTAAATTTCTTCTCAGTTGTATTTAGTAACAACGTTTGATAAACATAATTTCTCAATTCTACAATGCTTTTAGCTTGTTTTTACACTTTATTATATACTTTTCAGTATTTTTTTAAACAAAATTATACAATAAAAATATAAAATTTGTTCTATTTTGCTACAAGTATTTTAGATGTCATTTGGATTCTTCTTCTTTTTATGAGTCATTGACGGTGTGGCAAACTACCCTATTTAGAATTGCATTTAATATGACTTTACCTTCTCAACACATCCCTTTGCAATTAGCCAGTATCGATTAACGAACATAGGTAATCTTTTGCTTTTTGCTTTATGTTAAGTAACTTGTCTTATCTTATATAATTGTTTTTTTTTTAAACAAATGAAATACTGATATGAAACGAATAGGTAATCATGTTTATTCGTTTTGTGTTCTTATGTTTTTTTTCAAGATTTTTAAAAACATGCTAACCCTTTGGTTTCTTTAATTTTAAGCATTGCAGATGGGTTGATGGTTAATATTGGTCAAATTTAAGAGCATTTTCTTTTTTCAGGGTTATAATAAGGTCTCATCTCAAGTAAATATGTACTTCTAAGTAAAATTACTTTGAAACTTAGAAATGCGTAGTTATAATACTAATGAAAAAAATATATTAAAGTTCAAACTGTACGATTTCTAACGAGTATTACAAAAAATAAAATTAAGTGCGATATGACTTCTACACTCTGAAACGAATTTGTGTACCTACATACCTACTATTAAAACATACGACAAATACGATTTTGAACCGTGAAAACATACGATTCTCAAACAATAGCCATAACGAAACTTTTGTTCCAAATGTCCCAACGAAGGTTCGAAATCTCCCGGACTCGAATAATTTATCAATAGCTACATACTATTGTACGCCGATGGCCATTAATGTCCAACCCATTTCATGCAGCTTACCAATGTAAGCGCTTTTCCCTATACAAGGCGATTATTGACCAACAAGCATCTATGCTTAACGGTTCTTTAATGAGAATAACTTCATAGGACGTTGACTGAAGCTTACAAACCTAAAAAAACTTCGTATTCAACCGCCCAGATAACCAATGTTGTTACGACAAGCACCATATTTCCTCGAATTGGAATGAAAATAGCTAAAGTGCTCGAAATAGTGCTCCGCGGAGCATATAAGATGTTACGCAATAAAAAAGGTTTCAGGACTAGATATATTAAATAGGACCATCGATTTTGCTGCTAAAATACTGCACGACATATCTGCTGAAGTCATACAGGAATTCATTCACTCTGAATGTGGAAAATGGGTTTAATTTGGTCAATCGATAATGTGTTGTTTATGATTTCTTTATATAATCAAAACACCTGACTATCTCCGTGAAATGATAACAACCCAAGTAACAATTTGACTTCGGTAAGGTTCAATTGGGTAATTTCTGTAGGCAACCATTTCGATAGGGTTTCTATAGGATTTGTTTACCGAAGTAGACCGATTTCGAAGCAATTGTTTCCAAAATAACTTCTGTACGTCCTTTGCGAAGCATACACGCAGGCTTTATAGAGGGATATGAAATTAAGTTTCGTTAAGATCTCTATAAGACCTCTAAAAAGAAGTGAGGAGATGATGGAAAGTGTATTGCTTCGGTAAAGCTTGTGGTTGGAAGTAGAAGCTTCGTTAGAGCTTCTCACAGAAGGCATTATAGAAGCAATGAAATGTCATGCAATTAACGACTTGCGATTGGAAGTCTTAACGAAATTCTGAAATGTATCAAGTAGTTGAGATTTACCACTGCAATATTATTATGACGAATTAGCCTAGGGGTAGTGTATTGGAGTACTACGCAGCAGGACTCATGTTCGATTCTCAGTGCGACCCGTTGTAAGTAAAATATAAATTATATACGGGGAGTATTCACTGAACAAAAATTGCAAAGAGTCAATTATAGTAGATAGATAATTGTGTTTATTAAATACGAGAAACAAAATAAGAAATTGAAAAAGTTGAAGAATAAAAAAAAAATATTTTTGTTTTCATATTTTGTGCTTTTGTAAAGCTTCTATAAGGTTTCTATAAGGTTTCTATAAAGTTTCTATAAGGCCTCTATAAGGTTTCGGTAGTGACCTACCTGTATAAAGTGCGCCAAATTTGTTTCTTATAGGTCTTATGCAGTTAATATTGCGGGAGGGGAAATAGCTTCGATAGCGCCTTACCGAAGTAAAATTGTTACTTGGGAAGCTATACTATATGCGAGTATATAGTTCTCCATTATCCTAGCGGGCGGTTAAAATGTATACACAAAATAAGTTGTGTTGTGTGATTGTATAGCGAAATACTAGAAGAAGTTGCATTCCACTTTAATTTCAACTTTATAACGAGAAGTTTCACAATCTGCTAACGAAAATCAAACAAATCATCTAAAGGAAAAATGGAAGTATTTTCAATTGCTAGTGATCCTATAGTATTAAAAGTGTTAGTCGGCCCAATAATTAACCGGAAAAAATACCTAATGAATATTTAATTTTCGTGATTTCCAGCCTTCAGAATCCGAACTACGAACCATCTGCATTCGCCCAATTAAATAAGTTGTTCTTACGACTGGCTTTTGGGATTGAAACTGTATAACATTAGGATAGGATAGAAACCTATTGTGATGGTAAATATCGCTTTGAAAATTAAGCAAATCGTAGAAAAATAATTAGATTTCCTAAATCGTACCAATTACGATAAATATCTTAATATTTAACAACGCTAGTCTAGGTATATTATCCAAACTCACTTTACCGTCATTTGTAAATTTACGAACGCCATTCGTACTTTTTAACAAGCCTTTGTACAATCGACGAATGGCTGTATGTTCGTATTTTTACGAATATATTATTTGCGTTGTTAAAATTACCATCTTAACAATTTTGACGTCATTCGTAAATTTACGAACGCCATTCGTACTTTTTAACAAGCCTTTGTACAATCGACGAATGGCTGTATGTTCGTATTTTTACGAATATATTATTTGCGTTGTTAAAATTACCATCTTAACAATTTTGACGTCATTCGTAAATTTACGAACGCCATTCGTAGTTTTTAGCAAGCCTTTGTACAATCGACGAATGGCTGTATGTTCGTATTTTTACGAATATATTATTTGCGTTGTTAAAATTACCATCTTAACAATTTTGACGTCATTCGTAAATTTACGAACGCCATTCGTAGTTTTTAACAAGCCTTTGTACAATCGACGAATGGCTGTATGTTCGTATTTTTACGAATATATTATTTGCGTTGTTAAAATTACCATCTTAACAATTTTGACGTCATTCGTAAATTTACGAACGCCATTCGTAGTTTTTAACAAGCCTTTGTACAATCGACGAATGGCTGTATGTTCGTATTTTTACGAATATATTATTTGCGTTGTTAAAATTACCATCTTAACAATTTTGACGTCATTCGTAAATTTACGAACGCCATTCGTACTTTTTAACAAGCCTTTGTACAATCGACGAATGGCTGTATGTTCGTATTTTTACGAATATATTATTTGCGTTGTTAAAATTACCATCTTAACAATTTTGACGTCATTCGTAAATTTACGAACGCCATTCGTACTTTTTAACAAGCCTTAGTACAGTCTACGAACGATGTTCGCACCTTCAACAATTGCGGCTTTGTACAATATTACAAAGGAGAATTCGTTAAATGTACAAAGTCAACGAATCCAATAATTTTTTAAATTTTTCCAAAACAACGAATATTTGTATTATGTACCAAACATTCGTGCATTCTACAAATTCTCTCTGTTCGTATTTCTACAAAGATTTCATTTGTATTTTTATACTAACTATTTTTTGAGTGTGAGTTCATGAATGTTTTTTGTTTTTTTTTTTTTGTAATAGATGACGTTTGTGACAGTATCCCAGGAGTCATAAATTGCGGTGATGTTGATCCTTTCATATTCCCCCCTTATGCGCCAGTTCCAAGCTACCTCATCTGCGAATGTATTTATTTTGTGTCCAGGATTTCAGAGCAATCCAGATTATACTCTCCTCTACTTTCGTACCAAATTGGGCGCATAACAATGACAACACAAAATAAAAAGTACATGCTCCTCCATCGGAGATGTTAAATCGATATCCTGTGCCGGCAGTCAGCCACCACCACCCAACCACAACTAAAAATAGTCCAGAGTTCGGTTGTCCCATATCGACGTTACATACTAATTGCGTATATATGGTGGTATAGAGCGTGTGCAGCACGGGGTGCCAACGCACAAAGACCCAAACCTATATCTCCAACGATCGATCTAACAAAACTAATTGTGACACGATACTGCCGTGGTGGTTCCTTTTATTCACAACAATCTCCCGCTTAACTAGCTCAATGCTCAAGTGGTGCGCTGTCTGCTTTTGGCTCGTGGCACTGCCGCACAACATCCACAATTCTGACAGAAATTTATATTCAAAACTATCAACATGCTGGCCACCGCCACATCCACGAGGTGTGCATTACAATGAAAAAAAAAAAAAAAAAAAAAAAACATTGCATTGGCGCATCAGAGTAAAAGGTGAATGCGGGTCGGCTGGCTGAATGATGATAACCCCTTTGCTAGGTAGAGGTACCCCTCCAGCAATATCTGGCTGCTGGCCACGCATTGAATTCGGAAGTCAGAGAGTGCACCCGTCGGGAAATAGAAACGTTTCATTCACCATCACCATAGAGCATCAGGGGCGCGCATTGCAATCATACTCAACGCGCGCCTAGTGCGGTTGAACAATTTGCTTACAACTCGTGCCGGCATTGAGAGAGGAGAATCATTTCAGTGGCCGTTCCATAATAGTTGTCCGGGGGCATCTTTCAGCGGCGGCTGCCGCTAATTCCAGAACAAACCTTGCGGATGCCAAACGCTGCACATATATCCCAGTCGGCGAAGACAAGTAGTTCTCCTGCGCTGATGATAGACTCCGTCAGATGGTCGGATGGCCTGCGATCCGTATATGGCGCTGGAGTTGGAGTGTTGCACGAAAACTGGGCTATTCGGCCCATTTAATCGGCGATTATGGAAATTATTTTCGCCAATGATGCGGAGAATGCGCGCTGTCGATGCCGGACGCACTGCATAGCATAAGCCCAGAGAGTGTTGCGGTGGAAGGCTTTCGGATAATGGTCAGCACAATGGGTTTGGCCTATGGCAGCTGAAATTACTCTAATTTGACGCTGTAAGTGTAAACGTGAAATTATTCGCCACTGCGAGTCGAAGCAGCCGCCTATTGTTCTTGCTCCCACTTGCACAGTCACAATTGAGGATAGAATACGATTGCGGAAGACCAAGACAGTGTAAACAAGTAATTAGGTTGCAGTCTAGAACTAGATTGTGCAAATGTATATATTGGACGACAGTCAGGTGGAACGCAAATACCGATCGCCAGTTCTTCTGACCGACCGACGGACGATGGTCAGCGCCATCTTTCGCAGTGGGGCTAAAATAGTGTCTAGTGGGGAATGGTGGAGTAAGTATAGACACATGGCAGAAGATCGACAAGTGTAACTAGTATGCCTTTTGACGTTGTCCACAAGTGATGATGACGTAAGCAACGCACTTGTAATCAGAGACAATAGGTTTGTTTGACGTGGGCCCTAGTGCGCACTGGGTTAACCCTAATGTGTTCGATATAGCACTGAACTCGCCCTGGTACTGAAAACCTGTGTTTGACATGACTTCTAGGGCGCCCTAGTTGTGCACTGAACTGACCCCAGTTATTTTGTCGGGGCAAGAACTCAGTGCTGAGTTGCACTGTCATTTCGCTTGCTGTTATTCGTTTATTTGAATATCGTAATAAAGATAAATACAATAAATTTGATATTCAAAGGGGAATTGTTTGAAAACAACAACGTTTATGGACTAAAACCGTATTTTAAAGATAAATGGAATGAAAAAAATCTGGAATCAAAGCTGATTACATTTTTTAGTGCATCGCATATATTGCAAACAGTTTTATCAACTTGTTTGCATTATGGCAAGCACAAGATCAGAATTGAGTTCACTCATTTTTAACAATAAACAGAATAAAGTGTCATCATCTTCGTACTTCGTTCACCAAAACATAAGTATTTTTCAAATTCAAAAACTGCCAGACTTCAGGGCAGCATATTTTGCGTTCGATATGATAGCCGAATTTTCAGGGTTGTGCAGGTTTTTGGGTAGGCGGGAAAATCAGCTGACACTTCTCAGTGCGCACTAGTGGGCACTAGTGCTAGCCACGTCAAACAAACCTAATACTGAGACCCCCAACTTGGGACGATTTTCCGTTACTTGCCTAAATGCTATATTTTTATAGGGTGGCAAATGCTAAATGAATAAATATTGTTACGTTGAAATTCGTACTGACAAATGGCACGCAACTTCAAAAATTCCGGCTCACCAACACAATAGCACCTAGCATATGCCACTTCCGCGGAACGGAAACGATGCTATCAACGTTCATAGAATTTTATCCGCTAAATTTGAAATTATCGTTAGGTGTGGATAGTCTTTGTAACTTTCTCTGTTCGTAGTATGAGAAAGATATTGTTTTCGTATAAAATTTCGAACTCGAGAAGTTTTTCAATTCTGGCATTACGATGAGAGGAACT
This sequence comes from Cheilosia vernalis, assembly GCA_949126925.1. Lineage (NCBI taxonomy): Eukaryota > Metazoa > Arthropoda > Insecta > Diptera > Syrphidae > Cheilosia > Cheilosia vernalis. Next base: position 22,543,243 of record OX421360.1, read on the forward strand.
CAAAAAGTGGGTCGCAGAATTTTGTCCGTCTGTCCGTCCTTCCACAGGCCTACAGCCTAAACGGCTGCCCGGATTTTGTTCAAGCTTCGGATTTGGAGTTTGCAGGCTCACAGTTCGGGGTACTTTATTTTTGCAAGATAACCTCAATATTAATGGTACTTCCAATATAAAACTTTCGTAAAAGCTTAATTTGATGGAAAACAGCTCAACCCAAATTGATATTTGAGCTTAAGTAGGTGAGGCTACCATGACTGCATACCCAGTTTTTGGCTAAAAATTCGAATAACGATACTTTTCAAATTTCGACATACCTATATCACGAAAACGGTCTAAACGATTGTAACATAAATTCATTTCTAAGGTAATGTGGTCATTTAGAGCTTAATAATAAGCTCAGTTTTTCTCTATATTTTCTACAATAAGTTTTTGAAAATAGAATTCGATTTCGATAAAACGTTAAAAACAAAAGTGCATATTGCTTTTATCCCGAACAATATCATACACTCAGTTTTCAGCTCAATAGTTAAGCAATAGTATTTTTCAAACTAAACATTGCAATATTTGGTACCTACCTTCTGCTTTGTCTGCACAATCTTACAAAAACCGCTCTAAGGGTTTAAAAAAAAAAACGTATTGAAGATAACATATAGGTATTCCAAATAAGATCCAGTACTTAGTTTTCCTCAACAAATTCGAAGACGTCAGTTTTTAAGGTTCCGTACCCAAAGGGAAAAAACGTAACCTTATTAGTTTCGCTCGGATGTCTCTCCGTCTGTCTGTCTGTCTGTCTGTCTGTCTGTCTGTCTGTCTGTCTGTCTGTCCGAACCCACTAAGCCAATTTTGTTACCAGGTCTATCTCAAGAACCGATTGACATAGGAGGCTAAAATTTACACACAACATCCGGTATAACCTCTAGTTAAACGACAAATACCAATGGAAGGAATACATCGATTGGTTTTGGATTAATTAGTAATCTGGTGAAAAAAATATTTTCATTCGCCCAAAAAACGGTTTATTTCTTGATTTACAAAAAAATACATAAATTCCTTTTTTGTAGATCATGTTCTTATCTATATATGTGCTGAACACTATTTTGCCGAAAAGTTAATAGTTTACAAGATATTTTCAAAAAAGATAATTTTACCATGTAAAATACGTTGCTCTCACAAGTTTTAATCTCTACTACGCAGTTGTGCACAATTGACCCCATCAAAGACAGAAGAGAGAGAGGTTCCCGCTTGCTAATTTCGTTGGGGAGTATAATACATTTTTTGGGGAGTACCTACAGAACAAAATAAAAGTAATATATTTTTACAGAATGGAAAATTGGCATGGGTTGGGTACTAGGTAATAATTAGAAAATGGGATTCATGTGCGAGTAATTTTTGAGAGTAAAAATATTAAGTAATTAAATTAAACTAAATTGTGATGAATTCATGAAGAGGGGAAAGATTGAATGATATAGATTTCAAATAATATCTGATGTGTTGGACTTTGGCCAAATACGGAACCTTCGGTGCGCGAGTGACACTCGCACTTGGCCGGTTTTTTTAATTATTTCTCAAAAAATGCTACAGAAATAACGATCTATGTATTTCCACATATCTACAGTATATTTTTTTTGTAATAGGCTTAATGCCCCATAGCTATAAGCAAAACGTATTTTTAGCACTTTTTTTTCATGTAAATTTACAAATTCCCGAATTCTTACATTGTAGGCATATCTATGTATAGGTATGTAAAGATATCGGTCTATAACGAGCAATACTTTCAATCATTGAAAATTTTAATCATATTCCAGTAAAAATTAAAAACATATCCTAGTAGCTCAAAACCAGAAACTCCTACTTGGTACGTTTGTCCTGTTACTCAGTTACTGAGAGAAAGTTTCATTCGACCCAGTCGTGCACTTTATTTAATTTGTATTTTTTTGTCATTTCCTTTTTTGAAAATTTTCACTTCTCTATTGTTTTCATATATTTTTTTTAACAAAATTTGTAGTATTTTAGTGTAGTATTATTTTTATTAAATTTTTAATGTTTTTTTTTAATTTTCCGGTAGGTACCTATTACAATTTGATCAATTAATATTTAATTTGTCTTCAACATGACATTTCTAAAAATCCCACGGCATTCCTTCGAAATATACCTACCGCATTCCCCCCCGACGATTCTTAATTCAAACTGTCAAATGTTGCAATACCTATTATATAGGGTAAACTGTTTATTAGATGCCAGAAGAACATCAAACACACCGTCGCCAAAACAATTGCGCGATGCGGCATTATAGGCATTTGGTCGGTGCGCGAGCGCGCGCTCGCGTTAATCGCAAGGTGATACAGAGGTAACCGATTTTATTGCTGCAATTAAATCCTGGCCATTTGGTTGAACCATTGTGTTGAACGATCAAAAAACGCTCGTACTTCAGATCACTTGAGATTGCGGCGCGAACCCCATTCGAATATCGCCGAGTTGCGCAGCTCTTCAATTTAAGCAGTGCGATATTTTGTTTTTACCACACAATTACGCAATGCATTCAACGCAGAGAACAAAAAGAAAGCCGCCAAACCTCTACGCGCATTTGTTTTGCATTTTTCGCGGCGGATCTTTATGATGTGCCGCTGAGGCGATATCCAATTTGGTTACAAAACTGCGTCAAGTAATTTGGTTTGGGTTCCGCAATAGCTCGACTTTTTGTCAATTGTAGGTATAGCCATATCGGCAAGGTTTCAGAGAAGGATTAAGTACCATATATTTTTTGTTCTTCTTTTTTTTTGTTGTTGTAAAAGAACCGATCCTATATGCAAATTTAATTTGGATTTTGTTGGCACTTTCATTTTAGGATTTATGAACTTGGTGCCTCATTGTGAAACTGTAGGGCAAGTATAGTTACATGGATTATTTTCGCACTCGCCTCACGGACAGATAAGAGTGGATGTAACGAGTTGTCCCAAACAATGTACAACAGAGAGCTTGCTCAAAAATACTAAGTGTGAAGATTGCAGAATAGCTCCAGAAATGACACATTTTTGTTGATTGGCAGAGGTCACGCTGGTCACTGGCATTCGACACACCCGGTGCGTTTTTCACTCGTTTTTTGGATACGATCTTGGGTGTGTATTTAATGCAATTTTAATAGGTTTTTCGACGTATTTTGTCACATTTTTGAAAACTTTCGATTGTTTTTTTTTTTGATAAATTTTTTTCGTTTTTGAAAGCGTTTCTGAACGTCTTTTTGAAAGCGTTTGTTGACTTGTGTTCTACCACATTTTTCATCATAGTTTTTGACGCCTTTCCGACGGTTTCCTGTCGCACTTTTAACTGGGTGCATTTTTGGGCAGTTTTTTTTTTCATAATAATATTTACTCTAGTTGGAGTTCTCACAAGTTCTGTTCGTTGACATAATCCAGATAGTGGTCGTTCTGTTACATTTATTAATTTTGGCATTACAAGATGATGAACTCAAAAGCGTAGGTACGATTAGCGTTCGGTTTCTTAATGATGGTTAATCCCGTTGTGGTGCGGTCACACACATAGAAAATATACCTTTGATTGTCAAAATTAAATCGTCACATTACATAAATTTAAAGCCATTTATTGAAAACGCTCGCCTCGGTTGCAAATACATTTTTCTGTAATATTTTGTGATAAACAAAAATGTGTATCCCTATAATTAATAAAATAAATAGTTGGCGCAACAGGTCTGTAGGGACCCTGTGCCTAGTTTCTCACAACCATTCGTTTTGTGTGAGTTTTTAATTTTTGGAACGAATGGTAGGGATCTACAATTTTATGCCGATTCCAAACAGCCGATTGAGAAGCTCTTTCAAGACAATTATACTCTCGGATGTTTGGCAGACGTTCGCGAGAGGTGGCGCAGAGAAGTGAAAAAAAACCCTGAGTTGGAATTTGGGTTTTTGCGGGATTAATTAGTTTTGAAAATAATTTGAATTTTCATTTGAAATTATTTCAAGATTTTCTGGACATTTGTATTTTATGTTTAAAGAAAAAAAAGCTCTCACCTTACTGCAGGGGAACTTGATGTGAAACAATAATTATTTACGAACTGCGAAATAATTCACAAAAATTTTTTTGGTATACAAATGTTTATGAAACATTTACTTAAATATTTATGAAATATTTCGTTGGCCTTCAAAGAATGAAAAATCAAAATCGAAGACGGGAAATTTATTCGAAGAGAAACGAATGCTTTTAAATTTAACATTTAAGAATGAAACAAACAATGCAGTGAGTAATAGTAGAATAGATTTTCAGATCATGGTTTATGATTTCATGAAAAGCAGGATCATAATATGCTCATCTGTGATAATAAAAAGCGGCTATAAAAGACTTTCTGGAGGCGGCTTTTGGAGGTTTTTTTTTTTCAAGTCGATTAAGCCCTATTCTTCCTTCGGACATTTCTTGTGAAGTTCCCCATGGACTGGGTGCTGGCCGTAGGTGAGACCACTGTCTGTCATTATTCAACGTCTCTACGCTGGGTCTGATTTTTTTAGGATTGACATTTGTCTGTGGTACTAGCTTCTGAATGGAATTTCTGCGATCTAGTTGGACCCCTCTTGTATACACTTCCTGAAAGGGCTAATATCTGCTAAGAACGTATTTACCGTCCCATCACAAGGTGTCTGCATGAACGAAGGGCTACAAATATTTTGCTATTTTCAAACGAGAGGGATAGTTGCAAACCATCGTCTGATTTCTAGTTCATCGGCATTTGAAGACTTGCCATGTAAGACCTACCCTCTATATTGACGCTATTGCCAGGAATGAATCGTAAAGCCTATAGCCCCATTTTAAAATATGGCTTCGTCTAGATTATACTTTGCAGGTTTGCCATTCAGTGATTTAACTCAAATCTATGAGGTAAAACCTCTCCTCAATACTTTGTAGCAATCTATCTTTAAGCGACGACCTTTACCGCGGCAAATGACTGAAGGCGGCTCCCCAAAAACGAATCCTTTACTCACTTTGTCAACTTCCAACTTAACTCTGGCACAACTCTGCCTCTCCCCTTCCACTGTCGTGAATGTGGCCCACAAACTCAATAGGCATGCTTCCAATTTGGGAAGCGATCGTGAAAAGTCACTACTTAAAGACTCCGACGAGAGCATACTAAACTTAACGACCTGTCATGGGTAAACTGGTCTAGGCCTCACTCCGGTCTTGGTGCCGAATAATCAAAAGAAGCATTCTCCTGTGCGGGACGTTCTACTGTACTCTCAAAGAAAATGCTGAAGCATTTTAAGAAAACCATCACCAAAAGTACCCCCACCCAGTACTATCTATAATTATGTACTCGACAAGAAAAAAAAAGAAGAAAAACCCGAAACCAAACCAAAATGTTCGTCTCAAATGTGAAGTTGACATTCCTTTACATTCCACGATCTGTCCCATGGTCACATACATTTATCCATCGCGTAGCAGCAGCAGCAGCATCTCCGGAGGAAGTTCAAGCAATAATGGAGCAAGCATAATGAAGGTTGCGTGGTTTATTTTTACCCATAAGATCACATATGCTCGCCACATGCAAATCGAGGAGAGCACCCAACCAACAGAGGGAGTTCACAGGCACACAAAGATTTATACGTTTATTTTCGGTGACCATGTTTTATATCGCAGGGGACACTCTTGAAAATCAATTTACCCGACTCCCGTTTTTATCGTTGGGAAATGTTTTTTTTTTTTTTGTGTGTGATGGCTACTCTGTTGCTGCGGTCATATTATGCTGTAATGTATCGATGACAAGAGCGCATGGCTGTGTCATTGTGCGCCTCTTGTGTGCGTGTCGGATATGTCGAAAGGCATTTGAATTAGTGATGTTGCCCCCACTTGAAGTTCGGGAAAGACTTGTGCAATTAAATTGGAAATTAATGCAGTAGCCTCCAGCCGATCCTACAAAACGGCATAAGGTGCGCCTTGTTGGTGCGCTGCATGTATTGGATGAAGTGAAGTGATTCATGACATATTTTTTAATTGAGTGGTACATTGGGAAAGATATGGAATCAAAGTGTTTAGAGATAGGTTGAGGAAGATACTACTCTCAAAAATGTATATGTTTTTTGTATGACCATGTCCGTGAGCAGTGGACTCTGAGGGAAGGTCCTGGGCTGTGCTGAGGACGTAATTTAGTTCAAGTACCAATGGTTTATCTAATGTCCACATCAAATTGTTTATTGGATGGAGATTGCGGATGGTGTTTGTCGGTTTTGCGGGTGCCAAAGGATGAGGTCTTTGCATCTCCATGGCGGGAATGGCGATGAGGATCTTCCTCCCGCATGAGAGCTTTTCTCTTGTTTCGTTTAATTGTAAGTCGCCCGTCCGTTTTTTTCCACTGCGCCACATTTCGTGAACGTATGACAAACATCCGAGAGTATAAATGTCATAAAAGAGCTTCTCAATTAGCCGTTTGGCCCGGCATTAAATTGTAGATCTCTTCCATTCGTCCATATTTTTACACATTTACATATTTTAAACTTTAAATCTTACGGAAGCTCACAATTGCGGAATTTGTATGGAAATATATTTTCTCCAAAAACTTATTTAAATAAAAAAGTTAATTTAAAAAACCAAAAAACCCGACTGACTGTAAAAAAGATGTAAAAAGTTTAAAACAAGACACTTTCAAGTATAACTAATTGGCAGTCGTTTTAAATCTTTTTTACAGTCAGTCGGGTTTTTTGGTGTTTTAAATTAACTTTTTTTTGTATTCGTCCTTGTTTTCTGTAAACTAGATTTTGGTTCTCGTATGTAGAGTAAGAGGAACACATTTAAAAACATGTAACCAAAATAATTGTTGAGTTTCTTCTCTTGCCCATGTCTTTCAGGATATAAAAATTTGTTTCTTATAAGCAGTACATATCAGGTAGCCCCCTTCCTCTCCTAATCTTTCCCCGACCACTTCTCTAATATCAATTCATCTTCGATTATTTACCTTGCCGTGGTGTGGATGCTTAGGTAGGCACCTTTTGATACCGGAGGGCGATTGCAGCAGGGACTTCCATACTGTAAGGTCTCCGGTCGAGGGTTTTCCGAAGCTAAAATATAATCAACCCAATTCTTTTTCTGGTGTGAGCGTTTATTCAAACCGTGCCCAGGGATGAACGGCTGAGTGTTTCAATCAGTCGAATACGAGCTCCTTCATGTGCCTTGGCAGGGCCTGTCGTATCGAAGTGCCTTACCCCATCAGAACCGGCTATGATGGGGCGGACCTTTCTTCACACCGGCTTACTAGTGGAAATCTTTATGGACATTCGAAAAAACGAAATGTGGTAAAAATAACTCCTGATTTCTGAATAAGTTTAATTAAATTTTTCTAAGGCGCTGCAATTATTTTCTTGATATTAGAAAGTTTAAGTTTAAAATTAAGCTCAAAATTTATAGTATCAAATAATTTTGTCTTGATCTCAGAATATATTTCTTAAATTTGATAATAAATAAAGAAATATTTCTTCGTTTAAGTAATATTATATTTTTTTTTTACCAATAACATTTATTTTCTTGACTCAAGAGCTCAAATTTAAATTAAATTAAATTAAATTAGAATAAAGAGAATTGTTTTAATTTTGACATTTTCTCAATTCAAGAAAAGAAATTTCTTTAAGTAGAAAATAATTTTCTTTCCGTATAAAGAATCAACTTAGATTACTGTACTGGATATCAGCCTTAGCTCCGCAAAATATTTCAATTATCCCTTGTGCTTGCGGCCTTCTTAATTAACTTACCCCTCTTGCTCCTTTTTCTCAGCTTTCTGACGACGTTTTCTCTTGACTGTAAAGTGTAAAGTTGTACGTGGAAGGTTTTGGGCTTGAAACTTGTTAAGTGGAAACTTGTAAAGTGGTGACTTATGATTATGACCGACATGGGTCGACGCTTACAAATTTTAAGCACATGTCATATGGACCTATACTTTATTCAAGAGCCAAGTCAACATCAAATACCAAAGAGTGAAATCTGTGTCAATGTCTGTATAGCAACTTGCAGACAGAGCTGGTCACATAGTTAGGTAAGGTTTATGGGTGAGTACGTCAGAACGAGTCCTGCCGCACCCCACTTCGGTCCAATTGGACCCATTGTGATGCCCTGGTTGGGGGTTGGTCAGATAGTTACATGTATGTTTGCATGCAACCCCTATGTCTGTAGATCGGTAGCTAAATTGGGTCACATCACGGGCCAAATACCTATAACAGAAATACCTGCCAGCAATCGAAAGTTACACGAGGTCGATAAAGTTGCTAAAAATATTATACCCCTCGAAAATATTACACCGCGTTCCGTAAATTTACCGCCAAAACATCACCCCCTAACCCACATTCGGCCAACACAACAGATCGTGCTCGCATCAAAGTTACAGAGCCACCGCTGTAAATCTCCTTGATGAAGATCCATTGATATGACCAGGCTATCCCAATTTAGTAGCACATCAGCAATATGCGCGCTAAACAAGGTTTCCCTTCAGCGCCATCCGCATATGGAACCCTAACCATAATGACAGTCAATCCGCGATCACTGCTCTCGCTTCTGTATATCGATAGGAACGGATAAAGCATGGCATCACGCGCTCGTTCTCCGCCACAGGTTCACAGTTTGAAGTAAGTGCACACCACCGTAAGATCTCATCTGATACCGATCAAGTGAAGTGGGCACGCAATGAGCCCGTAATTACTTCTATTACCGGAGCAACTGCCATGTTGTCTTCGGCAGCGGAAGATCTGCTGTCGTTTGCGAGCCACTGGACAGTGAAACTACCGTCACACAGAGAGTTCATCGTCTATCCCCGTGGATAGACTTAGAATGTACGACGTACGAGTGTACGAGCTCGAGCTTACTATATGGAAGTCGTCGCTTCGCGTTCGAGTTCGGTAATGAACATAACGTTTTCCAGTCGTTATCTGCTCATCATCAGGAAAGAACTCATTGTCGTCACCGTCATCTTCATCGTTGAGGAGTCGCTACGAAAACACACACACACATTCAGACCATCACACAGCAATCACGATCTAGATGTTTCCAATTGCAGGAAAGGTATTTTGGCGACCGCTTTACTTAGATGTTGGCCAATTGATAGGGTATATCGTTATCGTCTATGAAGCCTCCAAGTGTCTTCCGCTACGTTGACTATATGGCCGAGGAAAGGTTCTTAACTTTCTCTGGAAGAATCGCAGTTGAGAATTGGGAGCTGCGCGTCAATTTTGATGGACTTGATCAAGGTTCAGTGAACACCGGTCCATTATGGTTGAAGGGATTCTCTTCGAATTCTCAGACTTAGATATAAAAATTAATGCACTGGAGGTAAGCATATGAGTAGGTATGTGCCGAGGAATGTTGCACAATGCAGAAGTGTTGAAATGTGAATTTTAGTATTGCACCAGTGAAACAGATGCAGAGAGCTCTTGCCATGTGATGCAACCGCAAGCGGTCTGCTGCTTATCGGCAGTCGATGATGGAATAAGTTGTTATAAGTTAGTTATACTATGGAAGACTGTAAACGGATTGTAAATGGATTGAAATCCTTAAGTCTCTTTTATGAAGGTTTCTTTTTCTAAGCCGCTATTTAAAGATGCGACTCGTATGTCAACATGTTGGGCCTTCAATACTGTAGTTGCAATTTCGATGGGAAGATCCTTTCGGTTGGAAAATTTTTGATTTACTACAGACGACTATCCTATCCTTCGGTATAGTTCTAGACAATGTCATAGAAAATACTGAAAAAATATTGGTCTTAAAATCAATAAAATACGTTTATTAACTAATTTTGCATTATTCCAACGAACTTTTTATTAATATTACGAACAGATTATTAACAAAAAATTTCAATTACTAAGCGTTTATTGGGAGAACGAATTTAAATTTATTAATAGCAGAATTTAAAAAATAATAATCGAATATGTAATTGTTTTAAACATTTTATTTATTGTCGCAATGAACTTGTTATTAATGTTACGAACGGTTTAATAATAAAATAGATTTCAGTTAATAAACGCGATTATTTGGACAATGTACCGAATTTATTAAAAGTAAAAGGAAAAGGTTTGTCTAAATTAACTCGTTCGTTAGTTCGATGAAGTGGAGTATATGTTGACTTAACTCAACTAATTAACTTTTGTTACTCTTTTTGCATTGATAATCGAAGAAATATTAACAAACGTTTATTATTTTGTTATTTAAATTAATATTGAAACGCTTAATCACCGAAATATGAAGACGTTAATTGCGACATTGTTTATTAATTCAATAACCAATAGTTTATTTAACTAATAACCATTACTATTAATTCTATGAACAACGTTTATTAAATTAACTACTATTATTATTATTAATTCAATGAACAATTGTTATATTTTATTTAATTCAATAACCATTGTTAATTAAATAAACAATAAACTACTGTTCGTTGTCGCAATAAACGCGTTTAATATTAATAATGGATTCATTGCCACAATGAATATATTTATTCTATTTACGTACCTTTTTGGTTCAGTGTACCCGTGTACAAATCCTGTAGTTGTTCATTTGCTTAGTTGCTATCCTTTGAAACTCCTTCTTATGTTGCTGCCATATTGGTACCATCAGCATATGGACCGGTTGTCATAGATATTGGCATTCAAATACTTATAGTGCTCAATCTGTCATCAAACTATAGATGAAATGACACCATTGCCTCCTGATGGGACGGATATATATATTAACAAAATACTAGACCTACAAATTGGATGGATCCACTCATTTTTAAGGTTCCGTACCCAAAGGGAAAAAACGTAACCTTATTAGTTTCGCTCGGATGTCCCTCCGTCTGTCTGTCTGTCTGTCTGTCTGTCTGTCTGTCTGTCCGAACCCACTAAGCCAATTTTGTTACCAGGTCTATCTCAAGAACCGATTGACATAGGAGGCTAAAATTTACACACAACATCCGGTATAACCTCTAGTTAAACGACAAATACCAATGGAAGCAATACGTCGATTGGTTTTCGAGTAATTAGTAATCTGGTGAAAAAAACATTTTCATTCGCCTAAAAAACGGTTTATTTCTTGATTCAGAAAAAAATACATAAATTTATTTTTTGTAGATCATGTTCTTATCTATATATGTGCTGAATACTGTTTTGCCGAAAAGTTAATAGTTTACAAGATATTTTCAAAAAAGATAATTTTACCATGTAAAATACGTTGCTCTCATAAGTTGTAATCTCTATACTACGCAGTTGTGCACAATTGACCCCATCAAAGACAGAAGAGAGTCACTGGTGGCATACCACCAGGGTTCCCGCTTGCTAATTTCGTTGGGGAGTATAATACATTTTTTTGGGGAGTACAGAACAAAATAAAAGTAATAGTTTTTAATTGGGACAGGTCGCATACAGAATGGAAAAGTGGCGTGGGTTGGGTACTAGGTAATAATTAAAAAATGAGATTCATGTGCGAGTAATTTTTGAGAGTAAAAATATTAAGTAATTAAATTAAACTAAATTGTGATGAATTCATGAAGAAGGGAAAGATTGAATGATATTATAGATTTGAAATAATATCTGATGTGTTGGACTTTAGCCAAATACGGAACCTTCGGTGCACGAGTGACACTCGCACTTGGCCGGTTTTTTTTTTTATTATTTCCCCCACAGTCTCAGCTATACAGAGCTTGCTCGAAGCTAAAGGAAGCAAAATAAAAGTTTCATAACAGCTAACAGCTAAGGGCTTAAGCTTACACCTTTAACTCTGCAGCAGCAGCCATCAACTCGACGCTATAGCTGCCAGAATACGATAGTTATACGGGTACCTTCGACAATTTCGAGTCCGAACAACTCATCGAGAAGTATCTAAAGCTATACTGAATTCAGAGTCATACGTACAAGCAAAGGTCGCGATACCATCAACAATGAAGGGAGTAGAAGCTTAATTTTAAATGTTCAAGTTGGGAAGGACTAGGCGAGGTTGTAACTCATTTTAGGAACTGACTCATGTTGCCTTGCCAATATTCCAAGTATAATGATAGAGTGGATGAATTCAAGTGTCTAGTTAGTAGGCCGGACAGCTTTCCGGCATGATGTGTCTTATTATGAAGACAGATATACCGATTTGAACGCGCTCCAGCTTGAAGAAGGAAGAATATCCACAAGGAAGGCGAACGCTAAACGGACCTGCCATAGCTAGATTCCTAAAAAGAACCACTCTTTGGTAGGGTTAAAATTGATAAGGGCAACCTCTTCCACCGTTGTGCATCGCGGTGGGACAGTAATGACTTCAGTCGTTAAGTTTCAACAGAGCTTCCAAAGACTCAGTACAATTTTCGATTCTCAATATTCATTAGGAAACATTGCGCTCTTCAGATCACAAATCCGTCAGCAAAATTGACAGCATTGCGATCGGCGAAATCATGTCTCCAGTATTAATGACGTCCGAACCTTTAAAGAGGCCAATATTGACTCGGATCACTGTCCTAGGCACAATGTACGCAAGTTCGGACAGAAAGTTAAGACAACGTGCCGGAACCGCAAATCCTTCATACAGAAACCTGAAGAGATGATGAAGGAATCAGAGCCGGTGTTAAAAAAAAAACACAAAAACTATTTCTACAGAACCTATAAAGTCGACGAAGACCAGCACCACACTTTAGGCAGATATGTAGACGTCGATAGAAAAAAAACTACAGTCCACCTGACCAAACCGAAGTAAAGATAGCAATACCCAAGCTAAAGACCAACGAAGCTTAAGACCCTAAAGCTTTATCCACAGTGGGCCTTAGAGCAGGTGGATTAGACTTTGTAGAGAGCTTACACAGGCTTATAAACAAGGGGCCTTACTAACAATCATTTTTAACCTTCACACTAAATATTTCCTGGGTCACAATATGCAATTTTTTATGGAAAATTTCGCCATTGTGAGCAGGAACAATTTAGCCTGGACACTAAAGATGATTATTAGTACCGCGGAAGATCTTTTCAGATGAATGCTCATCCCCCTTCAGCTGCACCAATTACAGAGGTATATCAACTTCCAACGTCGATCCTATCTGCCATATTGTACGAACCCCTAAAAACCTTCGTAAGCAACCTGTTCGGCTCCTATTACAGCAGTTTTACTACTGATAAGTCCACCAACCTAAGAAGTCGAAATCGAGACGCACCACCTTGTTATAGATTTTAAAGCCGCCTGTGACAGCTTCTACATAAACGAGCTATACAGCTTTGCCTTGTTTTGGCAACCCTACAAAACTCATCCGTCTGTGTAGGATGATGATGGAGCAAGCTGATTGCTGCATCAAGGTAACGAACTCACAGCGTTTTTAAAGTAAAAAGACTGTTTAAAAAAGGCTACGCGCTGTCATGCGACTTCTTTGTACCATCTTAATTGAACGAATTGTTCGAAACTCAGAAAATTTCACACACAAGGCACGTTTTCCAAAAGACCGTCTAATTACTTCCATACACCGATGGCATCAATATTAGAAAACACGGAGCTGTCACTGTTGCGTTTGCTTGTGTAGGAAAGGAAACGCCAAGAATGAGCTTGGCGGTTAACGAGGGTAACATCGAGTATGGAGTATATGCTGTCTATGAGAAGGGACACCCAATGTAGACGAATCACCATTGACAGCTACCATTTTGGGGTAGTAACTGACTTTGTCTACCTCGGGAAAATTAAATGGAGAAAGACTTTTACCAACCGCCGCGCCGTATCTTTTGGCTCAGAAGACAATTGTGCAGTAGAGTCCTGTCTCGCACAAAAGTCTTTATAGGACCCTGATAAGCCCTATTCTGTTTGAAGGCGTATTTTTGCAAAATATTTGGTCCCGTTTGCGTTGAAGGGCTTTGTAGAAGTAGATTCCACGATGAACTAAATTCGAGCTGAGCAGCGACATTGTCCATAGTTTGAACAAGACAGGTAGCCTGAGGTAGAGCACCAAAACAGAAGAAGACCTCAACCAACTTATACTGCGCAATTGGAGGTAGTTATAGCCAGGCTAAATAGAGAAGCTTCCTTTTAGCTTCTAGGCTGCGATTACACAAGCCATTTTCATATCGAATTTTGACATACCGACGTCAATATTTGTGATGGCCTGTCAAGCGTTGCAGTTGCAGCGCACTCTCACGAAAGACACACGAGCGACCACTGAGTGCCCGAATTCTTGTGATGTCAGCATGTCAAAAAGTCTCGATTCACAAAGCTTACCTGCCTACAGCGCACTCAAACCGTTTTCATGTCAGATTTTGGACCATAAACCACAGGTGGTAGTACATTTGTTAAAGAGCGACGGCCGAGCTTCCTTAAACACACATCTGCATTAAGCCAACGCGAAGAATGCTCCATAGGGTGCAATTTAATTCCCCACAAAACAGTCCCAGTTTCTTACATTAGTGCAACCACGATTGCGTATACGTTGCCCCCATCAAAGATCACAGACACCAACAAGCAACGCAATATTGTCGTTCGTTTGTTGGACCCATATGGTTCGCAGCTCGTTTCGGACACACGTTGCGTTTGTCCATTCAAAATAAAGTCGCTTCAGTCGAATTCTTCCATCTGGGGGCTTGGTGGAGATTGTGCACTGGTGCAGTAGCTACAATCATTAACTGCGCATATTGAGCGGAAAATATGCCGCAGCCGCGTGTCTGCAATAAAGCGGACATACGAATTCTTCTTCAGCTGTTTACATTGTTTTTAGTTTTTATGCACTTTGTTGGTTCAGAACCAACTGTGAGCAATCATTTGTCTATTTCGGGTACAATGACAGTGATATTACTGGGTTCGTTTTAATCGACAGCTTGTGACAGAATAGTTTTTCGTCTTGGTCATCAATGAAGGCGAAGGATGATGCGAGTCGCAGTTCACATTTTACGTTGTTGTCGCGAAGGAAATGATTTTATTTATGACGAAGACAATTTCATTCATGTTGTTCGGGTGGGGTGCGTTTCATTTGTAGAATGGCGTCCGACCACATTTCAATTTGAGCGCACTTTTCTAGTGAGATTATGTCTAACTAAAGCTACTGTGCATGGTGTATGAGGAGATGTTGATGTTGTCTTACTATCTTCAAGAGTTTGATGTAAGGAGACATCACAAACTGGGAAAGTACTTACGAGAGTTAGGGACTAGGATGTGTCATTTGGAGATATGGACATGTTGTTGTTCCCATTTTTAGCGTGTTTTTCGGCTAAATTCTAAAGCGTGTTGTGCATTTTTGACAACAACAGTTTTTGGGAACTATTTTTGAAAGTGATTAGGTACTTGCTGCTTAAGATTTCAGGCTGTTTTTAACATCTTAGGCAATTTTCGAAGCATGATTTTAGAACATTTCATTAGGTCAGTTTCAATTCAGCACCGTTTTCAGAGGCAATTGCGAATGACACTCTTGTATCAAATTTCTGTCAGGTATTTTTTTTCCAGACATCTTTGGATCGACTTTTAAGTAGTTTTAGAAACAATTGCGATTGTTCTTTTAAGAGATATTGGTTAAAATGTCAAATAGTTTTTTTTACTAATTTTTAGGGACGTTTTTATTGCGTCTTTTGACTTAATTAGACAGATTTTTTTGATGTGATTTTGTACCTGTTGATGGGAGCGATTTTTTAAATTAGTTATGTCTGGCTGGTTTGAACGTTTTTTTGAGTTTCTTTCTTTTGTAGTGTTGTTCCGTAGACTTTTTTCAATTGATCTCAAAAAACAATTTTCGGTGAATATATACGGCCAAGTTATTGAAACGTAGTAAGGTATTTAGTTTCCTGAGATAGGTCTGATTCCTATGCTTATCTGGCAAAATTATTATTTTTCATATTTTTTAAGACGTTTTCGATAAATGATATCGTTCAGCATATATATGAAGATGTTCTTGTGTTTTTAAGGAAATGTGTCAATTCTTTTGTGGGAAATATTTTTGGAGGTTTGGGTTGGAGCTGAACTTACTTAAAATTTTCTAGCATCGACCGGCACGATCTTGGAAGATACATTGGTTTTTGAAAGAATTTTAAAGAAATTTTTTATTTATGGAATTTTTAATTATATGTAATAGAAACCACGCTAACGAGGCTTTTTTTTTCTATTTGGAATTTTGTTCTTTTTGTTGATTTATTACTTTTTTAAGACATTTCTACGCGTCTCATGTGACATTTAAAAATTTAGTTGAGCAGGTTTTTGATACAATATTTTTTTGCGGTTTTTTACAAATTTTCTCAAGACTTCTTATCTGTTTTTTAAGGCATATTTGGTACAATATTTGAAACAGTTTTTTAAGCATTTTCGAGCAATTTTGTCAGTAGTTCCAAATGATTAATATTGCTTATGATCTGTTGCGGTTGCTACCAAATATTTTTCTTGTGTATTAGGATAACCACAAACTTCTCTCGTAGAAAGATTGCGACTTTGACTAGAAAATAATAATAGTACCTACTATACTACTGTGTTCGGCACAGTTGCAAAAGACTGTTTTTTATATCTTTATGCGAATCCCGGAGTCCGGACCATATTTTTTTACCGATTTACCCCTCACAATCAGTTCGTTGCTGCCGTCGCTCGACACCATGCGCTATTCCCTAGATTAAACAAATCTTTGACTTCCTTGACACCCTGGCCCAGTAGTTCTTGATGGTTGAAGCAAGCGCTTGAAGAATCCAAGGCTATTGACATTCCATCTGTGCTTAACGGTTCGATCTGATCAGATGTTGTAGACCATGCATAATTTCCTCCAAAGGCCAAAGTATACCACCAGGAGAGGCTTGTTTTCTGCCGATTCTCGACTTATCTCAGTCATTATGGACACAGCAGAATTCTGACCTCAAGCCAACCTGACTCACGTGTTATTGAAAATTGGGTATAGACTGGATAGTTTTGTGACTGCATTCACTTATGATTGTTTGAGTAATGGCATTTTCCAAATCTAATCATCGGACAAGCTTTCCAAGTTTAGTCATCGAGCTCGAGCTACTTTCGTCCCACCCTGTGGTGTACCCATACCACATGCAACAGAAGACAAATACCATTGATCGACGATCGTCGTTGACGATCGTTGTTTGCCAGAGCAACAATTTGTAGACTTGATCTTCTGGCATGATCTCCGATAGCACTGATTGTGTATCCATGGTGGGTATACACAAATGCATAGGGGAGAGTTACCTTTATTAGACGACGGATATTATCTTGTACAGAGAAGAGCACGATGGTAATTGTTGCCGTGCCCATCTGCCGGCTATATGCACTTTAGCATAGTGTCAACTTTATAAAATCAGCAAATTTGGGATAACGAGAGCAAGTGTTGCCCTATCCACGGAACCTTTTGCCAGATTTGTCTTCATAATTGGGATTAAACATTTCGCGATCCAACTGCGATAAGTATCTTCGATTATGGTCTATTCTTCGCTGCAGATAGTGCGCACGGAAAGGCTATAGCTCGCCCTGTAAAATGCAGTCAACCCACCAACCCGATGCAATCGCAGCATTTCATTAGAGCTGTCCGGAAGATTTTCTAATTCACATTGTCACAGAGATCACGGACTGACTTGGATGTGGATACTGGATACTTCATGCTTCATGTGCATATTTTTTGTATTTTCTGTTTCTTTTTTGGGGTACATCAATTACAGCATTTGCTCGTCGTATATATACGAAGTCGGCGAATGCCCACACAGTTCATGAATGCAGTCCGGATTGATGAGAGAGTGAGAGGGAGGCGGAGAAACTACTTGAGCGGACTGTTCGGATTGTCCGCCTGTTTTGTTTTTGTTTTGATGAATTATGAAAAATGGCACACCTTGGGAGACAACAATTCATTTGGGTGCGTCAATTTGTCTTTTTGGAGTCGGAGTTGGAGTTGGAGCGACTGCCGAAGTCAAATTAAAATTATAATGCATGCAACTGGAGAGTCAGCCCTGTGTCTGTCTGTGTACGTATACGCTTGACAATTGATGTAATTTCTGTCCACGCAGGAAATGACTATGCGCAGACTGAACGAGAAGTAATCCAAGGCGAGGAATATATTACACGGCGAAGTTACATTTTATTTAAATGAGATATTCACAAATTGTAGGACACGTAGTGGAATGGCTAAATTGTTCCTTGGCCGATTCGGAGTACGAGTAATTGCGCTGCGATTTTGCCAATATTTTGCATATTTCAGGGACAATCGCAAGCGCGCAGTCTTTACGAATGTATCACGCTTCGGTATGAACCCATCATGGTGAAACCGAATGCGGTGTTGGAGTGGCTGCAGCGAATGATGACAGTTCGCCAAGAAGTACGTTGGTCGACGATTGGGCGATGAGAAGAATATTGTCCGCCTTGCTCTTCAAGTCGCTGTAAGTTTAAGTGTTCCAAGAGTTGGAGCTTTCTTAATCATATGCCTGCCGGTGGTTTTCAGCCTACCAAGGTGGTGTTCACCCAGAGAGCACAAATTCAAAGAAGTAAATGGCCAAGTTGGCGGTACGGACGAACTACTGTCGCTTCACTGTCGATTTGGAATAAGCTTTGACAACACTTTCGGGCCACGAACTATAAATATGCAGCAACAACAGCGAACTATATGTGAAATGGGAAACCACCGTGTCTGCTACCTGGCCATAAACAAACGAGCTGAAAACAGCGCCATCTAAGGTAGAGCATGAGCAAGAACTACTGAAACTGGGAACAAGGTTCTTTTATTTATCCGACTACACATAGTTGTAAGTAGCTCCAAAAAGCTGTCCTATGAGTGCGGTCAAACTGCAACAAACAAGAACCTGGGCACAAGTCGTTACGCCCTAGTTTGCGACGTGGGCGACCGCCTTTAAATGGCCGGACGGACATGCCTCTTGGTCTTAGCCTTACTTTTAAGCCCAATATGTTAAGGCGACTGCGCCGATAGCTTTTATATTCTTCAGTATTAACAGGTCAATGAAAACTTATGGTTTGATTGTATGTGACGTCAGGGCTATAAGATGGGGGTTGAGCGATACAGTCAGTTTACCCGAAGACAAACAGTCACCAGGCCACCTCCACCTAGACTTTCTCATACTCACGACGAAGCTATCAGTGGTTATAGGCGAGGGTCAACTGCTTCAGCCACCCTTTGTCTTTCCGGAAGCGAGCCGTTCATAACGTAATGTACCTTAAGCTGTATACGCGGTAGATAGAGGTCTATAATTTTAAGACCACTAACTCCTTTTACGTGAGATATCACAATGGACCTACAATTCTTGGTCTGAGTGAGTCTTTCAAGCCAGTCATCTTACCCAACCTAGCTTAATAAGTCCAGAAAGCTAGAGGGCCCATTTATAGAGTCCGCTGTTTTACTACTTATTAAAGAAACTCAGACAAAAGAATAAAAGGTATAGATCCATCAATTGATTTGAACAACTTTAGAAGCAGTTTACAGTATGAAACAATATCAGGTAACACCCATACAGCAATTAAAGGTTGAGCCTTAGAAACCACAGTTTCAATGAATGCCATAATGGGACAGGTTTTGACGAAAATGCCTCCACAAGAATATAAGGTTGTTATTTATTAGATTTGACAAATTCTACCTTGATTTGCTCTGCGACTTATGAGAGGGCTTTAAGTTTAAGATCAGCCCAACCAAAAATATATCATAATTAGATATTGAGGTGACTAACTTACTTTTAAGTGGCTCTACAGTCCAGGGTGGACCTGGTTTCCTGTTAAGCCTCCTCTTTCAAAGAATGTCAATACAAACGGGACTGAAAATCACTGGAACAGTTTTGCGATCGAAGCGACTAAAGAGGGGTTCATCCGCCTATGTTAAACGTCCATGATTCTGTGCAATAAAGCACGACTTAGAAAATGAATGTCCTATATAAAGAGTCTCTCCTTTGTGTTTCTCGAAAAGTCTTCGACAAGGCCGAAAATGACCTTCTTAGGCCGTATGAAAGTTAGTTCCAGCTACCTCCAGCTAACTTTCTTCCAAGCTTTAATTCCTTAGAGCCCATACGATTATGTGGACAGTATACGAGCTTAACAAACAAGTTGACAAGCTGTCAGATGTTCAATTAAATATGCTGTCTCTGAAGCTTGAAGAGTGCATTATACAATGTGGCCATCTTTTTCTATTAAAAAGTTAAACGACAGGCGATCAAACGAAACGAACAAGACGTGGGGCCAAAAAAACCGAAATAATACTACCTAGCATATGAATATAGCACTAGCTAGCTCCTAGCTATAAAATACTAAGAGGCTCATTTGATCTTTCAGCTTATAGCTCTTGCAACTTAACTTCTTTAGTGAATCACAGATGGATACTTTTCAACGATTGAAGATCTATTTTCTTTTAGTCGCCCCTAAAAATTCGTTAACAGAAGTTTAGTCAATAATTAGTTGTCAACTACTGCCAGCTCTTTCGAAACAAGACGCGGAACAAAGTTCAAGTGATTGAAGAACTCAAAGATACTGACAGACTTTTTTTTTTCATTAAGCGACACAAACGATCCAAATGGGCCAGCTACTTACATGAGCTATGTTTTAAGATTCATTTGCGGTCTTGAAGAGAATTAGGGTGCTGGTGGGCCTTTCATATTAGATGTATGCATACCTATTGAAATATATTGTTAACAACTTTTCGCTTGAAAATACCAGGCTTGTTTATAAAAACATGAAAAAGATAATTTGTCGTTTCAGACATCCCTCGAAATCGGGCAAAAGTATGATTGTTTTTTTGTTTAAAATTAAGACAGTTCTGATAAAAGCAAAAGGGCACATATTTGAAGTGACCATAAGGTTTGCTCCTTGCACGAATGATGAATACTTTTTGGAAGTTAGGGAAGTTCAATTGAAAAAGATTGAAAAGTTGGGTTTTTATTAAAAATTGGTAAAGATATCTGATACTTGCCACCTAAGCTAACCTAAATAAAAACCTTGGTCTAGCTTACTTTAGTATAGGCTGGACCATAGCCGCAGCGTACTGCGCTGTCGAACTTTTCATTGGATCCTATTCTTTGCGTCAGTTTTTTTTACTGCGTGCAAGAACCAGCTAACTCCATTTTTATGTTCATTGTTAAGATAACTAGGTTTTTTGCTTCGTTCAATCGATTTGCTTTAACTGCAATAAACAGGTAACTAGTTTTCGGACTTGCTGCCATCTATTGGGCTATGAAAAAAACAGACAAATAGAACAATGAAATTCAGTGCAAGAAGTAGAACATACTAAAAGTTTGCAGTCAAAACAAACACTGCTATAGCGACACATCAGCTAAAGACGGCAATAAATGAGCTTGTGGCTATACTGACAGTCAAGCTCCTGGAAGTACATCACCGACAAGCCGTTGAAATGGCAATACTGAATAAACGCTACCAAGGCCGGCTACACGCGTTCATCCTTAGTCTTTGGAACATATCGGAAAACCCTTAAGGAACCGTCACAAACAGCAAAAATACAACCCTTCTTCCAAGATGAATTGACGCTTCACCATGCAGCAAAGGTTACCGTATTCCCCAAAGACAATACCCTGATCATTAAAGCCGTCATGCCTCTTCCGGAGCCAACAAAATTTGATATTAAAATATATCCGATCGCCTCAAGACTGAACGAGAAGCGGGGCCTTATGATCGAGAGAATGGTAGATTATATAGCAGAGTCATAGGTTGCCAGTAATTCAAGCTCCACACGTGTTACCCGAAAGGACACCCTATTACAAGCGCTAAGTACATAGACCTGATGTCTCTTTTTTTAATGAAGCCTCCAGCTGTGAGTCTTCACTATTTTTGATTTTTACAGCAATTTGAGAATGAAAATGGTTCTGTAACTTTTACATTTAAATAAAAACAGATTCTATCAAACAAAATTTGATTTTCTGTTAACTTTTTTTTTAATTTCAAAATATTCCCAAATAAGTATTTATCAGTATTTGCAATAAAAAAAGGAGTCTGACCAACAGGTGATATGTTTTTTTGCAATTTTCTCAAAACTACGAAAACAAAGATAGGTGCTTCTTGCATTGAGGTGACGTTTAAAAGAATATTATTATATTATTTAAGAATATAGGGAAATAATATAAGCAATTAAATGGCGTTTCCATGCGGAAGAATATGCATCCATAGATCGAACTGGCCGAATTGTCATATTTTCGGGGTTCCGGTCAGCAAAATGGTTTATTATTTACATACCCATGACATTCACATTGTTTCTGAGTCAAGTCGTACTTACAGTGTTGTTCCACGCTATACAAAAGCTGTTTCTACCATTTTCTTAAACCACTTTTCTCATAGAGTCCTTTTCCTTCTATTGATTAAAGTTACTACACCATATTTCCATTGTGCACGACAAGGTTAAAAAGATTGCATGGAAGGCAACAATCGATTTTGATAACATCGCCGACTGTTTATTGTTGCATACGCTTATATGGGCCTCTCCTTGAGATATCTTTTCAATCATCCAAACAATGGTACATTTTGAGATTGACATTTTTTTCCCTCGCTTTCTCTTTGAAGATACAAATTCGGAGACACATCTGTGGAACACTCAAAGTGCCTACAGGTGCAGCAACCAGTGGTAGGCACGGCACGGCTACCTGGAGAGGACAATTTCCCCTTAGAAGATTATTGTCAAACTGCAAAGTGTTTATTTTTAATGAGCTGTTGTTAAACAAATTTGGCTAATCTCCTAACAATGTGCAAACAGAAAATTTGATAAACATCTCGGTGGGAAGTATCTTAGCAAATAAGGTCGAGAGTGTTTGTTTTTACAGTTCAATGGCGCATATTTTTGACATCTTTCGAAAAAGATTACATTCTTATTTAGGTATCTGCTGAAATGTGGGCGCAATCCTTTTCCGTATAGGTTGGGAAGAAGAACTACTTCCGGTAGCTGAGATGCACCAATTTCTGTTCGGTGAAATTGAAGTGTTCTGTCAAAATTTAACCTGAATACATTTTGCGAAGCCATTCCAGGCCCTTAGTATTAAAACGATGACTTGCCCAAAAATTGTACTTATTTAACCTCTAACCTACGTCCATAAGCACTCGACTTGCGGGACTTATACCTAAGCGTGAGTTCCGAGCGGACTGACGAAAAGGGAGATGGTAGTAATATGTCGGATGTGACTCTTATGTATTTAGAGCTCAAATCCCTCCGTCTGAGAAAAGGTCAAAATCATATATGGCGACTTTAACGTCAGAATATAGGCAAAGCGAACCGTTGGTATCCTTTGGTTGGACATTTGGTCAAAACACCCTAGATAACAGCACATCTGGCAACCGACTTAAGCTAATTGAGTTTGCTGCAAGCTATCAACAAACCGTCAGCCCAATTAACCACATTCCGATCGACGAAAACACGCCCCCGACGTCCGGACCTTTAAAGAGGCCAACATTGACTCGGGTCACTGTCCTAAAATGCAAAATGTACGGAAGTTCTGCCAGAAAGTTAAGATAACATGCCGGAGCAGCAAATATCTCATACAAAAACCTGTAGAGATAATGAAGGAATCAGTGTCGGTGCTGAAAAAAGGGAAAAAACTATTTTTACAGAACTTATAAAGTCGACGAACACCAGCATTCCCCTTTAGGCAGATATATAGACATCAATAGAAAAAAAAACTACTATAGCAATATCCGAGTTAAAGACCAACGAAGCTTCTGACCCTTACGCTTTATCCACAGTGGGTTTTAGAGCAGGTGGAGATCACTTTGTAGAGAGCATTAAAAGGCTTATAGTCAAGATCTTTTCAAATGAATGCATGCCTACAGAAATGAAACCATTTAAGCTGCGACAATTACAGGGGCATATCAACTTCTTTAACGTCGTACCTATAGAAGATCCTATCTGCCATATTGTATGAACCCCTAAGAACCTTCGTAAGCAACCTGATCGGCTCCTATTACAGCAGTTTTACTACTGATAAGTCCACCGCCGATCCATGATGCTGGTAAAAACCTAAGAAGTCGAAATCGATACGTACAACCTTCTAAGGTAAAAATTTTAATAAAGTCGCCTATGACAGCTTATACAGAGATGAGCTATACAGATCCGTCTGTGTAGGATGATGATGGAGCAAGCTAGTTGCTGCATCAAGGTAACGAACTCACAGGTTATTTAATGTAAAAAATGCAAAAAATGTCACTGTTGCGTTTGCTTGCATAGGAACGGAAACGGCAAGAATGGGCTTGGCGGTTAACGAGGGTAACATCGAGTATAAGCTGTCAATAAGAACGGACACCCAATGTAGATGAATCACCATTGACAGCTTCAATTTTGAAGTACCTAGTAACTGACTTTGTCTAAATAGAGAAAGACTTTTAGCAATAGGAGTTTCTTTGGGCTCAGAAGGCAATTGGGTAGTAGAGCCCCATCTTGATCAATTAAGAAAATTCCGTACAAGTTTCTGATAATCGCAGTTCTTCTTTGAGGCACTGAATCTTGGGTTTTGTCGAAATTAAGATTTTTCATAAAATTTGTCCGTCTCGTTTCAGTTGAAGGGTTTTGGAGAAGAAGATTCAGCGACGAACTATACGAGCTGTAGGTATAGCGATTGACTAATTTTTGAGATGGTTAGGTCGTGTAGGATATTTTTTCGTTCACGAAAGATTAAAGTCTCACTTAAACTGAAAAAGGGACCAATTTGAGCTCGGAGCCGGGAAACTTGAGAGGCTTTGACCCTGTAGAACTTGCGTAATCAATTGATCAAATTTCAAATCAAAAATTTAATACTACCTATACAAGAGTGGAACGTACTATACAAACTGCACATAAGGAAGGCTTACTCATTTTGCCCGAAAATTGTCAGAAACCTATCATAACAGAAATGCCGATATGTAAGCTGAGAATTTTGAGTGAAAATGTTTTTTAAGTGGTTTTCTCGTGACCATCAGTGCAAGTTAGAATGAAAGCAGAAGTGGACCTTGGACAACCTTGATGCTGAGGTTGATCTGAAAATGGACCAGCTCTGGCTGGAGGTTCTATAGCTGGCAAGACCGAAGATTGCATTTATGCTGATCGAAGGTGGGCTGCGTAACAAAACTTAAGATAAGGCTGTAGAAACTAGTACAAAGTAGTGTTCTCGTAACCTTTAAAAGTTATAACCGATTCTGTTTTGAGCTTGAAACGATTTCTGCCTAGGGAAGATTGAGCTAGAAAAGGTGATAGCAAGTCCACTTTGTGTGCTAAAAAATAACACACTAACTTACAAAACACGACTGCTCTCTATAGAGTACAATAGAAACTTGATCTAATCCTGACCCAGATTCCGAGTGAAAAGTGAATGCAAAGGTCAGAGATTCCATCCATATAAAGGTTAGATATAGACAACAAACATATCAGTCCACAGTATCACATACGGTAGCAAGCTTAAAAGACCGACCAACTCACCAACCCCAGTGAGCTCTAATTCGCCCAATTTATTGAATCAGTTCATTCTTTTAATCTCCGCATGACCACATCAACCTCTCCCAAAGACAGCAATCTTAAGATTGCATAAATCAACAACAGAAGACGAACAAAAAAAATAATCATTAAAATTACAAAAGATGTGGAAAGCACTTTAAAGAATCGCCCATCGAGGTCACACAAGACACACCGCTGTAAGGGTATAACAGCCAGTTCCCTCACCGCGTACAACAATCGACTATATCCAAAATACAAACCATACGCCTGATGGGGGTGTTTTAAGTTTGAGTACCCTTATTTTTGAGACCGCAAAACTTTCCTAATTGAGTTTTTATTCTGATAAGTAGGAGTACGTGTATCGCAAACGCAACGCAAAACGTCTTATCGAGATGAAAGAAAACCGAAAAACAACTCTAATGTGGAAGTTGGTGCGGTTCGCTCCTTGCACTGTCTGTCTGTCTGTCCATTCCTGGCGGATAGGTTATTTCAAAGCACTACTTATCAGATGGACATCACGTATTATTATCCGTGAGCCCACATTTTTTGTTCTCCTTTGTGTGTTTGGAAAATTATCGTTTTCTTCGAGCTCTTGTGCAGGTAGCGGTCATGGGTCACACGGCGGCACAGGGAATTAATCATATTTCACAGTTTTTCATTTAAGAAGGTAATCGAATCGGCATATCCTGACATTATATCACTCACATCCTATAAAAGTCTTTGGCTTCTCGGATAACGTTCGTATTCATTGCGGGACCAGGATATTCGATGCTTCCCGTCTTTTTATCGATCAGATGACAGAGCGTGGTGCACGTATACACGAGTAGGTACTTGAAGGCGGGTCCGAGAAGAACAATGTCCTCGGGGTATTCGTTTATATTCGAGTGCATTTTGTGTATTGAGATTTTATGTCATTGTTGTCGCCCGTTTTGCTGTTATCATGTAGATATCGAAGGTGCATTGTGAGGATGCTAAGGACAGACCTATTACCTTGGAAGCTAGTTTGAAATTTAAGTTGATTGGAATTTATTTTCTTTTCCTTTTTTTTTTGTGAGAAAGGAAGTTGCGACTTGAATAGGGGAATGTTTGGGGCGTGTAGGCAGTAGATGTGTGATGTTGTAGCTAGAGTGGCATAAACAAATTAGGTCAAGAAAGGCGGTGAAACGAGATGCGATGGATATTATACCGGCATTGTCCAACAGTTTAACATCACTCTTCTCTGGGGTTCAGGTCACTGCGATGCGTGTAAAGCATGACAAGTGGGCTATTGGCGAGGTGCATCCAGTATAGACAGTTCAACCTTTTCGGCGCCAAAAGAAAAACGCCTAAAGTAGCAATGAGCTTCATTAAAGAACAAACAATTTTTTTTGTAAAGATTACAATTTATACTTCTGCAGTACTCAAACGATTACGAATATTTGTTTTATGTAAATTGACAGCAGAAAATGTTGTTTCAACATTTCCAGAGGTACCTATTGTGGCGTGGAAGGTATCGTGTAACTTAAGTAGTGAAACAAGCCCTTAGTCACAGTTTGGTGAAACCAGGCCTTAGACAGTTTGGTGAAACCAGGCCTTAAAGTCACAAAACAAGTTCCACTCAAGTGTCACTTCCAATTGGAGACTGGAATCTGTCACCACTGAACCTTGTTCTAGAACCACTTAGAATTAGCTAGAAAGTTCTCGTCAGATGGCGGAGCGGGTATAAAAGGACAGCTTTTAGAAGAGGGCGAGACAGTTGATTTATAACAGTGATTGGTTAAAGTTCGAGATAGTAATAGTTTGTGAAGATAAATAAGTGAAAAGTAATAGAGTAAATTAAGTGATTGGTTTGAAACGTTGAAGAATTGTTTAAGTAATAGTGTTCTGGTACTTAATAAGTGAAATATTAGAATAGTCGATATAAGTGTAATAAAAGTGAATTTTATTAAAGAAGTTAAACGGAATAGTGTTTTATCTTTACGAAGCCCAGCCTGAATGTAACATTGGTGTCAGAAGTGGGATAAAACTTATTCTGTGCTAAGTGTCTAAGTGAAGTTAAAAAAAAAAAAAAAAAAAAAAAAAAAAAGTGAATTTGTGATTTTCTAAATTACAAGAGACAAACAAAATGGGTCGTGTATTGCTACATCTAAGCATACCCCAATTGAAAAGTGAACTAGAAAAGCGGAATCTCTCCACAGCTGGAGGGAAAAGTGACCTCATACTTCGTCTGCAGGAAGCTGTCCAAAACGAGGGAGAAGATCCGAAAACCATGCTATTCGACGTTGCAGAAGAACAAGTAAGTACAAGCGTTGATATTAGCGCTATGATGGAATTACTTCTTGCGAAGATGGAAGAACAGAAAAATTCTATGGAATCTAAGTTCGCAGAACAGAAGAATTCCCTACAAGAGCAGAAGAATTCCATGGAATTGAAGTTCGCAGAACAGAAGAATTCTCTAGAAGAACAGAAAAATTCTCTTGAAGAACAGACAAATTCCATTGTCGCCGCACAAAAAGATGCAGTGGAAGAATTTAAGAATGTTCTAGATGTAAAAATCGACGCGATTGATGAAAAATTAAACGAGCATGAAACAAAGTTTGAGGAAATTAACAAAACGTTTCAAAAGCACGAGACAAACATCGAGAACATAGCTAAAGAGCTCGGAACAAACATCAAGAATATAACTAAAGAGCTCGAAATAGTCAAGAAACAGAAGGCTCGGGAATATTCTGCTGACTGTCCAAGAAGGAAGGAGATGCAACCACCCGTTTTTGATGGTCAAACATCATGGCCTATTTATAAGAGACAGTTCGAAGCAGCTGCAACGACCAATGGATGGGACGACGAGGAAAAGTCGATTGCATTAACACTCGCATTACGAGGTACAGCTGCAGAATTGCTTCAAACTGTCTCAGCAGAAAAACAACGCGACTACGATGCATTGGTGAGGGCTATTGAGATGCGATTCGGTGACGACCATATGCAGCAAGTATATAGAGTGCAACTTCGCAGTCGAATCCAGAAGAGGGGAGAAACACTCCAGCAACTACAAGCTGATATCGAACGGCTAGCGCACTTGTCTTATCCCAATGCCGGCGAGGATCTCATCAATGAAATGGCTATTGAGGCATTTACACAAGCCATAGAGGACAGACAACTGCAGATGGCTCTACGAATGGCTGGAAAGAGAACTCTTCCTGAGGCACTGGCATTTGCCTTAACCATGAGAGCTGCTGACCAAGCATCTCAAGGATTTCACCGCGTGAGAGAAATGACATCCGTTGAATGCTCGTGCCAGAGAACAGAAGTAGTCGACCGTAACAGTTCTCGAAGGGGACCGATCCGTTGCTGGAACTGCAACAAAATTGGACATCTACAACGACAGTGCAGAGCCGAACGTAGACAGGGCAGTTGTCCACATTGCAGAGCTAGGAGCGAGGAGGCGTTTGAGCGTTCGGCGGATGGAACATCACAAAGCCATCAGTCGGGAAACGAGTAAGAACCAACTTCGCGGGGCAGAAGCTGGTTTCTGGAATCGACGCCCCCAGGACCACAATTCAGGTTTCCCAGACCAAACGATGTAATAGGAGCCTGACAGTGGAAGCCCATATCGGCCAGAAAAAGTATGTGGCTACAATCGATACAGGTGCCACCGCTTCCATAATCAGAAGGGACATCGTTCGCCAATCATGGCTGCACAACACCAGCAGCTACTGTCTGAAAACAGCAACTGGAGCAACAGCAAAGGTGTATGGTGAGGTACTCTTGACGATAAACCTTGCAGGAATAGTCTTCTCCCATGCATTCTTAGTGGCTGATATATGTGACGAATGCATCATCGGAATCGACTTTATGAAGACGCATGATATAGTGCTCGACATCGGTTCGCAAGTTATAAAGTACAAGAACGTCGAGATTCCGATGGTTTACGGGAACGAGAACGTCGCAGCTCTACGGACAGTTGTAAGTGAGGACGAAATATTACCACCTTCGTCAGAGACAGTCATTTGGACAAAGCTGGAAGGTGATCCTGGGAGCCACCGATTCTACCTAGTCGAGCCAGATCCAGAAAATTATTATCAGAGCTATATTGTCGGAAAGATGCTGGTTGAACCCAAAAACAACATGGTTCCCGTTCGTGTCCTCAATGTGGAACACAAAAGCGTGAAACTAAAGCAAGGAGAAGTGATTGGGAAGTGCTTACCGATTACTGCGGTCACAAAGTTATCCAATGCAAGTGATGTGAAACCGGTTAGACCAACGGAGATATCGGAAATGAAAAAGAATATACTCGGAGAGTGCGAGCTGGATCAGGAGCAGCGGTCCATGGCAGGTAGTTTAATCAACGAGTTCGCTGATATATTTGCTTCGCAGAACAGCGAGTATGGCCGAACACATCTCGTACAACACCGAATCGACACCGGAAATGCGAGACCGATTCGTCAGCCTCCCCGACGACTACCATTGGCTAAGCAGACGGATGTTGCAGAAATGGTGTCGACGATGGAAAAGGAAGGACTGATTGAAAGCTCAAAAAGTCCGTGGGCATCGCCGGTCGTCCTGGTCAAGAAGAAAGACGGAAGTACGAGATTCTGCGTGGACTATCGCCAACTCAACAACGTCACCAAGAAGGATAGCTACCCCCTGCCAAGAATTGACGACACCCTGGACACACTATCCGGAGCCAAATGGTTTTCGACTCTTGATCTGAAGAGTGGCTACTGGCAAGTGCAGATCCATCCAGAAGACCGCGAGAAAACAGCATTCACAGCAGGAAACGGGCTTTGGCAGTTTACAGTAATGCCATTTGGACTGTGCAATGCTCCAGCAACCTTTGAGCGTCTAATGGAGCGCGTTCTGCTGGGACTAACGTGGAAAACCTGTTTGGTCTACCTGGACGATGTCATCGTAGTAGGAAAAACATTTAACGAACATCGAGATAACCTTAAGGAGGTGTTCCAAAGGCTACGAAGTGCGCAACTAAAACTTAACCCGAAGAAGTGTTCGCTATTTAGACCAGAAGTGAAGTACCTCGGGCACATCATCTCTTCCAAAGGAGTCAAGACTGATCCGGAGAAGGTCGATGCAGTGAAAAACTGGCCGGTTCCCAAAGACAAACATCAACTGAGAAGTTTCCTGGGACTTGCGACCTATTACAGACGATTTGTAAAGGACTTTGCCAGGATCGCGAAGAGCTTGCATCAACTGACAGAAAAAGGAAAACAATTCAAATGGTCAGGTGAGTGCGAAAACAGCTTCAAGGAACTTAAGCAACAGTTGTGCAACGCCCCCATACTAGCGTACCCCACCCCTGGGAAAACATTTATTGTGGATGCAGACGCTAGTAATGTGGGAGTTGGAGCCGTCCTTTCCCAGGTGCATGATGGCCAAGAGAAAGTAATTTCCTACTTTAGCAAAGTTCTCTCAAAGCCAGAAAGGAACTACTGTGTTACCAGGCGCGAGCTCCTTGCTTTGGTACTGGCAACAAAACATTTCCATAAGTACCTTTATGGGCGAAAATTCATCCTCCGCACAGACCATGCGTCTTTAAAGTGGCTACTACACTTTAAGAATCCTGAAGGCCAAGTCGCAAGGTGGATCGAACGGCTGCAGATGTACGACTACGAAATACAACATCGAAAGGGAAGTCTTCACTCTAATGCAGACGCTCTCTCCCGTCGACCGTGCAAAGCAAATTGCAAACATTGCTTGCGACACGAAGAAAAAGATGTCGCGTCCGTTCAAAGGGTGAGAGGTATGCCAATTGGTGGCTGGAGTACGCGGGAAATACGGGAGGCTCAAATGGAAGATCCGGATATCGAACCCATTCTCGCCTGGAAGGAGCATGAGGGAAAACCAGACTGGCAGGAGATATCCAATAGGAGCCCCGAGCTGAAGGCATACTGGGCGCAGTGGGACTCCCTTTATGTACAAGACGGCATTCTAAAAAGAAGATGGGAAAGCCCGGATGGAAAGTCGTTCGTAATGCAGCTTGTTGTACCCAGGTCAAAGGTTATGGAGGTGCTCAGGGAATTGCATGATGGAGTGTCTGGAGGCCACTTGGGAATCAATAAAACGCTCGAAAAGGTGCGGGAACGCTTTTACTGGATTCATTCAAGGGAGGACGTTGAAACTTGGTGCAGGAAATGCGTTACATGTGCGGCCAGCAAAGGTCCGAGACTGAAAGTCCGTGGCAAAATGCATCAATACAATGTTGGAGCCCCTTTCGAAAGGATAGCAGTTGATATTGCGGGACCGTTTCCTGAAACAAACAATGGAAATCGTTACATCCTCGTTGTTATGGACTATTTCAGTAAGTGGCCTGAAGCATTTGCTATCCCAAATCAAGAAGCTAAAACCGTGGTGGAGCAAATCGTCAATAACTGGGTAAGCAGATTCGGTGTACCAATGGAACTGCATTCAGACCAAGGACGGAACTTCGAGTCGAAGATTTTCCAAGGAGTGTGCCAGTTACTCGGGATTCACAAGACAAGGACAACCCCGCTTCATCCACAATCAGATGGGATGGTGGAGCGCTTCAACAGGACACTGAATGAACACCTCTCTAAGGTCGTTGGCGAAGACCAGAGAGACTGGGATAAGCAGATTCCCATGTTTTTATTGGCTTATCGAGGAGCAGTGCATAACACCACAGGACATACTCCATCTGAAATCTTATTTGGTCGAACAGTCCGCCTACCTAGCGAGTTGATGTTTGGATATCCATGCGAAGAGCCCAAGAATGAGGAGGAATACGTTACAGACCTCAGGGATATCATCAGGGACGTGCATCGAGACACTAGGGATAAGATTAAGATAGCCAGTGACCGCATGAAAACGAGGTACGATACTAAAACGACAACTACAGGATTCCAGGAAGGAGATCTGGTATGGCTATACAACCCTCATCGAAGGAAAGGTTTATCGCCTAAGTTGCAACAAGACTGGGAAGGGCCCTATACAATCGTAAAGCGCATCAACGACGTTGTCTATCGCATCCAACGAGGAAGAGGCAAGCTGAAAGTCGTTCATGTGGATCGTCTTCATCGTTATAATGGTGAAAATGTTAACGAGTTTGTTCGGGACGAACAAGTTTAAGAGGGGGATATTGTGGCGTGGAAGGTATCGTGTAACTTAAGTAGTGAAACAAGCCCTTAGTCACAGTTTGGTGAAACCAGGCCTTAGACAGTTTGGTGAAACCAGGCCTTAAAGTCACAAAACAAGTTCCACTCAAGTGTCACTTCCAATTGGAGACTGGAATCTGTCACCACTGAACCTTGTTCTAGAACCACTTAGAATTAGCTAGAAAGTTCTCGTCAGATGGCGGAGCGGGTATAAAAGGACAGCTTTTAGAAGAGGGCGAGACAGTTGATTTATAACAGTGATTGGTTAAAGTTCGAGATAGTAATAGTTTGTGAAGATAAATAAGTGAAAAGTAATAGAGTAAATTAAGTGATTGGTTTGAAACGTTGAAGAATTGTTTAAGTAATAGTGTTCTGGTACTTAATAAGTGAAATATTAGAATAGTCGATATAAGTGTAATAAAAGTGAATTTTATTAAAGAAGTTAAACGGAATAGTGTTTTATCTTTACGAAGCCCAGCCTGAATGTAACACTATGATGCAATATTGAAAATAAAATCTTTTGAGATTGAATATGCGAAGTCTATGTCGACTGTTTTTACTCTTAAAACATTTTTCGAAAAACATATTACATAGGTACATCAGTTTTTTCACCAAATTAATCCCTTACTTTAGAGCAGATGGAAACGTAAGGGAAACGGAAGTGCGATGGACTTTCGATTCGCATTCTACATACGTAATAATGGAATTAATAGAAAACATTTTCGTTCAGTAGAAAAGTTTGTTTTAATTTGTTGGATTCAGAAAATCCAAAATCTTGAAATTATGTATTAATTTGAGGTAAAAAGTCTTGTACATATTTTAGAGCTGAAAAATATTTAAAAAAAATATATATCTTGTAATCTGGCATCACTGAGTCCGAGTTTAATACCGTAGCGAGCTAGAATTTTGTAAAACGAAATGCTGCTTAGAATCGGATGCGCTTTGAGATAGTAGAGTATGACAGTACCTACTGCCAAATAAGTATTTGGACAAATCTTCAACTATGAGAAAAAAAAACTTTGCGACTATATCCAACAGTCCCGAAATATGTATGTGTAAACACCGTGCGTGCGGTATGTGTGTGGCTTGATACACGTCATTGAGAAAAGAGGGAGTTGTAATAACCGTATTCTTAATATATTATGAAATACCAACAAATCGACAACAGCGCCACCTATCGGGTCCAAAACTATCCTATCTTTCTAGCTGCATGCAACCATGCACACATACAAAGTTTCATTGAGATCGGTTGAGTTTCTCAGAAAACGGACAACAGCGCCACCTATCGGGTCCAAAACTATCCTGTCTTTCTAGCTGCATACAACCATGCACACATACAAAGTTTCATTGAGATCGGTTGAGTTTCTCAGAAAAATCGACAACAGCGCCACCTATCGGGTCCAAAACTATCCTATCTTTCCAGCTGCATACAACCATGCACACATACAACGTTTCATTGGGATCGGTTGAGTTTCTCAGAAAAATCGACAACAGCGCCACCTATCGGGTCCAAAACTATCCTATCTTTCCAGCTGCATACAACCATGCACACATACAACGTTTCATTGGGATCGGTGACGGTGACGGTAACGGTAACAGTGACGGTGATGGTAACAGTGACGCGAGTTTATTGGTTTCTTTCCATCCAAAGTGCCCAACGCGCCGCGCCTAAAGAAGTAATAACTTCAAAAACATGCTTTATTTCAGCTCATAAATGTATGCAATTATAAAAACGTATGCAATGATAAAAACATATGCAAAAAACATATGCAATGATAAAATGTATGCAATGGCGCATTTCCGTTACAGAAAGTTAAATGTATGGAATTACTCCAACAGATTCCAACAGCGCGCAATATATATATGTATAAGTATATCCGTTACGCATATCCGTTGCATCAAGTCCTATGTTTGGAATTACTCTACCAGAATCCAATAACGCGCGCATAAATGTTTACACATCAAAAAAATCTGCAATGCGGATTTCTTTGGAAAAATCTTACTTCGCAAACATTTTTCGAGCTGAATATGACAATGATACAGGGAAAGCAAGTGTGCAAAAATTGTTGAAGTCATGGGTTAAAAAAAAAATTATGTATATTTTTCCGATTGCAGCTAAGTTGACAATCTACAAAATGTAGACAAATCTGCAATAATTGCAACGGTTTGGCTTATGGCTAAAAATTACAAATTCAGAGCAGAGTTTAAATTTCAAGTCTACTGCCTTTTTTCTTGTAGCTGCAATTTTTGTGAATGAATGGAAATATTATTGTTCATTTTACAAGAAAACCATCATATATTATAACAATGTAACTATCACAGCAAAAAACAAGCTTAATACGGATACAAGGCCCTTGATTATTATTTTTATCCCAAAATTTCCACACACTGAATTAATTAATTTGCATTAAAAAAAAAAAAAAAAAACGGCCAAGTGCGAGTGTCACTCGCGCACCGAAGGTTCCGTATTTGGCGAAAGTCCAACACATCAGATATTATTTGAAATCTATATCATTCAATCTTTCCGCTCTTCAAGAATTCATCACAATTTAGTTTAATTTAATTACTTAATATTTTTACTCTCAAAAATTACTCGCACATGAATCTCATTTTCTAATTATTACCTATAGTACCCAACCCACGCCAATTTTCCATTCTGTATGCGACCTGTCCCAATTAAAAACTATTGACTAAAAATATATTACTTTTATTTTGTTCTGTACTCCCCAAAAAAATGTATTATACTCCCCAACGAAATTAGCAGACGGGAACCCTGGTGGGGTTCTGTTTTTGATGGGGTCAATTGTGCACAACTGCGTAGTAGAGACTAAAACTTATGAGAGCAACGTATTTTACATGGTAAAATTATCTTTTTTGAAAATATCTTGTAAACTATTAACTTTTCGGCAAAACAGTATTCAGCACATATATAGATAAGAACATGATCTACAAAAAAGGAATTTAGGTATTTTTTTGTGAATCAAGAAATAAACCGTTTTTTGGGCGAATGAAAATATTTTTTTCACCAGATTACTAATTAATCCAAAACCAATCGATGTATTCCTTCCATTGGTATTTGTCGTTTAACTAGAGGTTATACCGGATGTTGTGTGTAAATTTTAGCCTCCTATGTCAATCGGTTCTTGAGATAGACCTGGTAACAAAATTGGCTTAGTGGGTTCGGACAGACAGACAGACAGACAGACAGACAGACGGAGAGACATCCGAGCGAAACTAATAAGGTTACGTTTTTTCCCTTTGGGTACGAAACCTTAAAAAACATTAAACAGCTCTTTAAAACATGTTTCTGGGTATAAACACTTGCGGATCTGTGCAACAATCGAACAATTAATTCAAAGTTCTAAGGTTGCCAAACGCGCTTGATAGTAGGAAGCAGGTCTACTCAAGCGTGGCGTTGAACTTGACGATATTAATGGTCTTAAGTCCACTCAAAGCCTGATGCTCTATTTTGTGTGGCAGGCTGGCAGCATTATGAACGCGTTTTTTCTACACAAAAAATCATATACAAATGTATGTCGCATCTACTATCTAACCATATCACAGAAAATTGTTGAATGTGAATGGTTCCTGACCAATGAAGTCAATATTATATATGACTAAATATCGCTGTTGGATACATATTGTTATTTTATGACAAAGCAATTTGATGTATGGACGGTGTATTACAAAAAAGAGAGTATGCTTCTGAACACACCGGAAGTTAAACTTCTTTCGCTAAATGTGGATACGTATCGTATGTTAACCCTAGAAGGCCAATGTTACCTACTGGTCTACCAATAATAAGCTAATCATTCATCGATTTGACGAACAAAAATTTTACTTGTAAGCTTTGTGCAATATATTTATGTTCTTATTTTTTCTTCTGAATCATTAGAAAGGTCAACCAAATGAAAAACAAAATTAACAATCATTCAAACACTTAATAAAAATACATTTCTTCTTTAGCAATATTTAATTG
This sequence comes from Cheilosia vernalis, assembly GCA_949126925.1. Classification (NCBI taxonomy): domain Eukaryota; kingdom Metazoa; phylum Arthropoda; class Insecta; order Diptera; family Syrphidae; genus Cheilosia; species Cheilosia vernalis. Next base: position 22,579,634 of record OX421360.1, read on the forward strand.
CTGATAACATTATGATAAAGACAAAACTATAAAAATAAAATCTGTGAAGTCGGAAATGACAAACAAAGAGAAATATATAGTTTAACTGCCGTTCACAACCGTCACCGATGCAGGTGAAGAGAGGCAGTAAGATTACAAATGCGACGTCGTCGAATCTACGAACATTATTTTTTATTGTTAAATGTAATTTTAAAACCAAAATCTGTATAGGTACTATTATAATCTTAATACACCGCAGTAGTTAAGTGTACCTACTCGTTCTTTTAAAAAGTGTTCATAACGCAATCCAATCTAAATTTTTGTATTTCTTTAATTTTTTTTTGCATTTTCTTTTCATGCACAGTTACAACTTAGATTTAATTTTATCAACTAATTTGGAGCATAGTGTTAGTTTATGAATTTTTAAGTCTCCGTTGCCTCACTATATTCTCACCAGTTCACTACCCAGTTCCAGCGTGCGCCAGTAGAAGTATTCGCTGCGAAAATTAGGTCGAATGAATGCTAACAAAAATAGTTTATATCTTGATAACAGCGCCACCTATCGGGTCTAAGACTATAATATTATTTAGGCTGAAACTAACCATATCCACACACCAAATTTCATTGAAATCGGTCGAATAGTTGAAAAAATCGACAATACCGTAGTACACCCTATACACACAAAAATTCACATGTGCTTATGCTTACTATGATTATTAATCATGAACCAATACATATATAAACATCGTGCGTCCATATAAACCTTGGCATTGAAGCTACCTTTCATGAAAAATTTACAGAAACAAAATCGGTTCACTTGTTACAGAGAACATCAGTTTTGAAAACAAAACAACCTATTTTTGTATATTTATAGATAGATAAAAAAATAATAGGTAATAAAATGAAAACATGTCAACCCTCTCCACGAAATCCTAAGACGTAGGTAGGTACTTCATATCAGAACATGAAAATGTTAATTGGAAAAAGAAATGCACGATTTAAGAAAAAAGTTATTGATCCAGTAAAAAAGTTCTCAAGGAAACATTTCATAAGTATTCAACAATAATTCTTTCTGGTACATATCTAAAATAACTGTGCAAGATTTCGCACACAAATTCTTACCTACCTATCTATTCATTCGCAATTCGTATTCAACACATCCTTTCTTTCATAAAGAACAATTATTCGTAATTTCAGAAATGAGTTATTGATTTAAGAAAATTGTTTCTGATTTCACATACCTATTTAATTAAGCAAACAGTTACTTGGGTCAATAAAACCTATGAACGGAATTAAGAGGAAAAATAAATGATTGTAAGAAAACAATTCTTGAGTCAAAACAGCTTATTAAACATTTGCTTTCTTAATTTAAGAATAGCTTTTCAATTTTGGTATTTTTTCTCCTTCTTGACTTATGCACAGAAAATGTTAAGAATCGTACGAATACCTACACGGAAAATATAGAGAAGACCGAATGTAATCACGAATACAACAGGCGACTGTTCTACGTCTAACAGTTTACGAACAAAATGTAGGTACACAGATACAAGGTGAAGTTTTGTATTGTATCTAACTTAAGGGTTAAATAAATTTGAACTTGGCCCACTGAATTAAGAGTAAGACTACCGACAGAAGGCTTTGACCATGCCGCACATGCTGTTCAAACAATACCTTGGTATTCAAATTTTTCTGTAAAGTTAGTTAATTTTTCTTTTTCTATACCAAACATACATGGGACTTCCCAGGCAAGCCTGTGTTTTTCTCACAAGCAATGCACCCACTTGTGGCCTGACCTATGGTAAGTAAAAATTGAGTTTCATAATTAAAAACGAGTATAAAAGATCGACAGTGTTATTAGGAAAAAAAAAAATGTGTTCACCCACAGGGCCCATCCCGCTAAAGCCTTGAAAATATCTGTACATGCTATTCTGCCACTAACTACACCACACTGAATCATATTCATTTACTCAACTTACTCGTCTTGCGATCCATCAATGGGCATCCGAAAAAGCCCGCACCGATGACTAATCTGCGCAATGGATTTGTGAATGGAACCATCGCAAAGTCGCGTCGTCGTCGTCGGCTTCGTCGTCGTCGGAAATGGGAGAATCCAGGTATGAGGTATAGGTAGGTACGTTTCCGAACTGTGTGGTCGGTTATTGATCTCTGGATACTCGTATCATATTCAGTGGTTCTTCTTCGCCTTTTGCACTGCTCTGTCCGTCATCATCGGGCTGCAATGGGGTTTGCCCCGAGTGCGTGGGCAGCCACCAGATGCAATTCTCTCCCTGTCGTAATTCATAATTCTCCGGCAATGAAAAATCTAGCGATTCAGTTTGAGACCGAATCGGAGTCGCAGAGACGGCTTCGGCTGTGGCTGTGCGCCTCCATCACTTTTGTGGATGTGTTCCAGTGTCCATTATGTGTTTAATGATCCGCAGTCAGCGAAGTGTATCTATGGTACAATGTACACACCTTTCATCAGATTCAGATGCTCGCCCATATATCCCGCCAACTCGTGGTTAATTGTGTTCGGCCCGATTCGGATTGCCTTCTGTGATTGTTACTGTGCCTGGGTATCGCTTAATGGTGCGCACACACTCCTCGGCGTCACAGATCACAGTCAGCGTCAGCATCTGAGTCGATGGTAGGTTTTCTTTGAATTTCCTATTTTGTTGCCTAAATGATAATGATGATGATGTAAGTGACAGAAGTGAGCAGTTAAAATGGACAAATAGGAAACTAAGCTGTCGCCGGTTGTAAAAAGATCTTCTGATGGTTGACAGATGACAGGTTTAGTATCAATTTATTCTCATGGTGGTCAGCTCTTTCTCAATATAAAATCGGATGGTGCTTAAATTATGACAAAGGGTGGTCAAAATGATTCAATATTTGTGTCACCTCTGACGATATTGCGTGGCTGGGTAGTTTTTATCTCTGCTTCAGTTGTATGTGTAGTGGACGACTGAGGCAGGTTTACCCCGAAAAAGGCAAATTACTCGTAGATCTGTTTGCGGAGATCATTCACTTGCAAAAGTTTGACAAACTTGTAAAGGTGTCCTATATCCTGTGACAAGTACTCGGTTTATCCGTTCATATAACAGCATTCTAAAATTGCAAGTATTGCTTCATTAGCGACAAAAAATAATAAAGCCTTTCATATCCTTTATAAAGATTAAATACAATTTATATATTTTCAACATCCGAATCCTATAATGGGTTCTAGTTTTTCAATGGTGGGTCCATATAGAAATAATTCTTTTTAAGGCTTTTAATAAAAATATATAACCCAGCTGCTCTAAAAGCTGTACCCACAGCATTTTACATTTTTAAAAATAGGTAGGTACCTACATGCTTTTTTTATAAAAAGAGGCAAATATATAAAAAGAATACTGCCGACTCCCGACTCGCGAGGCTGATAAATTGCTGGTAGCAAGAACAAGCTGCATTGAGTTTGTCAACCTCTCTGTTTTATTGACTTATTCGTGGTCTTCTGGCCAGTGTTATTAGGATTCTCTCTTCATTTATCCCACGAAGGTTAGTCATTTTTCCCTTTTTTCCCATTCCACAGTACTTAGATTCCCTTAAAAATCGAATTTTTGAAGTAAATTAATTATTATTAGGAAAACCAATTATTATATAAATTTCACCTTTAGTATTAAAATCGCAGATTTTTAACATTACTATGACTATTTTTGGTATTAGAACATTTTCATGAAAGACAATTCACATTAACAATTGAAATTGCTTCAAAAGTTTATAGTTTGAATGTGTTTTTCCTAAAAATCCCCCGATTTCGAGCTGTTTCCCTTTATCCCACGGAAGGCTTTTCAGACATCGAAAATCCCACAAAACGGGATAAATCCCACGATATAAGAACACTCACAAGAATAATAGTGGACAGATTATTTAAAGAAATGTTCAAATCTGCATCATGTACCTCACGTTTGTTAATAGTCATTAAAAAAAATATATATATATATATAAAATGTCCTTCTTCCTGGGTTTGGGAGCAAGCAGCCATAAAAGTTTGGCTTTCCGGGTTTATAAGGCAAAATCGTTAAACAAAAACATTGTCGCTCGCCCCGGAGATTATTTTCTCATACAATTTGGAAATAAAAAGGAGTTATATTATGTTGGACTGGTATTAGATGGATTAGATAATTTGTTTTTTTTATGAGCCTTTAGTGGAAGACGTTAAGCTTCCCAGTGCAAATGCCTGCAACCTCCAGATGCAAGGAGAAACTTTAATTTGTCGCAGATTTTGCTAGTCTTGATATTCGCTAAATTAATATTTATTTTTTTAAGTTTAATTTATAATAACTTATTACAACTTAATTTATGAACTATTCTGTATATTTTGTTATTTTTTTCTAAATATAATTATCTATGTGTTACGTTTTTAAGTGAATGTTTGTAGACTGGCAAATTGTCCTACCTATTGTCAAAACCTCTTAAGTCAATGTCAAATCCTCCTATAAAGTGGGACACTCTTATTATGTTTCTATTTCGTTTTCCCTCGAAATCATGAAAACCCCTTCGATTACACAATTGGAATATACACGATTTTAAAGTCAAATATAAGAGAACATTTTCGTACCCGGACAATTTTAGCGGTGCACTAAATTTTGGTTCAAAATGACGTATCATCTTTTATGTGTCAAAAACTCCTCGCCTTGCCCTACTGACAGTGGCGTAGCTATCATAGGGCCAGGCGGTGCAGTGCACCAGGGCCCCGAAGCTCAGGGGGCCCTCCAGCCTCAGCTTTGAAAAAAAAAATTAAAAGTTTAAAAAATTAAAAAAATTGAGCCTCGAGCCTGCTCACAAGATTTTTTTTTTTTTTCAATTTCTATTTTTTTTATTCAATCAACATCACCAATGATAAAACTCCTTATTTGACATTTTCAACACATGCGCCAAGCGTCCTCGATAAGCATGTGCTGTTTGTTTGTCTGTTATCGTTATTTCAGTTATATGGTATAGTTTGGATGAGTACGCCCGTATCACATTGGATCAGTTCACGTGCTTGACGGTCGTGAAATCGATTCGCCAATTCGGTTCTTTTTTGTTGGGCTTCCTGTAATCTATACTAAACATTGACAAGCAATATAGGAAAATCTCAGTAAGTACTCCGAATTTCTAAAATTTCGATAGTTCCGCAAAGCGGAAACAACGTCAAGAAAGAGAAGAAAGTAAAAAAAAAATTGCCCAAGCTAGATAGTTTTTTTACGAAACCGCTTCAACAGCCGAAATATCGGTGACAAGCGTTTATTTATTGATAGCGCCGACGCAGCTGTATTAATTAATAAAGTGACTCGAGTAGATCAGGGTCCAATAACTACCAATACTACCATCAATGCCCCTGCTGAAAATGACTACTTCGACGCTTCCGTGCAACCTACAGTTGTTAGAGGAATCATCCGTTTCTACATCTTCAAAAGTTCTTGAAATTTCAAATGACTTGGGAAAGTACATGAACACGAAACTGAGTGATAACGAAAAACGCCTGATTCTTGACAAGGGACTTTCGAAACCTCCGGGACCTTTTCCGAAGGACCCCCACCAAGACAACAGGAGCTTTTCAGAAACGTATTACGTTTCTACGTCACAATACGGTCTCTTAATTAATAAATATTCTATATTGCCATGTGTGTCGTTGTTTATTTACTCCCTTTTTCTTCCATTGAACACATGAAGATTTTGATAGAGACGACGTATGGATTTAGCCTACTAGGGATGATTCAACTCACTGTTTCCTATTCCTATTCCCTATCAATAATTTTGAAGGCCAATATAAGTTCAAACTACGCGGAAAGAGGGGAGGAGGGTCCGATTCTCTCCCCTGCACCAGGGCCCTTGTCCCCCTAGCTACGCCACTGCCTACTGACTAAAATTTTGTAGGTTCACTGGTCAATTTTTTAAAACCGTTCTTGTGGAATGATTTTTGAAGATCGGATGGCCCACCCTCGGTTACATATTTTTTGGACATGTGGATTCTTAAACTGAAGTGAGGACAAGTCAGCTCTTTAGAGACTTTTCAATCTATTGTTTTCCTCTAAATTAACCCTTTCTTGCGGGCTTTTATTTGACTTGGGTCAAATTGCACTTCAGCAATCGGAAGTGCTTCATATGATTGACAACAGTTTTTAGAAAGCGGGTGGATGCAATGCAACCAAATAAAGAAACCTCAAATTTTCGATTTATTCCTTTGCTTGCACAACAAGACCCATCGTTGTGCAAAATTCTAAGATGTTCGGAAGGGCTCCATTATTTTGAAGAGTCAGTGAGTCAGTTATGGTTTTTGGGATTTATTTTTGATTTTTGAAGCCTATATCTCAATATTAAAATTTGAGATTTGGTTCTTGATCAGCCTATCAAATATTCCGAATCTGACTTTTTTGCTGACTTTATTGGTACAGAAGATAGAGGGTGGTCGAAAATCGCCTGAGTTTGGCCCTGTAAATAGGGTGTAGTCCAGAACTTGGCTAGGCCCTACCGTGCCCTCTGATATCTTCAGTTAAAGCCATTTTTGAAACTCTCCCATTTCACAGGTTTTGTCCATATTTTAAAAGTCTAAAAAGTCTAAAAGATTCAGGTACTAACTAACTACACATCTGGCATCAGCCTTAGCAGCAACCCTGGCTACTTCTGCTTCATTCGACCGACTCGAAGCTCCGTAAGTGCAACTTTCCACTCTGTATGCGGCGTAGACGATTGTCCCGTTCCACTTTGGTGTTCACACGACACACTCACAACAACTTTCCGTGAGCCCCCTACACATACACCGCCGGAGGTATACTTGCTGACAGTGAAATCCGTAAAATATCTCCGGTGGCTGAGCACTAAGCACCTATGCGATCGGTTCCCAACATAATTCGCTAAATGTCATTAAACGAGATCATTGTCCGCGACGATAGTCGTTCGAGTTGTGCTGCTATCTGCTACTACTTACCATACACCAGATCCCACTTGAGCATGAGCACTTACTTCAATCAGCGTTAGGTATGTGTGTTGCATAGAAGACGCACGCCAGAGCAAGTCGATCCTATGCTCCAGATTGTGCGTACCCACTTGATTTGCCAATGACAAATGGTGTCAGGGAACAATTTTGACAAGATTAGCCAAAAAGATGGATTCGCCAGCGGCCCATCTTCGGTCCAATCGGCCCCAAACTACCAGCAGTGTGTTAGAGGTGCCCACCCGTTCCCCGTTCCGATCTACTTATCATTTAGTGTAATCGGAGTTATGATTTCCTCGCTGGGTCTGTACACCGCCAGTGTGGTTTTAATGATGGTGATCCCTTTATGGTTTCGCACCCACATGCGCCCATCGTGAGGGAGCAGACTCATAGTTCTGCCAACAAACGTGTCCAGTGGATTGGGTTGTTGCTGTTTTTTTTTTTTTCTGATTCCTCGTCGTGATCGCATTGTGCGCTATGGAGAAGTGGAAATCCCTTCGAGTTAGAGAAAGCGTCGTCGTCGTCGAGTTTGCTGCAACCGATGATGACGATGGACGGGCAATCGCTCAGAGTGTGTGGGCATTGCACAGCAAAGCCTACAATTGGAGCCTCGAATTAATGATATTTTATTGTTTCGATTTCAATTACTTATCGAGTGTGGCACACACATCCATACAAGAGGCGAACACATGGGCGAGAGCGGGCTTGGCAACTAGGTTGACGGCTGTGGTCTGGCCGTTAAAGGGAATGACTGATCAAGCATTATATTGGCGAGAGGAAGAGATGTGCCGAAGAAGTCAGTCTGCAAGTGAGTGTGTTTGTGACTGCACATCGACAAGGTGCGGCTTTGGGAAGATTTACCTTAAATTGGTGGGCTTCTCGCATATTGTTCCACATATGAATGAAGCACACCCGACTGTACATGAAGTCATCACAGTCGTTGCGGTGCGGACATGTGAGACTTAGGTGATGCTCCTAACTAACTTGTTTCAAACTAGTAGCAGAGTTGACTACCGTCCAAATTAGACAATCCATATTTCGTTGTCAGGCAGGATGAACTATACTGGAAGCAAGGACTTCCGTCCGCCTTTGTAAGATATAACAGATGTTTGGAGACAAGATTTAGTTGTTCAAAATAATCATTGTAAGTCGTATAAATGTGTAAAGAAGGTCCGGTCCAAAAGTTTCAGCGTCACGGTTAAAAATATGGGGGTGGTTTTTAATACCTCCGCAGCAGGTCTATGCAATTCAAGAAAAAATAGTTTTCAATGTTTTAACTTTATGAAACTTTTTCTGTAATATTTCTATATTTAAACTAGCTGATCCCGCGAACTTCGTTCCGCCCAAATTCGTTAATGTAATGGAAGTAATAATTTCGAGCATGCACAATGCACATGCTATTTTATGTAGACGCTTAAATACCACTGGCAAGTCGTTCTGAATAAGCGGAATCCGCTTAGGTTTGCAAAGTGCTTTATTTGGACAATGTCCATTATAATTCTAATTATGCAACTTTAGAAATAGCGCTTGATTTTATTTTTGAATGGGAGGTGCCACAAATCGTTTTCCTATACCGCTTATGTTTTGCAAATTACCACCTATAGTGTGGTAGGTATCCTGTCTTCCTATCGGGTCCAGAACTCAAGTAGAAATTGATGGTTATAGTGTAAGCGCTGTTCCTACATTTCAGACATATTTCCGTAACAGTAACAGTGTGTATAATGTATTTGGGAATGACTTGTAACCGAAATGTGATCGAATTTTAGTGACCTGTTAAATTGGTTTTCATGTGTTTGTAAGTTGGTTCGCAAGAAACAGAAAATGTGAAATAAAAATACTGATACCATTTTCAAACCTTCCCATGAATCATGTTTGTAATTATGACATCATGCCGGTCTGGATCGGTTTCAGGGTCTGGAACCTCGGCACATGTGATGTCGTCAACTTGGTCTGGTTGCATTCTTTCGACTAACCAAGTGAGAATGTTCGCATGAGGCAAGCCTCTTTTTTGCCATTCAATCGAATACATCCAACATCGAGTATAACAAAAGACACGATGCTTAACAATATAATACAATAGCGACAGACGAAATATTTGTAACTTTAACAGCCAAGAAGAAAACTAACCGCACCTATCAACTTGGTTGGTAAGCCTTTTCCCTTCTCTCTCTACACCGGTACCGAAGGTGTTATGGTACCTTTAAGTTGCCCTCCCCATAACCCTATTCACTAATGCGCAGAATACCACAATTGTTACTCGGTCATTTTTCGTAACAACCCCTACGTGCAAGCTCAAAACGCTCCACAACTCCTGTTGCCTGTCATCATTGTCCACGTCATCTTAATCACCCCTACATTTCAACTTACTCACACATACTTATGCAAGGATCCTGAAAATACATGTCAAACAAAAGTGATGGATTGAAAAACCATGAAATAAAACAAAGTATCTACTCCATTTCAAAAAGTTACTTAATGTAACATAGTAAACATAAACAAACTTTTTGGTTATATTTAAGAAAAAAATGTCAAAATTGTTGACAACAACAATTTGCTTGGAAAATAGTGAAAATAATTGACAACAACAATTGCTTTGAAAATACAAAATATTTTTTTTGTATTTGAAGTGTCACTACTCGATTTCTATCCAATTTATATTTTTTCAAAGTGCTTTTCCCCATGAAAAACGAAATGTGTGCCTTCAACGCCACCTGTTGAGAATTTTCCAACTTTTCTTTTTTTATAAACCATCCCTGGTTTGAGACGAATAAAACACACCAAAAATCATTGAAATCGGTTGAGCCGTTCGTGAGTTATAAAGTCACAACGCACTTGCAACAATTTTATATATATAGAGATTTAATAGTTTGTTCATTAAAATGCTCATTTCAATATGAATTTTATGAACTTTAAACTCGAAGGATTAAAATGGGTTGGGGTCGAAATTCTGGCGAGGTCAAAATTCTGCTTTCAAAATTCTGTTTTACAAAATTCTGCTTTCAAAATTCAGCTTTTCGAAATTCTGCTTTACAAAACTCTGCTTTACGAAATTCTGCTTTACAAAATTCTGAAAATAAAAAAATAATTTTTGAGACAATGGTAATTTGCGCAAATTATGAAATGTGTATGGGGGGGCATGCTGCCCCCCTGCAACCCCCCTGCTTGGATTTACTGTGGGATTACGGGGTGGGTGCGAGGTCTTTTACTTATATTTTTTGTTGAATTTTCAAATTGTTGGGCCCAAAATTCGAATTTCAGCACTCAAACTAGATAAAAATTTTCGAGATTTTAACCATTCTAGATTTTATTCGTTTTAGTAATCGTTGAAAAGTATTTGTTTTCTTTAAATTCGTAAATTGGAAAAAAACAGATTTGTTTAAGATACTGCCTGTCAGAATTTTAAAAAGCAGAATTTTGAAAAGCAAAATTTTGTTAGACAGAACAGAAAAAAATCAGAATTTTGAGAAGCAGAATTTTTGTGTTAAAAAGCAGAATTTTGCAAAGCAGAATATTGAAAGCAGAATTTCGACCCGCTCCCTTTAATTTTTTTTTTTTTTTTGTTTTTTTTCATTAGATATTCTAATCATAATAATTTATTATTGTTCCTTAAACTATTTTTACAAAATTATATTAAGATGAAAAGAATAGTTAGTGACATTTTTATTTAGTTATCTATTAAAATAGTGTTAAATGTCACTTCATAAATACAAATTCATAAATACAAATTCGTTTAATGGGGATTTGTCAAGTTCAGATTATTAAGAGTAGGTACATGAAAGAAAAAAATTGGAAGATACACACATTATCTACATTGCTTCGCAGAGTACGGACATCGTATATAGGACTTTGCATATAGCCAACCCTTAAAAAAATCAAATCTAAGGAAGTATTAAAATATAATAAGATTGAATATATTTTAACATTCTATGGGTTTACAAAAAGCAAAAGAAGTATTGAATTTGAGGTGGAAGTATTATATTTTAACATGGAGTTTATTTAATTCGAATACAAAATGTATTGACATTTTATTCTTATCAATATAAGTAAAAGTTTAATTTAAATACTTCTGCATTGAAACCCATCTCCATCCGTATTAAAATTTAATATTTCAGACATTTTTTGTAATAGCAGAACATTACTTAAAATTAATAAATATTTTATAAATTGTTTAATTTGGATATACGCAAAATATTAAATTCTAATATTTTCCTGGCGTGGACCTATATACAACCCCAAAAATATTAAATTTAACGCCAGGATTTTTAACCGTGATGTTTCCAGAGGGTTTTGGAGAAGTTATATCCAAAACCTGACAAGGTGGGCAGGGCTGCCAAAGTGCCAAAAGACATGGGGCTATACGTCAGTCAGTTAGTATAGGATGCTTAAGTGGACCCTCCAAAACTGTCGATCTTCTGCCATCGGTTTAAAATCATCAGGGACAATCCCGACCAGATACTAGCTGGAGAAGAAATTTCAGACTTATTTTGACCATCATACATTCTGGGTTCACAATAGCGTGTCAGGGTTTTCTTAGGATGCCTTGGAATCTAAATTTGAGATCAAATCAGCGAATCTTGGATCGAAGAAATAGACTGCTCGACTTTAAGTATCTCACTTACTTTTCCATTCAATCTCCTTACACAAAGTGTACAAACTCTGCTCCTGTATATTGGACTTCGTTAGAGATTGATTTCGTAGACTGTTGCAATAAGTACTTATACAGTACTCCCCGGATAAAAGCACATGCTCTTGGGAAAAAAATTACAGTGCTTATATCCGGGTTTTCAATGAAATTCCTATTAAACGGGGACCTTTGTAATCCATAGGATGACGTTTTTGAGTCCCAACACTGACTGGGGCTTTGAAAAGGGTTTTACTATTAAGAGGGTTGCTTATATCCGGGGAGTACTGTATACGGACTGGTTGTTACAACGCCACCTTGGCGAAGAACATTTTGAGTTCAGCGCCCTGAGGATAGGTATCTTTCTCTTCGATGATGAGAGACAGACAGAGCTTTGTCGGACACTCGATATGGCCGTCTGATGGAAGTTTGTTTGCTTTAAAAATGAAATCACATAGCTCCTGACGCGCACAGGGTTAGTCTGTATAGACCGCGTGAAGTTGCATTTTGCATTAGGAAAATTGGTTACCTTATAGAGCGTTTTGTCAATTAATTGGAAGCGGAGCCTACGTTTTTCCTACAGTCATAGGAAGAGTCATAAATTGCAACCTCAAATGAATAGTATGAAACCGATTGGAACGGATTTAGTTGAGAGACCTCAGAGCGCAACAGATTTTGAGGCGCAACATTAGCAATCAACGCTGAAGTAACCAATGACTCTAACCCAGTCTTACTTCCTTATACCTGCCTACAAACAGAATTCAAGACTCGGTGGACTTAATAAACTAGAATGAGATTGTAACCCAAAAAATGTCTTTGTTAAAAAACGAAACTCGCATTGACAAAGCGGTGAATGAAAGACATTTCAGATAAAATGTGCGAAAATCTTATCACATAATCCAATTTCCTTTGAAGAATCCAACCTTCCAATTATCACAGCTGTTGAGTCATATTACATCGGAGACTACTCGCAATATACCTACCTGAGCCTGAGGAGTTCATCGCAAAGACCCAGGCGATCTGAGCACCCTCAAGTGCTCTGCAGTTTTTTAAGGCGATCACATGATAACTATCTCCGATGCGAAACCCATCCTGACCGGACTTCAATCTCATATCTGTATGCAGGAACCATCTAAAGACTTTGGCTCATCTTTTTGCCAGGCAATGCAGTCGCCCTTCTAATTGTCCACTATCGGCGCTGGGGGGAGATAAAAAGATACTGATCTGTCATTCCCTTGTACATTCTGTTGCATTCATATCAAAACAAAACAGCAAAACGAAGAGGAAAAACCTTTTGAAGGCGCGCATCAAAACAAAAGGAATCGAATCTATACGAAATCACCTTTCTAACCTCACGAAAACATCAAAAATGTTAAATACTTATAGAGGCTGCTGCTGCGGAGACCCCCAAACGGAATGCCAAATCTAACAAGGCAAACCGAACACCCTGTGCTGCGGGACGACGGCAGAAGCAGTCCATACACCTCGCGAGAGAGAAGAATACCACTCGAGATTTTCCCGAAGTCAATTCACATCACATTTTGATATCTAAGTGCAAATATAGACTTTCGGTACTTATCCGCAGCGAGATAGTGCGCCAGGTGAGGAAACCCTCGATGCAGCACACCAGTCAACCTGCGCGATGCTATCGTATCGAACACTGCAGACACTATGGCCTTTGCAGGCATCTCGTCGCTCGTCGGCGTTGTAGTCGTCGTCTCCTCGCGCTCTCTTGCTCCCTGGGTGGGTTGATCGTGGTATTCGAGGTATGACTTCTTCGATCAGTTCGCCTGTATGTCATGCAGCGAGGTGCTCATAACTACAAGCTACACACAGTAACAAGTGATCAACTTGGGCTAAGCCGCAGGTTAGGTGGTTTTATGCGAGCAGATAAGTCATTTAAGCGCCATCCGGTTGAGTATGTAGTAATTCTAAACGGCCCAGTCGAGTGTGAAGTGCGCCTCGAGAGGATTCGCTGTTTCATTCGGAATGATGTCGAATTTTAATTTCGATTCTCACGACATATATGGGCGCGTAAGGTACGACTTGGAGAATTCGTGCCGGCCATTGTTGACCATCAGGAAGATATTTTGACGTCTGCACCCCACCACCGTCGCGTCGTCAGGAGAATCAATAGAACTTGAATTCATTTTACGGGTGACAGCTATATTTCAGTAGGCAGGGAGGGATAGAACTCTAATCTAACTACCAAGTTATTGCCCAAGTATTGCAGGAATATTTTCAGTAAAAGTTGTCACACCAAGCACCGTAACCAAAATAGCCGCATTTCCCCGCCACAAGTTTGTAGTATTTGTGTTCTACTAAGGGGTTTTTCTTGTTAAATAATAGTTTTCATAACTCTGTTTCAACGAAATCATTAAGCTGAAGCTCTAGTAACAGGCTGAGTAAGGAGTGTTAAGCGCTTATTGTACTATTTTATAAAGCTCTTATAAGTTACAAGATTTTTGGGTAAAAGGACGGTATAAGGAGTTCCTGTTTTCTAATCTGGCAGGGCATGTTATTATTTTTGACTGAAATATATTAGTAACCCTGGTTTCTATGATTTAGGACCGATATCTTTGCAAGATATATATGTACGGTTTTAGAGATTTGTTTTTGAATTTGCATTAGCAGTTATAAACCGGATATGCCGATGTAGACGTTTGTGGGTGTGCAAATGGAGTGGGAGTTCCTGTTTGTGTAAGCTCCAAGTGGGTGGAATTATTTTAAGGTGCTTAAATTTAATAATAATAATAATAATAATTTTTGGCGCAACAGGTCCGTAGGGACCCTAGGCCTAGCTTCTCACAACAATTCGTTTTGTATGAGTTTTCATTTTTGGAACGAATGGAAGGGATCTACATTTTTATGCCGATTCCAAACGGCTAATTGAGAAGCTCTTTCATGACAATTATACTCTCGGATGTTTGTCAGACGTTTGCGAGAGGTGGCGCAGTGAAAAAACCCTGAGATGGAAATTGGGTTTTTGCGGGATACGGTTGAAAAAAGATGTGGGTAATAATAATGATTTTTAATTTTTTTTAAAGAAAGTGCTCAATTAAATTATAAAAAAGATATATGAACACTGATCGGCCTTTTGGGTAGTCATTTTTGAGAAATAATTAAAAAAACTCATTTGTTGGATTTTTTTTTTTTAAAATAACTATATCTAAGCATGAGATCTTATTTAGAACACTTCTGTTGTCCTTACTATGTATTTTGATTAAAATCGCTAAAGCGGTTTTTGTAAAATTTGTCAGAACAAAACAGTAACAAATATTCAAATGTTTAGCTTGAAAAATACTATTGCTTAACTATTTAGCTGAAAACCGATTAGAAGTTAATGCTAAAGATGTAAGCATTACTTCCTTTTTAGAGTTTTTTTTTTCGAAATCGAAGATGTGGTTTTCGAGATATGAGCAGTTTTTGGTGATTCCAGTTGAAAATTAAGGACGCAATAATTTTGAAAACATCAATTTGACTCTAAGTTTGCATTAGGGTCAAAATCTTTATTGCCGTTTTAAGGTAGACTAAACAAAACTAAATTTTTGCAAAATTGTTAGAGGGTTTTTCAACAGGGACGCTACAAAAGAAGAGCGACAGGGACAGTAAACGACGCCGAATTTCTTGCCGCTCGTTTGACATTTCTCTTCAGTAAGGTTTGCCGTTTCATGATGGAAAGATATACGAGCCAACAACGAGTCGAAATTATTAAAATTTACTACCGAAATTCGGAGTCAGTGGCCTCAACGTTAAGAGCGCTACGTTCTTCAGCGATGAGGCTCATTTCTGGCTGAATGGCTTCGTCAATAAACAAAATATGCGGTATTGGTCAGGCAGCAATCCACACGTAATCCTTGAGTCATCATTGCATCCGGAAAAAATTACGGTTTGGTGTGGTGTATGGGTCGGCGGCGTCATTGGGCCGTACTTCTTCCGTGATGGTCATGACCGGCACGTTACTGTGAATGGGAATCGCTACCGTTCAATGATAACCGAATATTTTTGGCCACAATTGGATGATATGGACTTAGAGGACATGATATCCAAAACCGTTTTTGTTTTATTTAAAAAAACTTTTGTAGCGCTCTTATTGAAAAACCCTTTATTTTCAAAAATCCATTACAGAGAAAAACTGGGTTTGCTATAAATATGTCAAATTTCAAAAGTAGGTACCGTTATTCGAATTTTGAGCCAAAAACTGGGTACGCAGTCATGACAATCTCACCTGCTTAAGCTTAAATATCAATTTTGGTCGAAATCGTTACAGCCGTTTTCGATCAAATCAAAGTGGTACGAACATTTTGTTTGCTAAGTACCACTATATTGAGGGTACCTTGCGAAAGAAAAAAAACGGTTCCGAACTGTAAGCCCACCAACTCCAAATCCGAAGTTTGAACTAAATCCGGGGTGCCGTTTAGGCTGTAGGCCCATGGAAGGACGGACAGACAGATAGAACTTTGCGACCCACTTTTTTGAGTGACTCTACCATCGTAATGTCAGAATTGATTAACATCTCGAGCTCGAAATTTTCTACGAAAGCAATATCTTTCTCTCACAACGTAATGGAGAAAGTTAAAAATCACTGTTGTTATTATGTTGCACAGCAATTGTGAGTACTAGAAATCTTCTGAAAGAGCTTCTCAATTCAGACTCGACATGAAGTGGAGGTCACACAAAACGAATGGTTCAAAGAATGATCGTCAGAAGCTGGGCTTTAGAGTACATATGCGGACCTGTTGCGCCAGCTATCTATTTGACGAAAAGTGCCTCGATCAAAGGCAATCTAAGTGCTGTAAAATGGAATTGTTTGTACCTTCCTGTACGAACTACATACTTGCTGTTCCAAATTACAAACTTCAGTCATAAGGCACACAGCTCTTAGTACAAGCGATATACCTTTGCAATGGCAAAATGACGAATGTTTCAAAGGCATCGGGACATTGCACCGAAATACCGCCTATGATCTGCAACGCTTTGCTTAAGTTTTTCTCGACTCCCCCAAAACCCCAAACATCCGATTTCACGATCTTCAGCCAAGCGTCACCTAGTGACCCCGTTCAAGTGTAAACAGTCTTATCTGCGCTCATACTTCCAGGTG
The DNA here is from genome assembly GCA_949126925.1 of Cheilosia vernalis. NCBI lineage: Eukaryota > Metazoa > Arthropoda > Insecta > Diptera > Syrphidae > Cheilosia > Cheilosia vernalis. Next base: position 22,596,293 of record OX421360.1, read on the forward strand.
CGATTGTAATTTAATTGTCAATTAAGACTTTTACTTTTAGCTCTATACACTCTACTGTAGAAACGTTCCTAAATATCCGCACAACCTGTCGGTAGGTACAATCCTCCCGCAAACAGTTTCTGTCATAACAGCACTTATCCTCCACTTGTGTCCAAAACAGACAAACAGCAAAAACGAAGAAGAAAGCCACACGAATCGCACATAACCATCGAATGCTGTGTGTTGCAAAAGGACTTCAGCTATCATTAAAGAGCAACATTAGCGAGACCACGATCTGGTATTGGAACCTTCACTCGGCGATGCCTACTCCAAGTCGTCGCGCATCATATCATTGGCGTTCGTCCAACGCCGACGCCACCGCACTGATCTACAAACTTGATCTTCAACCAGAATTAGGAAAGTGGATTTCTGTTATTCTGCCGTGGCTATCGGCTGGCACTATATGGCGTTCGAGACGCCGCCGCCGCCGCCGCCGTCGCTGCACGCCACGAGGTTGAACACAACAAGCCCGCCAGACATATGGACAATTTTATTGATTAATGACTCATAATTAGAGACGTTAGATGCTCCAGTCATATTTCTTCATCTTCATTACAAAATCTGAAGCACGGCGAACTGCGAACACGGAACTTGTCCAAGTGAACAGGTTGCCTTGCAATGCGAGTGCGCGACATGCATTTCATCCTGTTAATTCCATTCATGTGTGCGCGGACCAACTCTTGCTCTGTGCGATATGTTGGTCGTGGTCCGTGTGTGCTATGCGCACCGGAAAATTCATTTCGAAATACCATAGAGAGTAAATCATACCACAGCAACGTGTTAAATCAATTTAAATACTTACATGTGTGTTATTGTCCTGTAATTGCATGGATGAGGACGTGAGGGTCATCCACTATAGCTGATCCTATAAAGGAAGTGAGTTTCGTAGTGGATAGATAATTGTTTTGATTATTTATGTGGTTGGTAGGTATAGAGAACGGCTTTTCAGGTGAATCGTCCTTGCTGAGGTTATCTAACCGACAAAGACTTGGACCGGAACTTGCAAAGGTAACTTCGAAAAAAGCAGAGTGCGTATTGCCTTTTTATGTATACCTATACTTTGGTGAAAATTCAGCTCCTACATGTGTCCACTAAGACCGATGGAGGGAAACCAACAATGTGACACTATGGTGGGCAATTTTGTGTACGACATCTAGCCAACAACAAAGTTGTCCTTTCTCGTCTGTTGCAAGCGTTTAATCGTGATCAAACTGGTGCTGGTCAGAGTGTGCACAATTCCAAATTATCCGCAGTTGCACAACTTCCTACAGATGGCAGCGCGGACGGAGAACATAAATCTTGCAAATTGTTGCATAAATCGGTGGTGGCGACGATATTCTAAGACCAACAGTTTGTAACATTATATCCAGTTCAATGTTACTACAACTGTCAGTGTCACTGTGTATACCACTCCAGGAATATGGGCCCTGAATTGCAAGCGAAAATAAAACGCGATTGGTAGGCATTAGTAGGCAAGTGCCAAAATGCAGGGCGATATACAAATTTGGTTTAACTTCGGCCTTGCTAAGCATGAATATGTGAAACCTAAAAAGGTATATATTCGAGGCGGGTCCAAAAGTGTCCAAAAGTCCAAACTTTTGGGATATCTTTCATTTAGCTGCTCAGTCAGAATTTTGAGTTGAGAAAAACGATAGAGAACGTTTAACGTCGATATCCTACAGCTTCAGGGGGCCCAAGAAGTCTCGAAGTGTGCACCTTTAGAGGTAGGCTTGACATCGGCAAGAAAGAGTTTCTTCCACCCGCTTACAACCACTCCAAGCTGATTGGAAACCTTTAATAGAAAATCACTCTTGACGTAAACTTTTTTATTTTTATTTTTTTTGGGGGTTCGCTCGCTGGAAGGGAACATCATCGAAAGACATTGCAGAGCTAGAACGCGATTTATGCTTCTCCAATAGTGAGGGACTTTAACCCATCTAAAGACCTCCCTGGGTGACTGACTTCCGTTATCCCCAATGTGATTGCGCCTAGTTCGACTAATGGCAATTTATTTTTGAACTGATTGACTATTTAAAAAGAAGAAGCCACTGGTTGTCGGATTGCTGAGCTTTGTTGGTACAAAATGTAACCTAATTTCTTTTCTTAGCTAATATTTATAGATCTAGCGGTCTTATGCGCCTTAATCTCCTGATTACACACTCAGAAATTGTAACATTAACCGAGTGAAATTTTTGCTCGTTTAAAAAAATGGGTTAAAATTAACTAAGCCTCTGTAGACAATAAATGTTGAAAACTAGAGAGTTAAAAAGGCTAAATCAGTCAGTTGACAATAACACACATTATCAGTTGGTATCAACCATGTTACTCTGTTGTTATTAGTTAGTTTGTTATTTACGACAGAGAAAATTTGGAAAGGAAATTGATAAATCGGTTATTTTTAACCGAGTCTCGTTAAACAAGTTGACTCGGTTATTTTTAATCCACTAACTCTGTAGGAGCTATATTAACAGTAGTACTTGGTTGTTTTTAACCAAAAGTTGATTGATTTTAAATAAGTGAATTTTCGGTGTGCATTGTCTCCATTTAATAATTTGGGTATTTTTAAGGTAACGTATGGTTGAGAAGCATACGTACATTTGAGCTACTTTTTTAACATTGTCTCAAACCATTTCAATATTTTTTAGTCTCTGGTCTTAAAGTTACGTATGTACCAAGATCCAAGGTGCATTGACAATGTTTCTTAGTACTTTATTTTGAAATACTGTTTATCGCCATTTGAAGCTTATTTGTCGCTATTTCGACAGTTGCTCCCATAACAAGTACAGCAGTGCCATCTGCAAATGTTGCTGTAGTAGTTTCTCGACTAACAGGCAGATCGCTAGTGAATAATAGGTATAGCACTGGACCTAGAACACTGCCTTGCGGTACACCAGTTCTGATTTCTCTTAGCATTAATTACTCTGTCTCTTGTTCAATTCTAAACAATCGATCTGACATTAATGACTCCAGAATTGTCGAATACTGCATCGGCAGTTGGTTTTGTAGTTTGTGGATCAATCCATTATGCCATACTTTATCGAAAGCTTGTGCAGTATCAAGAAATATTATATAAAATTTAAATTAAAAAAAGGCCGCAGGGTTTGATTTACTTAGGTACAGGGGAGATCTTAAAACAATATCTACAGAAAGGTCAACAAAAAAAAAATCCTGCAAAAACCCACATTCGAACTTAGGTTTTTTTTCCGATGCACCACCTCTCGCGAACGTCTGACAAACTTCCGAGAGTATAACTGTCTTGAAACAGCTTCTCAATTAGCCGTTTGGAATCGGCATTAAATTGTATATCCCTTCCATTCGTTTTTCTTAATTTTCTTTATTGTTTTAGGAGTTGCTGCCCATGCAGCTTTTTGTATGTTCAGTGTTAGTATTTGCACTGCTTTCCACTGCTAATGATAGTTGGTTACTTACTTCAAACTTCTGTCGAGAGTAATTCCAATCAGTCAGTCTATAAATAAGTTTTGGACTTTGATCTTTTATCATTATTTTATCGCCAAGTGTAAAAAGTACTGAGGAGTGATCTGATTGAAGATCAGGGACTTCTTCCACATTTATTTTATTTGAAGGTATATTTCTGTCAACTTGCCATCAAAAGTGAGTTTTGCTAAACGCAACTGCAACCAATTTCCCGGGTCCAACAGTTTATGTTGCAGACTAAGACCAGAGCTGCCAGCAAGCTCTAAAAGCTTTAGAACTCGAGGAATCGCAACACCACAGACTGAAGAGAAAAGAAGACAACCGGTGAAAATCCACAAAGGGCGCCAAAATGGGCATACGAATACAGAAGATGTACTAATTCGACTTCAAAGTCACAGATTTTGCCTGCATCGCTCTGCTCCACCGTTACCTAGACTCGACACCGAGATCAATCTGAGAATCGCTGCTATCAATCGATACTAGTTTGAACCAAGACGATACCGCTGAAATTGAGCCCGACTTCTTTTAAAAAAGTGGTGTTGTTAAACGAAACCTTAGCTAAGCTTGCACTTTGTCAAATGCGAACTAAAGCCTCTTGGTAAAAGGTTCTACAATCCAGAGTGGAATCGAAGCTTTCAAAACCTTAGAGATAGATTCAAGGCCTCGTCGGACTGGCTTATGGTTGCCCAAAGGAGTCTCGTATCCCAGATATCACAGCCAAGAAATTATTTGCTTTTTGAAAAATTCTACTCAATATAGAAGAAGAATAGGAAGCTGCTTACAGCTTCACTGACGTTTGGCAATGTAAAGAGGCTATCAACTATTCGATGAATCTACCTTCTTCAGGTAAGGCTAAGGACTGCTCAATGATTCTTTCAGATATCCTTTGCATCCTCTTCATCAATTCAGCTCCTGCAGAGGATCCCTACATCAAATAGTTATTTATTACAACAGGGTTGGCTTAAGGCCGTATATAACAAAAAGTTGGTCCGTATATATACCCTAGGCCCAGCTTCTGACAACCATTAGTATTGCCTTACATTTTAATTCTTTGCGACGAAGAAAAAAAGAGACCTATACAATTTTAGGCCGCTTCCGAGCTGCTGCGAGAAGAACCTCTTTTATGGCAGTTATAACTATTTCCGGGTGTTTGACAGTCATTCGCGAGAGCTGGTGCAGTGAAAAAAAATGTATTTTTCATGTTTCTCCAGGGATTAAACCAAAGAACAGTAGTCCAACACAATAACCACCGCTCCAGTGCGACCTAGTAACTCTACGCAACTGTCTAAAAAGGTCGACAGGGTCTTTCGACATCTACATATTGCATTGAAGAAGCTGTATTACAGTTTACAGAGATCAGGTTCCACTGTTGCCCCTCAGCGTCTTGCAGATAGCCTTTCACCATGCGTAAGAGATAGCTCTGAACAGACATGCCTTTCTTGAACAGTCTATACATCTGGGTTGAGAAGAGGGCCGTGCTTTTTGTCATGTAATTTCGCCAAAGCGGAAGTCTAGATCAAATAATTAACTAACTCTTGGCCTTTTTAGGAAATACAGTTCCACCCCACTTAAAGCTCCAAGCGAGAACTTCCATTTCTATGGAATGCAGGAATTTGCGACTCATAAGTCTTATTGATTTACTGAAATCAATCTATCCCAGCTTTCGAAGTCCCTACTTCGTCACATTCCAATCGCGGAGTGTCAGTTTAGTCATATAGTCCGTGGGCAGGCCGCAGGCGCATTCTCTAGTTGCAATTGAATAATAATTACAATCAATTATCCGCTATAGTGTGGTTAGGTTTCACGTGCCTCTCCATAGACAGACACGCATACAGCGTGCGGACTGCAAAATCTGGGTGCCTCCTGATGGTCTGGAGATGAAACGCGCGGGTGTTCGTTCATGCCGAGAGAGAATTGCTAATCAGCACAAAATTCATCACCTACGTGGGTAACTTGCAGCAATCGTCATTGAGAATATACCACACCTCGAGGGAATGGGCATCAACGGTACACAACTTCCAGAGGAAAACCATTTATTCAACTTAAGTGTTGCGACATCTGGTTAGAGCTGTCAATTCCTAGCTCGGTATAGCTCTCACTGTGCACATTATATTGAGCCATACCTAACCCAGCAGTTGCGAAGTTGTCTGGGATGAGCGCCCGCTTATACAATATATGTACCTATGTATGTATTCCTCTAATAACAATAATAAATACAAAAATTAAGGCAAGTCACACACAGCAGTCTATGAATTCAATTACCCATCGGCGCGGTCGAAGCGAGAGTCATGCGCTGACACCTACATCAAAAGGCGAAATTAATTACCAAAGTGATGTGCCCAAGAAATCGAATTGTCTGTGTCTCTGCTAACATGACGCACGAGTGAATAGAAGCGATATGCGAAGAGTTGGCTCCATAAAACACAACTACTGCAGGTATAATATTTAAACAAATTAAAATGAAAATGTAATTTATTGGGAATAATTTATCGCTCATATAAGAGTGGCACAGTTGGTGGCTAACAGGTTAGTGTGCAGTTTTGCAGCGATCACGATGCGATTCATGACAGTGGCCATTTTGTGTGACATACTCGAACTCGTAACTACGTTTGTTTTTTGCAAGTTAAGGGTTGACTTTCGGAATATTCATTAGCGCTGCATGGGTTCAAGTCGCCTTTGGAACAGCAAATCAGATTAATTGTCTGAATATTGAGGACGTTAAGAGGCGAACTCTTAAGTGGCAACTCATGATATAGAAATCGGCTGTTTAGGGAACTTCAAAATTGAGCTGTATTTTATATACGCAATGTCAATGTGTGGGAAAAACCCAAAATGTACTGACAATCATCCCAGTGTAATGTATATGAGCCCCATCTCCTCGCAATGTGCACCACCTAAGTTATATTTAGGACAATTCAATTATTATTAACTAAACCGAGTGCTAGATTTAAATGGTCACAAGACTATGAGAAAGCCTTTCAGAGGAACAAAAGCCTGCTAATGAACAGCTCGGTTTTAGACCCAGAAAAGGAAATAGTAGTTAGTTGCGATGCGAGTCCGGTATCTATTCTTTCACAAATTGTAAATGGGGAAGAGCGACCGGTTTTATTTACATCCAGCACTTTAAGTCCAGCCGAACAGAACTATTCGCAGCTTCACCGCGAGGCACTTGCAGAAGTATTTGCGGTAAAAGGGTTTCACAAATATGTGTATGGGAAAAAGTTTACAATTCACAGAGTGATAGTCTTCCTTTGCGCGATATTTAATCCCGCATGGTTTTGAGATTTATTTTCGGAAACATACTTTCGAGACCATCGATTTTGGCAGAGGAGGAGAATTCTTTTACACACTACTGTATACTATGCCGCTAACTATTTTAGTACATCCATTACTCTGCATTAATTGACATAATTTATAAATCTGAATGATGATTTAAAAATTATTCAGTCAATATTCACTTACGTAAATAAATAAAAAATGTCTATGTACCTGTACCCTCATTATAATGAATCATATTTAACTCATTTTAATGTGTGAATAAAAAAAGTTATTTTTAAACCAAAAAACATTAACAAACATCATTTAGGCTCAAAGTAAATATTTATTACGATGGTTGCATGTCTCTGTTTAGACTTTATGCAAACCCTGAACACATCAGTTTCTTCGTTATTCGTCGCTCGTTGGCGTATTGAAAATGTCTCGTTGCTGTTCGGTCGAAAAGATCCTTAGGAAGGTTCACTCAGAAAAAAAAAAGTTGTTGAGCGAAGAATTTTGAGATTTTTAAAAAATTAGCAAAAATAATCATTTCTTATAAGAAGAACTCGTTTTTAAGTTTTCAAGAATCAAATACTCAGATTAATAATAATATGCTTACCATAACTACTTTCTAAGAATATTGCCAACAATATAATTCTTAAATCGAAAATTTTGATATTTGGGTTCATTTTAACCAACGAAAATTGTTGGCATTACAATTTTTTTTCGAGTGATTGTTGTTAGCGTGAAATGCATCTTTTTGAAAAAAAAAAAAAATTTTGATAATAGCAGTTTATTACTATTTTTTTTAAGCTTACTTCGTTGGACAACCACGGTTGTAAGAGCCAGTGTAGATTTTGAAAAATAGCAACACTAATATGACATATTATTTGAGTGTTGTTCGAGCTCATTGTATCAATTTTGAGACTCTACGTGGTGCGGACCCGAAAATATCTATATGGGCAAAAAAATCAGGCACCTGAATGTTTCCACAACTTAAAGAATTAAATGGTTTCGCTTTATCGCCGTAATAGTAGATGGATTGGTTCTATTTAAAAGTGTGCCCATCTTTAAGAGTGGTGGAGAACGAGCCGGTGTCTTCTAGATGCGTTGTTTAAAAAAAAATCGTATGAAACAGAGAACACATCTCTGGCCTTGTTGTATGCTGTTCAGAAGCTCCGCAAATATCCGGGCCAGAATAAGCCGACTTCCACGAAGGAACAGACAATCACAGAAAACATATTTCGACCCTCTACGAAAATGAAATCGGCCTCAAAATATCAAGATCACTTCACTGAGTAGGGTAATGGTTAAGTAAGGGAAAAGCAGCTCAGAAGGGAAAAATCGTGGGCTACAAAAATATTAAAGCGTCCTTCTCAGCGAGAAATTCTAAGCCCAAGGTGGAAAACAATCAAATGGTCAACTAGAGATGGAACTTTTCAACAGTGACGCCCATACTGAAATAAGTGCCCGTTTCCAGTCGCATTAAAGTCTAGTCTAAATGCTTTCCTATAGCAGTACCAAAGGTGTCCTTGTCCTTCTGTTTGGTAGGCTATATACGCTGTGTATTTAGGTCCCAACATTCCATCCCAGACAAATCTTGTTGTCCTTTTCCCGTTCATAGATTATGAGTCCATTATAACCCTTAACTTTTATAGGCACGGACTAGCTTTAATTTCAGAACAGCATGGAGAATGGTGGCCGTAACCAACCTACTTTGGGGTAAATGACAAGTTTTCAGCCACTCTTACGGTTTTTGTCAAAAAATATTCCAACACCAGTATACACCATATTTCGAATATACGAGTAGTTCCGCCTGACGCCAGAGCTTGTGGAAAGATCTTCATTGAAGCACGCGGACGCCGCACTAGTTAGATGCTGATGACCTCGGTCTTGGCTTAGATTTAAGCTGCCTGTGTCATTCCAAACAAAGTATGGCCCCTACTTCGGCTAAATGACCGAATATTGGAACAAAGCTCTGCCCACAAGTTTGTTCCTTACACAAGAGTGTCATCTTCTTAAGATTTGACTGTCACTTAAAGCACCCTCACTATATACTCTCCACTGCACACGCGCAAGCCAACCGTGCACTTTGACCAACATGCCAAAGTGCTTACTGCTCCCATTAAAATAATCGCTAGGAAAATTTGTGCTCGTTTCCAGGTGTGAACTGTGAAGGTGTCTGAAGGAGTTACCTTTGAGCAATTTGCTGCCACAATTGGTAAGGGCGCACTTTACACTTTCACTGGGAAAGGCCCGCTACCGCTTAACCTGGTTTCAGTCAAATTTCGAACAACAACAAAATCACGTATTCTAATGTGTACTGTTATATTCTCATCTCATGCATGGCGTCAATTAGATGTCATGCTTTGGGTGCGCGATTTACGCGCCAACAGATACAATTCACATCTTGAGCGCTCGAAGATGGTTACTTTTGCCACCGCGGTTACCTGTTAATCACCGCGCTTGTGGGCAGCCAGCGTAGAAACAGTATAAACGTTACTTGAAGATGCATCCACCATTAAATTCATCAGTAGGTAGTTGGCGCGCTGGCAAAACGTGGCGACAATTTTTTTTTTTCTCTTGTTATCCATGTGTGTTTTTTTTTTTTCTCTATGTGCCTCTCTTGGAACATATGAAACAAATAAATGGACAAACAGAAGAAAAACGAATTTTGTGACATATTCACGTGCAGCCGAAACAATTTATGTGCTGTTAAACGAGAAAGTTGAACGAAAATGGCAGAGGAGCGAGTGAGGCCCCCTTTTGGTAGCGTATAGGTATATAACCGGTGAAAGAAGCCACAAAATTGTGATTAATTTTGAATTGTGTCTGTCGAAATTCACGAAATCATCTCGCACGATTATAAGTCGTTTCCTGATGGAACTACTTGGGAAACTTAATTGGAATATTTTTCACTTTCACGCGCGCGCACAGGCGACTTCTTGCCTCATTTTGGGACTGTATGCTTCTCCCTCAAGTAGATAGTGCACTGCGGACATGATTTTGAATTTCCTTGGCTGTTAGGGTAGTTGGTGACTTTAAATAGGATAACATGTCAGATTTTTCGGTTAAACAATAATTACTGATGCTCAGTATTGTCTTCTGGACCGCTGGGGTGTGCACAAGTCCTAAAGAGAACACGAACTTTGGGTAAGCGGTACAAGGTTTATTGAGAAATCGCCTATATAACTAAGGACTTATAACTTAGGCTTAGATTGCAGAAGGCGAAAGAAAGGCCATCGTGGTAACGAATGTGCATGTGAAGACGAGTGGTTCCTAGGTCTGGCTGGAAGAAAGTGACCCAAAGATGAAGGGCCCTACAAGCGTCCCCAAAACTAGCCTAATAGTCCGGAAGATCGATAGGACAAATCCAACTGTAAGCATATGGTCCTGAGAGGGCCCACACGCCTCACAACAAAACGATATTGCAAGATGACAAAATGCAGGGGTTGGGATCGAAATTCTGGCGAGGTCAAAATTCATTTTTTAAAATGCTGCTTTCAAAATTCTGTTTTAACAAAATTAGTGAAAAAATATTTGTTTTCTTTAATTTCGTAAATTGAAAAAAAAAAAAAAACAGAATTAGCAGAATTTATTTATTTAAAATATATTGCCTGTCAGAATTTTAAAAAGCAGAATTTTGTAAGACAGAATAGGAAAAAAAAACCGGCCAAGTGCGAGTGTCACTCGCGCACCGAAGGTTCCGTATTTGGCTAAAGTCCAACACATCAGATATTATTTGAAATCTATATCATTCAATCTTTCCCCTCTTCACGGTGGTATACCACCAGTGACTCTCTTCTGTCTTTGATGGGGTCAATTGTGCACAACTGCGTAGTAGAGATTAAAACTTATGAGAGCAACGTATTTTACATGGTAAAACTATCTTTTTTGAAAATATCTTGTAACCTATTAACTTTTCGGCAAAACAGTATTCAGCACATATATAGATAAGAACATGATCTACAAAAAAGGAACTTATGTATTTTTTTGTGAATCAAGAAATAAACCGTTTTTGGGCAAATGAAAATATTTTTTTCACCTTATTACTAATTAATCGAAAACCAATCGATGTATTCCTTCCATTGGTATTTGTCGTTTAACTAGAGGTTATACCGGATGTTGTGTGTAAATTTTAGCCTCCTATGTCAATCGGTTCTTGAGATAGACCTGGTAACAAAATTGGCTTAGTGGGTTCGGACAGACAGGCAGACAGACAGACAGACAGACGGAGAGACATCCGAGCGAAACTAATAAGGTTACGTTTTTTCCCTTTGGGTACGGAACCTTAAAAACAGAATTTTCAAAAGCAGAATTTTGCAAAGTTGAATTTTGAAAGCAGAATTTCTACCCGCTCCCAAAAAGCAGCCCAATGGTACTTTAATGCTGCTTAATTGAAGCCAATTTCCAGGACGAAATTTTGCTGCTAACGAAATCGTTGGGGTCCTAAGAAAACATCCTCTGAGCTCTTCTTAGCAATATCAGCGAAGATCTCATTTCTCGCAAGCTCAGTGTCACCTGGGACTGGAACGCATAAAATGTTTAAAGAGTTTGCGACCAGGCAAGGCGTTGATGGCAGTTTGACTGTCGCTACAGAAGCAAAGCATACGTTTTTAAAAAAACAACATGCTTGCCTAGCATGTTAGGGTAGGTTTATGGGTGGGTACGTCGTAACGAGTCCTGCCGCACCCACTTAGGTCCATGTGGACCCATTGTGATGCCCTTATTAGAGGTTTATCCGATGTTGTTGGCTATAGAGTCATTCCCTCTTGGTTACCCGACCTTGTCCCGCCATCCTGATGCATTTATGATCCTGTAAAGATTAGATAAAGATATATCTGAAAGTTCATGTATGTCATGGCAGTATAGTATCTTCCAAGAGTTCTATTCCTCAAGTGATAGAGACTCGGGCATTGACAGAGGAAGTGAGGTGTGTCCTCGTGTAACTCCTCGTCACCGCAATCCCTGCATATATCGCCATTCTTGAGTTTCAGTTTCATTGTGTGGTGTCTTAGAAAGTTGTGAACCATTTCTTGCCAATTCATCAGCCATCTCATTGCCGGTTTCGTCACTGTGTCCAGGGACCCGACAGAGACGCGTGGTGTGCTGCGAGCAGAGAACCTTAAGCTCTTCACGGCAGCGGCGAACTAGCTTCGATTTTATTTCGATAGCAGATACTGCTTTTGTAGCCGTCTGGGCGCCAGTAAATATGGTGATATCATCATTTGGTATTGCCAACATTGACACCATATGGGCAGCTTCGGCGGTTGTCAGAACCTCCGCCTGAAAGACACTACTGTGATCAGGCAATCTGATCGAGTGGTGCATGTTTAACTCTTCGGAGAAAATTCCAGCACCTGTTCCACGATCCATCTTAGATCCATCTGTGCAGATGGACATCGGTCCCCTTTTTGTGGGTTCATCTGTATTACATTCCTCCCTGCTAGGAAAATAGTAAGAGAATGGTTTATCGAAGTCAAGAAGGGGAGACAAGTAGTCAGAAGTGACAGCGTCTCCCACGTATTTGTTCAGAATCTGTGCGTGTCCCATTTTGTATAGCTTCCAGCTTTTGGTTAGGCTGATCCTGGGAGCACTTTTGGCTGCAGATGCTTGCATGTGTAGGTCTAATGTTACTAGGTTGAGGATAGCCTCTATTCCAACGGTAGGTGTTGTTCTTATTGCGTCGGTTGTACCTACCTCTGCATGCTAGTCTTTGTATCTTGGTCATTTGTTTGAGATTCGCTGCTTTGTTTGAGGCTTGCCACCAGACTAAGCTTCCGTATATGTGAGTATTGAACGCACAACAGCCGTATACATCCACAAAATTATTTCAGTGTTTGGATCCCACATTTTGCCAAAGATTCGGTTGCATGCGTAAAAAGCATTTGCAGCTTTTTTTTACTCTTTCATGGACGTTTAATTTCCAAATAAGGGGGTATACCCTCAATAGTTGGAGGATCGAAGTTTGGAATCACTCTTTTGTTACTGGACAAGACTAGTTCAGTATTCTATAGATTGACTCCAAGACCGCATTGGTCTTGGTCTTGGCCACATATTAAGTGTTCGTAATGCTTGCCTAACAAGTTTGAAGTTCAGTGTTGCCTATCTTCACGAACAGACCAAAACCGGACCTTCGACTACTTTGTAGCTCTCCGTAAAGATTCGACTAAATATCAATCGCGGATAAGATTTTTCCTGAAGCCAGGCTTGAAATCAAGGAAAGGTGATTCTAAATTTGCTTAGTTCCGGTGTCATTGTATCAGACGAAATATCCATGGAACCAGGGTCGTAGTATAAGTGTCGCCGAACGTCACCGATACTCCAGTGATACCAAAAGCCATCCCGCCTTAGGAGGCTTAGATTACTTCAAAAAGTAGTAAATGATTAACGTTTTAAGGCGAAGAAAATAAAGCAGAGCATCTATAGAGAAGAGCCAGGCGTACTCGGGAAAGCTCCTTTGAATCCAGTATAGTCCGTTCTTTGGAGTTTAGTGCTGAAGTCAGTCATAGGTATACGCGCGAGAGCCCTCTACTTCGAACAACTAGTTCTTATTAGGCTTTTTTTTGTACTAATGCTCACAAGATCAAGGATCTGATTTCCACGGCTTGTAACAATTACATGATCCAACTGTTGTTGTAAACCTTGGAAGTGAAGGTTCTATATGGATCGTGTGGGTTGAATAAAAAACGCGTAGATATTATAGCAGTGTAACAGATAAGCCCCATGTATCGGCACTGCCAGAAAACTTAGAGCGTTTTTGATGTCTTTGACTTAACATACCTTGCCCAAAGAAGTTTTTTATCCAGGATCACTTCCAGCTTGCAGGTATTTCGCTTAATCGTATATCCGGATCTGCGGATGGATATATTGACTGGGTCAGACCGGTAACAGTCCTTCGTCTAGTTAAGAGAACAACTTCAGTTTCTCAAATGATTTACCAAAAGCCGATTCCTGTGTCACCATTCATCAACCAAAAGAACCCACGAAAATATATTTTCTTTAGAGAAACGCTGGTTATATTGAGGCACCGCAGAGTGATCTACAATTTCAGGACCCCTCAAATGGCCCTTCAGCAAAAATATTGAAGTTCATAGTCTGAAACAGTGAATAGTAATAAAAACTTATTTAATTCATTTTCCACTTTAGAATATCAACCCCATAATCTACCACAATTGACGCCAGTACTCCTATGCGACCGGACTTAACTCGTGAGCTATGTCGACTTGGGGACATTAGACACAGCTCGCTCGTAAAATGTACTACATCTCGAACGCACAATCAATCGTTTGTAGGGAGTATTTTTGGTAACATAAAAATGGCCCATTAACATCAAATTTACACGAGCGTACATTTATAGCTAGGCAGCAATAACTACTCACTTGCTATCGACCCAACTCATTTCCATAACAATCTGTGGCACCCATAGTGTTTCCCAACGATGCAACTATGCATATACCCCAGGCAAACAGATGTGGAGCGGAAATGACGACATGATTTTCATGTCATCGTCATGTAGTAGTCTCAATTGGTAAAGAGTTCCTTCGAAAGCATGTCCCATCCACTCATAAATATCCAATAGCCAAATACAAATTCCGTTAGCCTCTGACGTACCCAGGGGTTCGATATATTCTCAGCCGAAACCAGCGCTCAAGTGCTATCTGGAGTTTGCATCCCCGACTTGCACCCAGACCAACCACCAACGGGCGGTGCGGAGTGCGGCTTGGGGCACTCTCCATGCACGAGAAGCACGAACAAATCTTGTAAGCCTTTATTCCTGCATTTTTCATAGGGATACCTGGCATAGACATTATTTTCCCTCTAATACACCACGAGTGGTTGCCTAGCTGTGCGCCTGCGCATCCGTATCCAGCCCGCTGAAAGTGGTCATCACCGTTGTCATCTGCTGAAAGTCGGGTCATTTTGAAATAGCTACGTTGAAAGGATAGTGCAACCAACATCGGACAGTATTGCATCAGATTGGGGGGGACTGCCGAACGACCACGACGCGACAGATCGAAGTGGTTGCATTGGACCCCAAAAGAGACTGCATGAGTTCGGAGATGGAAACTGTTCACGTCTCTGGCCAGTGGATATGAGATGAGCCGCACATGGAAATGGTTCAGCCGCCGGCATCAGTATGTCTTGGGGCCAGTGTTCAGTGCAGAATCAATTGACGTCAAACTCCAGGCTTCCATACTTTTGCTTGGCCTGCGATGCACACGATGCTGAAGGTGCTGGTCGCTATAACTTCTTCATCACGTACTGGGGGCGCTGTTTATTGTGAACATTTGCGCACTTGCAATCATCTTTCAGGATGGTCCTCGATTACATAACACTATACCGCCGCGGAGTGACGACCAAGGGGACACGCTGCAACAAAAAGTGTAAGCTCACGAAATAATTGTATCGGACACTGAGGTCTGGAAATTAAAAACAGGAAACTTGCCAGAGCGCAGGGATGCTTACCGCGTATTACTCTCGTTCACTTCTTAACTTTAGGTCGGAGGAAGACTTTTTCAAATGGAAGGTTGAAATGCAGTGGGGGATTTGCTCCGTTTGGTCACGTCAATGAGACTACGAATGAAGAGGATTTTTACTCGGCGACGATGTAGGAGTTTCGTTAGGTTTTCCATTCGAGTAGGAAGTGAAACCTCCCGCGCCTATTGAGCGATAAAGGCAATACCACCAATTTTAGAACAGGGAGGATGCCACAATCGCTGACTGAAATGTTTGTCGCCTTTCTGCTTACCTATAAGCTGTTAGGTATACTATTCCCAGAGGTTCTTGAACAGAGACAAGCGGACAAGAATGGCGGCTCGCAAGGACGAGTGTGTTTATTTCTTCAATGTGGGAAAGCTGACAGTAACATGCTTAGATATTTGTTCTATTAGTTACGAGCGTTTCATAGATAGACTTTAAGAACTACCTGAGCCTAGGTACAATTATGGAGAAGCTCTGTGAGTAGAACTTATCCGATCGGCTGTGCTGGACTGTCTCCTATAGACAGCTACAGGTGCCAAAGACCAGTCCGCAACCGTCCAATCCTATGATGTACGATCACCGTTTATCCGCTCCATCGCAAGTAAAGAAGCTTTATAATCTGCGCCAGCCTTAGACTCATCAGTCTCCTTCAGTTCGCATAAGAGAAACTATCAGGAATACTGTATCAATAAATGAACGGGCACCGCGGCAGGTCAACGGCCGACAAAATATTCACCATACCTCAGATAATGGAGAAAGCCATGATGTCCATGTTTGATGGTGACTTTCTGTTTATCGCCCCATATGACACCATTCAAAGAGTCTGGCAATCCTTGCAAAATTTGGCAGATCCCATACAGAAAGACTAAGGAGAGAGCTTGCTGCTTACCATAAAATACAAGACGATGGGTTGTTATTTAACCTCGTCCACATAAAACTTGAGAAGCCTGTACGAAACTTGCAAGCCAAGACCAGGGGCACAATTGTTCACAAACCTATTCAACTTCTTGCATATCGGGATGACATTGACAGGACCCAGCACGAGGTAACAAACAAGCATAATTCTACCATAGATGGAGCTTCAACAACGTTCACCCTAAAGGCCTAAACCAATCCTATAGAGTCTCACACAGAGGTAAGTCATCGGGTTTCAAGGCTTTGTACAAGTATATCATTCAGACAATATGACCAAACTTACCAGGAGAGCTACAACTTGAAGCGCCATTACTTCACCTCTGCTGGTGGATCAAGAATTGAAAAAAGTCTCCTCAAGTCTGGACAGAGGAATAAAGAGTTTGGATATGCCCTGGTCAAGGTGAGCATTCCTGGGATCACAATTTATATCAAACTCAGTGAGACCTACATCAACCTTCCTACACCGCCAAGCACTCTCTCTGCTGGAGTGATTCTAGGTCTTAAACTCTCTTGGGAACCTATTATAAGAGCAAATATGGCTGACTTTCTATACCTTGGCAAAATATGGCACATGTAGTTAAATTTGACACAAACTTCAGAGACAATGGTTTAATTGTCAATAGTGGCCGGCTTCATAGAAAGCCTCTAGCGGAACAACCTCAACAAGTCATTCTGCATCTTTTAACTCCAGAACTTCACACAGCTAATAAGCTAAAACCTCCACCAGATTCAGAGAGACTCTGATATAAAAAAAATCAAAATATTTCCAATGGAATGAGGGTGAAATCTTTCAGTCCCGAAGTATCGCAAAAGTCCTATAGCCTTATTCGAATATCATCAGTGTGTTTTTGGAGAAACTGATATCCGCGAGGCCTCTAAAGTACACATTTTCATGAACAGCCAAGCTCTTGTCAAGGTTATCGTTAACGGCTAACTTACACTTTACTTTTTGGTTGCGCTTACACCCCGGGGCGGACCACGGCCGCAACCAAAAAGCCCCTCCAGCCAGCTCAATCCCTAGCTATCAGACTCCAGTTGGATGAGGTCGCCCTCCAATTGTGCGGGACACCTAAAGTGGGGAAGACCCACTTTGTCCCTCAGGGGTGGATTTAAAGACCAGTCGGGCTATCCATACTTAGCCGTTTTAAAAATAAATAAATAGTTAGCGCAACAGGTCTGCAGGGACCCTGGGCCTAGCTTCTCAAAACCATTCGTTTTGTGTGAGTTTTTCATTTTTGGAACGAATGGAAGGGATCTACAATTTTATGCCGATTCTAAAAGGCTAATTAAGACGCTCCTTCAAGACAGTTATACCCTCGGATGTTTGTCAGACGTATCCTCAGCTTAAACTGATTTTAGTAAGACGGCATCATAAAATTTAGGGAGAGGTAGTGATAAAATGGTTAATCAAGGCTTAGCACTTCACTGATCACTTGCGGGATCAGTTCACATCGCTCGGAAGGCCACCGTTTTATAAGCCAAGCTCAAGGCTTATTTTTCAGGGCGAAAGAAAGGGGCTTGCAATTTTTTGCCGAGCCCAAACGGTTAGACTAAGTGGATTTCTGAGGACAGTTTCACTCTCGAATGTTTTTCAGACGTTCGCGAGAGGTTGCGCAGTGGAAAAAAGACCTTAAAAAGTCATTTGAGTGGTTGCGAGGGTCTAACCTGAGACTCCTCGCTTAGTGGTCCAGCAAATACACAACAACAAATAAAAATCAAGCCACATTCCAAAAAGCAAAACGAGAAAAGGTTGCGGTGTCTAGGAGAACACGCAGTTTGACAGTTCACTCCCTGACAGGGAGAAGCATTAATGTATATGTACAGAGATTTGAGTGGACTCACAGAACTCGGCTCTTTAAGTAAACCACTAAAGGAGTCTTCCCACAAATTATTATCCTGGCTCTTAATAGCTATAATTTCAACCAACGATTTTGAAAGGAAGTTTTACCGATCGGTAGAACTTGTCAGGAATTTTCCAACTGCCACTGACAAGAGAACATCACTATTTAACCAATCTCCCCAACTTAACAACTACCAATCAGACAGACCCCATCGACCGCACTTATTTAACCGTCCGGTCCTAAGCTGAGCACTAATGTAGCCGACAGTCCATCTAATCATAGCTCTGATTTTAGATAGTTTGACTTAGTTACAAATAGGTTGCTCAATAATGCCAAAATCAGTTAATGAACACACGAAAGCATGCTTCGTATAACAAGGACACATCTGAAGCCTCTAAAACCAGAGCACAACTTAATGACTGCATGGGTCTACTTAGAAGCGACAACATTTTCGTATACCACTGACACCGGGCATATAGACTCGTGGTAAACGTTCAGAGAAAGGAACTTCACGATGAAGAAGATCCAACTCCAAATCGAATGGAGCAGAACAGTCTACTAACTGCAGATCACACAAATCTCGGCATGAGCACATCTTTAATGGTCGTGAGTTATTTACAAAACATATGCCCAGCTTTCGGAGGCTCTCTATATAAATATACGTGTGTATCGTGAAGACGGGCAGGCGCCCGGGGGTACAACGTATAAGTTGCGCGACTAGGAGCGGGCGAACGCCAGAGACCATTCCTCTAAACAGTGCGCCCATGGACAGAGATGAATTGCCAAGACGTTTGCAAATTTGGTAGTAATTCGTGTTGAACTTTGTTATTATTGCTTTCGTCGCTTTTCAGATTTGTATTTGTTTGTTTGTTTTTCTTTCGCAAAAAATGGTACACAACACACTACGGACGGGTAGAGGTACTCAGGGCAAGACAAACAATGTATAGTAGCTGGAGCTGATGGAATAAGGTGAATGGGACATGTCTTAAAGGCTGGCTTCTGATAGTAGTACACAATTACATTTAACATGAAGTAGCCGGTGTTGGGGGCCATACTAAATTTTTTTTTTTGTTTTCTCCTTTTTGCATTTATTGACTTGGCAGCTGTTTGACATTGAGTGTAGACTGTAGGTACGTGAGGTTTTTGCGAACCGTTGTCCTGTTATCCATGGAAAGTATGTTGTGCCTTTGGACTCTAGATGGTGCATCTTATGATGGTTCGAAGGATTTTGCTTTCCGATTGATTTTCAACAAGTCGGGAAAGGGGACTACGAGCTAACAAGGTTGTTTGATAGGACTCCTTTTGAGCGCCAATTTAATTATTCGGAAATAAACATACTTTACTTGAAATATAAATGAATTCCCAACTGTAGAAATAGAAAAAAAAGAGGACTAGTTGGAAGTTTGATTTTCCAAGGATATCCGAAGGATAAAATTGTTATCATTCGCTGAATATCCGCTTCGGAACCCAGTCTGGAATTCTTTGAGTTTGTTACCATCATGTATCCATTTGCCCAGTCGATGATTTAAAAGGGATGCAAAGATCTTGTAGGAGGCATTAGAAAAGGATATTGCACAATAGTTGTTTGGATCTGCTCTGTTTCTTTTTTTGTGAATTGGGTATATAATGTTTTTTTTGAATTGTTGCGGTATATCTATCTGTAAGTACACCGACAAAATCATCTTTTCCATATATGAAAAATTCCACTGCAAGTCTATCCACTCCTTGTGCTTTTCCATCCTTCAATCTGCTGGTCATCCAGCGTACTTCCTCCTTCGTAGACTCAGAAAAAAAAGGTTGTTGAGCTAAGAATTTTGATATTTTTAAAAAATTGTAAGCAAAAAGTTCTTGCTCTAACAATAATCTATATTCTGTCTATATATATAAAAATGGTGTAAAAAATGTATGGTAATTCATCAATTGAGAACGGCTGGGCCGATTTGGCTCAATTATTTTCCAGCAGTTCGTAATTATAAGTAGAATGTCTTTGCGAAAATTTTTTTTGGAAAAACCATTAGGAAAAGTCGGGAAATTGGAAAAAATAAATTTGTTTTTTTTGTATGGAATTTTGATTTTGTGTGCAATTGTTTCCGAATGACTTTTCGAATGGAAAAACAGAAAACTCTTATTGGAAAACTTGGAAAATTCCGTATTGGATTTTTTTTGACGAAATTTTGCATTTGTTTCGCATGATTTGAAAATTTTGGACGATCTAAGGGTGGAAAATTCTTTGTGAAGCTTGGAAAATTTCGGATAATTGTGAAATTTATTTTGATAAAAGACGTTGTGCGTGAATTTTGGATGTAGAAGTTGTAGATGGAACATGGAACGGGATGCATTTACTTTCTCGATGCTCGCGGTGGGACAGGCAAGAAATTCGTCATTTCGTTGATTCTGGCAACAATTCGTTCAAGATCTCAAATTGCGTTGGCTGTTGCATCCTCTGGCATTGCTGCCACATTGTTGGAAGGCGGTCGAACTGCACATCTGCTTTGAAGCTGCCGATGAATCTTCTCATGGTTGACAAGCCAACGTGCACAATGACAAAGAATTCCCCTGTTTTTCGCACGATCAGCTGTACGTTGCCTGTTCGCGTGTTGGCAAACTGTCTTCGTTGTTTGTTTTTGCACCGAAAAACAAATTGAAAAACATTGTTAACTGATTTCGATTCCATCAAATCACATTGAAATTTGAAAATTTGTTATCACTCTGGAGTTTATCTGAAGGCGTTACATTGGGGACGTTCGGATACCTAGTTTATGTAAAACGTCAACTAGATTTGTCGAGACTAGGTATCCGAACGAGCTGACTAAGCAACTTGAATTGCTTTTGTATTCTTGCGGTCGGTGTTACCTTTGTGCGATTAAAATCAAATTTTGGTACTTTTTTTTCGAAAGCCTGTCACGAGTTTTGCTATGTAAACCCTTTTTATTTGGAAAAAGCCCTCTTCAAAATTTTTAAAAAATTCTTATTTCCAAATAAATAAGTTTAAAATATAACACGGCTCGCTTCATTACAACACTTTTATATAGTGTTATGCGAACTAAGTGTTGTTAAATTTCTTGCGGAAATTCTAAATTATTTTGCAGAATAGCTTCAACAATGACACCTTTTTCTCTAACCGGTCTTTTTTAAGACGTTTTAGAATTCAGCAGCGGCAACTCTGTTTATTTTAAATTTGACTATTCGAAATTTCAACTGAGTATGCCGGCAGGATTTTCCTGACTAGATTTGTCGGCTTCCCCTCCATAAACGTCAACTGCAAAAACAACTCACGTGATGACTCTGAGCCAATAAACCAACGAAAATTGTTGGCATTACAATTTTTTTTTCTGAGCAAACAATGGTACTACGTAGGTACTGGATAGATAGCGCATTTGTATTTGGATTTAGCTGTTTTTGAAAATGAGGTTGCAGTGCATTCGCAGTAGGCTCGACACTTATTTGTGCATTTTTCCGTTTAAGATGTTTACTGCCTTCCAAAACTCCTTTAAATATCTAAAGATCGTTAATTTTAATGACTGACTCATAAAATTGAATTTTTTTTTCTCTGCATATCTTTTTGGAGCCATTATTCGCCTCTATACGTAAAAATTCATAAATATGGAATTGTTGCTTAGCATGTTCCATCGAACCATTTCTCCTTCCTTTTCTTGTTTATTACACACAATTGCCTATACTTGTCGGATAATATTACGTATTTGATAAGACATTCAATGTCCTTCCGCGAATGTTAGATTTGTTATTAGTCAACCAATCATATGGTTTAGTGGCGCTCAAAAGTCCGTAGATCTTTTCTCCCACAGGTCAGCCCTACTTCCTTGGACAAGACTCCTTCCCCACCCACCCAATTTCAATATAACGTAGCTATTTCCCAACAATGCCCATAACCGGTACCCATATTTTGTCGGCCGTATGCAACTGAATTAGTTTCATGCAAAAGGTGTAATTTTTTTGTTAGTTTGCGATAGAGTGATGTAAGAGAATGGCAGTAGGTACATATGTGTGGTGCATTTGTTTACTGTATAGGTATAGGAACACCACTGCCATTCAATTTAGCGTCTTCGCAGCTGCACCGTCACAATATTGTAGTACAAGCGCGCGCAACACTCGTCACGTTTTCCGACATCATGCCGGAATTTGTCCAAAGTGATAGGCATCACATTGTTTTTCAATTTTGCTTTCCGAAAATCATGTTCCTTCACTTGCTGCGGCTGAAAATCAAATTCAGTAGCGCACTGACATTTTGCATCCGTATGTGGCTGCAGTGCACTTATATGAAAGCACAATACTTACCCACCTCCCTGGTTTGGTCCATTCCCATCGCCGCGTCTCGATTTACAGGGATTGATAACAAATTTAACCATAAACGTGTCCATAGGAGCAGTCCGCCAATCCACCTGTCAACATCAACGACTGCAACTATTTAGCACGGCGGCGCAAGATCATAACACATTCGGTTTGAGATGACTTAGAGACGCGTAGATACTCCCCCAAGAGGTGTATGCGAGTAGAACCCTGTCGGTATGGCGGCGACCGGCGACAGCGCAGAGCTCCTGAATTTTCACATGGGGTCAACATTTTGTCATGCCACATCTCGGTGATGGAAGGCGATGATATAAATAACCCGCAACCATTCATGCATCCAAATGCAGCGTGGTTCACGATGAGCGGTGAGCGCACCATGCTCTAGTACGAGTAGGTACCTTTATGTGCTGGTTTTTTATATGGATGCCAGCTTCATTCTGGCCGTGTCGCTTCGACCATTGCATGACGAGTGGGGCAACAAATGAAATTTTATTGCGCAATGGACTCTGGGTCTGGACTCTGAAGTGGACCAGCATTGTTCCAGAGGCAGGCCAACAATAGAAAACAAAGAAAACGACGGCGGACGGTCGATGGCCAGGCGCAAAAAGTTGCCAGCTTGTGTGAACTTCTCGGCTCGCCTAGACTGCCATTGGGTCGGTGCGGTTAGCTGCGGTCCCTTTTGGCGAATGAATCTCGGATTGTTCCCATGTGAGCCTGGCCACTCGTTCTGTTTACTTTTGCCCAAATGGTTTCCCGCTTCTTTGGTCTTTTTTATCAAGAGTCAAAATCTCGGGTGGCTGTGAAACGTGATGCAGTAGGAAATAACGACGACGACAACGGCGACGACTTCGAAGATGAGACCTGCTTCGCAGCACTCCGGAGGATGAGTGATATTTAAAAACAAAGCTAGGATCAGTGTCAGCCAAATTAAAAGAACGGCGGCGTTACCCGCCACTACCAAGCCCAGAAAGGCAAGCGAACGGGTAAATGTCTTCGCCTAATGAAAGGGGGAGGTACTTGGCACTTTGAGGTCTCGCAAGGCAATATCGCTTCCAATTGCTAAGCAATTTCGGAAATAATTGGCGTCACACATTGGGAATTAGAGCGTGGGCCGGAAAGTGAGGATCGTTCCGAAATTATTGGCGCATAGCTGAGCATTATGGCTGCCTGACATGTGACGGAATCAGATTTTCCATTTTCGATTTTTCAATTCAATCTGCGGCATGAATCTGCGGAACATGACTTCCGCAGTTGTTGTCAAAAACTGAACCGTCACCAGGCAAGGATCATACTCGTATATGCCCACATGTGTGCTTGTGCACGTATGTGCTTTTGAGGGAGCTGTAGACATCATGGACTGGAAATCGCGCTCTCCCGGCCATATCGCGCATTTTGTGTGAATGAAAGACGAAGGTGACATCCACCGAATTAAAGTGGTAGCCAACGAGTGCATATTTATTGCACTATTAGCCTTTTGTGTGTGCGAAGTGATCGTGTCGGTGGTGCGATAGCGAGCTCGAACAACTTAATTGTGGGCACAGATGTGTTTAATGGGCCACCTCGGGCTGGGTTGAATAAGGATTTTCATACAAGGCTGCGGCGGAAGTGAGGTAGATACGCTGGGAAATTTGGACCTTGCATACCATTCTACCAATGGCAAGGATATACAACGAGTCTTCCAGTTTCCCAATATACCGAAGGAGGGTGTAAGTCTCAAATGTTGACTATCTTGTTTTGGTCTTTTATTTTTTTTTTAAAGTCCCGTGATTGCAAGGGCCGCGGACTTAGTATGATCATCTTCCGCAACAGACTCGATTGTTGCTTTTGGAGGGAGCTTCAGTCGAACCTTTGTCTTCGCCCAAAATAACTATAGCAACTGTTCAACTGCCCACAGCTCTGTACATCAATCATTGAGGCTCCTCTCCAACTAAACCTTGGATTAATACTTCCAATAAATCCATCAACTAGTCTGTGCAGTGCATTGCATATAATAAAACTGTTTGTCTCTTTTTATGTGGATTTGTGAAGGCGTCACGTTAAAATTGCTAACTCAATTGATGTGGACTTCTCGGATGTGACATAAGTTGTAATGGAGCAACATTTACTTTTTGCTTAATCGCTTAGAAGATATACGGATTTAAAGTTATCTACAAGAGACCACTTTTCAGTATTGGCACCTGCTACATGCGCATCATCACTTCATCAAATCAGTGCCAACATTTTTTCATCAATGAACTGTGACGAACACGGCCGAGCCAAGTTTTTTGCGCGAGTTTTCCCATACATATTTTACTTTTCAAAACTAGTCGTTTAAACTCGTTTTCCACGAAAACGACTTCCAATCATTGGGTTGATGAAACAAACACACCTTCTGCAATATTCAGTAAAATCCAGCAAAATGGCTGACCGAACAAATGTCACAACTCACAAATTAAAATCATTTTCCACAATTATTTGATGGGCTAATATTATTTTTAAATGCACTAAATTCATTTTGTTTGTTAATTAATGCGATCGAAATTTGTAACCACAAAAGTTCGCACCGAAGTTCAACGACTGGTGTTCACAGATGATTGAAACGTCAAACGAAAACTAGTTGGTGGTCGGTGTGAATGCGTTGACGAGTTTTCGAGGAAAATACGGTTTTGGGCTTGGTGTGAAAAGCCTATTACATCATTAAAGACAAAAACACTAGCTATTTCGATGAAGAAAATCTCTCTCATTAAGAGTGAGGCACAGCTACTCGTATAGTTCGAAATGAAAATCTTTTTCTAACCAACCTGTGCATTCCTTCGGTTTAAGGTCTCCTTGAAGCCCCTCTATATATAATTATATCAGGTTTATGGTTCTGTGCCATATTCACATCGTGCATTGTTGTCCGCCTGCGATTCTACTAAAACGTATTCCCAACCGTAGTTGTAGTTGTAGTCTTTGCCTTGACAATATTTTACCAGTTTGTATTCGTAAAAAAAGTTCGAACTCGAGGTATTAATCAATTCTGACATAACGATGAGAGAGGAACTCAAAAAAATAGGTCTCGAAGTTCTGGCAAAAAAACAAAAAAATGAAGAAAAAAACTTTGAAAATATATCTCTTAACCGGTCCACAAGATTATAACAAAAAATAATTTCTTAGGTAATAATCTAACTTAATAGCAAACTCAGTTTTTCTCCATATTATCGTACAATAGGACGTCGCCCTAATATTGGGTTACCGGAAACGCCAAAATTCATTTTTTGAGTTTAGTCTTATGTTTTCGCAGCAGCTTTTTTCAATTCTTTTATCCGTTTTGCTCTATCTCTATCAATTCCAAAGATATACAGAATTGTTTTGACGTATATCCACCAAAATCAATCATACGTATTATTTTTGAAATTTTCCATACGATTTAAATTTTTGTCTAAGAATTGTTTTGACGTATACGTCCTATTGTCCCACAACGTACGCCACTAAACTTCAAAGGTTTGTTCAGTATTGTTTTTTGACTTATGTGCTTTCGATTTGGATAAAACTTTAAGAGCCAAGTAATGATTATATCTCGAACAATGTCTAATAACACAATTATGAGAAAAAAAAAGAAAGAATTTTAAAAACATCAATTTCACTCTAACTGTATAATATACATTTTGGGTTAACCAAAGAAAAATATTTTTTTTTTAAATTGCTTATTTGAAAAATCCATTGTACGATAAAATTTAGAAAAACAGAGTTTGCTAACTTAGAAATGATCATATTACATTAAAAAGTAATTTTTGTCACAATCGTCTATACATAATATCGTTTTCGAAATATGTCCCAATTCAAGTGCAGTATGTATTTCCGTTTTTTAGCGTAAAATGGAGTATGCAGTATCTAGTAGCCTCACCTACATACTTAAGTTCATATATCAATTTTAGTTGGCATCAAAAATCATTAGAGCCGTTTTCCAACAAATCAAACTGGTAAGAAAATTGTGTAGGTACCTACGAGAAGTACCAATAAATAGCCAAATCCGCATGAAATTTCCACTCAGACCTGATAACCCTTCTGTTCATAGATTCTGTTCTTAACCTATAGCCCGACTGCTTGCACTCCTTGAAAGGATTTGTAGGCCTCTAAGGTCTTCGTTGGTTTTTCGACAGCGTGTTGGACAAGCTGCCATAGTGTCCATATTAAGCTAAAGCAAATTATTATTGTTATTTTTATTTGTTTTATTATTAAGTTAATTAATTGCAATAGCAATATCTAATAACGGAGAATATTACTATAGCTGCCAGGACTATCGGCTAAATTGATAGAAATTAGAATCCAATGGCTAAGCATAAAGACAATCCCCATTCAAACAGTCCCCTTTTCGGAAGGAGAATAAAAGAATCAAAGCTAACGCATAAATGGTAGGTGTCACAAGTGAACAGATTATGATTCATTGTACAGACAAAACCGCACAATTGCGCCGAAGGATGCCTGTGAAGCCTGACCACAAGAAGTGCGTGAAATCACTGCTAATTGGTTCTGTTTTCATACCTTTTCTGCCCTTTTTCCTCATTCTGTCAGTCTTCCGCATTTTCAGGTAGGAAGTGGTATCTCTTTTTGAAAAATGTATGCACGTCGAGAAAGGATATGTTTTGTAAACAACTTCCTACAAACTCAGCGATAACATGGGATCACAGGTTGCAACCGACCACTTGTTTGTAGGTCCTTCCTTTTTTTTTCTACAACTCGGGTCATCATTTGTGACTATTTTCTGACCACTACGCTTCCGGCTAGGGACATGTGTTTCTAATTTGAAACGCACGGAGAATTTGTAACACACATGTCGGAGTATAAATCGAGGAAACTAAAAAGAGGGAAATCTGAGCATTGATTCATTAGGGGAAATCCAATCTAACATCAGATCATCTTTCCAATTTCGTACGGTCCCGTTTTCACTGATTTGATAGATGAATTGAAATTTTAGGTGTGTATAATGCACCTATACCTACTCTTGCTGTCGGTTGCGGGAAAGTGACTACTACTTAATCAGCTCGATTATTATAAATGACAATAACATGCAAGGAAGATGAAGTTGTTTCCCATTGTCCTTCGCATTGCAAGACATACTGGCATCTAGTCAACAAAGACCACTATTTCATCTACACCGACCATCCAGCGGCTATACAAAACTCACCGGGACAAGTGACGCAGTGCTGTAGACCCATCGTGCGTTTGGATGCCACTTGTATTTCATTTGAAGATCTTTTCAAATAATATTCCCGTTATGCGTAACAGAATACGCGCTATAGATTTTTTGTTCGATGAATGCCCCTAGTGGGAGCGTAATTAGAAGGACTCTTAGAACTCGTAGAAAACAGAAAGGAACAAAAAATAACACGCCCTTTTATTGTTATTACAAAATCGGAGCTCCTTTCAATCATGACGGAGACGAACGCAAAAATGCCCGCTTACGCAGTTTGATATATGAGAAGATCCTCATAGCGGTATCAACATCCTCATCCACTCAATCGAAATAGTGGTCGAATATAAAGAGGGGCAGCCTAGCGGTTTCTAATAATGGACCTTCTTTTTTATTTCTGTTGTTTATGCTGCTCGAAAAAAAACCGCCTGGGAAAATCATATGAAACCGGGAGTAGTTAAAAAAAACGATGCATATCCCTAACAGGTAACGAACATGGAGTGATTTTCATCTATACTGCGTCATGGACAGAGAAAATAACACCCCTGAGTTTTTTTTTTTTTTTTGCTGTGGTTGCCTATTTGTTGGTAATTTCATCCCATCATGGTACGAGTGAGTCGTGACGGACAGCTAAGTAGACTTTTTTTTTTAAAGACATTTTGTACACATCCTGTGTCCTTAGGAACTTTTGCACAGCTGTTTTTTAACTAATTGCAAGAAGATGCAATTTTTTGTGACCCCGTAATCTCTTGATCGACGTACCTATCGAATTGAAAAAATAGTGAGGACGCATTGCGAAAATTGTCATTGAATGGGTATGATATGAATATGGAGCAAGATTGATGCAAACATGCAATATGTCGGAAGAGGAATTTGAAAAAAAGGGATGCCACTTTAAGGAATCATGTGCGGATTCCAAACGTATGTTCGCCCATGGAAAAGGAAATTTCGCTTTTGGAGTGCCGTGGAATTATTATTGACATCAACTTAACTCATCCATGGGTTTTTTCACACCAATACACAAGGTCGCCGGGACAACTGAACGAGGTGAAACCATCAAACCGGTCAGTCCGTAGCTGTGATTGTACAAAAAATATAAAGTGGTGGAAAGAATAAACAAAAATGACATTTCTTTTAAAATCCTGGAGAGCGATATTTTTAACCAGAACGATACTTACTTTTGAGAGCAAGTATAAACCTAAGTAAGACATTGGCCTGCAAAGGTGAACGCAGTTTGCCCCTCAACTCTTTTGTTTTGAAAGTGAATCGTTGACAGTGAGACAAAAATTTGGGGATCAGCTTTCGCAAGGAGTGAAATGATTCTTTTCGAAAGACTATAGAATGGGCAGTTCCGTGTAGGGAAGGTACAGTTGTAGATAAAGGTTCTCTTTTGTTTCTCTGAAGGTAGGGGAGACCGGGGCTAGTTGGCTTCAGCGAGTAGTTGACTCGCTGCGATTTACTTCAAAAAGAAGAGGCGTATTGTATATCCATTCCTGTTTTTATATTCGATATAAATACCTGTTAAGTCTCCTTTTGCATCTCGGCGCGAGTGAATGCCATTAATCTTAAGTAAAAACGATTTCTCGTTACAGTAACTTTTTTTCTCTTAATTTGCTCTTTCCTGCTGTTTTTGATCGTCTGGTGCAGATTGTATTTTGGAATCCTAATTTGTACCTATATTACATTTGTATTAGTTGCCAATGCATGTATTTTACTTTCGATTTAAAAAAATTAATTTTGAATTCGAAACGAAAACATGTAGGTAAGTTTGGTTTTCCGAATGCAAAAGTGGGCGCCAAAAAAGAACCACGGAAAATGTCTACATATTGCATTTTGAAAACATTTTTTATTTTGTTTTGTTTGGGGGTTTGCTGGAAGGAAAAATCATCGAAAGACGAGGGATGCTTCTGCAATAGTGAGGGACTCGAACAACCTCTAAAAAATCTCCTGGGAGGGACTGACTATCGTCATCCCGAATTGGATTGCACCTAGTCTTTCGACTAATCGCATTTTATTTTTGAATTATTTGAAAAAAAAATTCTGAAGAAGAATCCGCCGTTTGTCGGATTTCGAAAGTTTTTTGTTTAAAGATATAACCTAATCTCTTGGCCTTGGCTAACTCTTATGGATCAAGGGGTTTTACCCGCCTCAATCAGTATTTTTAATAGTTCTATAAGTTCAACGTTAACGTCGTTGAAAAGCCTACTTCTGTGCCTTTGGGCAACTTTTTTAACTTTATCTTCAACCATTTAAATATTTAGATCTCTATGTAGATCAGCGTTGTGTATTTACCAGAGGTGCATTAACTACGTTCCTTAGTAGGTACTTTATTTTGGAAGACTTGAATTTTTTTTGTAAATTTGTTTGGCATGTGCATTCCCACAATTATTAACGTCTTGTAAGATTTTACACAAGCCTTACACAACTTTGATGAAACAATTGTAGTTTGTAGAATTTACGGATGGGGTTGGTGCTTAGATCCGAAAAAATGTTTAGTTAATATTGGAAAACAAATTAACTTTTTCCTAACAAAACTGGCATTACCTAAATTTTTTTCAAAGACTTGTTTTGTAAACAAATATAGTAATATAGATGTAAAATATGGCATTGGAAGACCGATCGATTATTTAACTGCATTTCAAACCCAGAATTCACCCTAAACAACTTTTATACCCAAATTCGCGCCCGTCGACCAAAAAACAGGCAACACTGCAGGAGATATACAAATTCATGGAACGGCATATCGGCTATAAGTCAGCTATGCAGATTTTAAAAAATAAATGTATCTACTTCTACACGAGCTCATAAGGAATACCGTCTTGAGGCGTTCGGAGACCTTAGAGGGTTTTTATTAGTATTTTGAGAAATTGTCAAAACGGCCCTTTTTTCAATGTAACTAAGATTTAAGTCTTTATTGAACGAAAAAGAATGCAAACATATGAAAGAAAGTGTTTCGTAATGAATAAAATAGTTTTTTTTTTTTTTTGTTAAAAATAAATTTTTAAATGCCCTGTTTTTTTTTTTTTGCTTTGTTTTTTAGGTAGGGTCCCCTTTTTTCGGCTGAGCACTCTCTGTTGATTTATCCCACGAAACGTGGTAATTTTTCGCATTTTTTCCGTGTCACAGTACGTATACTTAAACTACCTACCTTGATACTTTTTTGAGAAAAAAATTATATTTTAAATTTGTACTAGCTACACGGAAAAAAATAATATCCCAATATCCCAATTTTTTTGGTACTAGAAAATGGCTATAAAAAACCGTCTACATGAGCACTATTTTATGGACATTCAGTGTGTTGATAATCATGGTTATATGTAAGTATTTTGGTATTTTAGCAAAAAATTATAGTTTGAATGTCACAATAGTTTATACACCCGATCGAGTAGTGGCTCGTAGTGTTACCAAGTCAGTGCTTTTAGTGTTAATTTTAGTGTCCAAAATTTCTTTTTAATGCCGACAAAGTAGATTAAGCGCTAGGGGTTTTTTGGTGCTTAAACAAATATTTCGCCTTTTTGGCCTTCTTTGCAGCCACAGGGCCAATTTAAATAAAAAATTAAACGAATTAGCTGTTATTTTTTTTAAGTTTTACTGAAGTATTTTTTTTACTATGCAATCGCCATATGACTGAATAATAACAATAATAGTTGGCGCAACAGGTCTGTAGTGACCCTGGGCCTAGCTTCTCGCAACCATTCGTTTTGTGTGAGTTTTTAATTTTTGGAACGAATGGAAGGGATCTACAATTTTATGCCGGTTCCAAACGGGCCGATCGAGAAGCTCTTTCATGACAGTTATACTGTCGGATGTTTGTCAGACGTTCGCGAGAGGTGGCGCAGTGAAAAACCCTGAGTTGGAATTTGGGTTTTTGCGGGATTCGAACATGGACCCCTCGCTTAGTAGCTCAACACACTAACCACTAAGCCACTGCGACTGAATATGAACAAAATTAACTCTGAAAATTAAAAAAAAAAAAACGGTGCTCAAATGAAAGAATGATTTATCAAAGGTGGACTTATGTCTCCATGAAGCAAGCTCAAAAATTATTGTTTTCTATTGAAAACGATGGCTTGTTGTAAAGTGTATTGTTACATGACCCGATTTAGTTGTCGGCCTCGTAGAGCATTCATTTCACGAGATAATTTCATTAAATTCCTCAAAATATTTCACTTATTAATTCGTAAAATTAATATGATGTTACAAATTTATTGCCGATATCAAAATATGAAATTTAGAACAGAACCTATTATGACTGTGACCGATAGTTAGTTTAAGGCGAAGCGTAAATATGTGAAATTAAAATTGCAATGGTTCGAAACTGTTCTCGTTTGATCCAATCAATTAAATTTGCTAAAGGAAAAACCTACCCCAGATAGGTATTTCTGCAATGATTTATGGACCACTGTTTATTCTCCAACACTCAATGGGACGAAAATATTGAAATTTTTCATTTGAAAGTTTGCAAGAGACATAGCAATTTTAAACAAAGGGGCAGATGCATCCACTAGCCACGAAGTCACACGGATTTTTCCTCCGGGCCGGCAGTATGCCTATATGCGAAATTATAGGCGATACACCAGAATACGCTTACCCCTATCCCGAAAGTAATAAAACATCCTTTTGATATGCACACATCCGTTTTTTATATTCAGATCTGTTTGTCTCTTATTTATGCTGAGGGTCATGACATGGGTCACAGTTTTTTTTTTTTCGTTGTTGCTCCCTTTCCCATTATCTGCGTATATTCCTTGATCAGATCCTAACTCGCTGGTTTTTTTTCTTGCGGCACAATATTTTTTTGTCAGGGGTTGGGAATTTTTTGCTTTTTTTATTGGATTGTGCGTCCCGAATGCTGACACTGGGCTGTTCATGCAACAATTTATGGTAAAATTTGAAAGGTGTTTAGCGAGTAGGTACATGCGGTGTTTGCACTTTTGATTTCGCAGCTCTGTTTAAAAGAGGAGGATCGGATCGGGTTGTATGCATATGTATCGCGGGGAAATGAAATTTAATCCATTACTTCCTTGGATGCAGGAAGCAATGACCCTCACTATACGGTTGGGTCATTTGTATGCCATTCGAATTATGGGAAACAAGGGTTTGCATTTTTTTTAAATCACAGCGTTAAATATAATGATTGCTTATGCAAATGTAGTGATAGATGGCGTAGCCCGCACTTATAGAGTGAATTAAATTGCTATAAAGGGGAGATGATGATGAGAATTGATTTTTTTTCTTTTCTAAAGACTGTCGTTTTATGCGTAGTAGCCAAGGAAAGTGCCTGTCGAAGGTTGGCTAGAAGGGGATGGGCTATGAAGATGATTCTCATTGGGTTAAATTTGATATCCGAGACTTGTGCTCGGTCTTCGATATTTTGACCCATGGATGGAAAGCGAATAGCCACTGCAAAAATATACATCTATGCAGAAAGCTCTAATGCATACGAGGAGGCTTATAAACCAAGTCAAGTTAAGAAAAACAAGACTTAAAGTCAGCTTTAATTAGATTAATGTACAAAAATAAGTCCGGACACGACACACTAGACCATAAGACCGCTGTGCATCATGCCACTCTCTATTTATAGAATTTATTTTGTTCTGTCTGTTTTTAAGTGTCAATACTTTGTCGGCTGTGGATCTATGTATATATATAGTTGGCGCAACAGGTCCCTACGGACACTAGGCAAAGCTTCTCACGACCATTCGTTATTTGTGTGAGATTTAATTTTTGGAACGAATGGAAGGGATCTACAATTTTTTGCCGATTCCAAACGGCTAATTGAAAGGCTCTTTCAAGACAGCTATACTCTCGGATGTTTGTCAGACGTTCGCGCGAGGTGGCGCAGTGAAAAAATCTCTGAGTTGGAATTTGGGTTTTTGCGGGATTCCAGCCTATAGGACCCCTCGCTTAGTAGTCCAACACACTAACCACTAAGCCACTGCGCAGGGTCCCAGGTTCGATCCCCGGAAGAAAATCTTAAAGATTTTTGTCCACTGCACCACCTCTTGCGAACAACATACAAACATCCAAGAGTATAACTGTCATGAAAGAGCTTCACAATTGGAGCCCTTCTATTCGTCCCAGAAAACGAAATACGCCCACAAAACGGATTATTCTGAGAAGAAAGAAGATTGTTTTTAAGGATCCTTACTAAGATGTTGCGCAAAATATTTATATACATTTTTTTTTTCAGTGAAATACGCTCCAGAAACGCACCACTAATGGCCAGTTGGATGGCACTTCGTTGGGGCAACGTTGTCTGTTAAACCGCGAGATCTTCAGCCACATTGGCGATATTTTCGTCAAAATGAGTAGGTACTATGAGACCTTCCGGTGAATCTTTTTTGTCACGTGTTGTTCCGCAGTTTCTTTATAGTTGACCAGTTTGCATAGGACTAGTTGCTCTTAAATTACTCATGGCTTATTGGAGAATGACACTCTATTTCTTGTCGGCGTGTATCCTGCACCCATTTACTTAACAAATATCAAAACAAAACGCACAGTATCACCTACAGGGTGTAACATTTTTGGACATTTATTTATTTTGGGGCTGAAACCATTTGTCGACCAGGTCACGTAATGAGAGTGGCGCGTTTCCATCTTGTGGATCGCTGCACACGATGTGAAAGTTCCATGCACTTATTGGCACTCTTTCTTTTTATCACACCATGCAAATAAGGGTGGAAGGAATAGATGCCCAACAAATCGTAATACGCTTCTTTCAAGCAGTCAAGTTCGACGGCACAGTTGACAAGATTTTCTAATCTCTAATTTTCACCCACGGCCAAGATTCAAACGTCCAGCAGTTCCGCATCTGGCTTTTATGAATGAGTTACGATACTGAACGCTGTTTGTGTGTTTGTAAATTACCTCCTAAGGATCACAGTACATCATTCGTGTATAGCCATGGTTGCCCAAACCACAAGATCAAGTAAAGAATTAGATCGCAAATGCGCTTCCCGCATTCCGCGTAAATGAACCAAGACGAACCAAGTCATTTTCACTCGATATAATCCTTTTGTGGACCTCTCTATTTCGCCGTGCAATTAGGTTGCATAAAATTGCCTCAATTGATACTGCAATAGATACCAGCAGTTGTTGCAGCTAACCCATGCCGGTACTGCCAATGCCAATCATTGAATCATGACTTTCAAATCAATCAAATGACATTTTTCACGGCTTTCCATCAAATCTGATGACGAACTTCAACCGACAAGAGTCAGAGTCAAAAGCGCTGGGAACACAACGATAAACAATTATTCCTCCCATGTGTATGACACATTGATTAGCGACGGCCAAGGACAAAGGAATAAACAAAGAAATACAACAGCGCACCACAAGGATTTGTATGCCTTGCTTGTTTAAAAAAAAAGAAAGAAAAACTGTCATAGAAACCAAAAACAAAGTTGAATCCTTGACAATCCCACAAATAAACCAACCACCACCGCCGCCGCATTAATTGTTATCCATCGAGGGTAGGGGACTGTATCGGTCGATTTATGTATGTAAATGACGTGTGCCACAGCAATTAATGCTGCCCACGATATGCAGCCTCTGACCAGACCACCGAAATCAATCTCTGAATCTTGTATTTCCCTGCATCAATGAATCGCTAACCCCCAGGACGTGCGTTTTTGTCGAATCTATTTGAATAGGAAAAAGAAAAATGCCAAAAAATCGAATCATACAATCTAAGAGTGTTTGCTCAATATCCTGCAACGGGACCAGGCAGGCATACATATGTAGAGAGACTACAGTGCACAGGGGCAGCTGTCCATTTTATTGCTGAATTGATGCGTACAACCGGGGAAAATGGGAAAATATTCGCACAGAATGGTAATGACCTATTGAGGTTTGATTGACCTCAGAGTTTAGTGTTTTGTTGACCATTTATTTTCAGCCTCTCTTGGGATTGTGCCGTTGGTACGGTGGGTATGGATTTTTTTTTCTATCCAATTGTTGCAAGGTAATCCCTTGGAGTTTTATTATAATCAGAGGGATATGCGATTGACCAGAGGCAGTATATTTTTACAATTGCGATATCGTGGGGATATATTTTTAGGTTTGGCCTTGTCCATGGCAGGTGCTTGTCTATTGAATGATATATGTATGTTTATAATATTCACTTTATAGAGTCATCGGCAAAAGTATTGTGACAGATATGAAATTCGCTCTTCAAGTCCAATAATTCCGAATGCAACGCATTTGCATGTAGACTAATCGGCATCAATTTATTCGTCAACTTTAATCGGGATAGGTATTTAAAATGCAACTCTTGCCTATAACAACAATGTTATAGAGTTTAGTATTTTAAATTTTGCAGAATAGCTTAAGGAGTGACACTTTTTTTTTCTCATTGGCCCTTTTTCTTGCGACTTTTCAGAGCTCTGGAGCGGTCACCTTGGCAGCCACTCCATAGCTTCGATTGATAGCTGTTGCTTTGATTTGGAGCATGGTTTACAGGAATGCGTAAAGAACTCGTTAAACCGGCTTAAAAAAAATTGAAGAAACTTATTGAGTCTAATAACCTATTCACGCCTAGCCGACAACCAAAACAAATAGTAAAATAAGACTGTTACTTTGGCGATTTGAGAATCTAACATTCGATTTTTACTTCACAGCCCTACTTAGAAGTAGCGTCGGAGTTGTGGTTTTTGGTGTCTGTTTTTTTTTGTATTGATGGGGAATTTTGGGGTTGACATCTGCAACATTCGTGGGCTACGGTCGAATCTCTTCTCGGCGTACGTCCACGTTGCTCAATATAATCCAGCTGTTTTGGCACTGATCGAGGCCCAGGTGGGTGTTAATTCTGATAAATCGGATTTGATCTACCTGGATATCGTTTAATGCCTTTATTCTTTCTCCACCGCGGTCTCGCCATGTACGTATGTACGTGATGGTATTCCCTATCAAACTCCAGGTTCCTATGGCCAATGTTCCAATTCGGAATTCAATTTCATATGGCTGAAATTTCACTTCCGTAGGCAAATCATTCATTATTGTTTAATTTACAGAAGCCCTTATCTTGATAACAACTCGAATTTTAACGAGTTTGATGCGCTGTTGACTCCATTAAAAGAATTGTCTCCCTGTATCCTAATACTGAAATGGTCATTGCGGGCGATTTCGATATTCACAATTCTAACTGGCTTCGACAAACTGGATAGACAACACCCGAAGGAATTTATGTTCAGATCTTCGCTGAGGTAAATCAATTAACCCAGCTTGTAAATGACTTGGACGGTCATAATGCCAACACTCTGGACTAGTTTATTATCTCCCAACCTGATAAATACACTTTAAGTATTTATTATCGCTTTTAGGCTCGTTGGACCACTGCATCATATCAGCTAATTTCTCGTACTCCAACCACACAGTTAAAGAAAAATCTCCGAAAAGAACCGTATGGCAATACGAGAAAGCCAACTGGTGCGGACTTAACAGCTTCTTTGAGTTTTAACTGGTTGTTATGTTTAAACGATAACGACGTGGATGCCGCCGCTGATATGGTGTCAAGTATTATCAACTTAGGTATGAAATCCCTTTATTCCTAACAGAATAAAGAGTATCATACCGAAAGAAAACGCGTGGTACGACTCGAGCTGTAAAGAGGCTATCAGACTGAAGGAGTTAAGTTTTCGGTCATATAAGGCCAACCCATATGAGGAAAACCTAAATAAGTTCAAGCGAGCCAGAAATGACTGCAATGCCACTATTAAGCGTGTACAATTCTCGTATGAACAAAAGTTGACGCAAAAAATACTACAATGTCCCAAGGTAGTAAACACTTTTGGTATTTTGTAAAAAATATAGAGAATTCGGCCTTACCTTCGATCCCAACGCTACAGTAGCAAGAGTACTTCATGATCTCAACACAAATAAATCCGCTGGTCCAGATTGTATTCCCCCAATCGTTCTGAAGAGGTGTTCTTCCACGCTGGCAAAACCACTGCGTAAGCTTTTCCATCTGTCCTATTCTTCTGGACTCTTCCCGAGAAGGTGGAAAACAGCATTTGTCCAGCCCGTTCCCAAAAAAAGGCGAATCTTCTTCTCCCACCGACGAGCGACCCATAGCACTTACGTCCGTTCTTTATAAGGTCATAGAAACGCTGATAAATCGTCAGCTCATGAAATATCTTGAATCACGAAAACCCATTAATGACCGGCAGTACGGTTTTCGTGGCAACAGATCCACTGGTGATTTGATGGTTTATCTCACCGAAAAGTGGAACCAATCTCTTCATAACTCTGGTGAAACGAAGATTTGTTGCGCTTGATATTTCAAAGGCATTCGACAGAGTTTGGCTCCAAGGCCTTTTATCGAAAATGTGCGGCATATGGATTCGTCTCTTCTTATATATGGACTAGAAACTATCTCTGGCCGTTCAATTC
Organism: Cheilosia vernalis; assembly: GCA_949126925.1. Classification (NCBI taxonomy): domain Eukaryota; kingdom Metazoa; phylum Arthropoda; class Insecta; order Diptera; family Syrphidae; genus Cheilosia; species Cheilosia vernalis. The sequence goes on from OX421360.1 coordinate 22,634,114, forward strand.
AAGTTGTATTGGATGGCTTCAAGTCTGAAATTCACCATATAAATGCTGGTGTTCCCCAAGGCTCCGTTTTGTCTCCGACTCTCTTTCTCATTTTCATAAACGATCTCCTGTCTGTAACTTCTAATCCAATCCACTCCTTTGCCGATGACAGCACCCTCAGCTTCTCATATTCATTCCAGGACTAATGTCCCTGCTCTTCGGCCGTAGAACTGGAACGGCAAACGTATAATGAGCTTACATTAAATTCCGATTTCGACAGCATTATAAAATGGGGTTCAGCCAATAGAGTGGAATTTAATTCTCCCAAAACACAATGCTGTCTGCTGTCATTAAAGCGAAACTAGAATCCTCAGCCATTATCCATGAATAGCACTTGCATCGTCGAAACCGAAAGACTTTCCATTCTTGGTATATGTGTCCATGACAAACTCCGTGGGAATGACCACATTCACGAAGTCGCCAAGAACGCTGCGAAATGTCTAGCTTTCCTTAAACGGTGCAAGAAATATTTTACCCCTTCTGATCTGGCTGGCATATACAAGGCGTTCATTCGCCTCAAACTTGAGTACAACTCTCATATCTTCTCTCGTGCGCCTAAAACTTCACTGCACCTGCAGCTGGATAGGATACAGAATCGTGCCTTTAAACTCATTGGAGACATAAATATAGCGAATTCTATAAATTCGCTCGAACATAGCAGAAATGTAACATGTCTCTCATTGTTTTATCGCTACTTCTACAAACAGTGTTTAAATGAAATATTTTATTTCTCAACATAACCTTCTTGTAGCTCGATACACTTAGCCCAGCGTTTTTCCAATTTTTTTATTCCCTCCGAATAGGTTTTTCCAAAACCCTCAAAATAGGCATTTGTTTCAATGACGACCTCTTCATTGGACCTAAATCTCTTAACGCCCAGCATTTTTTTTAGGTTTGGAATCAGGAAATAATCACAAGGGTCCAAATCTGGAGAATATGCTGGATGGAGTAGCAGTTCATATAGCGTAATGTGGAATTTTGCCATGCAGAATGCACACGTGTGCACCCGGGCATTGTCTTGATGAAACAGCACTTTTTTCTTTGCCAAATGCTGGCGTTTTTACTTCAATTCAGTGTTAAATCTATCCAAAGGCTCTGAATAATTGACGCCGGTGATCGTTTTACCCTTCTCTAGGTAATCGATGTGAATAATACCGTGTGCATCCCAAAATACTGTGGCCATGACCATGTTGGCAGAAAGACCCATTTTAGCCTTCTTTGGTGCACCTTCGCCTGTAGAAACCTACTGTTTTGATTGTTCCTTGGGCTTTGGTGTGTTATGGTGGATCGATTTGTCGTCAACGGTTACAAAACGGCTTCTCGGGATTACGGCTAAACATTGTTAAACAACCCTTTGAAATGGTCACTTATGGTCGATTGTGAGCAATCTCGGCACCCATCGCGAGGATAGCTTTCTCATATCCTAATATTCATGTTAAAATATGATAAACCTACCCTCTTATTTGAGATGCCTGATGCCTCGGTCATCTCACGGTTTTTAATTCTCGGATCGTCCAATGTCATTCCAGGATTTTATCAACGATTTTTGGGACCTCTTTGGGGCGTCCTAAACGTTCGGCGTCATTTGTGCTGCCCTCGTACATATATGGTCACCCAATATTACAAAAACGTTTTTTAAGCCAAATATTTTTAAAGATACGTGTAACGACTGCAGAATCATCAGAAATAGTCCGTCTGGAGTAAATATAAGTTATGTTATGAGTAAATTTTGGGTTCGGTCTCAAACCGCTTAACTTACATCAGTTGTAGGTATTCTGTGAGGATACTTGTAATGTTGTGCAGACTCAGTAGGTTATAGCAATGGTGCGTGAAAAAAATACAATGGAAGCCAGACCTGGATGCAAATCTGACTTAATTTAACGGAGAAAAGACACCTCAAGTTGCAAAAATAAGGAGAGCCCAACTACATCAACTGATACCTCAGTTTATGGAATATTATGGTGAATGCGCAGCTCAAGACTGGAGGACGGTGTATTGGAAGTGTAAGGTAGATTGGCAGCATGACAAAACACTGGTCATGACTACCAAAGAAATTCCATATAGCTGCACAAATATTTCGCTATTATGAGTTCGAAAAGCTTAGCCTGGAAATCAAAAAGGATTATTAGTACCGCGGATAGAGATTGACGTTGATGGCAAAAACAAACAGTAATAGCAACCTTAACATTATAGGGTCAACCAACCTATCGTTTGAGAATTGGACCTTCACCTCTATACTGTATTTCAACGGCTGAACGGACATTGCGCCCAAAGAAAATACAACCAATAGAGAGAGACCTATAAAGTTATATTGACTACGAAAAGACCGATAATGCATCTACCTCGTGTTTCACTTGTCAACTAGCCATCCATAATGGAATACGGTTGTAACCCAACACACCGAATACGAAAATCGAAAATCCATCACTCGGATATTTGTTTGACATGTGGTCTAATGAAATCACTTCTAATGTTTTTGGTGGCGGGACTCTCCATACACATATTGTCACTATTAAGATGCAGTTTGACTCATCCGAAAATAGATCGCACTCCCCGTCACTCGATCTCATGTCCATGTGTAAGGTATGCGCCACCACCGAAGAACACCAAATTCGAATCACATAAACTCACATGCTGAAAACCATAGCTGATAGTTTTGGACAACACATTTAGTGAGCACCCAGGTTGCGGATAGGCCGTCTCGCTCAACACCGCACAACATAGCCGCGCATCCACCGACACAGGGATTTCTCTAGTGCGTTTTTCTAGCAATTAGAAAACGACGCCTGTGACAGTCGCGTTTGCATTTTCCCATTGAACTTGACTTTGACTGTACTTTTAGATGCGCGATGTGTGTCTCTTTCTATGTTTGTAGCGCGATCGCTCATATAGCTCATGGTGTAAACATTGGGAACGCAGTGCCAAACGTCTGACATCTACCCAGCGACCCGGCACATATAAACCGACATGGAGAGGAGTCTCGCGATCTATAAATAAAAAGCCGTGGATGCGTGTATCCGTTGTGTTACGAATGGGAGCAAACACCATTGGCGCGTCTTCAGGGACAGCTTCTTGTTGCTTGTGGGATTTTTTCTTCTTCTTTTTTTTTTCGTCCGCGGGATAAATATTGGTCGAACATTATGGAACATCGTTGTTGTCTTCCCATCATTTAGATCATGAGGGTGGCTATTTTTAGTGTCCCATGTGTTTTTTAGGGACACACAGTTAGGCCAACAACTGCCGTTGAGCGTATATATTGACAAAGAACGCTGATGGTCGCCGCCATAGCCGCCGGCGTCGCCACCGAACGATGGGGCAACATACTATACTGGAGAAGAGGACCAAAGGAAACTGACGGTAGCTGATGGTGTGTTATAGCGACCGTATAACGGGTACCCCTTGTCATTGCGAGTGCACGTTGATGGAAAAATGCATGACATCCACTTTGTCTGGAGAATTTATTTATGTCCATCGCATCTGTGAAAATAGAATATCCCTGCCAAGGGATAGCGTATGGGGCAGTTTTTCTTTTTCAACGGCTGCAGGCAATGTTGGATTTAAAATGCGCATCCTTACTGTATATTTAGTTTTGAAATTCTTGGCACTGGTCTAAGCTGTTGGGTGAGAAATGTTAGAGGGTGTCGTTGGGTATATCGAACAGGAACAGTACCTACCTTGATGCAATTTGGGTATCCTTTTGTTTGACGAACCAGGCGAAAAATGGGTGAAAATTGTTTGAAAAAATTTAAGTGGCGTAGCCGCATTCGCATAGTTGGCAGAGATTGCTTCATTTGAGGGGTTTCATTTAAACTTCGGTTTATGGTCAAAAAATGTATCGTCTTTGTGACGTGCAGTCCCACGGGCTCTAAAGCCGTCTGTGAGTAGGTACCTAAAGGCCAAAGCAATACATAAGATGGGGGTGTGATTTAAATTGCCGTGCTTTAAGAGTAAGAAAGGGAACGTTTGAAGTGTAGCTTACAAAAGCGCCTAGAAAAAAAAGGCATAGCCAATCGCCTCGACTTTTAGTTAGTACAACCTTGTTCCAAAAATCAGGGCTGTAATCGACTAAGTAATCGCTGGTTTCAGCATTTTGTAACGCAATTTTATTTGATCATCTATTCGATCTATTTGAGAGCTGCACGTTTGGAAACCAAGATTGGATTCCTATTTTAAAATTTGTCGAAACGACTGCGTGTCGGGGCTTTGGTATTTAAAAAATCCTATTTGACGGATCTTGGGGAAATTTCTGACCCTTAGGCGTTACAAAGGAATTAAAATAGCACACGAATTAAGCTGAATATGGCTTCTTTCGAGTGGGTAATATAGCTCAATGATGACGTCACATGTTACAACCCAGGAAAACGACAACCTTACGAACTTCATACATTTCTAAAATGGCACCATCCCGTCGTGAAAATTTAAAGTGCACAAAACGAGTACTGTTCGCGTAGTTGTTTGGATAAGAAATTCAACAGAAGTCCCCTTCCATTCGTTCAATACATAAAATTCTATATTTTTATTGCAAACATTTTCGTTAGTGTCGTTGATTACATGCGGTTTGACGCCACTGCATTTTTTTTCATTCGAATGTGTTGCTCCTCGTTGAGAGTGATTTAAGTTGTGCCGGAGATAATTGTCCAAACTAATCACTCGAAAAGTGATCAAAATTTTTACCTCCCGATTGCAGTTGTTAAAATAAAACCGCACTGTGAAAAAAATGCCCGAAAATATCTTCAAATGGAAAAAACTGTAACGTTCTTCAAGAAAAACAAATCCCCAACACTACCTACATCAAACAGTTTGCGGTTAGTTTTCGTTTTGTTTGCCCGTTTTATTGAACGCCTTCGTTTAAGAACGACGACTGTAAAAACAAAAATCTGCAAGGACCAAATCTTCTCACAATAGCATTCGATTCACATGCATGGACGACCTTAATCCCGTCCATATACGAGTACACAACGTGATCGTTCTGTATAGTCGACTTTTTTATGAGACACGGACAATTGAATAGATCCATCCTTTCCATTCGTAATAAGATTTTGGCAGCCATTATTGAAAGATTCACGTGCAGGGAATTCATCCGACGGATTGGGATGCACATCTTTCGGACGATTGCGTAAAATTTAATCCGATGTTTTGGTGTTTTATTTTGTTGTATTATGTGCATATATCTGCTAGATGGACCACACCTGCGCAAAGTCAAATGAACGCACACGCTGACGGATGATATTTCAAAGGGACCTTGCTTTTGCAGGCGATTCTTTGTCTTTGTTTCGGTCACGAATTTTCTGACCAAAAATGTGGTAAAGTCAATGTGATGATAATTAGGTAAGGCCAAATGGGAGTCTGGGAAAACTGACGGATCTTTGAGTTTATTGCGTTTTAATTAATGACAAAAAAAGATCAAATCAGCTGCTACAATAAATATTTACTATCAGATCTGATCCGTATAGATCTTTAGTTAGCAATATACATAATAACCACATGTGATTTTGTTCTAAATCGAATTCAGGAGTAGGATACGATGAGGTGAAAACCTTTAATCGCTTTCGTTTGCAAGAACTTCATGTAACTTCAAAAACTCTGTTTTGTTTTTGGCCCGAAAGTTATTAATTATCAATTATTTAAACAACATATTAATAGGGAACATCAGAAAAGTAAAAGATGCAGGAGAAGAAGAAAACGGAAGCAGTTTCAAGGAGAATTTTTTTCACATTGCATGGTTTTGGTTTTTTGGAATGCAAATTGCTTAAGTTTTTTTTTTCTCTCGCAAACTGCTAACAAACATCCGAGAATATAACTTTATCACTCAATTAGCCGTATGGACTCGGCATGAAATCGTAGATCTCGTCCTTTCGTCGCAAAAATTAGAAACTCGCACAAAACGAATTGTTGCGAATTGCTATAGGGTTAGGGTCCCTGAGGACTTGTTGCGCCATCTATTATCTGCATTTTATTTTGCTCTTTTAAAGATACAATAGTCTACCTAGTATTGATCATATACCTTACGTAGATATCTATTTGGCAGGGGTAGTTCATATCGGAATGTCGAGTAGTGAGATAAATAGCCGATCGGAGAATCAAAGTAGATTAGATTAGATTAGATAAGATTTTTTTTAAACAATTCAATAAAATTAACAATTTTTTACAGAATCAAAGTATTAACGTAGGTATGATCACTAATCAGACTTCTTTGTTTGGATGTTCTCGATAGTAAAAAAGTATATGTATATATGTATATATGTAAGCTACATACAAGTTCAAACAATTATTTTTGTTGAGCTTGCTTTAGCGCTTTGAATTTTGGGACAGCGCTTACAATCAATGTGACCTTCTTTCATTGCGTATGAAAATTTTAAAAATAAACTAAGTAGTTCTCCTAAGAATTGTACTTCAAGTCGTTCAAAACTGACAATAAATTCAAACATCTGAAATAATGTATGACACCACACCAGTAAAGCTTCGACTCTCTTCAAATTTCTGCACAATTTTACCGATTGCTTGCATAATCGGTTCAGGTCCGATAAGTGGAGTGATTACTCCGATTTTAACCAGTGAGTCAGCTTATTCGTTACCCTCATATCCTGTGTGGGCTGGAATCCAGTTGATAATGATCAGGTTTTTCTCAGAAAGTTCATAGGTGGTTATGAAAGTTTCTAACATAAGTTTAGATCGTATGACAGATGAGTCAAGATCTTTGTGAGCTGCTTGGCTCTCTGTAAAGATAACTATGGTTTTTCCACGTGTGTTAGACCTAAGATTTATTCTAGCGCAATGGTAGATTGCAAGGAATTCAGCCTGAAATATGGATAAGTTTTTCCCATGGGTGACTGGAAAGTTCACCTGGGGCGACTCAAGGTAGGTTCCAGAACCAGTCCTTGACTCCATCTTAAAACTGTCTGTGTACCAGATGAGATCAAGTCGCGATGGAGTGGTTTTATATTTTTCTCAGTCTTCCCTAAGGGGGGATGATTATGGAGAAGTTTTTATAGAAGCCATATTCCGGTAGCATGTTTTCAAGAGGCATGCTGAATGGGCCTAAAGACTCCATGGTGTCAAGAAGACAGATGACCACCCTGATAGGAATAGGGATCAAAGTCTTTCGAATGAAACAGACAGTGAATATGAAAGAACTTGCAAAACGAATTTTATACGACTGCAAAAATGTTGCCTTCAAAGATTACACAAAATCTTACTTCTGTCTTGCTTGGATTTAGTCCAATACTTTTTTGAAACGCTTTCTTAAAATCTTGAAATTTTCAAAACTAAAACCTACGACTTTCTAACATAAATTCAAGTCTATACAAATAAGGAGACTATCAAGGTAGGTGTACAGGTTGGGCTAAATACAAGTTTCTTTTTGAAAATGAAACAAAATAAACAACACTAAATTTTGTTAATGTATTAAGGCTTTATTAGTAAGAAGCTATGGATCGCAACGTCGCGTCGTGCAAGTGGCTGCTTCACAGTAGCGCAGTCTGTCACTCCAATTTTCCAAGACCTTGATGATGGTTTTGGGCTGTAGCTCATATATTGCTTGGATGATATTTGCTTTAAGTGCTTACATCGTCTCCGAATTGTTGGCATTACATCGGTCCTTCGCGGTTCCCCACAAAACGAAGTCCAAAGTAGTCAAATCGCAGCTCCGAGGCGGTCAATTGACATCGCCAAGACGGCTGATAACACGATTTTGGAATTTGGTGCGCAAAAGATCGATTTTGACATGGGAGTGTGGCATGGCGCGCCATCCTGCATGAACCAGAAGTCATTTTAATCCATGTTTTCAATTTCAGTAAAAAAAAGGTCGGTTAATATGGCTCTGCAACAGCCACTGTTGACCGAAACGTTGTTACCAGCCTCATCAAAGAAAAAAAAGGTGGAGTTGATGTTGTTGAATTGAGTCTCACACTCTCGTTTATAAAGCAGCTATATTTTGTGCGCACCGTACGCATAGTAAGTGCTTCATTTCGGCCAAAACTTCTATTCAAAAAACTAACAGTTTGGGCTACACAGCACTCACTTTGAAAAAAGTTTTCAATATTTCCCAACGTTGTTCAAGCGTAAATCGACTCATTTCATTCCTCGGAGGTATGATAATTAATGGCTTTTTGTCAAGATTAGTGGAAACAGCTTTCAGTATCAAAATAATCTGCAATTTCAAAATAGACCACTAGATACTAGAAGGTCCACCCTTTCGTTAGATTTTGAAGCATGCCACTACCCCATAATGAGAAGTAACTACCTATTATTCCGTTTAGGTTAGGTTAGGTTGCTGTCTTGAGAGAGATCCTTTTCCTAGATGGACACAGGTCCCTTGTGATACCACATGCGTTTAGTTTAGCGTTTAGCATTTAGTCCTTCCAAAAATCTCAATAACGAGTACTCAAAAGCGAAGGCTTTCGAGAAAACACTATGATGACTACGACTGGCATCTAACATGGGACCCATCTTTGCCCAAGTACGGCTTATCGATAAGCAGCTATAATTTTGTTCAATCTTTTACTAACGGCACTTAATAGTATAGGCTCTATGGCTCTAAGGTCCAAGAGAAAAAATTCAATATGGAAAAGGTAGAATTTAACATCGCTAAAACTCGCTTCGCCTTCCCAAGTACTTACAATTAAGGAGGCGGGTAGACTGCTCCTTAACATAGTGACACCCAGAAAGAAAAATAGGTATCTTCGACGACAGTCATGCGGTGATTAAGGCTATTGATTCAACTAAGTCAACGTCCAAGCTTATTGTGGAATGCAGGGAGACACTGAACAGGGCTTGTCATCGGTTTGAAATCACTCTCATCTGGGTTCCCGCCCATAGGAGCATTGAAGGAAATGAGAAAGCCAATGAACTTACCAGACGTGGCCCTGCTCTGTGCGTGTCTCATGCGGAGCAAGTCTTCCCTCCGCTGGGATATGTAAAGAGTTAAATCCTCCTGCTCTGCAGCCTCAAGGGCTGAGACTAGATGGATGAACCTTAACTTCCTTCGTCCCTCTTTATTTCAGGTTCCGTTAGTTGTGGTTTCAAAACGGCGCTCAATGCGTAACTTGTGTTTTTTCCTCGTTGGTAATGGGAATACAGCCACTTAATCCAACCAACCCATGTACCTATTAAATTCTCCTGACGTTCATAATTTGAGGCGCTTTACGGAAATCCAACTTCATGAAACAACCTTTAATATTAAAGCACTCTAAGACGAAACCACATGTAATCGGTCATATTCATTCCAAAAATACCTGTATGCGCTATATTCACAGTCAATCACATAACCATATGTACAAGCCGCCCATTGTTGGGTTCAAATACCTGCCTACATCAGACAACTTAACTATCACTCCTAGGATGGTGATAACTTGTGGGAGGAACAGGCCCACCCTCCCTATCCGGAAAACGATTGATTTCCAACAACTCAATTCATCTAAAAATTAATCTTCAGCAAAACTTCTTCACCTTTTTGCCTCCAGCATACAGCAAACTAGGGATGGTCAGATTGGCATATAGAAAAACATTCCGCAGTCACCGAGACCTCGCCTTGGAAAACAAAACTCGCTAGAAAATAATGCGCCGACCATGCAAAGATAACGGCAGGCAAAAAGTAAAACAAAAGCCCAAAGTGTCAACAGATTGGTGGTTCATCTAAAGTCGGGGTAGGTACTCTTCTTTTGGACCAAATACCATTAAGCTGAAAAGTTCAACACCACACGATGAGGCTTGGTCATTCCCGCCGAATTGCCAGCTCAAATCATTCGTCCCGTTCCGTTCGGGGGTTCCATACAGCCGCTGCTGTGCTGCTCCTATATGTCTGTTGTCATGGCAGCTACAGTCGATGCCGTTCAGAAGTCACGAAATATATACCGGAGCTGCACAGTGCACACTGCTCTACGTGTGCATACTTCCCAATATAACACCGTGTGCAATAAAATAACTTATTACATCATAAAGACATGCTTATGCACTCTTTTGGGCTTCGTTTGGCTTTTCCTTTTTCAAATCCGCAAGCAGAAGCTGTGGTCCGACACCAGACCAAATCGCCAGGGGTACCGCCGCGCACAGGAACAACCGATACTGGTGGTGTGCAGCACCGTTCGCAGCACCGGTCGTCTTCTCCATCTACGTCGCTTCGCGTCGGTCGCTGGCTGCAGGGTATCACCGCCACGTTAAATGCTTACATATTGTGGGCCAAGAAAAAAAATTTATACGCCGCTGACTCTACTGTAGCCGTGCAGCATTTGATCTTAACCTCTGCGGGGTGTTGTGTGAATCCGATTGTTTTTTGTGCATCGTGTCAAGAAGGTGCAACTGTTCACGTCTACCAGATTTGTTCGTTTGTAATGAGCTGATTTATTTCAATTCATTCGTCGCCGTATTGGAGAAATTAGGACTCATATAGGATGTTACCGACTTAAAAGGCTAACCTAATGTATAGCTGTAGTTTTAGATGCAAATTGCGGTGAAACAGGCTAGAGATGTGCAGGGAACAAGCTGCAATTTTATTGCGCTAAGAGGTAGTGGAGGAAGCAAGTTTCTATCTATTATTATTTTATTGGTTATTTTTACTGTTGTGGCGCTATTGTGCTGATGGGTGGACACACATACACATTTTCACTGCCTCTATAGTTGTTTATGGAGAATATAGTGTTCTCCCTCCACCAAAAACCAAGCTACTGCGTTGCTCCTTCGTATTGCAACCGAAGACTAGTGAACTTCCGCGTGCGGAGTGGCTTAGTGGTTAGTGTGTTGGACTACTAAGCGAGGGGTCCTAGGCTCGAATCCCGCAAAAACCCAAATTCCAACTCAAGGCTTTTTTTACTGCGCCACGTCTCGCGAACGTCTGACAAACATCCAAGAGTATAACTGTCTTGAAAGAGCTTCTCAATCAGACGTTTGGAATCGGCCTAAAATTGTAGATCCCTTCTATTACCATTCGTTCCAAAAATTAAAAACGAATGGATTTGAGAAGCTGTGCCCAGGGGTCCTACAGGCCTGTTGCGCCCCAACTATTTATTCATTTATTAACTATTGGACTTTGGCGAGTTCCAAATTGTTATTATTCGTAGAGCTTGCTTTTGCACATATCTTCAATGAACTTTTTTTTTCAAAAACCCATCACAAAAGGCTTTACAAAAATTTGTCATGAAATGCGCCAAAACTCAAACAAGGAAACATAGAAAAACTATACAAAATAGCGTCCAAGAGCGTGTCCAAAAATCCATCTGAAAACGCGTCAAAGGTGCAAAAGGCTTCAACAAAATGACCAAAAACACGTCAAAGACTGACTCGAAAATGCGTCCAAAATGTTGATAACGGGTGATTTTTTAAGAGGCTTAGAACTTTTTTAAAAAAAAAAAAACACAAAAAATTCGAAAAAATGAATGAAATATTTATTTGAATCGATAGTTTGAACCTTGCAATTTAATGTTTGAAGATAATTTAATGCAAATGTTGAAAATTGAAATGTTGTTGGCATACTCTTTCACACATATCGACCGGTAACTCACGAATGAATGCATGGATGTTGGCTTCCAGTGCGTCAATCGAAGCGGGCTTGTCAATACACATCCAGTATTGCCAAAACCAAACCAGCTAAAAAATCACCCGTTACAAATGGATTCAACAAACCAGAAGCAAAAGGTCGGAAAACGTCCAAATGTACTTGTCGAAAAAGGCATCAAAAATATGATCAAATAAGGAGTAAAACAACGACCGGAACAACGCATCAACGCGTCCGAAAAGAACGATTCCAAAAATGTATTCAAAAACTCATCTAAAATGCATCATACAATTTTTCTAAAGACCCATCTAAAATGCACTGAAAACTGTGTAAAAATGCAATGAGAAAAGAGGCAAATAATGCGTGAAAAACGCACCAAAAATTGCATAGAAAAAGCCTCAAAGTAACCAACAGAAATACGTCAAAAACGGCTTCACAAACGCGTCAAAAAACAAGTGAAAATGAATAAAAAAAATTCTTCAAAAACAAAGAAAAACACCCGCTAAAACGCTTTCAAAGGTAAATTATAAACCCCTTCCAAAGTGGCACTAAAAGGTGCGTAGAAAAACGAGTGTCGAAGGGTCAAATTGCGTCTAAAATGTTTAGAAATACGAGTCGAAAAACGAATGCAAAAGCTTGTCCAAAAATGGGTATAAAACCACAAATTGTGTCAAAAATGGGGGTCAATAAATGTGTAAAAGAAATGGCAAAAAGGAATAAAAACCCTCGAAAATGTGTCTAAAAAAGCTTCCAAACCGCACCGAAAAACTGTCAAAAATCGCGTCCAAAGGCTTACTTAATCGCAATGATAGTGCGAATTAACCAAAGGCACGGCTGACTACAGTCAGGTATCCCGCATTCAAATTTTCGCTCATATCAGAACGTAACAGATGTCAGTTGGTGGGTCGTTGGTTGTTCACGATTTGAAGGATAGAGTTTTCAAATATACAGTCCATCTTCTTATGACCATACCTCGCCTGCCCGATGGATTTCTTATTAGGACTCGCTTCTGGTCACTAGAACTGATCCAGATGATGGCTCCTATTTTTCGAGTCCAAAAATAACACAATAATCTATTCTCATCGAACCCCCTGCAATCTTGTTGCCATCCCAGTCTCAATTTTGTCGGATTAAGTGAATTCGTCGAAATACAGCCGCCTCAAAAAACTGAATTTCTTTTATGCAACATCATCCGTACAGGCTGAGCAAGCACATTGACCTCCTTAAAAAACCTCAGCCTCGTATACCTGCTCGTAAACTGACTCCTTTCCCATTAAAATTTCCTCCAATCGTATATGCAGTCTAAGCAAGATGGACTGCAATTCCATGCAACACTGCATAAGGGATGCTCTGAGATCCTTTTTTTCGCAACGAAATAATCGAACAGGAAAAAAAATTAATAAAAGATCTCCAATAAATCTTTTGTTAACCCATTTCTATTGTGTGCAATTTTTTTCGCAAGGATAAGGCGTTTGATTTAATCTAATGGAATCTAGGATTTGGATTTGAGATCACAATGCAGCGCAGAAGGATGCAAGACAATTTAATACTTTCAGCTTGACGGTCACATGTGCGATTGGTTTATCGTGCATTGTGTGCGACAGCCTCCCTAGAGGGACACATTACTCTATTGAATTTTCCCACTTCTTTGTCAGAAAGGACTTGGAACGTTGACAGCGCTAAGATGTATAACATAGACAAGCCGCGATCGCTGTACGATGCATTTTCTACATCCGCTGAGTTTCCTGATTTTACGTAATTACTACTTGAGATCTCCCCCAAAATAGGACAGGATGTTTACCATCGGCGGTGTAGGATATTTCAGCCTCACAATGACATAAACATATTTCACTGCACGCGAGGTTTATTCTCTGTTTGTTCGTGTACCTATAACCTAGATTCCGAATTGGCCTAGGATGTGCGTTGATGGATAATTATAAACATTCCTCTAAACTCGGATGGGCATAGTTTAGACTCGGTTTCTGTTTTCCACTCCTGGCGGTGACATTTATTTTTGGGGGATCGTTTGGTGTCGCTCAACGCAGTACTTATGGAACGAGTATTTAAATTCGAGTCGCATGTATCCTTTTTTAACATGACAAATCTTAGAGTTTACATTTTTGTTTTCGACATGAAACTGATTTTGCTTTACGGTTTTTTTATTTATTTATTTTAGGACACAAAATATTTTCTACCCCTAACGAATGAATAAACAACTGGTGCAGAGCTACGGAGGGATCTCGTTTTTTATGTTGTGTACCATTTTTTACCTCATTATTAGAGTGAAGATATTTAGGGTAGATGTTGTGTTTTCTTAGTTATGGGTAATTGTACACCATATCGAGGAAATCTGATGTGTTAAGTAGCTTGGCAGTGCACGGCTGTTTTTTTTTTTCATGGCGCAAAATAGCGCATAGGTAGAGTTTTAAGGACGAAATGTGAAATTGTAACAAACAGTTCAGTTTAAAGTTGAAAGAGTTCAGAAGCGGGATTCTGTCATATTTTGTAACTTTGAAAACGAAGGGAACTTTTATTTGTCCCGAAAACAGAAAAAAAGGAAAAAAGCTTATCATTGATGTTTCCGCTTTTTTCTTTTATGTATACCTAATTCTAAAATCAAAAGGTGTTTTCGTTTCATGGAAATGGACGTTCTTAATTTTCTTGATAGCTTCTACACCCAAGGCAACAAACCAATTGAAACACGTAAAAAAAACAGTCACAGGTTCGTCGAAAAATGCAGCAAAAATCTAATCACAAAATAAGTAAAAGACCGGACCACAAGGTGTTCTTAATAATATCACGTATAAAGAGAAGTCTGCCGTAAACTGTGAATGTCTGCATGTATTTCTCAAGAAGAGGATCGGACCAAAATCGTGCTAATTTTTATTAATACAGCATAAAATCATGCTAAAAGAAATGCTTGCATGATTTGACAAAAAATGGGATTAATATAAAATAATCCTGCTAAATTTAACAGGAAGTATATGTTAAGTTGGTCACACTTATGAAGTGTAGATCAAAAATAATTCGGTATCAAGTATTCGTTGTTACAAATAAATTAAAAGCGTACAGTTTATGCTTGTTTTCATTTACAGTTATCACTGCTCGCACCTGGTACATGGTTTTCGTAAAAAAAATGCTGAATCATTTGGGAGATTTGGCACCTCTAAAGTTTGGGACATGACGTGTCAACGGTGCCATTTATCCCGCAATTACTTTTATATTGAGGTAAATTTCAGAACTAAAGACAAATAAATGGATTCAATGGGTCGTATGAATAAAAATTAGAATTTGCTTTGAGCAATAGGTTGTAGCAAAGTAAAAGCCCTTAGAAATTGCTTTGAATCGGTATGAATAAAAATCTACTCTGCTAAAGTAGGTATAAGCTCGCAAATTCGAACATAGCATTTACTTCACTGTACATACGTGTACTTGTCTTGCAGTTCCTGTCAAACGTGACAAGTAAATTTGAATTTTTGAATTTTTCTTAAAATCTTAACGACTTTTGTTTAAATTGAAATTAGAAAAAATTGAATTCTGAAATGTAAATGTAATCTATAGCTTCAATTGCACTTGGAAATATGATTTTTTTTTGCCAAAATGCTTGTTGATGCCTAACTTCTTCTTCGGGTGCCGGGAATCGTGTACGATAAGAACTATGAATTACCTTACAAATGGTTCTGTCTAAATATTTCCACCTGAAAGAAATATTAGCCAAATATTCCCCAGACCATACTTCGCTTCAGACGAAATGAACTTAACTATTCGCAACTCTTAGATTGTTTTATGTTAAAAATGTGCGTACAAACATGTCAAAAGTTGGAATTAACTTAAATTGGTTTTTATTCATACGAAACGTAGCAAATGCTTCGATTTTGGCATTTCTCTTGAGTAAAAGCGATTGCTACGTTTTATTCATACGACCCAATGTCTAGTTACCATTTTTGTCGCGCGTTGGTAGCTATACATCTTTTTTAAATACTTGTAACAGGCGTGGAAAGAAAAACACCAAGAAATCTTAAGGAATCACCCACGTATGGGTGCCACATTAAACTTAAGTTTTTAATGAACTATTTTTTTACTTTTACGTTTTTAAATATCACATATTTTTTTACTTTTAAATAAAATAAAATATGCTTTATTTTTCGACCTGTATAAACCTATTCCAATTTTTGGCGTCCTGCCAAAATCTTCATCAGGCTGTGCAGAATGACGATCGTGGAGCGCTTAGCTTTTTCAATAAGATCGAAAACAATCTCACTGGCAAAATGGTGAAGAAGATTATAAAAACTATGCTGCAAACACAAAAAGGGACACCTTATCGGATGCAATGTCACATAAGACGTCTATTTTTGGAGAAGTAGGGACTTTGTCTACCTAAAAAGGCAACTTTATAGTGAGTCAAACTTTGTATTTTGTTCCGTGTTGACTTGCGCCAATGATTGGTCGGTGGTTGATAACAGCGTTAGAGTTCTTTGTCCGTATAAATCTGTGACTTTATTTTAAACAGCCATCTTTACTTTCAGAAACTGGTGAACGGATAACTCATCTCGCCAGACAATTCTAAGGTTGTGGTCAAGAGCGGAAGATGGCTGAACAAATTCACTCTATCAAAGTCGCACTTGAAAAACGAAAAATGAGTTCTGACAAAGCTTGGGAAGGCTCAGAAGAATTTTTTTTAGGGTCTTAAACCAAAGATAGTTCTGCAGCCCTCCATTGCTAAGTCTAAGCATAGACCTTGACCATGGCCTCCGAACGGAGTTTTTACAAAGCTTACGGTTTAACTGACACAAACTCTTTGGCGATAGTGAGAGGGTACCGCGCATCCTGAAGCGATTCATTTGCTTGTATAGATTCTAAACAGATACAAAGAATGAATAACTTCTAAGCTGAAGCTTTGTCTTATTTTAGTCTTGCCCTTTGCTAGCATAGACTTCTAACAAGTGAGTAGAATAGGTACCGGAAATCAATTTGGAATGACCTGGGCTACAGGAAAATAAATTTTCAGAGACATGAACGGTTGTTTAAAAGCATTAAAAATACCCCACTGAGATAGTACGAACGGGTTTACCACGATATCTCAAAAAAAAAAATCTTGAATAAAAAAAATCTCAAAAAAAAAATTTCGAAAGCTTAGGGGAAGGTCATGTACCTTGGTCCGGATTTCAGTTTTTTGCCGGTATTTTAGGTAACGTTTTTTCATTAGTTTTTATTTGTTTTTTTAGTTATTACCTACCTGAAGTCTTATCTATGATAATGCGAAACTACCAAAAGGATATTGCTTACCATTCCAAAGAAAACTTTTCTTTTAGATGCTAGCCTGAAACGGTCCAAGGTACAAGACGTGATTGTACCTTGGTCCAACAGAGTATTGTACCTTGGACCGAAATTGTTATTGAAGGTTTTTCTATAGTTGTTTAAAGGTGAAAACTTTATTTTTTTTTTCAATAAATAGTAAAAATGGAACCATTCTTATTTCATTTCAAGAAAGCAGCAGGAAAACAAACCATTGTCTTAAAGTTTGTGTGCTTGACAACATTTTTTTATTTCAAATAATAGTTTTAAATAAAAAATACTCTTGTTAACGAAAAAAAATGCCTAACAAAGGACTTTAATATTATTTACCGAATTTGCATCTTGGCATATTGTCCTGAGACATAAAAAAAAACAATTTTGTTTAAAAAAATCTAATAACGTGTAACTTTGAACGGACCAAGGTACAAGCGCTATGATAGGTCCAAGGTACACGAACACCACTTTAACCAAAAAATAATAATTTTGACGTTGTATTTAAAGCACACGCGTACAACAATTTGTTCCTACCAAAAGATAATCAACATACTTAGCGAAATCGATAAAAGTATCGGAAAATAGACATCAAATTAAGCACTACACAACTTCAGAAAATAGATACAAAAAATACTTTTTTCACTGAAAACTATGTTTATTTTTTTTTTTTTGCCGACTAGTACAGCTGTATAAGTTCAAAAAGAAACTGAGAAGAAATGAACAGAAGAGTAACATTTCACAGAAGAACCGGTTCTTGTGTGGTTTGTACTTTTCTGAAAATTGGCACTCGGACCAAGGAACATGACCTTCCCCTAATCTCGAATAACAAAAATCTCGAAAAAAAAAATCTCGAATTAATATTATTTTTTGAGACAATGATAACAATTTGCGCAAATTATGAAATGTGTATTCAACCCCCCTGCTTGGGTTTACTGTTGGATTACGGGGTGGGTGCGAGGTTTTTGACTTATATTTTTTGTTGAATTTTCAAATTGTTGGGTGGACATAAGGCCCTGGGATAAAAAAAAATCTCGAATTTACTTTATAGTTTCGAGATTTTTTCGAGATATAGTGTTTCAAGATTTTTATACATTCGAGATTTTTGCATTCGAGATTAAAAAAAAAAATTAGGGATTTTTAGCCTTCGAGATTTTTGTCATTAGAGATTACATCATGATCCCAGTACGAACAATCTGCATCCCACTTTTGGTGGCAACCAACCAACAAGTTTCAAAATAGGTACATACCTGGGGTCGAATCATGTTGTCCGTAAAAGAGCATTACGTGACGGAATTTGTTTTTCTTTCACATGTAAAATCAACTTAATTCCGTGAACGTTTCACGGCGATTCGACCACTGATTTGGTGATCAATTAACTTTCTTGAAGACCAGCGTTACATTTACCTCGCCCTAGACTTTGTCATACCAACCAAAAGTTGGTGCTCTCCACACGAAATTAACCACTCAAGAGGGTACTTATTCGAAGGCAACTGCAGTGGTATATACCTTGACCTTTTGCCCTCGTCGTCTATACCCACACCATCCGCGACCTCTTTCATCGATCTAACTAATTTCAAAAGTGGTGTATGCATGTATTTCTATATCTAAACGGAAATGGTCACAATCTATTTCAATTTTGTTTGGATGATTATTGATAAAACAACCAAGAGAAGAGGCCACAACCCACCTGGTGGCGTTCCATGACCACTCCCGGAATTTCGTCGCATGGCATAGAGGACACCGGGAAAACTTCTTCGGCAACCTAAATAACACAATTTTGCTAATCGATGTTACTATACGCTTACCAGCGGCGAATCCGACTAACAACTGATGAGAAAAACAAACAAAGCTCGATATTTTGGAACGTGCCAGGACGTGGCTATATACTCCTTACTAACCGAACAAATAACGACTGATTCGTGTCCATGGAGCCGCACGGCGACTGGTACGTTGGGCTGTAATAATTTGTCTACCACTACCATACACGTGCATTAATTTTGTTTCACGCTAAGCCCAAATTCCAATAATTGTCAGTTGCCAATAGTAACTCTGATCAACTGAAGTATGCTGGAGTTGCTGTGCGGTTATTTTGCTTTTCCTTAAGTGGGTGGCAAAATAACAAGTCCTTTGTTTTAGTCGTTGAAAGAGGATATAGACACGCTGGTAGCCTGAGAGAGGACAGTGACATGTTGGACTTAATTAATGGACTTGTGATTTTTTTATGAACCGACTGTTATGGGTGGCTATGACTGCCAGTTTTATTTTACGACTTTAGCCTTAAAGGACGTCGTAGCAGCTATCGCTTTTTATATTTGTTTTTGTATCTTTATAGCATTTTCTGTATTGCATCATTTAATAATATTTAAATGCAATTTATATATCAGCTTGTAGAGTTCGATCTGATAAGACAAACGAGAATGAAGTCAACTCAAGATGTTTTGAGCAACTCAATTATAAATATTTAACTACTTTCGCTACACTGGCGAGTCTTGATGTACCATTTCGTGGGCTTAAGGCTTGTTAGTTTTTTTCTTGAGAAGGCCTTACTAGTTAATGCACTTCTAGGCGATAGAAACCATGATGGCCAGTGTAAACCCTTTTGCTTTATACTTGACCTTCAGAATTTACGTCTCAACTTAAGGGTCTGTGAAAATGAAATGACAAACATACTAAAGAAACGGGACACATCATCACACCGAGACCATGCGAAAAAATTTACCCGTTAAACACGCGTGAAAGTGTAGTTAGTTTAGGTATATCTCCTTTTTCCATACACGACAAAAGACAAACTACAGTGACATTTATCATCAGTATACTTTAAACGCCTTTAATTTCTGCTGTGGTTTACAACTAGGACTTATTCAATTCTGATTTTTAACTTTCTCCATTATGTAGTAAGAAAAAGATATTGTTTTCGTACAAAATGTCGAACTCGAGATGTTAATCAGTTCTGACAATACGATGATAGAGGAACTCAAAAAAGTTGATCGCAAAATTTTGGCCGGTCTGTCTGTTTGTCCGTCCTTCCACAGGCCTACAACGGCTGACCGGATTTCGTTCAAACTTCGTATTTGGAGTTTGTGGGCTTACAGTTCGGTGTTTTTTGTTTTGCAAGGTATCCTCAATACTAATGGTATACTTCCCATATAAAACTTTCGTAAAAGTCTGATATGATCGAAAACGGCTCTAACGATTTCAACCAAAATTGATATTTAAGCATAAGTAGGTGAGGTCACCATGACTTCATACCCAGTTTTTGGCTAAAATTAGCGGTAGCTACTTTTGAAATTACGACATATCTCGCAAACGGTCTATACGACTGTAACAAAAACAATTTTTAAGGTAATGTGGTAATTTATAACTAAATAGTAAACTCAGTTTTTCTCTATACATATTATCGTTCAACAGATTTTTGAAAATAGTATTTTTTTTAAATTTAGTTTTTTTCATCTTACCGGAAAACGGCGATTTTTAAATTATTTCGTCCTTAATTTTCCATTCGAAGCCCCGAGAACGCTCATTTTAAGAACTGCTCTGTGCTCATATCTCGAAAACCCCATCTTTCGATTTCGATAAAACTTAGAAAACGAAGTAATGCTCACTTGTCATAAGAATTGAATTCGATAGACTTGTCCGCATTCTTCGACAAGAGTGTTTAACATGTGAAGTTGGTTTTGATAGGCGACATTTTTAAATGTACAGATGATAACTGACATCAAAATTAATTGTTGACTTTAAAACTTTTAACCCGTGCCGAGGTTCACTGTTTTCCATATCAAAGTCAAACAAAACAAAAATTGTATTTTTAGTTATATATTATTTTATTTCTGTATTCGTATTCTGGTTTTACCAAAGAAATTACATTGAAAATGCACTTGTCAGCATTTGACAATATTCAAATCAATTGTCCTCATTGAACCACAGTTTTATACAAATTAATGTTTCTTGACACTTGTCGTGTTCTGTTACAGAAAGAGGGAAATTATATCAATTCACACTTGTCATATTTCATCGCAAAAATTATCGCAGTGTGTAGGTAGGTAGGTGCTTGTCATTTTGTTTAAGACTATTTTTTTCAAGTTATCGAAATTCACTTAATGGAATCCAAGCTCGCCATCGGCAATACATCGAAGGGATCTCATTTCGTCAGTTTGTAACTCATTTTGTCAATACCCACCCAAATCACATGAGTCATGACCATAGGTTAGAATTGGATAACAAACTGTAAACTAGGAAAAACTACTTAGCTTTGACACACAGTTCAGTAATTTTCTGAAAAGTTATCTAGCTCTCTTAAAGCTTATCGAGCTTGAAAAACTCTAAGTCCCTTGTGAATAATACCGTGAAAACTATTTAAAATTTTTCCAAACCTTCAAAGCATATCAAAGATGAGTTATACAAGATACCTTCCACCTTCATTGAGTCTACCAAGTGAATTCATTCGTCGTTTGGTCCCCTTCTGAGAAACTTTTGTTGGGACTTGTGAGACTCAGTATTTGAGTATTAGGTTGATTGTATCTCTAGGTATCCAAGCCAGAGTAAGGTTGATGGCTCAAAAAAATGGTTAATGGTTTGATCCAAATCTTCCTGCAGGTATGCAAGCATTTTTGAAAAATTCATGTAAACTGGTCATTTTGGTATGTCCCGACTTTTGGTTGAATGTAGAGCTCAGAAAGAAGTTCACCTTTCACCAGCAGTCAGTGTCATGAAGACAAGCCTACCCAAAAAGGTGTCAGCGTGAACTTTTATACAGGGCTCAGAGATAAACTGCTCTTGGGTTACTGTAAGTGTCTAAGGTACTGAAGATAAAGGCTCTGTTTCATTATCTGGGATAATGTAGGAGGATCATTTGACCAAAATGCCATGGCATTTGGTAATTATATAGGTAATAGGATATTGAGGACTTTACTCTCGTTGAAGTGTCTTCTGAGCAGAATTTTAATCAAGAGTTTTCTTATTATTATGCGGTACGGCCATCAGATGGTGTTCGGTCAAAGAACCTACGCTTTCTATAACACTCATCCCAGGGATTATATTTTTAACAGTGTAGCCGATTCATCTAGCGAGTGCTTACAATGAGGCTATTGCTATGTCAACAATGACATCATTTATTAAAAACAGCTTCTAGCAACCCTTTAGGCCAACTAAAGTTAAAATTAACTAAAGTACCTAATGCAAAAACTGCCGACCGGATCGTGCGAGATATATCCCAAGGGCTACCTTAAAATATATTAAGTTGCTACGTACCTAGTAGATTTTAATTTGATTACCAACCGACAAAGGGAAGAAATCGCCTTTGGTAGGTAGCTATTCAAAACATCCCCATAAGAAACAGTTAGAATTGCAACTATCTATACCTACCCTGTATGACGATGGAAAACTCTCCAAATTTACGAGTTTCGTATATTTATATCGACCAACAAAATTACAGAGCCAAAATGGAAGATACACACACGTGGAAAGTGAAGAGGATACGTGGTGGATTGTTAGAATGTCCTCACCCCTAATGGCCGCCGAAAGGGTGGGTACATCAAAGCACGCATGTACACTTTCATATGGGATACATTTTGGCCTTGTGTCGCATACACAATTTGCTACTTCCAGTAAGATAATTGATACAGTTAAACGTTCTTATTGGATCACGGTCATAAGAGGGGAAGGGATGACCGAACAGTGACATCTAGCGATGTTCTGTTGAACCCTAATTTGCTATTTAGAAGTAGATGTCGCTAGCGGAAAGTTTTTCAAACTAAACTAAAAGGCGGTTAGTTTCTTTTTAGTTGTTTATTAAACAAAATTAACAGGAGTCAGTGAAACTATGGCACTCGGCATGAGAATGATTAGGTTGGTTGTACGTGCCACTGTAGAAGAGTTAATTAATTGATTTATTTACATAATTTCATAGCTTTCTATGCATTCTATCCTGGATAACTTCGTTTCTTCGTTTAGAGTTTTGTAGAAAAAAAAATGTTTTGCAGATACAAAATTATGTAAGCCCGATTGGTACCCCCAAATTTCAGTTCATGTCGAAAACTATTTCAAAAACAGTACAGAATCAGAAGCAAATGTTAAGAATTTACCAACTTTAAGCTGTCGACGTAAAAGTAAACCGTCTGCTTGCTCACATATCAGTTTTCGACCAATTAATGTTTTGTCAGCATTTGTAATAAAACGAACATGGGACCAACTGATAAAATAATTCAGTCAGTCCATTATTATTTCGTTGGCTGGGAGACGTTTGATGAGAGAAATTAAGTCCCTTTTCACCATTCTGCATATTCCTTGGTTTTGAAACAAACAATATTTTTTTATACACGAGTATGCGCCTGCGGTATGCCGTATGCGTCGTTGGTATGACATTTTTAATGGAAGTGCGATATTAAGTTTTCAAAGGATGTATGAGCACAGATCGGTTTTTGGGTAGTAATTTTTGAGAAATATTTACAAAACTTCTTAATTCATTTTTTTTTTGAGAAAAACTTAGTGTTATTTCGTTATCCCAAATATGTATTTTGATCAAAATCGTTAGGGCGGTTTTTGTAAAATTTGACAAAACAGTAGGTAGGGGAAGGTCGTGTAGGTACCTTGGTCCGATTGTACCTTGGTCCGAGTGCCAATTTTAAGAAAAGTACAAACCACACAAGAACCGGTTCTTCTGTGAAATGTTACTCTTCTGTTCATTTTCTCAGTTTCTTTTTGAACTTATACAGCCGTAGTAGTCGGCAAAAAAAAAATAAACATAGTTTTCAGTGAAAAAAGTATTTTTTTGTATCTATTTTCTGAAGTTGTGTAGTGCTTAATTTGATGTCTATTTTCCGATACTTTTATCGATTTCGCTAAGTATGTTGATTATCTTTTGGTAGGAACAAATTGTTGAACGCGTGTGCTTTAAATACAACGTCAAAATTATTATTTTTTGGTTAAAGTGGTGTTCGTGTACCTTGGACCTATCATAGCGCTTGTACCTTGGTCCGTTCAAAGTTACACGTTATTAGATTTTTTTAAACAAAAATTGTTTTTTTTTATGTCTCAGGACAATATGCCAAGATGCAAATTCGGTAAATAATATTAAAGTCCTTTGTTAGGCATTTTTTTTTCGTTAACAAGAGTATTTTTTATTTAAAACTATTATTTGAAATAAAAAAAATGTTGTCAAGCACACAAACTTTAAGACAATGGTTTGTTTTCCTGCTGCTTTCTTGAAATGAAATAAGAATGGTTCCATTTTTACTATTTATTGAAAAAAAAAAATAAAGTTTTCACCTTTAAACTATAGAAAAACCTTCAATAATATTTTCGGTCCAAGGTACAATACTCTGTGGACCAAGGTACAATCACATTTGTACCTTGGACCGTTTGAGGCTAGCATCTAAAAGATAAGTTTTCTTTGGAATGGTAAGCAATATCCTTTTGGTAGTTTCGCATTATCATAGATAAGACTTCAGGTAATAACTAAAAAAACAAATAAAAACTAATGAAAAAACGTTACCTAAAATATCGGCAAAAAACTGAAATCCGGACCAAGGTACATGACCTTCCCCTATACCAAATATTGCAATGTTTAGTTTGAAAAATACTAGTGCTTCACGATTTAGCTGAAACCGATCATAAGTTATTCTTCGGGATATAAGTACCTATTACTTCCTTCTTATAGTCTTATCAAAATTCAAGATGGGGTTTTCGAGATATGAGCAGTTTTTAAAATTAACGTTTTCGGTGCTTCGAATAATAATGTTGAAAACATTCATTTGACTCTAAAATACATTTTTAGAAAATTACTATTTCAAAAATCCATTCTTCGATTATATAGAGCTAACTATTAAGTTGTAAATGACCACATTACCTAAGAAATACATTTTTGTTTCAATCGTATTTACCGTTTTCGAGATATGTCGAAATTTCAAAAGTACCGTTATTCGAATTGTTAGCCAAAAACTGTGTATACAGTCATGGTAACCTTACCTGCATAGACTTAAGTATCAATCTTGGTTGAAATCGTTGGAGCCATTTTTCAAACTAATACGAAAATTTTGTATTTTGTATGGGAAGTACCTACCATTAATATTGAGGTTAGGTAGGGTAGGGCGGGGCTAGTTGGGCCACGGGGCAAGTAGGCCCACTCGAATAACTCAGAAACTAAAAGTCCTACATGACAACGATGACACACAATCGAAGTGTGTGACTTACGGCCACAAGCCAAACTAGTTGAAAATGCAATTTTACTTTCAAAGGGGCGCGTCGTTTAAAATTTGTATTTTTAAGTGTAAAAACTAAAAAAAAAAAAATTATTTCTTTTCTTTCTTTTTTTGTGAAGCGGTGCAAATATCAGAATAAGGTAAACATTTTTCATGTGTCCCGTTATTGTATTTTATTTTTTCGAGTGTGGAATTGAAGTGTTTGGTGTAGTTGTTTCTTTGTGAAACAAAATGTTCAACAAAGTCAGTGCGGGGTAAGTTGGACCGCCAGTGGTGAGGAAAAAAAACATCTTGATTGGTTTTGTCTTATGTGTATGGAAGCATATTCAAAAAGTTTACCTGGGGAGGAGTGGGTGCAGTGTCACACTTGCCGAGAGTGGGCCCATTCAAAATGTTCCAAAATATGTCAAGGAAGCATCTTTATTTGCATAAATTGCAGTAACGATTATACGATTCATAATCTATAAAATAATATTTTTATTCTTATCTAAATTGATTTTATAGAACGTCATAAAGCGGTTTTTTATTTTCGTTTTTTGAAGTTTATGTTGTGTTTTTTCATTAAGTTTTCATTTTAAATCCATTTTAGAAAGAAATTATAGCGTTTTCGTATTTTGTAAAAATTACTTTTCAGTTTTTTAGGTTTCGGACCAACTTACCCCACTCACTGGTCCAACTTGCCCCGCTGGTGAGGTAAGTTGGACCACTTGGACTTGGTGTATTTGAGTCAAAATAATTATTTAACTGTAAGATAATTTTTTTTTTTGTTAATAACATTAAAAAGTCGAAGTTTCAATGTTTCTATTTACTTTTCATAGTTTCATCGCTTAATTATGAACAGATTGGAAGTTATGAAGCGTCAAAAAAAAAGTGGTCCAACTAGCCCCGCCCTACCCTACCTTAAAAAAAAACGCCCCCGAACTGTAAGCCAACAAACTCCAAGTCCGAAGTTTGAACGAAATCCGGGCAGCCGTTTAGGCTGTAGGCCTGTGGAAGGACGGACAAACAGACAGACGCACAGACCGGACAGTATTTTGGACCCACTTTTTTGAGTTTCTCTATCATCTATGTCAGAATTGATTAACATCTCTTACTACGTAATGGAGAAAGTTAAAATTTCGGAGCAATTATTATTTTTTTATTAACATTTATATACATAGATTTGTCCTAATTTCGGTAAAAGCAGCGTTTTGCTTAAATTTGTATGGTTTTCGAGACAATTTTTCTAGTCTAGTTGGATGGCCGATATAAGCGGTTTTTTTTATCCTCGTTCTCTGAAAAGGCGATTTCAGTGAAAGTTTTCCTTTAGGACTCTTTGAAATTTCGTTTATGTTGCACCAGTTCTAATCGTTATTTTCATTAGCAATCACCTCAATAGCAGTAAAGAATTGTTAAATTCTATCCGCGATACTGATAATCATTTTTAGTGTACAGGTTAAGTTTTTCCGTACAAAATTGTGACCTAGGAAATATTTATTGTGATGATTAAAATTGATTATGTATTAGTAAGGCTCTATGACATGAAATCAACCTACGGATCTGCAGAAGGTTTTATAACAGCTCCAAAATTTTAATGTGACAGTTTTACTAGAATTTTCCCTAGCGCAGTCATTTTTGTAGTATTTTTTTTTTCTTTTTTAATTTCAGTGCTTACATGTGACCTCTGACGTAGTACATGCCTCGGGCATGTAAGTATTCCGTGACCACCCTCATAAACCAAAGTGCTTCACAAACCATTTCCCTGGGAACACTTCCAAAGTTCTTCCTAGTTATTGCATGCAATAATAACGACAATCAAATTTCGGACCTTCACTAAACGACATTTAAGAACAAAGCTAATTAATTTATTTACTACCCTGACTCTGTAACCATTATAATACTCGTAGCCATCAAATAAAACAAATGAAAAACAAGTAGTGATTCCACGAAAATTTAATTCTGCAATAATAAATACGTAACTGCATGTCGATATTCCTCGTTGAATACAAAGTAGAGAATCGTTGAATAATTATATCATCCGACAGGTGCTGCACCAACCTGTTGATGCTTCCTAATGTAAACAAGAGCAAGTCCTCCCTCTTTTTTTTCTTTCTTAATGAAATTTAAATATCCAAACTTTTTTTTCCCCACTTTTGCTTGCTCAATTTCGTGTCTTCCCTTTCCGTAAACAGGGATAGAGATGAGATTCAGAGTTCTCGTGCAAAGTGAAATATGTATTTGTAAATGACAAAAAAAAAAAAAAATGCCCTTGAATTTTTAATTCTTGTGCACCCCGCACCACCCTCCTGCTGCTCTTATATTTTTAGGAAAATAATATCAAAAAGAAGACTAAAATTATACAAAGCGTGAGTCACGTGAATTGTTCCTGACCTGCAGCAAGTCGCGCCGCGTCGATTGCTTTTCTCCTTAACAGTTTTTTTTTTTCTTTTTCTCCCCGTCAAAAGTTGAATGAAACATAGAAAAAAATCCACCAAGTCAACCTACCCCTAGGTTTGAGTTAATTTTTATCCTAATTTATTCATTATACTTTTTTTTTCCGCGAAAAAGTGAATTTTTCACCCCCCCGAAATGGTGTTCAATTTGTTCGTGTAATTAGAAGGCGAATGAAAGGAGCAACAAGAAAAATGAAAAAAGAAAACAACTCCCGGCATTGGTGTAACTCAGAAGATGGTCTTATATAGTCTAATGACTTTGTGGAGGATTTTAATGAGAATTTTATTTTTAATGCTATTCGAGCAAATATTCCCGGCGAACTTTGTCCAGATTTAATTTTATTTTTTTATTCAGCTCGACAAGTGGTTATGAATTTATGCGGCTATTGAGGTGAATTGCTCGTATTTCCAATAATAGGTGAATGCTTGTGGGGATTAACATAATCGCTGTGATGGCATTTTTGGCGCTAATTTGTTGTGCGTTTAGGTGGGTATCTAGGTTTCATCTACAAAAGGAAGCTGTGAGGTGTCAAATCTGGTAATCTTGGTTCCAGAAACTGTGTTGTTTGATTTTGAGTTAGGCATAGCGCGTCGCAATTTTTCACATATTTTTGGGCAGACATAATGGGCCAAAATTTGACACCAAACGACGAAGTTTTTCAGACGGTGCTTGTTGGCCATAATATTTTCGACGCTAAGAACGTTGAGTTAGCAGAACTGTGTAAATATTTCCACTATTCGGTGCTATTTCACTATTTTTTCTGTAGATATGTATATAAATATTATTATATCTAAATAAATATTTAAAATTTAAATAATACAAATACATATAAAGATTTATAAGTTATTCTGATTAAAAAATAACATTTTATTACAAATTTAAATGGAACAGTTAATATTTCGCCCAACCATTTACTTGCACAGTTGAAATACTGCAGCCGTTTTAAAAAAATCAGGGCAGGTTAGACTTTAAATTAATTTCTGAAAGACATGTTTTTGTTAAACAGGCGAATATTCTTTTTGACGAATTTGTAAATATACTAATTATATTATTATTAATTTATTTTTATTATTTAAATAAATATTTTAAAAATTCACGGATAAAATTTCACTGAACTAGCTAAATCATGTCGTTGTCGCACCCTGTATGTACTGAAAATCGCTCAAAACACTGTTCTAGAAGCATCATAAAAATGCGGGCAAGGATCACAGAAAAGTGTCTATCAATTGGCATCACAAGACAGAATTTGCTCCCGAAATTGGCCCGAGGATTTCTGAAGAGAGTCACTTAGGAATTTTCTTTTCAGGAAAACTATATCCAACAAATTTTCCTTATCAATTATCAAAACATGCTTTTTTGGGCTAAAAGTATGAACTAAAAGTGTCTGAATGAATCAAGGTTTGAAGTTGCCAAAAATTTCTAGAAAATAAATATACCTATTGCTAAAAACCATAAAAGAGGAAAAACTTTCTTCAAAGAATTTTCCCATTCATATGAAATTTTTTTCAAAATTATTCTTTATATAAGAAAAAACAATTCTTAAATAATTTTTTATACACATCATGAATTGTTTGAGTCCAAACGGAATTGTTTTCTCATTTCGTGCACGTGCATATTTTTTTTTTTTTTTTTGACCCAAGAAACTGACAGATTTAGATTTACATATTTAACTCGCTGGCAGCCTTTTTTTGACATTTCAACATTTTATGGCATTTGCCTCCCGCGATGGAATTCTTTATTAATTTCTTCGACCGTCCGATTGAAAAAATGTTGCTTTTTGAGCTTATTTCTGTTCCACATGTATTCTGCATTGTGGACTTTTGCAATTATAAACTATACGTAATTATCCTCCCAAATGAGGAGTCAAACAACTGCTACCCCTTTCTTAAAACACATTTTGTCTATTTTACACGAAACTGATTTAATGGGCGCAGTGACATAAGTCCCGAAGACATAAGTCCCGAATTCATTTTTCGGGACTTATGTCCCACTTAAGTGGGTTATAAGTCCCGAAATCTATTCGGGACTTATGACTTACTTAAGTGGGACATTAGTCCCGAATTTCGATCGCTGAAAATGGGACACAAGTCCCGAATGAAACAAACAGTTGGAAATATATTATATTTTATTAACGTTTATGTCCCACTTATGTTCCACTATACATTTCCTAAATATGCGCCTAGACAACAAATAAGAAGACCACTCCAAATGCTACGGTTTCGTTATCTCGATATTGTTTTCGAGTCACGCGATTTTTTTATTTTTATTTGATCCAATTCTCAAAAACATCGATTTAATGCCTTTTCTCAGCACCTATGTATGTCCTTTTCTGAATTCAAAATCGCGCGATTTTTTTATTTTTATTTGATCAAATTCTCAAAAACATCGATTTAATGCCTTTTCTCAGCACCTATGTATGTCCTTTTCTGAATTCCATGTTTTTGAGAATTTGATCAAATAAAAATAAAAAAATCGCGTAAGGTAGGTATATTATAGCGGAGATCTAGGTCGACTATTTGTAACTATTTGTCTAGTTTGTTAACAAATAAATATTTCCAACAATATCGGATACGATTCCCGGCACATAAAGTAGAACGGAAGCATCAACAAGCTATTCGGCAAACAAAAATCATATTTTCAGGTGAAATTGAAGATAAAAATTGCATTTATATTTCTGTATTTATTTTTTTTAATTTCAATTTCCACAAAAGTCGTTAGAATCTTAAGAAAAATTCAAAAATTCAAATTTACTGGTCAGGTTTGACAGGAACTGCAAGGCAAGTACACGTACAGCGAAGTAAATGCTATGTTCGAATTTTCGACTTTACTTTAGCAAAGTATATTTTTATTCATACCGATTCAAAGCATTTGCTAAGGGCTTTTACTTTGCTACAACCTTTTTCTCAAAGCAAATGCTAGTTTTTATTCATACGACCCAATAGATGCAAACTACTTAATTGGATGGTTCTGATGGGTATCGAAGTCCAATCCGATCTAAAGGTTCTTACAGTAGTGGCCATACCAACACAAACTTGCTTCAAATGGAAAAATTGTCTTTTAAAAGGCTCCAATTGGACAAACACTTTTTCGAAGATAATTCTTATTCGTTATTCCCAATTGGACAAGCATTTTTATTCAAAATAACTGTGGACTACATTTAGTCTCGTGAGCGTTTACTAGATGGCGTTGCACAGTTTTTCGAACACTCTGGTGCCTATGAGAGTCGGATAAAATCCGCGTTACTAATAATCATTTATAGTGTCCATCCAGGTTAAATTTTTCGAGCTCACAAAGGCAAAATTTTCCATACAAAATTGCATGTGCATATGTGACCTAGGAAATATTTAGTGTGAAGGTTAAAAGTGATCATTAGTTAGGCCCAATATTTATAAATATATCGAAATGAAATTAATTCTTTTCAATCTTCCAGTCTTCCAGTTGGTACTACATTCAGATTGGATCCATAGGTATACTTCCGGATTCGTTTCGTGGGAGTATAGTTTTGGTCCAGCCTTAAGGTGTGATGGTCGAAAACGAATTCTAGCGTTATTGCTAAAGTGTCTGCCCAAAATATGCTGCACAAGTTTGAAAGAGGGAAATGTAGCAGATCTTTCTGTGACGATAAAAAGTTCGAACTCTTTTGAAACAGAATTTTTTGACTGTCATTCCTGTCGCTTTGGGAAATTAACAGGACAACGTTTTTGTTTAGTATACTGAATTTGATCTTTTGCTGCTTGGAAGAGAGCTTAGGAATCTGGCTGTTGTCCCGCGCCTTTGGCCGAGTTACGTGTCGTACACAAAAACGTATTTTTTAACAGAACCCGCTTACTGCTTGTGAAAATACCCAGCTCCAGCAACAACAACAACAACATTACATCAGTCAACATCTCAATAAAGCGGCACATAAGTTTAGCAATAACAGCCTCACAACGTCAAAAGCAGCTCATCACCTACGTTTATTGTAGTCAGTCTCATTTTCTATTCAAATAAAGCACATCATCATTTTTTGTTAAATGGTCTTGTTTGTTTTTGTTCCAGCGATCGCATCCGCTCCTAACTCCCGCCTTTGCTACTGCAGGTGGGCTATATATTTTATGCAAATCAATGAAAGCACTTGTCATAACTACAACGTCCGCTTTTTGTAAAACATCTTTCGCCTTAATTGCATCCTAATTTCATTGTCCCAAAAACGTTTCTTTGATATACCTACACTTCACAAAAACTATTTCGGATTAATACAAAAGAGTTGAGCTCAATCGTTTGGTTGGTCTTCCGCGGATAAATGATTTTTTTATATGCCAAACCCCTTTGTCCAGTTCTTATACCGAAACTGTCTGAAATCCTGAACAATGCCGAGTTACATTGCGATAAGTTCAGATGTTAAGTCGTTAAAATGTAATAGACGAACAGAGTTACTTTCGCATTCATATAGGTACTCGTATAAATGTAATTACCTGGGTAAGTAAGTACTACCTAGAGTCCAGTGGGCCAGCAAAAATGGTGTATTTTTCCTAGTGTTAAAGAACTATACCATCAACTTAATAACAAGCAATTGGGCTTTGCCAATAAACATTTTTGGTTTCGACTCTAAATTTTAGTAGTTCACAGTGGCCATATTTTCCATCAGAATTTCCCCATTGCGAGCTTCGGTAAATTTAAAGTCGAGACGAAAATTTGTTCTTAGTGCGGCGCATTGTAATGTTTTGGCCAGAGACAATACTTAGATCCCCAACTTCAGCCGATTTCCCGTTACTTATGCCTACCAGCTATATTTCTATGTATTGATACATAAAAATTTGTATTGACAAATGTCACGAAACTTCAAAAATTCCGGCTCACCAGCACACTCAAAAAAAATTAACCACTTCCGCTGTGCGCAACGTTGCTGGCAGCGTTCATAGAATTTTATAATTTAAATTTGAAATAATTCATTACCTACGTGTGGATAGAATTTTGTTTGTGGGAATAAGCGTACTTTTGCTTAAAATATTTATGAAAAATTAACAATCTAGTTGAGGGAAAATGAGGGAATTTTTAACAACCATCGGCAAGATATTGCGAGTTGGGGAGGGGGTATTGTCTCTACAAATCGAAAATGCCTGGTTTTGTTGTCATGTTGTATGAAGGGTTCTTGGAAAGACTTGAAATGGTGTGAAAACGCTCACTCAATTGTTTATATGAATTCGAGCAGGGCCGTCTCTATTTTAAGTTAAAAAAGAAACACAAGCTAGGAATTAAAGCTGAGCTCACAATTAGGAATTTTTTTTTGAAAAATATAGGCACTTTGAACTACTAAAATTTTGAGTCAAATCTAAAAAGGTTTATAGGCCCCCAGACTCAGTATAAGAGCACGGCTTGAAAAAACCCTGGCTACACGGCAGAAGCCCAATTTTGCAACTCCTAGAAATCGTCTATTCGTTCTTCATTTTATCGGTGCTCAAAATTGTAAATAGCTTTAAATCAGATCATCTTTGGTATAAAATTTTAGGACTTTTCATCAAGCTTTAGGGTTATAGTCAGTGTATTCCCAAAAAAATCCTTTGAAGCTCTGTCGAACACTTCAAATGGGTAAATCCGATGTAGGTAGTGCGATTTTTTTTGCTATGAAAGGATATTGGGCCTAACCGATAATAATAATTTTTAACCTTCAGCTTATATATTTTGTAGGTCGCAATATGCAATTTTGTATGGAAAACTTGGTCATTGTCCGCGGTACTAATAATCATTTTTAGTGTCCAGGTTAAATTTCTCGAACTCATAATGGCGAAATTTTCCATACAAATTTGCATATTGTGACCTAGGAAATATTTAGTGTGAAGGTTAAAAATGATTATTGGTAAGGCCCTGTGAGTTTAAAAAATGTATCCTGTACACTAAAAATGATTATTAGTATCGCAGATTGTCTTGCCCTTACGACTGTACCTTAGCTTAGATTAGACAATTATTATTCACCAATTACCACCGACGACGACAAACGAAAGTGGTTCAATCCTATACTAGCATGGTTGCGTTTTCAGGTGTGGTGAATAACGTGTGATCGTAGAAACGATATTGCGAAAGTTTGGTTGGAGAACATGCTAAAAGCCACGATCACACTCTTTCGAAGTTGGAAGTCATAAGGTACCTAAGTTAATGTACTATCACCACTTCACCGAATACCGTAATCCCTGCGGTTTGTGTATAGGATTATGTATCCTTCGACTTCGATCCACAATTCAAATTCCATTTCTCAATTCAATCGAAATCCGAATCCATTCCCCATTCCAGCACCATAAATCTTCCGCGGTGCTCGTACACCGAACACAAAAGTAGGTAGGTATACAGAAGAAGAAAAGGAAACATCCATTCGTACACACATTCCGTTCGTAAAGCCATGAAATTTTTCAAACTGATTGATGACATCAAGGGACTCAGTTCTCTGAATGCGACAGTTAAAAAGTCTGTCCACAAACGTAGAGTGGATGAACTCCTTTTTGCACAATTTCCACATACTATACTTCTTGGGATGCGCGGTGGCTATGCACGGTGTACGGTGTACGGTGGCGAGGGGACGATAATGAGGATGGGGACTTCAACGAATGCTTTTACGTGAGATTGATGGAAGTTGCGACATTGCGAGCAGTTTCAAAATGAAGTTTACTCACATATAACGACAGTGAGATATGTGTGCGATACACTGGTGTATATTAACTGTACATACACTCTGTACACCACCCATCCCCAACATATACGAATTGTCCCAAGGGGTGAGAAATACGAAACAGCAGGACGACGACGACTACGACGAGGGTGGATGGAGAATGGATAAAATCGAGGACGTTATCGGCCATAATAAACCCACAGCCACATACGAGCAACTGTGACGCGCTGCTATGGTGTGTACTCGTATATGCGAGGAATTTGGAGTTTTTCACGAATAGAGCACGAGTGAGTAAAAAGGACGTAGGATTAAATCACCATACCACCGCATCTCTGTGAACGGAACCATCCACCCGCCATTGCTGCTGATTCGATTTCCCCGCGCGTCCTGTCCATGTTTGTTACGTTCCGCTGCCACTTCTGCCTAATGGGCATAGATATATATACTCGCCCTGTCATGTGTATACCCTCTATAGCCTATACATATGTATATACGCAAATAAATGCAAATAAACCATCAGCATCAGCGTGAGGGTTGTGCTACTACGGCGACGATTCAATCCCATCCGCCGGGTGAAGAGGATATTCGCGTTATTTTCGCAAGCTTGCCTTGGCGAATATAATCGCAGTGGGTGATGGGTGATGCGAGGGACGAAGACACAGGACCGGCCATATAGTGATTCCAATACCACCTCCATTGGTTTTCTGTTAACGTACATAAATCGTCAACCACTGGGTCTCTTGCTGGCGCTCGCTTGCCTGCTTCGCTGTGTCGTCGTATACCTTTGTTTCTTGTTGCAATGGATGGATAGGTATATTTTTTGGGGTGGCATTCCCCGGATCGCAATCGCGAAATGTACACGAGTGTGTGTGTATACTCACTATGCAAATGCGAGACGAAATATTGAAAGCCGAAATTCAAAATGGAAATTATTTCGCAGGGATACTTTATGCTTTGGTACAATAAATGTCGCTTGCAGAAAATTCGTCGGTATACCATAATGCCTAAGGAGGGCGCGTGCAAAAACGCCCGCACTTGACTTTGGGGTTGCGAATTTCGTGTAAAGTTGGTAGGCTGTCCTGTGCTTCTTATGAAATGAAAAGTATGCTGGATATACGAAAATTAAGCGAACAGAATTGTTCCCCATTCGATTTAAAAATGTTTTAAGCGACGTCCTGCAAAACTGTGCTATCGGCGCGCGGTGGTGATAGGCAAGAAAAAACAAATGTCGTTTAAAATATAACTCCTATTGCACAGAAGGTGTAGGTAACTACCTACGAAAAAAGATATTAATATGGAAAGCTTGGAGTCAACATATTTTTTCATTTTTATTTATTTATTTTCATCTTATAAGCTGAACTTATTTTAGACTAGCGGACCAGCGAACTTCGTTCTGCCAAAATTCATTAATGTAGGTAGGTAATGAAATTTAAAATTCTTTATTCAAGAGTTATATTAAAATTAACTACAATTGCAATAACCGCAGCGATTTGCTGATTTGTATGCGTGTACATAACTCACCAGCGATTTGATTTTGAATGACGAAATTCAAATGATCGACATTCTTGCTTTTCGCAGCCAAAATCGCTCTTACACTCAGCCAATCATGGTCAACATAATTCTGAGCGATATTCGGGAAAACATTCATTAGTATTTCTACCGGTGTCGTTGTAAAGTTGCAAAAACGTTGTGGAAACTCAATCAAGCCGGTGTTTAAGTCTGCTGGAATCTCGCCATTGCCCAATGCCAACAATTGCCTGGAGAACTCTGCAGCGGAGTGGTCGCGTGCCGTCGTGGTCATGTTCGTTTTTAAATGCAATTTCTTCACGTATAGCCAAAAGCCAACATTGGCACTTTTGTTCGAACAGCTTGACTCAATGCCATTCTATCGAAATCCATTTCTCGCTCCAATTCTCGATTAAATGCGTCTTGCATTGAGCAACAAATTTCCACAACAAATTTCCACTCATGAGCAGACACAATTCCTCGATTAAAAATCAAAGCTTTGTTCCACATTTCAACTGACATATCTATCCAGTTCATTATCTGATGTCAAAGTACGAATTCGATGCCAAATATCATCGGCCATATCATGCTTGCATTTTTTACACAAATCTTTAGGATTTGATGGAAGACATGTCGAAATTATGATTGCTATCCGAAAAAGCCTGTTAAAACAAATGTACAAACCATTTAACGTATTAAAAAATGTATATTTATGTTCCTTACCATTATCTCCTTGCCAAAATATTATTGGGTACTGCAGTGTGTCGTATGACGGGTGGATCTCGGACACGCGCTTTAATTCGCCGATATTTCGTCGCTTCAGTACAATATCACGTCTCCCAACTGGATCACAGACAAAATAAAATGATAGCAATTTCATCGACTGTTGGCGCATTAGATTGACGTGCATGGGCACCAGCTGGACGTCTGTAAGCGAAAATGACAACTTCAGGTCGATCTGGCAAAGGCGGCAATTTAATTTGTATTGGTATTGGAATGCTACTCGCTGCTATTCTACATTCACGACGTTTCTTCTTCTTCGTTGGTTTTCATTTATTTGAACGCTATGCTGATGACGATTGTGTTGTTTTCTACCTCGGTCTCCAGTTTGGACGACTGCACGTTCATCCTGCGATATTCTTTCCCGAAGTTCCGACATATTTTCTCGATTGTTAATATATTCCGATCTGACTTATCGTCCTGATCTTCAATTTCACACACTCGCCATACGATGTGCATTGCGGCTGCGACGTGAAATGTTTGACCTTTCTCACTGGCGGCATGATCGAATTTGTCCAATGGAATCGCCGAATTCAATCAATGAAATAATTTAAAGAATTTAAAATAAAATAATTTTTGTCGTATTGATAAATCGCACTCTTCGTTTTTCTATCCAGCTTAATTTTTGCATAGTGCTTTTCCCCATACAAACTTTTATGGCCTATTTTATCCTGTCAAAGTTTTGTTTTCGAGACAAAACGTAGCCTATGTCCTTCCTTGGTTCGAAACTATTAATCCCAAAATCGTTCAAAACTAACCATCTGCGCGCACATACGGACTTCATACTCTTTTATATAGCTATAATATAGATTACTTAACAATAAATAATTTTAAAATGTTTTTGGTTTTTCAATTCACCTAAAATTATAGATTTACAATTTTCCAGGAATAATGTACGGAAGTTTTACCAAAAGGTAGACAAAGAGAACGTGCCAGAGCGACAAATCTCGTACAGCAACCTGTAGAGATAATGAGAGAAACAGTCGGTGCTGAGAACATTGGATAACTACTTCTGCAGACTGTATAACGGCGACGAAGACCAAAATCCCGCTGTCAGGCACAACGAATGAACGAACCATTCAACTTAGACGATGATAGCCGAAGCTTCCGTCCGCCTGTTCAAAACGAAGTGAAGATAGCAATAGGTATCCAAGCTTAGAAGCAGCTGGAGATGACTTGCGGTAGAGAGCACGCACCAACTCATTTCTAGGATTTGGTCAGATGAATGTATGGCTGAGGAATGGAATCTCAGAATTGTTTGTCCGATCCACAAGAAAGGAGACCGCCTCAACTGCGCAAACTTCAGAGGTATCAGACTAATTAACATCGCGTACAAGATATTATCTGCAATATTGTGTGAACGCCTAAAAGCCTTCGTCAACAATCTGCTTGGCCCCTATCAGTGCGGTTTTAGACCAGGAAAGTCCAACGTCGATTAAATTTTTACACAAAGGCAGATTCTGGAAAAAAAAACCCAAAAAGTCCAAATCGATACTCACCATCTTTTTATCGATTTCAAAGCCGATAAAAGAGCCCTGTATAAGACCCTCATCATTCCAGTCGTGCAGTACGGATCTGCGGCATGGACTTTTTCCAAAGCGGATGAAGATATCCTTGGTCGTTTCGAGAGAAAAATTCTTCGTAGGATATTCGGTGCCGTTTTGTGTTGACGGGTTATGGAGGAGACGGTTCATCGACGAGCTATACGAGCTGCACCGTGACATCGACCTAGTCATAAAACTGCGCATTGGACGCTTGAGCTGGCTAGGGCATCTAGAGCGAATGGACGTCAACGCTCCTGCCCGCAGAGTCTTCGATTCCAACCCAGAGGGTTAACGCAATAGAGGAAGGCCTCGCCTTAGGTGGCGCGCACAATTAGAAAACGATCTGAACCAACGTAGAGTGCACAACTGGAAGCAGTTGGCTAAGGACCGGGCTTACTGGAGAGGCTTGTTGGTTGAGGCTGAATCACATCGAACTGTAGCAACACCTAAGTAAGTAAGTAAGTAAGTAATATTCCCTACACATATTAAAATCAATTATGATTTTTCATTTATTTTACTATGACCAGTTGCGGAGTCTAACCTCCTCCTATACTACTGTGCATTCAAGCTTAGTTGAGGACTTCAGTCTTGAGGTCTTCCTCCAGGTAGAGTAATTATCTGCTGCATTGTCCCTTTTCAAGATAAAACGTTTGTTAGTAGATTTACTGCAGCTTTTGCGAGCTATGCGCAATTCTCTTACCAACTCGATTTATAGTTTCTGAATTTCTCTGTCAAACTGTCTTTTCCAAAACCCGACGAACAATTTTGCCTTTAAAACAACCATGAAGGTCTTTCCTCGCAAAGAGGGCATTATTTAATTTTTTCCAGTGAATTACTTATTTTTGTTTTTACTCACAAATAAGAAATAAGAGCAACATATTGACATTTTGAAAATCTTGAAGCTTTATCGCTGTAGAAATAATTTAAAAGTTAGTTAAATTCGCAGCGAAAAGGACAACAACTATGTATACAGTTTTTGACATGTTCTAATTCTCATGTAACAAATTCTTATTGTATTCTTAATAAAAAATTGGCCGTTTATAATTTTTAATTGTTATGCTTTTCGTTTCCTTTAAATCAATGATTCAGTTTATAGCTATTTTAAAAGATGTAATACTAGTATATCCTAAAATGTAAGCCCTCCAATCTCTACTTACATAAAACCATTACGTCGATATTAAATATAGTTTCTTTTGAAAAACACGCAATGATTCTTAAAAATGTCTTTCTAAGTCTAAGTCTATGAGAAACTTCCACCTCACTTCAAAAGATTCACCTGTCCGCTGCAAAATGCATTTGGGGCTTTGAGATCTGCCTCTAGAAATATCTCAATTTGTTGTCACTCTCTGTCTTGAATGAAATTGACATCGCCCTGTCATGTGATGTAACTTATATTGAATTTGCTACAGGTTTTGACAGCGTTCATTACTATACCTGAATTTTCCCTCAATTTTCCAGAGTTGATTCGATCCTATCTCACTGATCGCATTCAGTTTACGTTGGCAGTATAAGGATGTACTTTCATCGCCAATGGACTCCCTTAGGGAAGTCATCTGGGACCTTTCCTTTTCTTTTTATATTTATTAATGTCATTTCTGATTTATTTTTGAATTTTCAGTCTCTCAATTAACCAACTTAGTACCAGATGCCAAAGGGAATCTAATAATTATAATTGTTTGTTATCGAGTTTAATCTCGGTAGGGACTATATCTATTAGTAGTTTAAGAATAAATTAATTTTCGCGTTAGGCTTTTGTTGGTACTATTTAAGTCAGTGTATAATTTTTTTTAATTAATCACTGAAAACAGCAAATGTTCTCATTTGATAATGACGAAATAAAACAAATAAATAAAAATAAGTATGACCTGACCACTTCTTCTAAAAATGTGTCAATTTGATTGCTTAAAAATCTGTGTACGTCACTCGTTTAAAAAGTCTACTGTCATCAAACGGGCAACTGTCGACAGAATCGCATTTTAAAAACATTTTCCAATTTAGGTGAATATCTGACTAAAGCTAATTTACCAAATTTTCGGACACTCGGACACTAGGCCAGCTCTTTTTGAAACAAGTTGATTGGACATCTTTTAGGAATTTTTGAAAGCTTTGGACACTTTTTGACTGTGATTTTACTTAAACTCTTGCATATATCGAATAAGGCCAGCGCGGTTGCTACCGGCACAGATAATTTTCCTGGTCCTTCAACTTCAATGGTCTCAAAACTATTGCCTTTCTTATGCGTTTTTTACGTTTTTTAAATTTTTGTTTGTCAGTAAATTTGAAGATCATACTTTACACTAGCCCTCCTTTTTTTCTATTTGTACAGTTTTGAATTAGTTTATATTATTTTTATATTCCAATTTAAGTATGTATGTAAGAACATTAATTTTTGTACGTTCAATGTAACCGTATGAATCATTCGCTAATTCGCTATGTTGTTTTGATGCTTAACTTTTCAGAGATCTCCGCATTGCAAGTACATATTCAGCCAAAATGTTATATGCGGTGCCAAGCCCCTTCTTAAAATGCGGTAGGAGTGATCTAATTTGTTGAATAATTAATTTTTCTGCAAATATTTATTAAATCTGAAATAAGGAATCGAGATTCAAGTTTTAAAGGTCGCCAAAGGCTTGCCAGATGAAGCCAAACTATTGGCATATGCAAAATTTGAAATATGTAATTTTCAAATAAAACATCACAAAACTATTACAAAATTAAATTAAATGGTCTCACTCAACTCAAAAAAACTGCATTTCACCCTGGTGTGGTGATTGAATAAAGTCTTTACATTTATAGATACTTAAATTAAATAAAGCCTTGATCGTTAGGTATAGGTATATCTTAAAAAAAAAATTTGTTGAAAAAAAAAAATAAAAACAAATAAAAAAACAAAAACTGTGACAACTTTTCAAATAGTGAAACAAATTGTTTACTTTTTATAAAATTAAATGCGCTATAAGAAAAATCAGGATCAATATGTATTTTAAAAATAAAATTTGCTTTGCAGAAAAAAAAGGCAGCTACCTATGTATAAAACAATATCGGACAAATCCCTCAACACCACTGCAAATGCACCTACCCTTAAGCATGTGCGATATTCGAATGACCAAAGACCACACCCCTGCACAAGTAATATGACCCTCACACCCCTTATAACCCGCATACAGCTCAGATCGACTTCCACCAACCAGAATTCTGAAAAATATTTATTTTTCCCTTCGAAAATCTCCTTTTTCAAATAGAAAAATGGAGGATCTGTATGTTTTCTTTGCTTGCATCTAACAGCAGGACACTATAATCTCCTCACGCAGTATAAGGAAATCGGTTATTGAAAGAAAAGGGTCTTAGCAACTGATCAGGATAACAAATTATTCGCAAGGAAGGTAGGTACCTTTACCTAACCCATAATCAAATTACAAAATTGTAAGAAAGAAATTCCCCAGACGTAGATATACCTATATCCTTTCACATATATTTGCATTTCCCAGTGCACCCTTCCGCAAATTATCCTTTCGCAGATGCAAGCCGGGGATTAATTTTCTTTATTCAAAAGCTATAGTTGGCATATGCAGACGTGATTCTTGCGCATGGTTTTTGCATATACCAACAATTTAATTGCTAAAATCTGCATCGTGGGAAAGGAACCCTAAGATTCTGTGACCCAAATGCAGCACAGGCCTTTTTTTATTAATCTAAATCTATAGTAATCAATTGTGATAATGGAAAGTGCAATTTCTTACAGGGGTTCAGTTGGGCTTGATCAAAATGACAGAAGGAGCGGCCGCGCCAAAAATTATTACCCATGCAAATTGCGACATTTGCAGTCAACGTATTTGCTGATGTCAAACCCTTGTTTATTGTCGGCATTTGAATGTCCGTATATCCATTATCTACGGGTGGAACACATTTTAAGAAAATGCTGCTTATTGCGTTCGGAGGATGTGTTTTCAGCAAGGTATACATTTTCAAATTGTTTTAAAAGCCTATCACTATCGCAGCATGTGTATTGAAGACCATGCTTTTAGGGGATGAAACCCCCGCATTGTCGATTCTGTTTGATATTTAAAAGAATTCTCAACATGTGCAATTTCTCTTCGAATTTTCTTGGCACCATCGTCCGGGGATGGTTACAAAATTGGACTGTTGAATTATTCACATTTCAGTTATCGGTATATAGAAAACTCTTGTTGGACATTTTTGACAAACCAACATGACATTCACACTTCAGAATCCTTTCATTCTTTTCTATGTCAAAAGTTATTCATACGAACCTAGAAACTCTTACCGATTGCCTGCCTACTTTTACAATGAAACTTTTTTTTATTGTATTCCAGATTAAAATATTCAAAATATCGCTCTGAAAAATCAGTAAGGATGCTTCACACACTAGGTGGTTTGACAGCCCTTCTAACGGTCAGACAGGGTGAATACGAATTTTTATATTTCACCATTGGTGAAGTTAACTCAGATGTGTATCATCGCATCGCTCCTGGAAGGCGATGAGCCGAAAGAATTAAGGGTACTTGGTGTTTTCGGTATATCGAGGTCCTTAATCAGTACTTCAAATAGTTTGATGGTGGTAAGCGATTATTTTCTGTTCTTATGCATGACTTGCCTGTTGTATGTGCATGGAAAAAAGCGCGTAAAATAATTTATGACATAGGTGTCTACCAATAATTCATGAAACGCTCAGGAGGATACCACTGGTTTTATTAACTCCCGTTTTTGTGTGAGTAGGTGAAGATCGACATGATTTAATGATTGCGTGTAAGTAAATAAAAGTCAGTAGAGTATTTTTTTAGTTTCTAACATTTGGATGCGGAAAAGAGTTGTCAAAATGACAACAGGAAGTATCCCGCCAGTTAGAATAATTAAAGAAAATGTGGTTCCCTTACCTTTATCAAAAGATTCTGGTTTTGTAAGACGGGTAAATATTTTCACTATTCACTTAATTCAGTTTTCATCGCAAATGACAGCCAATGGTCCAAAATGCGGTACTTTTTTTTTTTTGAACTAGTGCGCGACATAAGTGGGTTTCGTTTACTGCATACAATCTTTGCGTTTCGGGTGGGACTCGGAGACCGAACGGACCTTATTGACACCTGTCACCTGTCATCAAAAAAATGTGTGTGCCGAGGGAGTGAGACAAGGGCACCAACCGTCTTTCGGAAAATTTTTAATTCGTGTAGGTATCGCTGAACAAGTTGGCCGATTGCGATGGAATGGAAAATAAATCCTCTCTTGTGTTGAGTTCTACCGTAGAACTTCTACGTTTTCTCAGAAAACGATCAGATGATAGGATGAGTATATGCAAAGTGACGCGTATTCCAATTCCAAGCCCTGTACAGAGAGACAAACTCGATAATTTGTGTTGATTATATTGATTTCGCTGAAATATCTTGGTTTTTAATTTACATGATCTGGCGTGTTAAAAAAATTCACGTTTGGTGAATGAAAATTCCCCATTTTGGGGGAAATATTTGGAAATTTTCACCATTCCATATCCGTTTTTTTCTTACTTTTTTTCCCGTTTCGATTTTTTGAAGAATGGTAAAGATGAATTTGAATATAATAAAAATTGGTTTTA
The DNA here is from genome assembly GCA_949126925.1 of Cheilosia vernalis. NCBI lineage: Eukaryota > Metazoa > Arthropoda > Insecta > Diptera > Syrphidae > Cheilosia > Cheilosia vernalis. Next base: position 22,677,615 of record OX421360.1, read on the forward strand.
CTAAGACATATTTTTTTTAAAGCAATACAAAATTCATTTGAACTTAAAGCATAAATAATTAATTCACTATAGGTAAAATAAAAATAAAATAGTTGGCGCTACAGGTCGTAGGGACCCTGGGCCTAGCTTCTCACAACCATTCGTTTTGTGTGAGTTTTCATTTTTGGAACGAATGGAAGGGATCTACAATTTTATGCCGATTCCAAACGGCTAATTGAGAAGCTCTCTCATGACAGTTATACTCTCGGATGTTTGTCAGACGTTCGCGAGAGGCGGCGCAGTGAAAAAAAACCCTGAGTTGGAATTTGGGTTTTCGCGGGATTCGAACCTGAGCCCCTCGCTTAGTAGTCCAACACACTAACCACTAAGCCACTGCGCCTACAATTCACTATAGGTACGTTGCAAAAAGCGTTGCAGTTAGTTTACTGAATGTGAAAATGGCACATGTGTGAGGTGTGTTTAAGGCTAAGTCGCTTAGATTCTTTGAAGGCGGTGATGTTTTAATGTTCGGGATTTATTTGAAAGCTGTTTTTTTGTTTAGGTATAGAACTTTAAGTTGGCAACGCTATTTTAACTTGCGGCCATTTTGTCAGCTGTCAAGTAATTTATTTTTATTTTGGTTTGGCATTTAAACATGAATAGACTGTCGCCTGAACAACGCTTCCAAATTGTGCAAATTTATTTTGAAAATCATGGTTCTGTTCGAAATACGTATCGCGCACTACGTTCAGAATGTTACAGTCAATGATGACCGCTATAGAGCCACGATTATCTACTGAATTTTTCGTTCATCAATTGAACAACCATAATGTGCACGTGGTTTCAACAAGACATCGCAACATGTCACACAGCTCATGGCACAATTGATTTATTGAAGGAAAAGTTTGGCAACCGCATAGTTTCACGTTGTGGACGCGTGAATTCGCCTCCAAGATCAAGCGATTTAACGCCGCTTGACTATTTGGTATGTGGGGACATATGAAGTCGCTAGTCTACGCCAAAAAGTCCGAAACGATTGACCACTTGGAGGACAACATTCGCCGCGTTATTGCCGATATACGGCCACAAATGTTAAAAAAAAATATGACCATATTGGTAATTTTTGTCATATAGTCTAATATAGAGTTTTGATAATTGTGGCATTTTGTTAATTTGACAGCTAATCTGGTCATTTGCCTTTTGGCATTCATATGCTTAATTGGCATACAGTCTAATCTTAGCTTTAGAAAAATAAAGAAAGCACATAATCACGCCAATAAAACCCGAACTTGTGGTGGAGAAGTGAGCAAGGAAATTTGTATTAGTACTTGCTCACTTCTCCACCACAAGTTCGGGTTTTATTGGCGTGATTATGTGCTTAGTACTAATACAAATTTCCTTGCTCACTTCTCCACCACAAGTTCGGGTTTTATTGGCGTGATTATGTGCTTTCTTTATTTTTCTAAAGCTAAGATTAGACTGTATGCCAATTAAGCATATGAATGCCAAAAGGCAAATGACCAGATTAGCTGTCAAATTAACAAAATGCCACAATTATCAAAACTCTATATTAGACTATATGACAAAAATTACCAATATGGTCATATTTGTCTCGATGGTCATTTAAGGCATTTCTTATTTATTACCCAATGTTCTAGAAGGGTAATGCTGTAGAGAAAAACAAATCAAAAAAGTTGAAGTTGGAAATTTATTAAGGCCCATTTTATTCACTCGAAGTTGAACATAACTTGGGGATTTTTATATGGAAAACTCCCCGAGTTGTGTTCAACTTCCAGTGAATAAAATGGGCCTAAGTAGAACAAAACAAACAGAAAGCAAACAATTTTTACACAAACAAAATTTCACAACAGGAAAAAAGTATTTACACAACCACAATTAGGGACAAGAACAAGACCAACAAGACGAATTATATATTTAATAATCCACTAAAAAAGAGAAAGACAATGAAAACAAATCCCAATCCTACGAACTCATCAAACACCGATGACAACAAAATAATAGGTACCTACTTGTTCCATCAAAAATGCCAGCAATGCCACAGCGAAATTTCAAGAAAGTGCATATGGCATGGGCATATAATGGTTTGTGCTGGCATTCGTGCTTATTGTCCCATTACACTATATGCTATTTGGACATTTTTATCTGTCAAAATCACCCTGGTCATGTGTGGCATTCAGGTCATAAGAGCATATGAGATATGCCCATTGCACTGTATGACCATATTTTGACAGGAGAACTGTCAGAAATTGTCATTTTATGACCACTTGGCATACAGTCTAATCTTACCTTAAGTCTTCCTAACATCTCTCCTTTTTCGTTCTTTGCTGCACCGACTTTTCATAGACGAGCCATTTTGCTGCATGTGCTTGCTGGCACCACCTGTATCAAACAATGGCCCTCGAGGGATTATTAGGATAAATTTTAGCACATATATTTTTATTTCGGTGTTTCGGAAGACTTATTTTCATCGATGTTATTAGTCTTTGGCCTTTTATGCTGGCTGTCGGAAGTCGGCATAACCTTGAAATACCCATATGGAAAGGGCCTATACCTACCTACCTACCCCTACGGATAGTTAAGATTTGTGTACTTTTATAAATACATCGCATCCTCGTACCCAAATTAATATTGATTTATTATTAGACGAACTCTTTTTTAGCTTCAGTATTAACATTGCAGTAGCATGATGTTGATGTGATGGCGATGCTTGATTGTCAAGTGCAATAAGGATTTTTCTTCCCTCCACTAGACCTACTATTCAATCATCACCAAACTAGTATAGGGATGTGTATAATCAATAGCAAACGTGGCGGCTTGTTGTTGCGAAGGTACCTACTCGTACCGGCTTTATATCCGTTACGAATCCATATGCAAAAATCACTTTCTCGATGTCATGTCGGTGAGATGCTTTGTGGCAGTCTATGGCCTCTTCTTATTATTCGGATGCGGAATTGAAGGTGGACAGCATAAATTACATCACTATCCAAAATGTTTGGTGACCCAACATTTATTGATGTCAGTCACAATCTATTCCATTCTTTTGAAACCCAACCAATTGTCTACCAAGATACGTTCAAGTATATCATAAATTTTTTTGTTTCCTATTTCTTATTTTCTTAAAATTATTGTACGGTACGTAACGGACCCTAACCATTCGATTCTATGAGTCTTATTCTAAGGATTCCACTCCTAGTTTCGTGCCTTCATTTGTTCAAACACCAGTGCTGAATGAACTCAATTGATTGGCAGATGCATTTACACCAATAGTTTGACGCAACTTCCAAATAACGTCGAATTGGCAAAAGTAAACGTGTTCATTTATTTTGCGACTGAATCGCTTTAAAATATAGGATATCGAGTTCTATATGCAAATCCAACGAGGGGATTACTCAAAACTCAGCAAATGCCGGAAATCGTAATGACAGGACCCAATCATTATTTTCCCTTGCACAATGTTACCTGACCCTTTTTCAATTTAGCCCAAAATCAATCTGCAAATAGTGAATTGCATCGAATCCTTTCGATGCCTTTGTTGGGAATTTAATTTGAATATTCAAATTACGTACATTGGCAAATTTGTGACCTACTTTGCATTTGCATATTGCATTCTCTCATTTTGGGACGGATACGGATATAGTCCCCTTTGATTGGGATAACGCGAGTACTAATAATAGCATTTTGCTGCGTGCGACACAAGGTGGGAATAAAAACACGGATTTCGTTCTGTTCAACCCCTGTTTCTTTCTTCGTTGTATTGTGGTGCCACATTTGTAAATGCACTCAGTTGAATAGAGGTTTAATTTTTTTTTGCGAATTTTCAAGGTGATCGCAAATGATTAAAAAAGTTGTTTTGGTTCTTACGCGTTGCCTACTAATTTGTTCATGCACCGATCGATGGTGATAAGGGCTGCAGGAAGGAGTACTCTCATTGATAACCGCAGCTAAAAATGAAAGCAACTCAGGTCTCAGCGCCGATAGGTTACAACCTCACGGTAGACCTATAGGACGGTGTACAAAATAAAATTGGTTCATCATAACCACAGCAAGGCTGCAGTAGCTGTGATTAATTTGGGGTTTGGTTAAGCTGAGACAATGAGGTGTGTCACCTTTGGAAAACCAAACATTTGGATCGTTATATTACCTATCTCGAAGATTATTAGGGCTAATATTGCTTAATATATGTAGAATACAAGTGAACAAGGCATGGAGCGATTATTCCGCGTTCTTTTGGGGAGTGTACCCCAAAAGAACGCGGAATAAATCGAAGTGGACGTTTTTTCGACCAAAATCATAATGAGCGATGAGGCTCATTTCCACCTCTGCGGGTACGTCAACAAGCAAAACTATCGCTTCTGGGGCACCGAAAATCCACGAGTAACGCACGAGGAACCATTACACCTGCTCAAAGTTACTGCATATGGTACGCTGTTCACGCTGGAGGTCATCGGGCCATTTTTTTCGTGAACGCCGCTGGTCAAACAACAACAGTAGAAGGTGCGCGCTATAGGGTCATGTTAACCGAGTTTTTTTCTGCCGCAGTTGAACGAATTAGGACTGGAGGTCATGTAATTCCAACAGGACGGAGCTACGGCACACACTGTGCGAGCCACAACCGATATTCTGAAGGCGGCGTTCCCGGGTCGCCTCATCTCTCGTTTTGGCGATTTGCACTGGCCCGCCCGATCGCCCGATTTAACAGTTCCAGATTTTTTTTTGTGGGGTTTTTTGAAGTCCCGTGCTTACGTGAACGAGCCCGAGATCGTAGAAGCGCTCAAGGACAACAGTGCGTGAATCTGTCGCCCGAAGTTCTCGCCAAAGTGATGAAAAATTGTGACGGCGCCCATTTGGCCGATATCTTCTCAACTTCACCAATAAAATTCTATAGGTTCGAATAAACACAATCAAAAAACAGAATAAAAGTTTTTCATTTAGAAAAAAAATGAGAGCCAAGCAACATCGAATGACTTCTTTTGGTTCACCTTGTATAATGCTTCAATAAACGATTTTTCAAGGACATAGCTAACAGCGAAGCAAGGGCTAACAATAACCCAGCAAACTGCCAAAATCGACATAAAGTGTTATATACGTAGAGTTTAAAAATATCCTTGGGCTTGAAAGCTGGAATTCATGTATCACGTCGAAATGTTTCGCAATATTTATTCGGCCATTCAACTTAATCTGGCAGCTTTCGCAAAGACTCTACACTTCTGCAATATGGACGCTGAAACAGCAACGAATGAAGAAACTGCGCAACTGAATCAAACGGCACAGTCAACGTGGACAGCGCCACCACACATGAAACGAAACTGGCTTCTCGATTGATCGATAATAGATAACGTTACGTTTCGTGTCTATCTGACAGTTCAATTGTGATACGATATGTTACATTCAAATTTGATTCTTTCTCTGGTTGTTGCCAAAATAAATAAATACAAAATGAAAAAAAAATATTTAAAAAAAATCGAAAAAAAACCTGTCGTACCACGCTGGGTGGTCAAAATAAGACATTTTGAATTTTTTAAATTTTTTTTCTTTTAAAACCCGTGCTGAAAAAATACCTTTCCAACCAAGTATAAATCATCAAAATCGGTTAGGCCAATCTCGAGTTATGGGATAACATCGCTTCGGACACTTTATTTTATATATATAGATGATGATGCTCTTAGCTTATGATGCTGAGAAAATAAAACAGAACAGAACCACTCAATAAAAAAGTTAATTTAAAAGAAAAACAAAAAAAACCGACTGACTGTAAAAAGGATTTAAAGAGATTAAAACAAAACACTTTCAAGTATTTATAACTAATTGACACTCTGAGACTACCTACATCCTACACAATCTAACTGCTAATTAGTTATACTTGAAAGAGTCTTGTTTTAATCTCTTTAAATCCTTTTGACTGACTGTAGTCAGTCGGGTTTTTTTTTTAATTAGGTAATATTTTAATATTGTTTTTTTTTTTTTTCTTAATTTAGGTATATTTTTATATTTATTTGTTTAGCCTATGACACTTTGGGAAATTTAATGACACCTAAGTCTTCAAAATCGGACAAGCCGTTTGGGCTACAGGGCGTCACGTAGGAACGAACACATTACCTTCCCTGGTGCCTAATACGGAAAAATTCACTTTTTTTTGCGTCAACTGAATAGACACAAATATTGAAATTGGAAATAAAAGTTATTGGGATTAATGAAACAAGTTTTTCTTAAAATAGGTTTTTTATGCCGCCTTTATTCGTAATAGTTTCGTAAATTCGATCCATCATGGAATCGTACAGCCCCTTTATGTACCTAGTGCAGCGAAACTTCCCTCTAGGCAAATTTAATGGCTGCAATAAGGGATTCTCTGTCCTCAAACTGACGGCCAAACTCATAAACTTTTCGTACTAACCATCCCCAAAAATTTTCTATAAAGTTCAGGTCCAGTGAGTACGGCTGCGATTGAAGCAATTCCACATTCTGCTCCTCTATCTGTAATTTGTTACTATGCGCCGTGTGGATGGGGGCGTTGTCCTTCTGAAAGGTCTAGTTTATTGGTCAAGAAATTCCTGAAAATTTAGGGAAATTTCTTTCCAAAATTGCACAACCATACAATTTTATGTTTTAAATATTTTTGCCGCTCTGCCGCTTTGCCGCTAGCTACTCAGTGCTTGGCCCAGTATTTTCCTTAGTGGGATTTAACACTTTTTGAGGGATTTTCGATGTCTAAATAGCCTTCCGTGGGATAAAGGGAATCCGCTCGAAATCGTAGGATTTTTAGGAATCTAACAATAAACATTCAAACTATAAGTTCTAGCAGCAATTTCATCAAAAGATCTACATTTTACCACAAAAAAGTGTCCATAAAAATTTACTTTGGTATAAATTTTCTTTCATGAAAATTTTCTAGTAGCCCCAAATATAGTCATAGTTAACAATCTGTGATTTTAATACTAAAGGTTAATCTAATATTATTTTTTTCCGAGTATTACTAATTTTATTTTAAAAATTATAATTTTTCGAAAAAGGGAATCGGAAGATTTTTAAGGGACTGTATGTAATGTGAAATGGGAAAAATAACTACGCTCCTTGGGATAAATGAAGAGAGAATCCTAACAACACTGACGTGGCCTTAACCTTTAGGCGGTTCAGGCAGGGATAAAACACCTTTTCTCCCCAAATACAAAAATCCTTATTTAAGTTTTGTTTTAACATTTTTATGTTTTATTTAAATATTTTAGAATTAAGCAAACAAAAAAAGTAATAGGAATCATATTTAAAAATATATATTTACTTTAAGACTTCATTTAAATAAAATTTTAAATGTTTTTCCCCCTTTTTTAATTGTTTTCCCCAAAAAAAATTCATTCCCCCCTTTTTTCCCCTTTTGTTAGAAAAATTTACACAATTGCCGACTTTCCCCCAATCTGGGATCACTGGGTTGAGGTAGATATTTTTGGTGGCAACTATACCCCTGTCAATATCTTAAGAAAAAAGTTTATTCGCCGAGAATGGGGATCTGTAATGAAAGAATGGAATTGTTAGCACTTAGCAAAATACACGGGAAATTACAAATTTGGAACTTCTGGAGGAATAACAGGTAGTATTATGTCTGAATTCATAGAACAGGAAATTAGACAGCATAAATGTGCACCATGGCGTTAAATTTGTCTGCAAGAATTTAAGCTATTGTCGGCTTCTAAGTTTCCGAATTAAGTACCTAATATTTAAGCCATACAATTTTTAAAAGATCAAATTGTATTTACTTTCAAAAACGGAAGCGATAGGTTCTTAAAACACGTATAGCTTCCTACGTGAGTTTTTAATTTATTCTGAATTTCAACAGGCTATAATATTTCTATTTTAAAAAATATTCACTAGCTAAGGATGCAATTGGGATCTTTAGACCACCAATTAGTTTTGATTTCCATCATCAGCCTATACGAATAAATCAAGACATTCTAATAAATTTTGTTCCGTACATTGAATAATTTGAAATGGATTTTATTTCGACACAAATGAACTCATAAATCAATCGTGAAGTAGTATTAGAAAACAATGGAAAGCGTATACTATAAAAAGCACCGAGAATTGTGCCCGATCGAATGATAGGCCATAACTGATTAACATTTGATTTGCATAATGCTTTTCATATTTTGTGTTTGGTTTTTTGCTTATAAGAAGCCTCGAAAAGCCTTTGAAAGATATCTGTTGGGCAAATTTAGTAGCAATTTATGTATTCCTTTTTTTTTAGAATAAAATCCTTGTTTTGAAAGAAACCACTGACCTTGTTTTCCACGAAAACAAATTGTCAAATTTGAATTCTGCGATGACAACAAATGTAATGGATTCTAAGAAAGTTGTATAAGAAAGTTTCATAAATGCTCTACATTTTTGCTAAAGCTGACAGCCAACTAATTGTTGACATTATAGCTTGATTATTAGAAAGGCCAATTGAAAAAAGTGTACAAGTGTATTTAAGGCAGAGCTCCATGCTTTTAAGATGGTCAGCGCAAATTTAGGACCAAAAGAAGAGACTTCTTCTTACCACGAGCTGAATAGGCTACAATCATGTTTCCAGGAGAAATATGATCAAGTGTAATTTGTAAATTGCTTGAATGTTAACCATATTTTTTCTATATCTTGATGCGAAGAAACATAAACTGACTGAGGCTTGAGGCGATAACAAAGGTACCGAGGTCCTTGACTCAAAATCTTCTCACGGATTCAATCATAGACTTCACCTAGCTGATCAAAGCCTCCAATATACATAAGTATTACAACTTTTTTTTTTATTTTGGTCATCATTTTCAAAAAGATCATATGATAAACTCTACCCGATGGGACCTACGTACCGCAAGGCTTCGTTTAGATTTATCTAATGGTAAGGAATTTTGTTGCGAGTAATTTTCCTAGGTCCCGCAAGGCTTCGTAGATTTGTCTAAGGATAAGGTATTTCTTTGCGAGTATTTTTCCTGCCTGCGGTAATTATAATTATTTTTAATCAAGCCCAAGCGGATAGCAGACGCATACGACACAATTTAGTAAATTAAAAGAAATAACTCGAATTTATTTCCCAAGAGACGACAATATCCTTTGACTGACTTTGACGATTGTATTCTATCAGTGCTTTTTTTTTATTCATTACTCATTTGAATGGAATCCTTTAAGGACGTCTTCTTTTTCTTTTGCGCAGTTAAAAATCATCGGGATACACCGAAAAGGATTCAATGGAAAATATTTTTCACTCTACCAGAACAAAAAAATGGCTCGCACCCATTCCCCATCAGGAGCACACACAGCATGTGCATGTGTGTGATGTGTGAATGATTATCCATTGCTGGGAGAGAAAATTTTACAAAAGCAGTTGTAAGGATGTCCTCCCTCGCGTATGCAAGGATGTGAAATATGTGTTTTCTCACAGCGTATATTCTGCTCGTATGTCTCGCCTCTTTTAATGTCGATATGTATCCATCAAAGGGGAGCTGCTCTATATGCGTAGGAGTATCGAACAGCGGGTATCTTTTAAAGTGGTCGCTTTTCTTACTCTCTTTCTGCTTATGGAGTCTCCTTTGGCGTTGGCCATGTCACGTATGGAAAAGTTAGAAGAACCCTTACAAAACGGTATACCTACGCGAATATGGTGCTTTCGAGACTTAAGGATATACCTATTGTATGCCCGTTGTGTATATGTATGACAATATACAACAACTGTATAATGTGAGTGTATATATAGAAGTTTACCTATACGGGGAAGTGATGGCGAAACCAATACAAAATTATCTAGCCTTATTTACATGAAAACCCACTTTTAACAGAGTGTATAATAAATGGAGCTTGGACTTTCTTTCCCTACTATATGTGGGGTCTTATGAACTTAAAAAATAAAAAAGGGCATGTAGCACTTACAAAATTACTAAAATATTATACATCGACTGAAAACCAATTTTTTTAATAGCTGCTCGAACCCAGCCTTCTACTTGCGATCAACGTTAAAATATGAATCGAGAATCCTCTCGAGGATGGGAATGAAAAAAGTGTTTGAGAATTTCTTTTCTTTTTCATATAAGGCTAAGTTGTTAAGACCTCTGCCACAAGTTGATGTAGATACGTACACCAGTATTTTTTCTTCGGGGCAGGAATTAGGAACCAACAAGCTGTGTAGGTATAGTCTCCGATTGTCAATTAGTAAGGTATAGTAGGTACTTGTTAAAATAAATATCTTTGAGACGTCGAAAGGGGGTCTAATAAATACGGCTGTGGCGGGTTTCCTCACAACCCTTCCGCTAACTGAATCTACATACTTCCACTGCTGAATTTTTGCTAGAACTTTGTCTTTTTACGAGAGTGGCTTAGTGTGTTGGACTACTAAGCGAGGGGTCCCAGGTTCGAATCCCGCAAAAACCTAAATTCCAACTCAGGGTTTTTTTTTACTGCGACACCTTTCGCGAACGTCTGACAAACATCCGAGAGTAGGGAAGTAATCTCTTCCCAATCGGCCGTTTGGAATCGGCATAAAATTGTAGAGATCCCTTCCATTCGTTCCAAAAATGAAAAACTCACACTAAACGAATGGATGTGAGAAGCTAGGCCCAGGGTCCCTACAAACCTGTTGCGCCAACAATTATTATTACTATTATTAACCCTCTGATACTGATACTTGAAAATAAAAATTAGCCCCTAAATACCTACCTGTTCGAGAGCATAATACACCCCACACTTGCTATAACCTTTCGTCCCACCGAGAGGCTCAGCGTATGTTGCTTATTGACTTTATGAAAATTATCACGGAAACCCTTGTTTCCGAAATTGGCTATCCCTGGTCTTAGAGTGCGCAGAGCACCTTCTAAGACTATAGGACTCTTTTTTGTATTAAGAGTCTACAAATAATTATTTGCACGCACGCATAAATTTTACCCTTTTTTTGCTCGGTTACAAAAAATGGGTCTAATAAATACGGCTTCTGGTGTCTTGTGGCGGATTTCCTCACAGCCCTGTGGCTAACATACTTCCACTGCTGAATTTTTCGTAGAGCTTGGTCTTTTTATGAGGGTGACCCTCTTATACTGATACAAGAAAATAAAAATTAGGCCCTAAATACCTGTTCGAGAGCATATACGCCCAACACTTGGTATAATTTTTCATCTCAATGAGAGGCTCAGCGTATGTTGCCTTATTGGCTTTAGGAAAATTATCACGGAAACCCTTGTTTCCGAAATTGTGGTGTTGAGCACCTTCCCAGGCTACAGGATTATTTTTTTGTATTAAGTGTCTACAAATAATTATTTGCTATTAAATCCTACTGTTAGAAATAACACACTTTATCAGTTGGTATTAACCACGTTACTCTGTTGTTATTAGTTAGTTTGTTATTTACGACCGAGAAAATTTGGAGAGGAAATTGATAAATCGGGTTTTTTTAATCCAGTTACTCTGTAAGAGCTATATTAACAGTATAAATTGGTAGTTTGTAACCGAAAGTTGGTTGATTTTAAATAAGTGATTTTTCTGCGTGCGGTGCTCCCAGACTTTGAAGACTGTTTTCCCTTTTTTTATCTGCAGAATCTTCAATTTTCCCCATAATTTTAAAAAAGAAATGCCTTTTCTTGTGAAATTTGCATTTTTTTATAAGAAAAACTTAAAAACTGTCTGTTTTTAAAATGGCGTAAAATAAGCATATATGGTATATCACATATTATACAATAATTAGTCAAATTTAAAATAAACAGTGGCCGTTGCAGAATTCTGAAGAGTCGAAGAAAGGTGCGGTGAGAGAAAAAGGTGTCATTTATAATGTTTCGCAAGATATTTAACAACCATTAGTTCGCATAAGACTATAATAGTATTGTAATAGGCAACCGTGTTGCATTTTAAACGTACTTATTTCCAAATACAATTTTTTTAAGATTTATGATTTATTTTCTAATTAAAAGAGAGCAAAATCGAACAAAGGTAACGCTGACCGCGAGAATATAAAAACAACTCAAGTTGCTTAGTCAACGCGTTCGGATTCATAGTCCTGACCAATCTAGTTGACGTTTTACATAAACTAGGTATCCGAACGTCCCCAATAATCTCAATTCTACCTTTCATTGTGACAGCAGTTTACACGAAGAAGATTTTCAAATGTTAAGTTTTTACTTTGAGGACTTTAATTCACTGGAAATCCATAAAATGATAATGTCATTAAAAACGTCTAATTCTTCCTCTCTGGATAATATTTCAAGTCATGTATTGAAAAACATTTCTTTTCAAATTTCAGACGTTTTATGTTTTATTTTTAATTTTTGTGTACGTGAAGGTGTTTTTCCAGAAACTCTGAAAACAGCAGTAGTTATGCCACTTCACAAAAAAAGATACTATGGTATTAAATAATTACCGTCCTATTTCCCTTTAATCAGTGTTTTCCAAACATTTTGAAAAAGGTATAAGGTGTAGAATATTATCTTTCCTTGATAGAACTAGTTTTTTTAGTGGATTTCTGTTTGGGTTTAGAAGTGGTTTATCTACTGAGAGTGCATTGTTAAAGCGGATTGGGGAAATATTATAGTAGTCTAAATTCTTTCCAAATTCCTTCGACCCTCTTTATTGACATCGCAAAGGCTTTTGGTATCGTAAATCTACCTTATCTACTATTAAATAAATTATTTAATGCGGGTTTCAGAGGCTTTACTATACTTATTTAAGTAATCTTAAGCAGGTAGTAAAAACAAAAAATGTTATTACCTCCCAAAGTCAGATAAATGTTGGTGTTCCTCAAGGTTCTGTCTTGGGTCCGATCCTGTTTCTGAAATATGTTAATTCACTGTTTATTCAACGTTTTAAGGGAGAAAATAACAGCATTTGCTGACGATACTGTCATTTCCTATTCGAACAAGAGTTAGACATACTACGGAGATTGTTCAAGCAACATAAATTAATAATGAGTGACAAAACAGAGTTTATGATATTTAATATCAAATCAAGGGTGTGATGTGTGACGAATTGCCTCTTTTTTATCACCCACCAGATTGCTTACGATTTTTTCTAGTGGATGCCCATTCCAATGGTGCTAAAACCTTTAACGATAATGTAAGTTGCCATAACAATTGTTTTAAAATTGAGCGTGGTGAATATTTTAAGTATCTAGGTGTCATATTGCACCATAAACTCAACTGGTCTAATCATACGCTAGCAATATTTGAATATGGTTGTAAGGCAGCTATATCATCTCAGCCTCTACTGTAATTTACCAATTCTAAAGTTGGTTTATAACGGTTTGTTGAAATCGAAATTGCAATAAAAAATTTCGTGTTGGGGCGGAACTTATTTCAGTAAAAGGAAACCTCTATTAATCAAACAAAAGCATGCAATTAGGATTATTTGTAAAGTTAATCGTAGAACACCCAGTTTTGAATTGTTCAAATATCTCGAGATACTTCCTCTAAGACATCTTTATTGCTATAAAATTTTAAAAATAGGTATTCTTTGGAAATTCCCGTTATTATGATGTTAGACTTCATGAAAATTATAATTTACGAGCCAACAGCAGAAATTTCATTACTGTACCAACAATCCACAAAACACACTTCTCTCGTTTTTATTATTTGTTTAATATTATACTATACCTGAAAACCTTAGGTGTGGGAGAGTATTTTTAAACAAGATCAAAACATGTATTTTTTTCCGTAACTATTTTCAAATAGATTCTCTTTTGATTCCAATGGTATTATAATAGTACCTATCAGCGTTGCCTGTTTGGGGGCTTTCCCGCCAGATTTGGGGTTTTTCTGACCGACGGGAGGAAATCTGGGGGAGAAAATGTTTAAAGGGAAATCTGGGGGTTCTATTTTGTTACTGCGTTCAATTATTTTATTTTTTGTCACTAAAAACATTCGGCCTTACCAATAATCAACTTTAGTCTGGCACTTTACGAAAAGACTCCACACTTTCCAAAATCCCTTTACCAATAAACAAATATAGTTGCCAGACTATCGCTAACTGTAGGGCTAAATGTTAGTGTTGAGAAAGCCATGTTTATCTCGGACATTAGCTAAATAAATCCTCCCTTATGTCATTTTGAAGACAAGTGTTGCCCAACCATCCAAAATCGCGGTATTAAATTTGGAAATAGGAGAGAATTTAATACGATGTTGTTCAGCCTGAGCGTTTACAATTATTAATTAATTTTAGTAAATTGTGAATGCTTTCTAATTTTATTCGTTGTAATACAACAATGCAAATGGTTTTTAAGTCTATCACACACAAATTTGTAAAAATGTATGCAAAATATTGAAAAATATTGCGTTTTTGTTTTATTTCTAAACACGTGAAGCATATAATTCTGTGTTTTTCTTTCTGTTGCTTTTTGATTGGTTTTCCTAGTTAGTTGCTTGATAAAAAATAAATTTTATATAAGTTTGGGATATTTCCAAGACTTTCTTCACAGTCGTCGCAAACAGAATAAAATAAGGATTATATTTACCATTTTGCAACAATTCTCAGTACCTTAGGCGACACAGGTAGATATTTTGTTGCAACCAAACCCTTTTCAAACTCTTTGCAAAAGGAGTTTGTTTACCGAGAATGAGGATCTCTAATGAGACAATGGTTGGCGTGAAAAGGTTCCCTTCGCGGAAAATATAGTTATAAATATAGAATTATCAGAACTCAGCAAAATACATGCAAAATAACAAGCTTATTAACTTCTGGGGGTGCAAGTACAGCCTAACAGGTAGTACGAGAATATGCGTTTTATATTTTTCAGTTCGAATTTCAACTTTTGTCGTTTTCTAAGTTTCCCGAATTAAGTAATATATAAGCCATACAATTTTTTATAGGTTAAATTGTATTTATTTTCAAACCCGGAAGCGATAAGTTCTTAACACGCTTCCTACGTGCGATTGTTATTCATTCTGAAATGAATGAGTCAGATATTATTTCTATTTTCAAAAACATTCCTTACTAACGACGCAATTGTGATGTTTAGACCTCTAATAAGTTTTGATTTGCATCATCAGCCTACGAATAAATGAAACCATTCAAATAAACTGTGCTTTGTTTATTGAATAATTTGAAAGGGATTTTATTACGACACAAATGCACTCATAAAGAAATCGCGAGGTAGTATTAGAGAACAATGGAAAGCGTACCATAAAAGTACTGAAAATTGTGTCCGATCGAACGATAGGGCATTACTGATTTGCATATGATATTTGACAGATTAGCGGATATTTTAAGCATTTCCTATTTTGTGTTTTGTTTTTTGCTTATAATAAGTCTCAAAGAGCATTAGAAATATATGTGTTGGGCAAATTTAATTGCAATTTATGTATTCCTTCTTTTAGAATAAAATCCTCCTTGTGAAAGAGACCATTGACCTTGTTTTTCACGAAAACAAATTATGAAATTTGAATTCTGCAATGACAACAAATGTAATAGATTCTAAGAAAGTTGTCGGACTAGTAAATGTGGAGGTCTAATTGTTTATTGGTACCATTTCACAAAAGCTGTACATTTTTTCTAAAGCTGACATCTAACTAGTTGTCGACATTAGTGATTGATTATTAGTAAGGCCGATTGAAAGCTATAAAGCCACTGCACCACCAACAAACCAAATCAATTTATGTGTCAAGTAAATCCGATGTAAAGTCATCTATGCCAATTTCATTCCAACGCATTCCATACATATATATGTACCTACATTAAAAAAAAAATAATATTAATTCTTGAAATTCGTGCCTTTTACCCTTCACAAATTACAAAAAAATGCTTTTATTGAATTAGAATTCAATGCTTTTAAATAAATTAATTGAAAAACAAAAATTGGGGGTTTTTTTCTTGAAAATAGCTAAATCTGGGAGTTTTTCAGATTTGTCTGGGGGGAAATATTTTAACCGCCTGGCAACGCTGGTACCTATATGAATATAAATGATTATATTCTACTCTATGTGTATTGCATATCTTTTGATTTGTTTGTAATTTCGAAATATAATAATTTGTTTCCCCATCAATAGTTTATTACTTTTCCTTTTTTTCCAAAATAAAAGTACTTTCGCCTCTTGTCATTTTGACAACAGAACGTACGATGCCATTTCTTGCTAAAAACTAAAATGGTCTTTTTAAAGTAAGTTTGTATGTAAGTAAAAAAACAAAAGAATTATTGTAACCCCTAGTTTAGTTTTTGGTTTAAGAAATAAAGAAAATAAAACCAAAAAAATTATGGCTTTTCCCTCAATCTGGGACCATACTGATTGCCACCCTTGGCTACAGTACATTTTTGTGTCTCCTCTACATGGGGCAACTTAAATGTTTTGATTTCTATGGCCCTGACCGCTGATCCCTTCCCATCATTTACAATTGACGCACAAGGTACCGATTACGCAAAAATGATATAGATGACGTTTTAGAGAAGCGAAGAATATAAGTTCTTTTCTAGCCGCTGGGCTATACCTATTTTGCGTAAGAAATAAAGCGCGCTGAAGAAAATCTGACTTGGGCCGTCTTAAAGTCTGAGTCCAGCACTGATCACTCTGGCCGCCTCCAACTGCTGATCTTATCTACCACCCCAGACAATACCGTCTTCCAACTTTTTCCTTTTTCAAAGTTCTCCTTAAACAAATTGAAGCTCAGAAAGTGGCAAGCGGAAAGTGGCTTACAGTTGCCTCACTTCGCGAAATATAAAGAAAACTGAGAGTTGCACTTTTGCGGTACCTACCATATAAAGACGCACCCCAATTTGTCGGTCGTGCGGATGCACTCAAATAATACAAGGAAGATATACATCCCTTGGACTGAAATTCTTCGTTGTAAATTGTCTGTCCTTTCAAAAAACAAAAAATATTTTTCTTCAACATCCATTTAATTTCCAGACAGTGGCCCATCATCATTTTAAGTGCTCCCCCATATAGCTAGTCGTACCGCAAACAAAGCTACTGTGCGTAGTTGCGAAAATATTACCTCCATGCAGACAAACTGCGGTCAATTTATAAGGAAGCAACCATCATAAATCTGAGACTGGCTGGTAGAGCGAGTAATTCGATTCAAATTTCAAACCCTCCCGACCATCGAGCATCCTTTTCCTTTAGTTCTTAAGTAAATTTAGTAAAAGCAAGTAAATTGCAAAAGTACATGGCTTGTCTATTACCTATACACCGTCACAGGGTGTGGTCAATATATTGCCGCAGCAAAAGCATCGTACCTAAGCCACAACACAACTATACCTCTACATCGCTATGTTACATTTCAACTATACCTACTTACATCGCATTTTGTTACTCAGCAGGACGAAACTGAAAACTCCTAATGCCAAATCTGCCTTTGGCAATCTCAGTGCCATGGACGAGGTTGGCTACTCAAATGGACGTGCTAACCACCCCAACGCAACGCAACGATTCAAGTCCAAGTATAAATTGGGAATATACCATAGGGAATAGATTGTCTGTGCACAGCACACTGCAAAGGGTCGAGTGGTCTTTCTATCGATTAGAAAGCTTTACTTGCGGATTTTCGGGATGTTTACGTTCCGGCAGAGAGCAACGGCGACGGTGGCCGGCGGCAGGAAAATCCCCAACCCTACCGTTTGGACGTTCTTCCCCCATTTACAATTTCTACTGATGGTATCCGGGGTTGATGGTTTCATTCCATATACTTACACCGTGCGCCGCCAAACATGGAATGGCAAAAGGACCTCGCTGCTCGGTGTACAGTGCCATACACGAATGGCCCAACACATGTAACTCACAGAGCTATATAAGTCAGGAAACATACATAAATACATCGAATCGCCCTCGATATCCAATCTAGAATCGCAAGGTTCGTGCAAAACCTCCTACGTTTGTGTCCTTTTTGTTCGGCGCTCTTCGTTTTGTATTCCCCGGCAGTCTCGTGCGTCCCTCTGGCCGTTGCCATCGTCCTGGTACAGTTCAGCTCAGCAGTTTGTTGTTATTGGCCTTCCATGGCTGATGTCGATTTCGCAAATGGCACTGTTGGTGCGGAGTATGGTGATGCTGATGCTGATGGTTGGTGGTAGTGATGGTGGTGGTGGTTGAAGGTGGTATTGCCTGCCTTGCGACAGGAAGGGCGAATGGTAATATCCATCAAATCCACCACCCCTGTGAATGTGTTGTGTACTTGCTGCGAAATGCTAAGGATTCGGTTCAATAATGTTGTATGTGTCCTTTATTGAGTTCGGTGGTGGGCAGTCGCCAGTTATGTGTTGGTTAGGTAGGTATTTCTAACATTTGCCGTTCGATCGAAGCGGAATACATACATTCGTACGTCATACACAGGTCCTTTACATACATACATGTTTGTATATAAAATGCAGATTCTGCTCTCGGTTTTGTCCCGTGGATAGCGATGCTGAGACACTACATATGCGCTGCTGGCTTTGTGTACATAAATTCACCGTGCATGATGGCAGAAAGGATACAGGGAACTCGTACATTACTGCCAAGCAAAATGGACTGGTCATGTTGTGAATTTATCTGCTATACCTATTTAAAGTGTGGTGGAGGGTGGCAAGCGGTGGTGAGCGACGCGGGCAAATCTATGTTTGGCTGTATGTACATTATGTGAATTATGTATGTGGATCTGCTTAGAATGAAATTGTCCTTTGGGATATGGAAATGCAAAAAAAAAAATGGCGCTCCTCGTATCGGATATAAATATTTAGATTTTGAGCATCACCACGAAATATAAGTACGTAAGTAGGTACCTACAACTTGACAATTTGCTGGCGTTTTGTGTACCGGCGCAGCGGTAAGCTCGTACCTAGTTGATTTAGAGCTGTCTTACAGCAAGAACAGCACCACAAAGCGTTGCACGCGTTTCTGCCAAAGCGTCAATATCGATTCTAAACCAATCAACTAAAACTACTGCTTGGATGCGCTCTCTCAGATCAATGTATAAGGAGATATAAAGTTTATAAAAACAAACCGAAAAGAAGACATCATTATTTTAGAGATTTCTCCACACATATACCTAACAGAAAAGCAATATAGAGCTAACCACACCACACCTGCGCCCTTTTGGACAAGGGGTGGTTGTATTTACATTGCTCTATTGGATTTCTGTCGCTAAGGAGCAAAACGGATACAGCATAGATCTTGAGATTTACCTTAAAGCTTTCGGTCTTCAGCAGTACCTATTCACCGTCAAGAGTTTATAGTTAAAAAAATGAAAACAATTTTTTTAAAGGTCAATAATTGTTCGGCACTTATGACTTAGATATTTTGTACTATGCAAGACCGAGGGCCCTCTTTCCCTGCAAGTCTGTTCCAGTATTAACATTATCGATACGGGTAAATATAAAGCTTTGACAGATACATATTTTACATTTTTACCCTCACCACCATCAGAGCCGCTGCTGTAAATTTTCATATAATCATTTCACAATTTTGCAGAAAAAGTTCACATTTCGATTTCTCACGTGTGTTTTGGCGAATCGCCGGCGAAGTCTAAGCACATGAAATGGGAAACGTATGATTTTTTTTTAACAGTGCGAGGCACTTCTCTGTGCTTGTTCAATAAAGCTTTTGCAGACGGTTGGCGGTCATTGCTGAGAGAATGTGTAAATAGTGCACGAAATCGTATTGGTCATTGGACATACCAGTGCGTTCAGCGCTTTCAACTAAGATTTTGAGGCGAATAATGCGCTGCAATTAACGTTCTTAGATGTTCGTTGACGGAAGTTGTATAGGGTTGTTGGTTGAGTTGACGCAAGTCATTGAAAAACTCCTCTATAGGGATGCAGGTCTCCTTATTTACTGAAAACGCTGCTACTGCTGTCATGGTGGTTATACTGGCAAATTGGAAATAATCGAGTTTTTCAACAGATGGGATCTAGGTCTAAGCGTGACTCCAGCTTGAGTAGAAATCTGGAAAGACAAATTCTTAGAATTAACTTCGACTACCAAATACTTTAGAGTATAGACGAGTTAGGCGGCACCCACTAACCACTAATAGTAGGCAACAAAACAGGTTGCGATGTGGATCTGGGTAGGTATTTGCTGTGGTTATAGTTGCTTGTAGATGGGTTATTTGGCTCATACTTAACGTACTGAGCGTATGTCTTATTATTTTTGTTATTATTTCTGGCGTTGTTGTTGTGGTTTTGAATAGAAAAAAGAGAAAGACCTCTTGAAGAACTCAGCATCCATTAATGTTGTCGTCTATTATTATTGTTGATGTTGTTATTATAATTGTTGTTGTTGTTGGTTTTGTTAGTATTATTGTTGTTGTTGTTGTTGTTTTGAATAGAGAATATAATACAGAAAATTAAGTAGAACTGTTGACCACCTTAGCGTCCTTTACTGTTGTTGCTGAATAGAGAATATAATAGAAAAAAAGAGAATAGAGCTCTTGAACAACTCATCGTCGAATGTTGTTGTTGTATATTATTATTGTTGATGTTGTTATTATCTATTGTTGTTGTTGTTGTTTTATGTACCTAGAGAATATAATACAGGAAATTTAATAGAACTGTTGACCATCTGAGCCTCCTGCACTGTTGCTGTTGTTGTCGTTAATGTTATTATTGTTGTTATTGTTGGTGTTGTTAGTATTACTGTTATTGTTGTTGTTGATCTATAGAAAATATAACTCCTGAACTACCTACCTACTTTCCATGCTTAAGGAGCTGCTTTTCAGAGGCACTGATAGTACATTTCCGCCATTTATATTTTAGCAAGGAGCATTCCATATGGAGAGTTCATATTTGTCGTCCCTGAACGGCGCGGATCTTATCTAAAACAACACACCAGTAAGCGGCCAATTTGAAGGACTGAGTGATTTTCAGTGCTTCTGATTGGATTCCAAATTCCAAATTACTGCTTCCTATACCTAAGAGCAATCTGTAAAGTTAATTAAACTATGCCTATTATGCTTTTTAGTCCAACTGTTGTTACAATATTGGAGCTTCATTCCTGGTTCCTCTAGCGAGGTTCATATTGTTGGAGGAATAATAGTGTTGCTGAAACTATACCGTCGCGCCTAGAAACATTCTGCTCTTTGGTAATTCTGCACTACCACGGAAAGTCAAACAAACTTCGTATTGACCTATCAAAACGAACAATTTTGAAAAAATGACTTAGGCTTTGTAGAAATTTATCGATTCGAACGAACGTTTGGTGATAACTCCAGTTCTCTTTTTCACTCGTTTATAGCTTTCTGTTGTTCAGTCTGTATTTGAAATAAGTCAAAAAGTCGCACATTAGTGCTGTTGAAAAAACTGCCTATTGTGTTAACTTGTGGACTTTTAAGGAAACTACACGACCCCATAGACGTTAAAAGTTAGCTTGTGGGCCTTGCACTTCTAAAAAAACAAGACATACGACACATTGCAACCACTTTGTACTACTGTGCACAAAACCAAAAGGTTTTACTTACTTATAACTTAGTTACTTAGGTGGCACTTCAGTTCGGGATGGAAACGACCCTCAACTAATCCCACAGTCATTTTTGACAAATGACGCTTTTTTTTTAGAGTTCGTTGATGTTAAATGTCCTCCTCCAATGGCTGTTAACGTAAACGAGATTTGAAGAATTGAAGCGAATAATAGATCTTCGTCCGTCCCTGCTAACATATCCATATCCATGCTTATCCGCCATTAAGAACGACTCTGGGATGAACAGGGTTTTACACAGAGTCTCCTTCAGTGATATCACAAGATCCTTCCCAGTATTTTTTGAATTCAGCTAGAATTTTCTATGATCCTTCAGAGACTTTGAAATAAATAAATAGTTGGCTCAACAGGGTCTGTATGGACCCTGGGCCTAGCTTCTCACAACGATTCGTTTTGTGTGAGTTTTTTTAATTTTTGGGACGAATGAAAGGGATCTACAATTTTATGCCGATTCCAAACGGCCGATTGAGAAGCTCTTTCAAGACAGTTATTTTCTCGGATGTTTGTCAGACGTTCGCGAGAGGTGGCGCAGTGAAATAACCATGAGTTGGAATTTTTGTTTTTGCGGGATTCTAATCTGGGACCCCTCGCTTAATAGTTCAACACACTAACCACTAAGCCACTGCGCCTTCAGAGACTTTACATATATAATTATTTTACAAGCTCTGATTCTGAGCAGGAATAAGTCGACAACAAAATGGTTGCGATAACAAACTTAATTTGCATGTCCTTCTGAGAGTTAATTTCTCTCGCTCCCCCACATGTATATGTACGTGTCCTGTATGTGCTATCCACTTAGCCACAGTGTACACACATATGGATACCTATACAACGCCCACATCTGCAGCAGATTTTCTCAAGACATTGTGCGCTGTCCTTTCAACAGCAGAAGGAGTCAAAATACCAAAAACCATGGAATCGCGGGCGGTTCCCACATATAAGAACACATCATCTCCTCCATATGCATACTTCAACCTGACAGACCCAGGAGCGGTAGTTCTCCCCCAGTTTTCGGTGAGTATGCTTAGCGTATCTCATTCGGCATTTATTATAAAATTATCCTATCCAGCATGTTTCCCAGGAGATAAGAAAACTTCAAAGTAAGAAATACATGAGCCATCAGGATAACAAAGTGCACACGTATACGCGTATTACAATTGCGACTGTGCGTACGTGTATGTGTGTGCTTGAAGAAGGACCTCTAAATCTTTGAAATTCCTTCTATACCATACTTATGTGTCATATTCACCCCCACCCGCCATGTCTGCCATCGGCATGGGATGCTTTAATTATCCTTTTTCATTCCACATGTCATTCTATTCGCCGTTGTCGCTACATATACTTTCCCGTAGCTAACTACGTTGAGAGCTTAAAATCCAAACAGAGAGCCGTCCTGGCTGGATTCCACGAATCAAGGTAAATACCTTCTTTTCCTTCTTTTTTTTCTGTAATTTCGTCCTATACATCTTTTCTAATTTTCCATTTCATTTGAATACAGAAATAATCCTATCTTAAGTTTAAATGGTAGCATCTTTATCTGCCGTATCAAGGATGGCTGCATGGCAGGAAAGCTATTAAAAGTTGGTATCCTTGTACCAGCTTTGGTTTTGGGGTTTTGTCAATCGTATACCTAGTATGCTCCTACATGTATGCATGTATATATATGAATCTCTTTACCAGTTTTCTTCCGTTTTTGTTACGGGTAGTGCTGCTGCTGATGGCAGTGACAGTGCGGGTGGTGGAAATATGTTGGTTGCCTTTTGGTAAATCCAAATCCCTTCTTCACGAATAATAGTATGAGATGAGTCGTCCCCGCTCCACTGGCATCCATTCACTGCTTGGCTTAAATAAATTGCTTGGCCCAGGGCTTATCACATGTAAGTTGGTGTATAGGTACTTGTGCTCGTAGGTAGTCGTTGTATATATGATAATACTTCGCTAGCAAATTAGATTCTAGCAAACAACTATTTATAGAGTTTCACAGAAGTAGGAATTTTACTGATGAAATTCTGCAGTTGATATATTACTTGCAAATATGTTTGCCGACAGCATGTGTTTTGTGTTTCAAAGGAACAATGCATGTTTGCTGTAAGTACCTACATTCATTTGGATTGATATTGAGATTCTTCCCGCAGAAAGGAGGGCGACTGTGCTACAGAAAATATACATATACGTAATATATTTGATATAAAAGACTATAAGTAGTTCTTGAAGTCTATCTATTCCGGGAATCAAAAAAGCCGCTATTTTATACGAATAATTAATTTTTATTAGCCTTGTTTAAAAGCTGTTAATTTCGTATAGGTAAGAATATGTCATATTTTAGTTATCCACAAAACTACCAATACTAAAATTGTTTTTTAGACTCCTATTGATAATTTGCAGCGCAACGAAAATGTCAGATCTTGATTGCCTACCTTGCAACTACAATTTAATCTGCAAATACAAGGAACCTTTTCTAAGTAGATAGAGTGAAGATATTCGCACATAATTTTCGAGCTCGAATTGTTAGTCCAATTCGACATAACGGATAATAGGCTAAGAAATCAAAAAAGTGGGTCCGCCCGTCTATCCGTATACTCCTTAGACCGACAGTAAAATCACCTGGACGGACTTGTTTCAACCTTTCGACTTGGAATATGTGACCTTATAACACAGGGCCATGTTTTTTTGAACCGAAGCGCCAATATTAAACGTAGTTCTCATAAAAATGGTTTAAAAATTAATTTTCGAGCCGTTGCTAAAAATGCAAATAACGTTGTTCTCGAAAATGGTTCCTACGGTGGTAACTAAAATGGATAAGTAAAGTAGGTACCATTTCACTCACAACCTAAAAGCAAATACATTTCTTCTCTAAATTATTGTATAACGGATTTTCAAGAATAGACATTTTTCAAAAACTTGTTTTTCCGTTTTTATGTAAGAGGAAATATACGTTTTTTGATGGGTAAATGAATATTTAGAGTTGAAATATATGTTTTTCAAATTATCTCGTCAGTCGTCGCCGAAAACTTTACTTTAAAAAAAGTTCATATCTTGAAAACCGCACATTTTTGATTTGGATAAAAATGTAAATGGTTGTTAACGCTATGTATAATGGCTTGCACCCTAAACAATACATTTTACTCAATTTGTAGCTAAACAAACATTCGTTATAGCGGTTTTATATACAATCAAGACGCATTCTGCAACGGAAGAGCCATTAATATTGCAATACAAAATAAATGCAATATAAAAAATTACCTCGAACACGCTGCAAATTTCAAGCTTAAAACAGGTCCTTTCAGCCTTTTTTAGCTACAAATACTTTTCGTTTGAACATTTTATAAAAACCACACCATTTCTCACCACGGTCCACGTGTTGCAGTGCTCTCACTTTCGCTGTTTCGGCTGCGATTCTCCCTTCGATATTTGCAACGGGGTCAGCTGTCTTACAAGGAATATGTTATAGTTATGTGTGGAAATATGATTCTAATATTAAGTCTAGAATAAGGGACGGACGTGAATAATTAAGCAGGAAAACTATAGAGAAATGTACAGGTACACCTCCCACCAGACACTCGGATTCAGAAACATAAAATTATAAAAATATAGACACTCGGCAGTTTTATTTTATATGATTTTCTACGGTTTTTGAATTGAGAAGTGTTATACTCTGAATACTTAAGCAAAAATCAGCCATCATGTGTGCCTGTGCATCCCTGCGACCATGGAATCGTTCCTCCATAAATAGTCCGAATATATTGGTGGAATCTTTCGCCCTGTTCTTCACTCAAGTCGTCTAAATTTGGGGGAAAACGGCTCTTCAACGTGCTCAATTTTTGAAACGTCACCGGAGGAAGGGCAGGCTTCGCCCGCTGCTACCAATCAATCGATGGTCGGCAAAATGTCAATTGGGGACCTAAAATCCCTTATAGTTGGTTCCATGGCATCTTTGCTCGATGACAGACTAAAGAATGTGGCAACTAAGGCTGATGTCGAGGGAGTCTCTGTAGAACTCCAAGCAATACAAAACGACAATACATTGCTGCGTCACAAATTGCAGGAGATGGAAGCTTCGTACGCATCTTTGGAGCGAAAGGTAGAGATGTTAGAGAGAAGATCGATTGAGAGCAACGTTGTATTGCACATGCCTGTCGAAACAAACATCTTGCCAGAGGACAAAGCCCAAAACATATGTCTGCAACTTCTGGGAAGTAGTGATCTATCACTTATATCGGATGTCAGGGTTTTGAGGTCACACAACAACACTTCTAATGTAATTGTAAAATTAAAGAAGAAAGAAGACGTTCGCCGTGTGCTAAACAACGCAACTACTCTAAGAGGCAACAAGGTATCGATTCACAGAGATTTCACTGAAGCTTCTCGTAACCGAAGGAAGACGTTGTTCAAGTTGAAATCGGACATCGAGAGCAAAAATAAAAACGCAAAACCTATTGTGATTGGAAATAAACTTAAAATAAGTAATAAAACATTCTTTATTGATAATAATAACAAAATCCGATGTGAGGGCTTTGACAGTGAATGTGGGATGTCACTTCTTCAGCAGATCGTGGACGTCAGTTCTACAGTGACAGATGCAACTGTCAGAAACGTAAACATTGAAGGTGGAAATGTATCGGGTGGAAACGCAAGTAGCAGTTCTTCGTCTTTGGAGCCTCACCATAATTTTTAATAATAATGCCGTCTGCCAAAACAACTTAAACAAAACAAAATTATGTAACAATAAAAATGAAGTAAATCAGGAAATAGTGTTATTTAACATATTAAGTTATAATGTTGCAGGCTTAAAGAACAAATTATTTTTTTCCAATTTTTTCAACTATATTAAAAGCTTTGACGTCTTTATGCTTTATGAAACTCATGTTTTAGCCGGGGAAGAAATTAGATTCAGTAGCATTTTTAGAGATTATGAAGTGAAATGGATCCCAGCAATTAAGTCCAGTTTGTTCGGAAGAGGTAGCGGCGGCGAACTGCTAGGCTATCGGAAATCTCTTAAGATGGTTGAAATAAAGTTTAGAATGGTGGAAGGAATCTACGTACTTGATGTAATCATCAATGGAGAAACCCTTTGCATCGTTCCAATTTATCTAAACTGCAGTCATTGGTTGCGCGACTACGACAGGCTCTCCGATGTTTTTCAGTCTTTAAATTCGCCGGATCTTCTGCTTGCTGGAGACTTTAACGCAAGGTTAGGGTTATCGCAAAACAATTTTTCAAGTGGTCATGTGTCATCATTTATACATGCAACGAGGAAATCAAAGGACGACCTATGTGATGGAAAGGGCGTGAAGCTATTGGAAACTGCTGACGCGTATGACTGCACGATACTCAATGGAAGCTGTAAAGGAGACATGGATGGTGAACTTACCTTTATTCGTGGAACTTCATGCTCCGTTATAGACTACTGCCTATTATCAGGAAAATGGAAATCAATAGTCAACGCTTTTTCGATAGCAGCTCAAACGTTTTCCGACCATATGCCATTAGAAATATCGTGTGCAGTTTCGAATACTGGTGATGCGCCATTCGCAAAGCAGCTGGCTCTTCTGCCGAAGTTGGTTTGGAACAACAAATTTCTTGTCTCTTATCAAAATAAGCTGACTTCTGAGCTTGCGAGTCTAAGTGAACAAAATGCAGCGATACAGATCGACGATCTTACCGCTATAATAAAAAGGGCTGCACCGTTTACTGTTAATGCAAAACCTGTAGTCAGTAAGCAGAAGTGGTTCGACAGCGATTGTCTCAAGGCGAGAAATAGATCCTTTGCATTGCTAAGGCGCCTAAGGTCTAGTAACACTAGCTCGTCGAAAGAACTCTATGCCGAAGCCAATAAAAACTTTAAACGTCTTTGCATGGAAAAGAGAAAACAATTTAAACTGAAGACCATAGCAGTTCTCAACTCTGCAAGATCCTCTGCAGAATTTTGGAAAGCGGCTAAAATTGCTACTGGCAGACCGAATTTGATCTCGTCTTCTTTGCAAGCTTCTGAGCTCCGACAGTATTTCGAAAATCTACTCAACACCCCGCGGTTTTCCCCATTACCGCAATACGCAGCCCCATCATTTGCAGATGAACTTTTAGATGCGCCGTTTACTCTTTTCGAAGTGAAAAGCGCAATTGATTCGTCTAAAGTGAGAAAAGCCCCAGGCGACGACCGGATTCCTTTCGAGTTCTACAAGAATTGCTCTTCTGAATTTCTCATTGCGCTAACTAAGGAATTTAACAGGATTTTCGTAACAGCAAGTATTCCAGGGAGTTTCAAAAGAGCGATAATCTTTCCATTGCATAAAAAAGGAGAGCTAGATAACCCGGCAATATCTTTCCGAGTACGGATAGTTTTAATGGTTGGGAGGATGTTATAGATATCACAATAGGCAAAAACAACAGCATTATGAAAGTCCAAAATTGGAGAGTATCCAATCTGAAATCCTTTTCAGACCACAACTGGATACTCTTTGATATAGATCTCGATATCGAGAAACCGAAACCTTTCCGAAATCCCCGAAAAATTTATTGGCCGAAGTTTAATGAAGTCATTAAATCTAAACTCCACAAATTTCCAAACCCAAAAATCACCTCGAACACAGAACTCGAAACAAAAGTAAAGGCCTTCGAAAAAGCCTTTAGTACTGCTTTTAGAGTCTCGTGTCCGGTCAATAACAGTAAAAAAACCCTACCTCCGTGGTGGAACAAGGAACTCTCAAATCTCAGACAATTGACTAGGGAGACTTTCAATATCTGCCACAGGTGTAAATATTGGCAGCCCTACCGAGACTGCCTTAAACTATACAAACAATCTATCAGAGTGGCTAAGAAACAGTCATGGATAGATTATTGCGAATCTATCGAAACTCACTCTGCAAGGCTAAGTAAAATTCTATCCACAGAGCACTCCAACCCCTCTCTTCTGAGAAAGACGGATGGAGCGTGGACTGAGTCAACTGCAGAGTCTCTAGAGCTTTTAATGAATACCCACTTTCCAGGGTGCAAAGACTACAGCACAGGGTGTAACAATGCACAAAGATCGCAACCCAGCGCCTGGGATAACATAACATCCATTATCACAGAGGAAAAAGTTTCCTGGGCTATAAACAGTTTCGCTCCATATAAATCGCCGGGCCCCGATGGCATTTTGCCTATTATGCTTCAAAAAAACCAAGACATAGCGATCTCATGGCTCATACCGATTTTTAGGAGCTCTTTACTCAACAACCATGTTCCTCATTCTTGGAGAAAAGTGAGAGTCATTTTTATCCCAAAGGCAGGTAGACGCGGTCATGAAATCGCGAAAGATTTCAGGCCAATCAGTCTGACCTCCTTTGTTCTGAAGACCCTCGAGCGACTTCTAGATAACCACCTGCGTGGTACAATAGAAATATCAATATCCAAGGCACAGCATGCCTACCTTAAAGGAAGATCAACGGAATCGGCTCTTCATGAGGTAGTGCGAACAATCGAAAAGTCAATACACTATAAAGAATACACCTTAGCAACTTTTCTAGATATAGAAGGGGCTTTCAACAATGTACACACTGAAGCAATTCTGGACTCCCTTACAGAGCTAGGGATAGAGAATCATCTAAGTCTATGGATTGTCTCTATGCTTAGTACTAGAATAATTCAGTCCACACTAGGTAATAGCAATACAACAAAATTTGCCAGCAGAGGGACACCCCAAGGAGGTGTTATCTCACCACTGCTGTGGCTCATAGTGATGAACAAAATACTCGTAACGTTAGACAGAGAAAGAATTAAAGTGGTCGGATATGCGGACGATATGGTGATACTGGTATCAGGGAAGTTTCCTTCCGTAATTAGTGAAATTATGGAAAATGCTCTCGGGAAGGTTAGCACATGGGCCAGGAGGTGTGGTCTAGGTGTAAACCCGAGCAAAACCGAACTGATGCTTTTCACCACTAAAACGAAAATACCCGACTTCACTCTTCCTCGCCTAAACGGCCAACAGCTATCCTTATCCACCAGCGCTAGGTATCTAGGAGTAATCCTGGATCCCAAGCTCAACTGGAAACTTAACATCGAACAGCGGGTAAAGAAAGCATGCATTGCTTTCTACGCCTGCAATAGAACATTTGGTAAAAGATGGGGCCTGCAACCAAAACTGACCCTGTGGATGTACACAGCCGTCGTACGACCAATCCTTACCTACGGGTCAATAGTTTGGTGGCCGGCTCTAAGTAAATCTTACAACATAATCAAACTAAACAAAGTACAAAGAACTGCATGCATAGGCACCACAGGCGCTCTAAGGACAACACCGTCTGACGCCCTTACAGTCCTTCTGCATCTGTTACCTTTAGACCTTCACATTACAAGCATCACAGCACATAGCGCGATCAGACTCAGAGAGTCGGGGTGCTGGTCTGCGAAACCCTACGGCCATAGCAACATTCTGCTTTCTCTATCAAGAGAACTTATACCACCCTCAACGGACTATATCACTCCCAAAATGTTATTCACTAAACATTTTAAAGTAAAATTCCCTTCAAGATTAGATTGGCAGGATGGCCGGTTGAACAGGGACACGAACTTAACAATCTACACAGACGGTTCAAAAATGGACTGTGGAGTAGGTGCAGGTGTTTTTTCTGAGTCCCTTAACATCGCAAAATCCTTTAGGCTACCGGATACGGCCAGTGTGTTTCAGGCGGAATTACTGGCCATCCGCGAGGCCTGTCGTCAAATCAAACTTCAGACAAACATATTTCCGAGGCAAAAGATAGACATTTTTATTGATAGTCAAGCTGCCATCAAGGCTATCGCCTCAGTCAATATAACCTCAAAATTAGTATTAGAATGCCGCAAGGAGCTGGCCTCGCTTGACCAGTTCAAGGTCACCCTGATCTGGGTTCCAGGTCATAGCAACGTTTACGGAAACGAACATGCTGACGAGCTGGCCAGGCAAGGCTCTGCCCTTCACTGTTCACTTGCGGAATCGGTGCACATACCGCTCGGAGCAGTCAAAGCAAAGATCTCCTCAGAATTCCTATCGAAGGCAAACCTCAGATGGAGGAGGCTGACGAACTGTATCGTATCCAGAAGGATGTGGCCAAACTACAGCACGGAAAAAACTACCTACCTCCTAAGCAAATCACGCAAAGATATTGCCAGAATAACAGCGATAATCACAGGCCATTGGCCAATAGGGGAACATGCATTAAGACTTGGCATCCCACATAATACACATTGCCGTAGCTGTAATGACGCAGCCGAAAAGGAAACACTCACTCACTACCTCTGCGTTTGTCCGGCACTAGCTAGGGCCAGACAAAGATCTCTTGGTAGACCCTTCTTCGACTCCCTTGAACAGGTCTCGAAATGTGTTATTAGAGAATTGATAACCTTCTTGAATTCCACAGGCTGGATCTAAAACCTCCTATTGATAATCTTAAACAACCGGGTCAAATGAGTTGTGGTAACAAAACGGCACATGATGCTACTTGGGTTTTTAGTTAAACCGCCACTCCTACCTACCTACCTAACCCGGCAAACTACAGAGGCATTTCATTTTTGAATACTTCGGTGAAACTATTTAGTGCTATGATATATAATAGGCTTATACAATGGATAGCTTCCAACAAGATCTTAAACGAGTACCAGGCTGGGTTCAGGAAGCATTATTCAACGCTGGACCACATTTTTACTATTACGAACATTGCGGAAACTTTTAAACACAACCGCAAAAAGCTATACGCCTTCTTTGTTGACTTCCGTGCAGCTTTTGACTCCATAGCGCGCAAAGCACTTTTCTATAAGTTGTATCAAATTGGTTTGTCAAGCAAAATTATTAAAGTTCTTGAAGCGATGTACGAGAACAATGTTGCGTACGTTTGGAATGGAGATTATGTATCGGAAGAATTTGAAACGCAAATGGGAGTTAAGCAAGGCTGCATACTAAGTACGTTGCTCTTCATCCTATTTATAAATGATATAGCAGAGGAGGTGGGGAGAGGGATAGAATTTGGAGGTGTACGGATTCCAGCGCTGAAGTTCGCGGACGATATTGTGTTTTTGGCGGACACGGTAGAAGGGATGCAGCTTGTCATCAACCGTTTGGAAAGATACTGCAAGCAATGGAACTTGACGGTAAATCTAACGAAATCTAAGATGATGATTTTTAGAGATGGTGGAGGGAGGTTCTCCCGTAACGAAAAATGGTTCTATCAAGGTGAACGGGTGGAAATAGTAAAAGAATATAAATATTTAGGTGTGATAATAACATCTAACCTGAATATGAAAAAACACTTTGAATCTAATCTAGCAGCAGCTAAAAGAGCTATTTCATCAGTTTGGGGACCTTGCATTGACAGCAAGTATATCGATCACTCCTCGAAAATAAAGCTTTTTCGTGCAACCGCGGCATCAATACTGCTGTACGGGGCCCAGATTTGGGGTTACCGCTATTACGAGGAAATTGAGAAGTTTCTTAGGTACTTTCTGAAGCGTATCTTTAAACTACCCTCTTGTACTCCAAATTATATGCTGCACTTAGAAACTGGAATGCCCCCACTCTTTTTGGATACCCTTAAGATGCATGCAGATTACATTGCTAGGGTAGGGGCGATGGAAAGGGAAAGGTTGCCCAGGATTGTCCTGAAGCATGTGATTTCAACAAGAGGTCACTTGGTGCAAAAGTGGGAGGATTTGGCAGAAAATTACGGATTGCGTTTAAGTATTGCAGCTGACTCTGATCCCTCGATGTTAAAACAAATGTTTACCAATATATTGAAAATGGCGGGTAACTCTTTGTACGATAAATGTCTCAATGAAGCACATGCATCGCAACATAGGCTGGTGTATCCTAGATTGAACCACAACCTCAAGGGAACCGCATCTACTTACCTTCTTAACCGCTATTCTCTTCAACTGATAAGCACAGTATTCAAACTAAGAGGTGAATTAGTAAATCTATACTTTATTCCGCATCGAACCGATCTTCCATTATTATGTGACCTGTGTAACCTTAAAGAGAGGGAGGATGTATACCACTTCATTGGAAGATGCCCCATTTTAAGCGAATTCCGCGCGAGATACTTCGGACGATCTTTGCTGAGTTTTGACGAAGTTATTAATTTATTAAACGGCAGTCTTGGGTGGGAAACTTTATTCAATTACGCCTCAGCTGCTAGCCGCTACAGAAACCGTATATTGGAAGCCGATTTTTGAGCAGTACTTTTTATTTAAAGATATTATTACTAGGTTACTATATTTATAATTTAAAATAGATTAATTGCCATTCTGGTAGACGGCCTTACGCCAAACCATAAACGACTAATTATTGTAAAATTTTGCAAATTTTAATGAATTACTAATAAAGTCACTACTACTACTACTACTACTACTACTACGTGCTCAACGAAGTCGCCACCCTTCTTATTGCCTGAGAAATTTTAAATAACCCAAAATAACAAATCCAATGCATTTTTCTCAATTTCTGACATTGAACTGATCAAATTATGATCATTCGCCAATTTACGAATTTGTGTTATATTAAACAAATATGCCTGCTGTGAAACACAACAAATTACTTTTTTTTACAAAGTTTTTCACTTTGAGATGAAACCGATGAATAGCAGGTAATTCTCTGTTAAAAGCAGAATTTTCTTAAAAGCATTCTGACCCATTTAAAATGTTTACCCCAAACCCGAATATCTACTTAGATCATAACGTCAACTAGATTTTTGTCTAGCCTTGGTATACGAATGCGATGAAAAGTTTTTAAATTCCAGCGGTTTATTTTAAATGTGAACAAAGAGTACAGGCAGGATTAGTATTTTAGATTTGTCGGCTACTCATGCAAAATCGTCAACTAAAAAAAAAACTTTTTCAAGTGACCAGACCAATCCAGGCTGATAAAAACCTTAATACATCAAGTCAGCCATTTGTCAAACTTACCTATATGTTTTGAAACAAAACAAAAAGGAAATTCATTCGCTTGCTCCTTTCTTTTACCATAATTGTAGAAAGGGCTTCTTGTCTCAATTAAAAAAACATAAACATTTTTTTTTCCATCAACATCCAGTACGGTTTTTCAGATAGGTTTTTGTCCTAGTTTTATTTATATAACTAATATTTTTGACAGCAGAATTCGGGTTGTTCAAGAAATATTTTAATAAAATGCAAGTTAAGCCCAAGTTTTCACTAGGGCACAATTGATTTTTGGAAGACATACTATTGCAGAACATTGAATAAATTTCTATTAAGCTTGGTGGGAGATTTTAAATTTATTTACTTATCAGTTATCACCATATTTGTACAAAATCAAAATATGATTGTAATTTCTGTGAATGAATAACACTGAATAAACAACATAATTCAATGAAATAGGATTCAGCGATTTGATTTCCGATTTCAGGTTTCGCGTACATTTTACATTTTTTTTTTTTTTCTTTTGAACTAAGCCTGATATCAAGACAGTTCAAATATCATTAAAATAACATCATTGGTCTTTCTAACAAAGTTATTCTGTTAAAAAAAAAAACAACGTGAGGACAATGTTTTTGTTTTTTAATTTTAGTGTCGGAGTTTGTTGACCCACGCCGCCGTACGAAAATAAATTCTTATGAAGGTTATGCTAACAAAAAAAACACTTCTTGTGTAGGAAACAAAAAGGCACTTAATGGACGTAAAGCAAAATAATGAAATAAACATAAATATACATACTTCTAGTGCTCAGAAATAATTTAAGATTTTACACTAAGCAAAGTAAATAAATCATCAAAACAATTCTACAGAATCGTTCCATCATGCTTTGCTGAGTATCTATTCTTGCTGTTTTCGTTTTATAAGTCCTGATTTCCTGTAAATCCCGAAAAAAAAATTACTGAGTCATGTAGCCCCGAACAAAATAAGTCAGCGCACAAGAATGGATAAGAAAATTCTTCTGTTAAAATAAATGGCGGTGAGTTAACTTTCCCCTGAAGCCAACTTGCCCCGGTCTCTCCTATTCAATCGTAAGAATTGTTTTGAAATTGTGAGTATTCGCATGCTCTATTTCGTTTTCTAAAGATATATTTGTTACAAATTATATAACACTGTTCATAGTTTGAAATATCCACTAATATTTTTAAAAACCTCCCTTAATTTGGAATACAAAAAGTGATCAAAATAGTTTTTAATAGTTCACATAAATAAAGGCGATCTACTAGGATTTTTGTATTATGGCTTATGGTTATGAGTATGACCATTATTTGGAAAAAATATTTTTTTTTTTTTTTTTTTTTTTTTGAATCTACCAAATGCATACTTTCAAATATTATTGTGCATATATCCATTTTACGGTTTCCCTTAAAACTGTTTTAAAATATTGTGTTTCAAATATGACTTTAAAATTAGACGCATTAAATTCAACGAAAAAAATGTGTATCTATTTTCCTTAAAATATACAAAAAAAGGAAAACAAAACGTGATACCTAGCTCTATTTTTCCGATTATCTAATATCATGAGATGGATTTGTGCTAGATATTGACAAATGTTTATTATATTAAGGTACTTTTCATTGTGATGAAATTTTGTCAGGAATTCCATTTTATGGCAATTCTATTAACTTTAGAAACTTTTAAACTGAACTGCAATATGAGCGCCGTCTAAATAAAGGGCATGCAAAATTTCGAACACAGTCGCCCCCACTTAAAATTTGACCTGAAAAATCTCCTCCCGATTGACAAAAAGTGCCTGCATTGGGTTTCCTAAGAATACGTGAGGCAGCAATGGCGCTCCTTTGATTTGTACAGTCACGAATATTTAGAAAATCCAATGCAGGACATGCAGCTTGTAGGGAAATGTACCGTTTCTGCTCTCATTTGACCATCTAGTTTGAATCATGTTTGCTAGAAATCCGAGTCGGAGTCGCCGATTTTGCCGAGTATGAAGCAGTAGATTCGCTAATTTTCTTCGAACTATCTTCCCCTACAAATCTCATCTGAAACCTTACTTCGTCCTGGTAATTTCCTTCGAAACACGTGACACTTTTCCATGCAACATTTCTGCAACGCTGGTACTTAATGTTCCAATTGTTTGCCAAGCAAAATGAAATAAAATTAAATCATTCACCCATTTCCCCCAGAAAAAAACCCCTCGAACAGTGATTACGAATAGAATAGCTCTTCCTTGTTCATGCATAACACAGTGTGTGCATAGTACATACCCTGATCCGAATGTACATCCCTGTCTATGGACACATTTCATTTTGCAGTCCGAATTACCTTCGTCATAATATAATCGACATCTTGTGATGCGTATGCCCATACACATTCATCTCAGAGCGCACCCACTGCGTCCCTATATCTGGCTCGGTGTTTTGATGCCGGTGCCGTATCTAAAAATGCACACTTTTGAGCACCGCCAGAGCCTCTGAAACGGTTATAAGTACGTAGGAGGATGCACAAGCGTATATTCTTTGTCGTCCCGGCGGGCGGTGTATGCTGTACTTATAAACATCGTTGGCTGCGATATGCTACTTGTCTTTTGTTATACGTTTTTTTGTGCCTCCTCTTCTGCGCCTTATTTGCTGGTGCACAATCATAATGCCCCACGGTTGTATGCGATGCGAGTTGGCAAATAAACTAAGCAGGCTCTGGCTCTGCACTAGTCCGCTTTGATATGCTAATCCTGGTCTTTATCTATACATGTACTTGACATTATTGTTGACTAACTCGCTTCTCAAATGGTAATTAGACAGAATAAGATAATTTAGAGTACGAACGAGAGTGTCTATGCGCACAGATACACCGATATAGAGCAACGTCTGGGTCGTCAACAACTGCCAACCCCTGTGGTGATGTGCCGGAACGAAGTTATACGAACGCATTATATACAAAAGAAATCAAGGAAACGCAGCAGCTCGTTCTCTCTTCAAGGGGATCGCTGAATAAACGAAATCAAAAACCATAATCCGCCCAAAAGCCCAATAAAACAAAGGGTCCTGTGCATTGCCTAATAATTCATACCGTGATCTGACCATGTTTTGATCAGCAGTTCAAAATACAATATTCTCCAGCGGCCACTCGTACAAATTGTCCAACGGGAAGCGGACTTCTCATAAGTCTTTGATTTATGGCTCTTTAATGGAGACGACTACGATGTCCTGACCATTAAACTCACTCCCATGGCACGCTTCACGACGAAATGCACACACTAATTGTACGCACTGACCATTGGTCAGATTCACGTAGAGGGGTTAATGTTCTTGGCTTGGCCCCGTTCCACTAGATCCTGTTCGCATACATAAACTGGACATGAGTTATGAGCAAGGTTCTGGGATGTAACTGTGTTGACGAGCGAGCGGTGTACACAGGCAAACATTGAAGGGGGTTGCTGGCGCAGCTGGATGGCACAAGGCAGGAGGGATCTATACTTTGAGGGATGAAAGGTCAGTCCACGTATACTGTTCGTACTCAATTGACCTGTAGTTCGTTCGTTGGTAATGTTTATTTGATAATGCGGCGTAGCAAGGAGTGCTGCAGAAGAGGCAAATTTCCAGCCCTGGCATCGACTCTTGACCACTGGTCACTGCGCGAATGTACGGTCGTGTCGTCGTGTGCCAAAGGCGACATTTTGTATATGGATGGAGTTTCCTTTCAGCAATCTTTTCCGCGTCATAAATTTATTTAACAGATCAGTGAGCTCAGGAAGGTTTAGGATGCTATTTTTGTTGACCATTTATAACGAGCTCGAATGCGAGTGATTTGATTATAATTAGATATGCTTGGCATGGTAATGCAAACAATGCAGTTGCGATGGGAAGTTGATGACGTTATGTCGCGATGGAGTTGTCCTCCCATACTATCTTCAAGATGGGGAATTGGTTACCGCTGGGCGAATTTGCTTAGCTCAACTGATCGATTCTAAAGGCTGTTTGGTATTTAGGTACAATCGTCAAAAACAATAACGTTGCACGACTTTTCAGATGACAGGCCGGAGCGTGGTATACTGCTTTCGAATTTCAACGGGGGCTACGTTTATTTAAATGTTTCTTTTAGTTCAAGGTCCAATCACAGACAACAGATAATAGTAACGTAAAAAATTTTAATGGTTGAGCATACAGAAAATGACAGTGTAGTTTTTATAAAAAAAAATCTATGATGTTGGAAAGTTCCAACTCATCACGGTCCCATCAAAGTGTCGATAAATGGTTTTATGATTTTTTTTTTTTTGGAGAGCTATTGCGCTTTGGTTTTGAACTTAGCTTACATTTTGTATAGTGCCTTTAACAGGCAGTCTATATACATTTCGCAAAACTGTAACTTTATGCGTTGTGCCGGTGACAACTACCCGTCGGTCATCGATAAAACTTTCTGCGAAGGTAGCATTATGTAGTTCATTGCCACGACTACTTTCACAGGGCGTTTTCGACCTATATGATTTTTTTCTGATCTACCGCACTCCCTGCTTTTGTGTAAGAAATTCTTAATCGATACCTACTGAATAAAGTGCACGACTGGGTCGAACGAAATTTTATCGATACTAGATAAGAGAAAACAAAATCCATTTTAGGATGTTTATCTCATAATATATGGCAGTTATATCAAATAACAATATATATGTTTTTAAAAGGTATAAGCTCTCAGTAACAGCGCCTAAACTGTACTATTTAATAAGGTCCTACACCTCACAATATTTTTGACTACGGGACAAGCGTACCTAGTAGGAGTTTCTGTTTTTGAGCTACTAGGATATGTTTTTACCAAATATGTTTGAAAAATACTTTTGCTTAACTTTTTAGCTGAAAGTTATTCATCGGGATGTAAGCATTACCTACTGCGTTTTTAAAGTTTTGTTTTTAAAATTAGAGTTTTCGGTGCATCGAAATTCGAAATTAAGGACACAATAATTTAAAAAAAACTACAAATTAGAATCGAAGATAGCATTTTGGTCAAAATACTTATTACCGTTTTCAGGTGAACTAAAAAAAATAAGTTTTTGAAAAAAAATATTTTTTCAAAAATCCATTGTACGATGATATAGAAAAAAACTGAGCTTGCTATAAATGACTACATTACAATAGAAATTAAATTTTATAAGGGAAGTATCAGAATTGTCAGAATTGATTAACATCTCGAGTTCGAAATCTTGTACAAAAACAATATCTTTCTCTTACTACGTAATTAAGAAAGTTGAAAAGCAGAAGTTTTAACCAAATTATTCATTAAGTTTAAATTATGTTCAATTCTTTTACTAATGCCGATTTTCATTTGATAAATAATAAATCTCTAATTTCTTATCCGTTTTGTCTATAAAATTCAATGTAAAAAATTAAAAGCCACGATTTCTAGTTTTCACATTTTAGTAAGGGGTATAATTTCAAAACTCTTCTTTTCCACATTTGGGAATTTTGAGTAAAACGAAAAAAAAAACTGTTGAAAGCTACTAAAATGATAAGCGATTGGTTTGAAGGCTACATTGTTAGTTTGAAATGATCCTTATCTATTTATTATGGTTTATGAACCTATAATGTAAGCCTACAAATTTTAAAAAATAAATTTAATATGGAAAGGAAGAGTTTTGAAAATTGAAATAGTTGACTTTTGATTCAACCTATTTAGGAATAGAGGAGTTTTGAAAAGAAAGAGAATTTATCGATAAAATTCATTTTGTTTTATATAAAAGTAAATTTTAAATATGAAAAAAAAAAAAACTTAACTAAAATCATAAAATATTAACAGTCTTCAAAACTGGATAGTAAAAAATATTAATAATTATTAAAAAACTTAAAAATAGCGTCACAGCAATGTATTTAAATTACTTAAATCTTAAACAAAAACAGGAACAAAAAAAAAACAAATAAAAAAATAACTTCAAAAGTTTCAGTCTTTATACCTACCGAAGTATAAATTAGTTTAACAATGAATATTCTCAAAATAACAAAAATTCCCGCCTTTTTGAATGTCATTGGAATACATGAGTTTTGAAACCGGCTACTTTGATTTGCATAGAAAAAGAATATGTTTGGTGCGGAACTCAGTTTATATGGGAATAAATGAGTTTTGAATTAAACGACTGAGTGGAATAGTGTAGTTTTGAAAAAAAAACTTCACGTTTTAGGTACGTTACTCTAAAGTATAGGAAACAATAAGTTTTGAAAAATTTTAATTAAATACTAAGATGAGGGCCCTTCTAAAGAACACTTTCTCATATTCAACTCATTATTGAATAAAAGTGGAATAGAAGAGTTTTGAAATTATACCCCTCTTGTTCATTCATTTTCAATAGATCATTCATTGAACGAAATTTTTCGGATCACATCCCTTTTTATGATTATTATGACCATAAAAGGAACAACCTCATTTTAAGAAAAGTGATTTAAATACAAGTCATTTAAAGACTTTCATTCTTTCTGCAGGATAAAGTTGTAGCCGACTAGACACAGGGAGTGTTGTGTTTCGGGCGTATCCTATATACGTGACGCCCTGTAGCCCAAACGGATTGACCGACTTTGAAGAGTGAGGTGCCATTTAAATAGAATTCTTTCTCGTAGTGTCATACGCTAAATAAAATTATAACTGACACAAATACTAACGTTCCTACTTACTCTCCAACTATATATTAAACAGAGAAGTTAATCTAAAAAAATAGCCCGATTGACTGTAAAAAAAAATTAAAAAGATAAAAACAAAACACAGTCGGAAACTGATATTTTTATAGATTGTGTAGGTAAGTGTCTTGTTTTGATCTTTTTAAATATTTTTTACAGTCAGTAGAGTTTTTTAAATTAACTTTTTTATTCTGTTAGAGACATAAATACTTAGTTTATGGCTAGAGACTCCAACGCAAGATATTTCGATGCATTCGATTTTGAATCCAGGTATTTTGATACAAGAGATTCAAGAAAAATGATTTTGATTTAAGAGATTTTTTGTATTGTTTTTTTATAATGCCAATAAAACTTCTCTCGGAAGGATCACGAATTTTCGACGATTTATGGATGCTAGAGATCGCCCAGTGGTAGAAGTTCTACCATTATAGTAACCAGGCTCGTGCACGAAATATTGGAAAACAAATTACACACAGTATTGCATCTGTGCACAATCTTCCCCACACAAAAAAAAATATGGCGAAGTGCTTAAGGCAGTGAAAGTATTTCTTAATTATTTGCTTTCGCCTATTTAAGATTACATCGATTAAGATTATAGGGAAAATAATAAATATATTTATAGCCAACTATCTAGTACCTCATCGAATAGGGCTGATTTCGGACTGAACTCACATTGAAGAAGAGGTGATAGACCGTATTTTGGAAAGCACCAGCACCAACTACATATTCCGTGGTAGGTTAGGTTAGGTTAGGTTGAGTGGGGTTGTGAGTTCATCACAAAAAGACCAGGCACCATAGTGGGCCCATCGCCATCCCCAGGGAACCGATACGGTTAAAAACCTAAACCAAATCGCCCAAGCAATCAATTTCCCTGCAGAATTCAATAATGGTCCCAATATTGTTTGAGGAACCAACCTCCTCTAAGTCATTAAAGAAGTACCTGCCAAGGTGCTTCCTTCTACTCCGAGCGATTGCTTGACACTCACATAGAATGTGGAAGATGTCTTCCGTGACTTGTAGGTCCTCACAATACCTGCATATGTCCGAGTTAGCTAGTCCTAGTCTCATGGCATGCTTCCTTAGAAGGCAATGTCCAGAGAGTATTCCTACCGTTAACCTTAGTTTGGTTCTACTGAAGTTGACTAATTCTTCAGACTTTTTCCGGTTTAAAATGGGCCACAGTGCCTTTGAGACCCTGTGACCATTTAGCTGTGACGCTATTCCGTGGTAACAATGGTTCAATTTGCAACAGAGATTTCGGTTGGTCAAATGAGCTTCAACTCTCTAATGGCGACTTTCAGATTTTTGTGTGTCCACAACTCTCGGAAAAGCCTTTGATTCCAATCAGACTACAGGTATGTCATTCTAACTTCATCCCCTACTTCGAAAAAGATCGACCGCAGGACCGGTTGAATGTACATCACTAATTTTGAGTTCAAAATTATCATAAAAGTGAGAGAAAAAAAAACAAGGTCCCATTCATTTCACGCACTGTATATTAAGCCAGTTTTCCTCTCTATTCTGTTCCATCCCCTATCCCCATTCGAAGAAGAAAGTGGTGTCAACAGTGCACTTCAACTCTTCAACCTTATGAACCCTTGGCGAAAAAACAGAAAAAAAAATCAAAAGAAGTTGTTTGAGACGTTTGACACAACTGCAAAGGGGTTGCTTTGTTTCATAGTGCATAAACTGGAAGAATATAAGTCATCCAATCCATATCACTAAACCGAAACTGACTTTTGAAACAACAAGGACTTTGATTGACATATCATGTCGGTTGGCCTCTGTTGGGCATTTAGAGATTGATCCTTAAAACAATGCGTGCGAGCTCTTTTTGACACTGGTGTGCGCCCACCTGCTGATACATTTTCGGTTTCCTAATTGTTTACTAGTGAAAGGATATTATTTTTTTATAATATTAATTCAATGCAAGAGTCCTTGGATTGAATGCATTATTAAGAGCTAACTCGGAGGGGAGCGCACATGCTGTAGCAGCGACATCACAAATCAATACCGAGGCACTCTGGGTCTGGTTGCCATCTGCCCGGAGTGTGTGTACAATGTTTGAATAAATTAAATTTAAGAAAATCCGCAGGAAGTTCGTCTGAGCATTTTTGTTGTTTCCTGCTCCTGCCCTGACTCATAGGAAGGAAATACAACTCTGATGGGGAAGTATAGCAAAAATATTTTTCGTACAGCATACGTACGAATGTATATATAAATCGGGATGCAGTGACGTTTTTACATCCTGGGGAGTTTGTTTGGTCGTTGGCTCGTTATTCGATTTGTGTTTGGTTTTTTTTTTTTTTTTTCTAATTTACCTAGTGGAATGTGCAGGAACTATGACGGAATAAAAATGCCTCAGCGAAGCAATTGTGGTTGATTCAATGGTGGGGTTGCTTCCGAAAGTCGTACATACAAACACCTATAGTGTGAAGGAGCCATGATATTCACTTGACTTGCGTAGGTACTATTTATGTAGAGAAAAAATGTTTTGACCGTTTGGAAAATTTTACAAGTTGTCGTGGTAATTCGCCAGACAAGTTGGCTGTCCATGGAATGTTCGGTGGAAAACCATTTTGAAATAGAGTCTGTGTAATCCTTTGTGTATAACAGGATGCAGGAGATCTGTTTGCATAATGTCGGTTGGAAAATATTATAAAACGGCCTGTTTCAAGGCTGTGCATATTCAAACATTCATGAAGTACATGCAAGCTTTCTGTCCCAATACTAATTTATCTTTTCGAAGAATTTTCGTGGAAAAAGTGATGGCCATACTTTCAATTCGATTGGGAAATTTTCTTTAAATTGAATATTAAATAGTTACCCAAAGTTGAGGCGTAAGTCAGACGATGACATTATTTTACAAATATTTACATAGCCCTACGATAGCTTCTACAAAGTGTTAATTTTCTTTAAACGACTCCACTGACTTTGATAAATATGAATATCCAATGTATAAGATGACAGCATTCAGCAGTGGGATTCTGTAAAACTTTGCAACTTTGGCGTTTAAATAAACGTACGTAATAATGCAAAAAACATTTCATTTTAGCTCGAATAATTATAATCGATTTTTCTTTGAGATGAAAATGACTTTCGTTTTTAGAGCTATACGAGGCAGAAAAAAAGCAAACGTCAGGAAAATAGCTTTCGTCTTTGGCCCTCG
This sequence comes from Cheilosia vernalis, assembly GCA_949126925.1. Classification (NCBI taxonomy): domain Eukaryota; kingdom Metazoa; phylum Arthropoda; class Insecta; order Diptera; family Syrphidae; genus Cheilosia; species Cheilosia vernalis. The sequence goes on from OX421360.1 coordinate 22,720,703, forward strand.
CGCAAGCGAACATTATTTTTGTTTTCATATAGTCACATAAAGCGAAACCTTTGTGCCAGATTTATTAAATATCCAAGTTAAGTATTTTTTTCTTAGCTCAATGTCTCATAACAATGTTGCTGTATCTCGGTCGAATCCGAGTGGTTGTACCTAAGCCTTGGGCCAGTTCAACTTCTTGAACTTCGCGCATGCAAATTTTTTTTATTTTCTCTTAGGTCCATGGTACAGCACACATCACATGGCTGCACCTTGGTCGAACTGAGGTTGGCGTAGAAAACTTTAGTCTTATAACTGACGGCAAGCAATGAGTAAGTAGTTAATTCACCAAATAAGGAACGAAACATCAAATAATGGATAACAAAATCAAATTTTAAATATATTTAGAGAATTTAAGTTGCCTTCCCCTATATTAAGAAGAAGTGCCAAGTTCAAAGAAATGAGCACGCATACTTTGCCTTTCAATTTTTTTTTTTTTTCGAAATCGGTTAGGTGCAGACGATGCTGACTCTGTAAATTTTGCCCGCCGGCCGTATAGCTTTGAAAACGATTTCTCGAGCGAAGCATTTCCTAAATTTATATAACCTACTACCGAGTACCTACCTACTTCACCCAAAATATCTTGCAAGTCGCGATGATCGGTTTTATGTGGAAAGGTCGCCAAAAGTCTAACCCTGGAAGGCTAAGGTTACTGGCTGCCCATGCCCATTGCCCAATATACAAATATATTTTTGAAAAAATTTTGTGAAATACACATAGTTGAAATTTTTAGACAGTGTTAAAGGTAAGCACAACATTTTTAAGTCCCAAATTAACATGTTTTCAAAAATGTTAAAATAATAATAGCATATATAATGAGGAAAAAAAAAATAAGTATGTAATAATAATAATAAATAAAATTCCGAGACGACAAATATGCCCGATTAAAAAAATAAACACAAATATAAAACTGATTTTACCTGCCGGTCACAACCGTCATTCGCATCGGTCACGGTGTTAATAAGTCAACGCACATGCAGTGATGCAGTGATTGAAACCTAGGTATATAATATAGCTGCTGTTTAATGAAGAATTACGGAGGTGAGAGCCCAATAATGACCTCAATGCTGTTGTTGGCCAAGTGCGCTGCGCATGGCACCTATGATGTCGATTCAGGAAATACGTTGAAGCTTCTGATGCTTGTTTGCCGTAGTTCGTTCAAGTACTTTCGGACACCAAACGATTGCTACGAGATAATGGGTCTTACCATCATTGTATGTATATATAACCAGTGTATCATTTACAGATTAAGACCTGACGTATACAGATACCTACAGGCCCACATGGCTCCAGGGGCACGCTCTGTGGCGAACTTGATGTCTCAGTTCCAGTTTAGATTCTTATCAAGGATCATTCCAAGATATTTTAATTCGAAGGAAATTTAACGTTCTAAAATGACAAGTCTCATCCTGAAGAATAGTTTAGTAAGAATTGATTGATAAACCTTCCGTAGAATACCATTCTAAAACATGTATAGTTGAGCATTCTCATTCTCATGGTAGCGCAATGCTTTCCACGAATGATAATATCCGATGGCGTCATAACCTAGATTATCTAATAGACTGTCTTGTCTATGACAAGTGACCACAATAACGGGGAGAACAACACTCAATTGGGAGAAGCATTTGGCTGCTGTCTCTGACGAGAAAGTTGTTAATCGACTTTACACCATGGCTCGGATCGATTGGTTTGCTCGATACCTTTGCAACCTTTACATTGCTAGGGCAATCGAGTCGTTTCCGGTATTGTCCAAGGCACCTTCAACATCTAAGAATGGGGCCAAGTCAATTTTCCTGGAATAGATGATGGTCCTGCCTTTTAAATACTTCAAGGGTTTTTAACAAAAAAGAAAGTTTATACGTTCGTCACATCAGATAGCAAATCGTGTGCACCATTCGCTACATAAGGAGAGATACTAACGTAAATCTGAAAGCGTTCGCTATATCGGATATTCGTTATAATTGGCGTCTACTGTAAGATGAAAATAAAAATGTCGAGCTTATCTATACCGACTATGCCGTCTACAGATTCCAGCTTCTGCTAAAAATTATTGTTCCATGGTGTCTGCTATATTGTTAGAATTTGTCAATGTACTACAACCTACTTACTAGCTCTTTTTAATTAACCATCAGTTTATAGGCCATATATCTATGATTTCGTTATCCAGTTCAAAAGGGATTGGATCGTAAGCCTCAACATCCCGAAATATGGACACTGACAACACATATAAACACAAAATACGTAAAACCGTTCATTCTTTTGCCATAGCCCATATCTTATGTTAGTCGTTAGTTTCTAATTAAGAAATAGAAAGTAAACAACGCATACTCGTATGAAGGTATAGATGTACACTTTGTTTGGTCGACAAAAAGAAAATACGACAGAACTTAAAGGATAATACGTAGGAAGGCATATATACGTCGAACTGTAATGAATATACCAACACCTTGTAATATCCAAGGTACTAAAGTCGAACTTTCTTATAGCAAATATGCATAGGAATACATTACATATAATGAAGGTATATATCTGCCTGTAGATATTTACCATAAAGGACAAAATACGAAAACACCCCAATGCCAAAGGCATCCCTCTATGGTGTTCTTATTTAATTACTCTATCCCTTTGTTTGCAATTAATTACAAAGCACACATACGCGCGTTCACCAACATACGGGAACCCCTTTGAAAAACTTTTAACTCAAAAGATTCCCGAATAAGGCGACTGAATTTAAATGGACCGTGATTTTCGCCAAATTCCCCATGCACCATGGATTCTACACATCCAATCCAGAAATAGTAGAAGATTCGTATGTGGCGCATGGGTCTATCCGTATGTAGGTAGTTGGAGTATTGCTACCTAATGAATTGTGGCTTTTACCACGCATGTGTTGTTAGAAAAGGGTTAGCTTATGGGTTTGTCGAATAGAAATCGGTTAAACTTGTGTAGTGTAGATAAGAGATAAGAGAGAAGTACAGGATACTGTGATGGCTGATACCCATAAAACGTTTGGTTTATGGTCTTACACATCTCAGCGCCATGTTATTGTTTTGTGTTTTTTTTTTTAGAATATCAAAGAGGGGTTTGTTTCCTTTATTAAGTCAAGGTGTATGTGGAGGACGTGTATTTATGTTTGCCCAGAAATGGAATTCAGAGGGGAACTCGGTTTATCTCACAAATTTCTCATAAAAGTGTTAAATTAAGTGGTTGTCTGATTTTATCGGCGAGAGACAAAATTACTTAGAAGCATCAGTTGGTATAGGGGAACAGTGGTTGGGGTGATGGGCTATGGAGCGAGAGGTGTAACCCTCCAAAAACAGCAAAACCACACACACTTTAATCGGCCTGTTTGTATCTGAGAATAAATATTTAAAAAAAAATAGAAATTTTAAACATATATCGGTGTGCAGATAGTAACAAAAATAACAACTTTCCCCTACAGATCAGAGACTCCTGTGGCTTTTTCCCGTTACCGACGAGGGAAAAACACAAGTAGCGCATTGAGTGCCGTTTTGAAAAAGAGACTCCTACAACGCTTGTTCTTGTACTAAAAATCAAAAACGAGTAACAGCCTTGAAACAGTGCATTTGCCGCTTTGATGTTTGATAACTTTTGAACCTTACAGTCCGATTCTGCCTTTGTGAGCAATCACAAGTCACAAGCTCTTGTAAGGTTTGTTGTGATTCGATAACATTTTCCGAATTCTACGATAATCCTCGCAACAAAAATCACAAAAAATTCACCTCAGCATGGACACTTTCAAATGGGCACAAAATTTTCCACAAAAGACCGAGCTCGTACACGAAGTTATAAAAAATATATAAAATAACATATTTTTGGAAAAAATACGTGAAATATGAACACAGAAATGTTTTAGAACTGAAGGATGAAAATAAGTAACGACATTTGTCACAAATCGAATTCCCCACCTCCCTAGTTTTTTATATACAAATAGTTACAAATGTAGCACAAAATGCCATGTTCAGGTCATAAAGTGTGTAGAAATATGGAACCAGGACCATCAAATGCAGCTATGACTGGTTTTCAGTTTTGTGACCTGCTCCATAGGAGATCTCAAATTCGATTGTTTTCGTGAGGGTTTTGTAATTTCGGAAGTTTTTCCAGAATCGGGCTGTTAGCTTTACATTGTTATTTGATAAGAATTTACTATAATTTGAAATGAATAAGGAAATAAGAATTTTATTTCAGTACAGTAGCCGTCTACTATAACGAGTAACCGATAAAGCGCATATTCTTTGAAAGAAAGGAAAATCTGCAGTCAAGAATTGTCGTTTTAAGAACAGAAATTCAAGAAATTTTAAATACCTATAAGCTACAACATTTAGAACATAAGACCATTTTCAAATGTAAATTGTACATATAAGTTTCGCAAATGCAGTTTTAATAAGTTTTCCCTATATTTTAAAGCATTTTTCATATACAGTAAAAGCTCCTTAATTCGGAATGGTTGCGGGGAAGGTCAGTCCGAATAAACGAATTTTCCCATTGATGAAAAAATGCAAGTACTTAAAACGAAAAATTATTATATTCATTCAATTCATTTGTGTAACAAAAAATTGCCGGGAAATTGCCGGGACTTCCCAAAAAAAAATTTTTAAGATTTGTTCAGACTTCTACACATTTGAGATCTATTTGGTACCTATTATGTGTTCAATCAACAATTAATTATAATTTAATAATATATTTAATTAAATTTTTACATACAAAATTTAAAACCGACTCTCATTTATTAAGAAAAGTCTCTTTTATTCGGAATTTTTTTTTCCGAATTAAAGGGCTTTTACTGTACTTTCAATAAGTTTTCCCTATTGCTGCTAAGAGGTTTTCACATACTTTTCAATAAGTGTTTATATTGTTTTGAGATGCCGTCATATCAATATTGAATAATAATTTTAATAAGATTTTCTCTATTGTTCTAATACAACTTTTTTCTTGAATGAATACCATAGAGAAATTTTATAAAATTTAATTTATTTTTAATTTATTTGTATTGTGCATGTTTAATGAACATTTATCTGTTCTCGCAGTGGCTACTTTGGGCGATATGAGCTCAGCATCCACGTGTTCGATTCTCAATGAAGCAATCAGGCAAAATCGAAATAGATATACCGAACTTTCCGAGCACCCCAAGACTTCTTTGAACGAATGGCACTATTTCCGAACATAGGTATTTATCTCAATTCGAAAGGAGATCATTCCATAAGTGCTTTCATCTAAATTATTCGATTTATTTTAATATGACTCTTATTTTCTCACACAAATGACAAAAAAAAACTAACCTAAACATACGTACAAAGAGAAATTCTAGTAGATACGCGAATTCCGAGAACTGCAAAATCTCAGGTTTTCACATAGCATCGAAGATTTTGTCAGATAAACTTACACTAGAATATTTGAGAATTGGGGTCCAGGTCCCCCCTTACTGTAGTACGTGGGTAAATAAGTAAGTTGCAAGTGGATCATTCACCCAGTTGCCGATGCATGAGATTTGAGTTTGTCTTGGAATAAATAAATTGAGTGCATCCCCAACGCAAAGAGCAAAGAGAAGCCTTCTAACTAGTTCTCAGGATAATTATACTCGTGAGACGTTTATGAGAAACGGGATTGCAGAACAAACAATAATGTAGACACAATTTTCTATTTTTTCGGAGACTCAACCTATAGCCTCTTGTTGAGTAGATATTCCTTCACAACCGAGTTCGGTCACCAACCTTCCAAAATGCTATTTAAAATCATAGGCATATCTTTAAATATAACTCTTTGTTTCCTCTGTAGTCAAATAATTTATTTCAAAAAAAAATATATCTATACAAAACCACCTGCATCAATAACGGATTCAGTACTTGATTCAAACCAATGAAATTTATGAATTTCCTATACTACACTGAATGGGTTGTTCTAATACGGCATAGGTGTAAGCACGTACATAATTAATGAAAATTTCTTATGAATGCTTGCTAATTGGAAGAAATTATCTGCACACACACGTAATCCGTCGGCGTTGAGGGTATGTTTATAAAGATTAATTAGTGTATAGAAGTAACGTCGTATGCATGTCTCTTGAGTTCTTGTCAAGTGCGATAATTTCATATGTTGATTTTAATACGTCGATATTTCGTTGGTTATGTTGGAGTATCGCTGAATTCAACCCAAAGGTTAATAAAATAAAAAGCTGTGGAGAGGATAGGAGTTGGTATATATATAAAAAGTTTACGAAAGTGTGAAAAATATAGTAATTTATATGATATGATTTTTTTTAAGCTTTAGAGCACCGAGTAAATTTTGAGACTCAAGAAACGGAGTGTGGTAAGAAAGGTCTCCCAGATTTAAACTTTATTGAAGTTTATTTTAGTACTGTTTAAATTCATAAAAAAATCAGTTGTACGAATTCTTCTAGTTTTGTGATGAAAATTCCAAACTAGAAAAAAAAAAAATTTCGTAGGCGCAGTGGCTTTGTGGTTAGTGTGTTGCTAAGCGAGGGGTCCCAGGTTCGAATCCCGCAAAAACACAAATTCGGCGCAGCGACATTAGTCCACGAGACATAAGTCCATAATGGACTAACGTCCCACTTCGGTGGGACACAAGTCCACTTTTTCATTATGGACTTATGTCTCATCGAAGCGGGACATAAGTTCCGAAATTGTTTTGTCGAAAATGGGACATTAGTCCCAAATTTTACCATAGATAATATTTAGCAAAACGTCGTGGATCTCCAATAGGCATCGAATACTTCAAATTAGGCGCACGCGAGTTGCTACCATTGTATTATGAAATGTGTATTGGGGGCCATGCTGCCCCCCTGCAATCCCCCTGCTTGGGTCTACTGTTGGATTACGAAGTGGGTGCGAGGTATTTTACTTATATTTTTTGTTGAATTTTAAAATTGTGGGACATAAGGCCCAACATTTTTGCTTGAGACTTATGTCCTCTTCGATGAGACATAAGTCCATAATCAAAAAATGGAATTATGTCCCACCGAAGTGGCACACAAGTCCATTGTGAACTTACGTCTCGTGGACTTGGCCCATTTTATTCACTCGAAGTTGAACACAACTTCGGGATTTTTATATGGCAAACTTCCCAAGTTGTGTTCAACTTCGAGTGAATAAAATGGGCCTTATGTCCCTGCGCCCACAAATTCCAACTCAGGGTTTTTTCACTGCGCCACCTCTCGCGAACATCTGACAAACATCCGAGAGTATAAACTGTCTTGAAAGAGCTTCTCAATTAGCCGTTTGGAATCGGCATAAAATTGCAGATTCCTTCCATTCGTTCCAAAAATTAAATCTCACACAAAACGAATGGTTGTGAGAAGCTAGGCCTATGGTCCCCTCCCTACGCACCTGTTGCGCAAACTATATATATATATATAAAAGAATCACGAACTGCAAGAATTTGACTTTATGTAACCGTAAAGAAAAAAGTCTAAAGCTGTGATATCACACGATTTAGGTGACCTCTCCCTTCCGTAACGTGAAACTATAGCTGTCGATGAAAGTAATTTTCTCAATATGAATAATTTGGAGACCCTGTTGAGCGTTGAGGTGTGAGTCTTTCCATGTGCAGCGTGCTTTGCCAGCAAAAACCAATTGAAAAAAAAAAAACAAGTCTATAGGGTATCACCCGTTTAGGCCTATTTTATTGAGCACCTATCTGAGCAAAGTAATGAAAAGAAAACTTCACTTTACCCAATTAATACGCTATAAAATAGTTTATAGTCGTATTTTTGAGAAAGTGGTCTCGACTATTATAGGTATTCTCCTAGTGCCCTCCCGCTGAAAATTTAATGACGCTAAAAACAGCTTACAAGCATTATGTCATTGCTGGTGTGGAATAGCTTCTTACCTCAGGTGAGAGGGATTCTACGAAAAACATTAATGCCCAAAACACATGTGCAGAACTCACTGCGCAGCAAGATTAGAATACACATGTTGATATGATTATGGACACATGTAAATTCTGCACTCACTGCAGTACTGCAACATGTCTCTATTTCTAAATTTTCTGCAAAATTCAAACATACCACAACAACACTTTTATAGTGTTTAGCGAGCCTATGCTTTTTAAATATCTTCCAAAAATACTAAATGTGCAGAATGGCTTAAGATTTTTTTTTCTAATTGACGCTTTTCCTTGTGACTTTATGGAATTCTGCAGCGGTCACGCTGGCGGACATACTCCGCCCCAAACCCAACTCTCAACTCTTTGATTTTCCCAAATGTTTGTGATAGACCGATGGATAAGGACATCAGTAGATTTGTACTCAAATGAACTTCAAGCAGGTATAGGCATTTAAGAGTGTCACCCAAGACGGATTTCCACTCAATTTTGACAGTTTGGCAATGGATACCTATGTGGTCCAGCATGATCTTAGTTCCCGTCATTATTTTGCTCCCTTTGCCATGTATATAAGCCACCTTGTTCCTTGTGTAAGTAAACGCAGTATAGGCCCGCATTTATAGCACAATACCGCTCAAATTTTTTTCACTTGAACGCCGATAAAACAATATCGCCTCGGGGCAAAGATTGTGCACAAGAACGCTCGCTTGATGGCACATCTCAATACACCGGTTTTTTTATAGATTATGAATTTCTTAGGCGAAACAGAACACGACATCTTGGGGAAGAAGTAACATCCAGGATATCCAATACACATCACAGCCCACATAGCCATAGGGTGCCATTTTGATTAAGCTCCAGCAACCATTCGCACTAAGAGGACGTTTTTGTCATATCTGTGCTCCATATGCCCGATTACCGTACATAACAGTTCCGGACGGGATGAACCGCTCCAGCATCGTATACGGCAACGAAAAACCGGAGAAGAAGAAAAAGCGTCACCCTCTCCATCCGCTGTCCTGACGTCTACAGCCGGATAATCATTTTTTATTTTAGTGCCGCTCCGATGCGGGTGGACGGGAGGACGGAACACCACAAGTGAGAACGACGACAACGTTGTGTATGTGTACATCAGCCTGCCATTGCAGATATAAACAATCTACTCCACACAGCCTAGGTTGGTTTGCAAAAACGAATCTTTTATCTTTGCGCGCGGTGTTCATACACCCAGAAGGTGGTCGGGCTGAATTGGGTGGTTTACGTACATTTGAATATATTATATATGCAAAGTATTTGCCAATTGGTTTTTTTTTCGTCTTCGCTCACCCCCTCTCCGCATAGCTAGAGAGCTGTGTGTGCGGCCATAATGTTCTAGATTCTTTATGTGCCGGAGTTTAGACGCGGGCGACCGGCTTTCAGCTTTCGGCATCCCCTTTCGCGATTCCGAAGATGTGCAAAAGCCTAAGATAAACATTTTCCTTTCGTTTTTTTTTTTTGTTCCTGTTGTTTCTTTTTTTTCGCTTTTTGCGCGCTTCTATTTCAATGGTTACATGTGGCTTCGAGGGTGGTAATAGAATTTTGGTGCTGCGAAAGGTGTTTTATTGTCATGGTAACTGGATTGGGCTTCGGTTAACACACGTGCATCTCTGTATCCGTCAGAATTGAAGGGAATAAATGATGTGTCTTCTACGACCATTTCGTTTTGTTATCCTTTTTGCCGCCTTCCCCCCTGGCAAAAGTGTTCTCTGTTTACGGTGGGAGAATGGATAGCGGCGGCAGGAGGTGGGCGCTTATCGCTTATTATACGCACCGTATATGTAGATGTACTTGCGAAAAAAGGTGTAACCCTGGCCGAAGCAATATTTATGTATACTCTTCCTTTCGGGAGTGAAATTTCATATAAAAAGTTATGCGAGAAGTTTTTCAATTTTCTATATTGGTTCAGGAATTCGATATCAAATTATATTAATTTTTTTTTTCTACCCACCCGCGTAAGCACATTTTTGCACTTAAGTCGGTTATCGCAAGTACAGTCCATTGATGGAATAAGTGAAGTGGTTGATAATAGGTTGGAAATGTGGGTTTCTTTCATGTAGACTCGGCTTTCAGGATCGTTTACAAATAATTGTGCTTGCACTGAGTTTCGACTTGACTTAGGCCTCAGTTATAGCCATACGTAAAATGCAACCGGAAAATTTGGAATACTTTGAAAATGAGTTTTTTTACGTTTAGGCGATCGTAGCGAAAATTCTGTAGGTAAAATGTTTCCATACAAAGCAATTACAAGAAATCAACCACCCTGATTGGATTCCATCAGAAAAAAAAATTCCTGCCAGATGGAACAGTGAAGAAATGAAATATTTCAGTTGAATGCTTTGGGTTTTTGTTGTGAAATTGACTGAGAAGTAGATCGGGAAAATTTCTTTTGTGTGAATAAATTAATTTGATGAGAAATGGTACCTACCTATATATTTATATTTCATATTTTTGTCGTATTCGGACGGGGATTTCTCCTGTGACTTTAATGCGATAATTGATCGTCTAACTGGTGATCCGCATAAGATCTACATTCCAATATCAAGTTTGCTTGGTCTGGCAAACTGGAAGCAGCGTGCCCGGAATCGCAGAGGATGGAAGGCTGCAGTGTCTCAGGCAGAGACTCTTCACGGGTCGGGAGCCCGTTAAGTAAGTAAGTAAGTTAAAGACAAGGAGAATTTTAACTCACGAATGGAATTTGCCAACCCAACCGGAGTACGGATCAACAACATAGATGACAGAGATTACGGCGATCCACACTCCAAATTCAAGCAAAACCTGAACTGTTATACAAAAAGTTCGTTTTTAAGGTTCCGTACCCAAAGGGAAAAAACGTAACCTTATTAGTTTCGCTCGGATGTCTCTCCGTCTGTCTGTCTGTCTGTCTGTCTGTCTGTCTGTCTGTCCGAACCCACTAAGCCAATTTTGTTACCAGGTCTATCTCAAGAACCGATTGACATAGGAGGCTAAAATTTACACACAACATCCGGTATAACCTCTAGTTAAACGACAAATACCAATGGAAGGAATACATCAATTGGTTTTGGATTAATTAGTAATCTGGTGAAAAAAATATTTTCATTCGCCCAAAAAACGGTTTATTTCTTGATTCACAAAAAAATACATAAATTCCTTTTTTGTAGATCATGTTCTTATCTATATATGTGCTGAATACTGTTTTACCGAAAAGTTAATAGTACAAGATATTTTCAAAAAAGATAATTTTACCATGTAAAATACGTTGCTCTCATAAGTTTTAATCTCTACTACGCAGTTGTGCACAATTGACCCTCACTGGTATGGTATACCACCAGGGTTCCCGCTTGCTAATTTCGTTGGGGAGTATAATACACTTTTTTGGGGAGTAGGGTAGGGCGGGGCTAGTTGGGCCACGGGGCAAGTAGGCCCACTCGAATAACTCAGAAACTAAAATCCTACATGGCAACGATGACACACAATCGAAGTGTGTGACTTACGGCCACAAGCCAAACTAGTTGAAATTGCATTTTTACTTTCAAAGGGGCGCGTCGTTTAAAATTTGTATTTTTAAGTGTAAAAACTAAAAAAAAAAATTATTTCTTTTCTTTCTTTTTTTGTGAAGCGGTGCAAATATCAGAATAGGGTAAACATTTTTCATGTGTCCCGTTATTGTACACTGCCGCTCATTTGAATAGGTTCAACTTTTTGTTCACCTAACTGTTAGCCTTTCTTCATATATATTGCAATGACACATATTTTTTATACACGTAATGAAAGAGCATCATTATGCGCTTAGTTTCAGAGAAAAAACGTTGTCTTAAAGCTTACCGTTATTCTCACACGGTGGCTTGACTAAATGCATACATAAAAACAAACACATTTTTTGGTTCATTTGAATAGGTTCAAAAGCAAAAAATTAAGTTTTCGTGTAGTTGTGTCGGTGAATTGTACTAATTTTTTTTCGGCTAATAAACCTTATTGTGTTCATCTGTTAACGACGAAAATGGGTCGCGGAAAATCTTTAAGCGAGTAAGAAAAGGGCAAAATAAAGGCATTTCGAGAATTTGGCCTAAACCAACGATGCATGGCGAAAAAAATTAACAGAAGTCAAAATGTAGTAAGTGGTTATTTGCGGAATGTTGAACAGTACGGGAAAAAAATGAAAGGTGGAAGTTATAGCGCCACATCAAGTGCCGATAGACGTGCAATCATCAGAGCAGCATCCAATTCTCATGATTGCGCGTCAAAAATTAAGACAAAAACAGGTGTAAAATGTAGTTTGGCGACAGTAATACGGGTGATTAAAACTGCTAAAAATTTGAGAAGAAAAAAATTAAAAAAAAAAAAACACCAATAAATGAATCGAGACAATAAATTCGTCTCCAATTTCGTAAAAAAATACATGTCGTGGAGTGTGAGTGGCAAAAAGTGATTTTTTCAAATGAAAAAAATTAAAATAATGTTCATCTTTTCGAAGGTCATGAAAATAATAATTATACCCGTCAGGGCCCTTTAAATTATTTTTTTTTTCATATGAAAAATCACTTGTTGCCACTCACACTCCACGACATGTATTTTTTTACGAAATTGAAATTTCTTGTCTCGATTCATTTATTGGTGTTTTTTTTTTTAATTTTTTTCTTCTCAAATTTTTAGCAGTTTTAATCACCCGTATTACTGTCGCCAAACTACATTTTACACCTGTTTTTGTCTTAATTTTTGACGCGCAATCATGAGAATTGGATGCTGCTCTGATGATTGCACGTCTATCGGCACTTGATGTGGCGCTATAACTTCCACCTTTCATTTTTTTCCCGTACTGTTCAACATTCCGCAAATAACCACTTACTACATTTTGACTTCTGTTAATTTTTTTCGCCATGCATCGTTGGTTTAGGCCAAATTCTCGAAATGCCTTTATTTTGCCCTTTTCTTACTCGCTTAAAGATTTTCCGCGACCCATTTTCGTCGTTAACAGATGAACACAATAAGGTTTATTAGCCGAAAAAAAATTAGTACAATTCACCGACACAACTACACGAAAACTTAATTTTTTGCTTTTGAACCTATTCAAATGAACCAAAAAATGTGTTTGTTTTTATGTATGCATTTAGTCAAGCCACCGTGTGAGAATAACGGTAAGCTTTAAGACAACATTTTTTCTCTGAAACTAAGCGCAAAATGATGCTCTTTCATTACATGTATAAAAAATATGTGTCATTGCAATATATATGAAGAAAGGCTAACAGTTAGGTGAACAAAAAGTTGAACCTATTCAAATGAGCGGCAGTGTATTTTATTTTTTCGAGTGTGGAATTGAAGTGTTTGGTGTAGTTGTTTCTTTGTGAAACAAAATGTTCAACAAAGTCAGTGCGGGGTAAGTTGGACCGCCAGTGGTGAGGAAGAAAAACATCTTGATTGGTTTTGTCTTATGTGTATGGAAGCATATTCAAAAAGTTTACCTGGGGAGAAGTGGGTGCAGTGTCACACTTGCCGAAAGTGGGCCCATTCAAAATGTTCCAAAATATGTCAAGGAAGCATCTTTATTTGCATAAATTGCAGTAACGATTATACGATTCATAATCTATAAAATAATATTTTTATTCTTATCTAAATTTATTTTATAGAACGTCATAAAGCGGTTTTTTATTTTCGTTTTTTGAAGTTTATGTTGTGTTTTTTCATTAAGTTTTCATTTTAAATACATTTTAGAAAGAAATTATAGCGTTTTCGTATTTTGTAAAAATTACTTTTCAGTTTTTTAGGTTTCGGACCAACTTACCCCACTCACTGGTCCAACTTGCCCCGCTGGTGAGGTAAGTTGGACCACTTGGACTTGGTGTATTTGAGTCAAAATAATTATTTAACTGTAATATAAATTGTTTTTTTTGTTAATATCATTAAAAAGTCGAAGTTTCAATGTATCTATTTACTTTAGTTTCATAGCTTAATTATGAACAGGTTGGAAGTTATGAAGCGTCAAAAAAAAAGTGGTCCAACTAGCCCCGCCCTACCCTACAGAACAAAATAAAAGTAATATATTTTTAGTCAATAGTTTTTAATTGGGACAGGTCGCATACAGAATGGAAAATTGGCGTGGGTTGGGTACTAGGTAACAATTAGAAAATGAGATTCATGTGCGAGTAATTTTTGAGAGTAGAAATATTAAGTAATTAAATTAAACTAAATTGTGATGAATTCATGAAGAGGGGAAAGATTGAATGATATTATAGACTTCAAATAATATCTGATGCGTTGGACTTTAGCCAAATACGGAACCTTCGGTGCGCGAGTGACACTCGCACTTGGCCGGTTTTTCTTTTTTCGTTTCAATCATGATCAGAGCGCGCTCTATATGAGCTCAGAATATATTGACTGAGCAGGCTGAATAGGAAGCTGATAACACACACATAAATACACACTTAAAGTCACATTTGACAGACAAAAACAAAAAACAGGAAAAACCAAATAGTTGAAATAGCGAACGAAGCTTGTTGTTCTGGCACTGAAGGTAAACCTATTTAATAAATAACAATAAAATCTATGCATAATGATAGCTATGTGCTCATAAATACATCAGAAAAGTCTGAGCCGCTCATAACGCTCGAGCTCAGTTCGGTACTTCAGTGCTCAGCTCTGAACTAAAAAGGCGAAACACCTCAAGTATAGACACTTTCCTAATCAATGCAAGGCACGCAAGACGCTACCAAGATCCTATAGACATAGAGCACAAATTCCCAGAAGCAAATGTCTCCTTCTATCGGGTGCGTGAACTTGGCAATGTTAAATTTTGTTTTTGTTTTTTTTAGAGTTCCGGATGGCTAAGCAATAGATAGTTCTAGAATTCTTGATAAGGATTTTGAAAAGTTCTGTTCGTTTACTATTTTTTTTAATTGTAGATTGCTAAATTCACGGAGCACCCCATTTTTGAAAATTTAAATTTTGTTCTTTTTACTTCGCATAGGAACAACATAGTTCTAGAGTTCTTCATAGTTTTTTTTACAAAAAAGTTGCAAAATTATGGGAAGAAAATTGTCTTTTCTTGACAGCACCCCATTTACAAAGAAAATCCGAAAATTTGGGTTTAGAAATAAATCGTTTAACGACTTTTTGTTGCCTTTCTCAAGCACTATCCAGAACTCAATTCAGCACTCTTCGGAACTCCGAAAAATTGATTTTCATACGAGCCCAGAACTCGAGGGACAGTGATCGGGAATTTCGGAACCGAGAAGGCAACAAGGTTTCATGTTTCAACCAAATTTTCGCATTTCATTGTTTGAATATAAATCTGTTCCAAATCTATCGATAATCGAGTGGAATTACGTAAGAGTGTCGAAGAAAATTACGATAGAGACCAGTGATGCCATATTACAAGATAATTGTATCTTATTTTCCAGATTTTTTAGCTCCAAAATATGTACGAGGCTTTTTAACTCAAATTCATCAAATTCCAAAATCTCTATATATATAAAATTGTTGCAAAGGCGTTGTGACTTTATAACTCACGAACGGCTCAACCGATTTCAATGATTTTGGTTGTGTTTTATTCGTTTTCAATCAGGGATGGTTTATGAAAAAAGAAAAGTCAGAAAATTCTTAACAGGTGGCGTTGTAGGCACACATTTCGTTTTTCATGGGGAAATGCACTTTGAAAAAAATATAAACTGGATAGAAATCGAGTAGTTTCAAATACAAACAAAAAAATATTTAGCATTTTAAAAGCAATTGTTGTTGTCAATGATTTTAATTTTTTTCAAAGCAAATTGTTGTTGTCATAAATTTTGAAATGTTTTTTTTTAAATTACCTAATAAGTTTGTTTATGTTTACTATTTTTGTTTGTCAAGTATTTTAATTATCCTTGCATTAGGTAGCATGTGTGAGTAATTTGAAAGGGGTGTTTGAGATGACGTGGACAATGATGACAGGCAACAGGAGTTCTTAAGCGTTTTAAGTTTTCATGTAGGGGTTGTTATGAAGATCTATCTTCTATCGATATATGTATAAAAAATGTTTGCAAGTGTGTTGTGACTTTATAACTCACGAACGGTCAAACCGATTTCAATGATTTTTGTTTGTTCGTATGGTCGTGTAGATGGTTTATCTAAAGTTTGCAGCAAATTGGTGTACGCGTTTGTGAGCTATGACTTTTCATGTCAACATGATTGTGATTTTGTCCATATAAAAAAAAAAAACAAACAAAACGTAGGAGCAAATGATCGCGTGCGGTATGTATACTGTCACTGTGTCCTGACACACTGTAAATAAACTTTGTAGCTCATACACGCATACACATTGACAGCTTTAAGTGAGTGAACATTTTAAAGATATTTTTCATCGAACTCGCTTTGTGGACAGACGTAATCGGTAAGAGTCGCATTTGATTTTTTTTTTTTTTTTCATATTTTCCGCCATACATAATCATTTGTTTTTGTTTAATCGTTTGAATACAAACAGGCAGCAGTGTATATACACTTTCCAATTGCTATCGGATTTCATGTTATTTTTGTAGGTGTTAGTGTCACTTTGTAATAGTTCCTTTTCCTCATTTTTATTTTATTTAAACTCTTGAAATTAAGTTAAATGATTACACTTTTTATACATAGAACACATTTGAAATGCCACATTCAAGGCGCAGTAAAATTATCCGGTTGAATTTTTGAATTCTTTGGAACCACCCGGTATGCCACCGCATCTTTTGAATCTGAAAATTGGTTCATCGATCATACTTCTTCGAAATCTCAATTCACCAACACTTTGCAATGGAACGAGACTTTCCGTGAAAAAATGAATGCCCAATTTGATCGAAGCAACAATTCTCATTGAGAAGTTGTACTGATACCACGGATCCCATTAATATTAACAGACATTCCATTTCAATTCAAACGTCTTCAATTTCCCGTGCGTTTATCCTTTGCTATAACCGTTAATAAAGCTCAAGGACAAACGCTTCAAGTGTGTGGCTTGAATTTTGAGGAACCGTGCTTTTCTCACGGACAATTATACGTCGCATGTTCCAGAGTGGGAGCACCAACAAATTTATTTATTCATGCACCACATAATCAAACAAAAAATATTGTGTAGGTACACTATTGTATTAAATTGATTTACTTTTTTCTTATTATTTCCAAAAGAATATTCATGCGTAGCGAAGCACGCCGGGATCCGCTAGTTTGTTATATAAATCATTTCCTAAATCTATCAAATTAAAACAACATTTTTTCTAATGAAAAAAGAACGTTTTCTTTTAATTCCATTATATATTCAGAGGTCAGAGGTATATTATAATGTGAGTCGAACAGAACCCATACACAACTTCTGTTTTACTAACGTTTCCATCAGCTCTAAAGTACCCAAGGGAATTATTTGATGATCTATTTAGATAATCAGGCCTATTCGACAAAATCTTTAATCCATTTTTTCTGTTATTCTGTTATGTAAATCAAAAAAAAAACTTTTCGGGCTCCAGAATTGGTAGGGTGTGGAAAAATCTTTTATGAATTCTGTTAAAAATCACAACAGAATAAAAGATAGAATTTTGTGACTTTTGTTATAAAATATTTTTACTAGACATAAAGTCCTGGATTGAAAGGGATCTCTATATAAATCTTCGTCAAAGATATGCCTTCAAATGGAGAAAAATGTAATTAATGTGTACAAAAAAGTATAATAATTAAAAATAATGCCTGAATTTATATTATTCTTCAGCCGAAAATAACCATCACTTTTGCTGGAACTAAGATTTAATAGTAACCCATTGGATCTTCCTGATGTGTGTAAAAATTAAAAACTTACTCTTTTTAACTGGCATTTAAACTTTTTTTTTAAATTTATCAGGTCTTATACTTACTATTTACAAAAGAATAAAAACAAATCTGTTTGTTTTGAAAGGTTCGTAACATATGTCAATATTTTAAGTTCTATAACAGTGTTCCATAAAAGTTCGAAACCCAGAATTACGTCCCAAATATAATTTTGGGTAAATGTTTTAGGAGATGACAGCGGAATTATCGCTGCCACTGCAAGATTCCTCTGCAAATGGTGAAATAATATTTTCTGTTGTTAGTTTAAATAAAACAAAAACTCGTAATCTTTTGAGTACTGAATCAGTTGAAAGTTGAATACTTTCAAGGAATTTGTTGCGCTTTAATGAA
This sequence comes from Cheilosia vernalis, assembly GCA_949126925.1. NCBI lineage: Eukaryota > Metazoa > Arthropoda > Insecta > Diptera > Syrphidae > Cheilosia > Cheilosia vernalis. Next base: position 22,738,766 of record OX421360.1, read on the forward strand.
AGAAATTCTAAGTCACAAATAAATATGTTCCAAAGGCAATAACTGAATTTATCACTAATATTTTTTGTATATAATATATTTATGTAAGTAGGTATATATTTATTTTACTAACTAAAATTTTGTCGAATAAATAATTATAAGTTTTATTTAAAAATTGTTGGTTAGGTGTACCTCCTTCTTTGGTTTTATATTTTGAAAAAAATTGAAAAAGAGATTTTTTACTCCTGAAAAACAAGATTTTCCATCTAGGAACACTTTTGGGACCATTAATTTAACCCTTACCTACTCTCCCAAGAATTTTCAACCCAATTAGTCTATACCTACTCGTCAACCAATATAGAAAGATATGCGGATGGCCAAGTAAGCTCGTTTGCTAATTACGCACTTGCGCCACTACAACAGGTAATAGCTCTTATTCCGCGAACATATTCATTGTACTGGTATCTTCAATTCGAGAACCCTCCACAGTTTATAAGCACTGCACAAGCCGCATATGCTTCTTGCAGTATTTCGGTTTCCCAAAATAAATCCATTGGCAAATATCTATTTCTATATGAAGGCTTACAACTGATTAACGTTCGTCTTGAAAACGAGATCAAAGATTAAGTAGCTCTGTTTGCAATAGGGGTGATTTTTCTTTTTCTAATTCACTTACGTGATTTATCCTAGAGTAGCCGTATTTCTTGACATGTAACATCGACGCCATGTACCTATACCTACATATTCTACATCCATGTCTATTGATATTGTATAGCCTACCATGGACGAATTGTCACCCACTCAACAACCCCGTAATAATACATAATGTATGGAATATTAATGGAAATGCAGTATAAACATCGGTCTGCAGGATGATGGCCCACATATGAGAGGCACACTGAAGGCGCGCTTGGAAGTAGAAACCAACGCCAACGGCAAAGGACACAGGGGTAGCAATGGCAATGGCAAACAGGCAAATGGGTGATTTTACAATATAAACAATGATATAATCACATTCCTGTGTGAGGGGGTGTGTGCTTTCATGCTCGCCGAGCGCCGACCCAGAGGTATACCTACACACGATAACGAAGGCTTATAAATGTCGAATGACGACGGCCATTTTGTTATAGCGTGAGCAAACAAAAAGTGTTCATATGCCCACCACATCACTATATATAGGATGACGAGAAAAGCGCTTCCATTACCATATCGTTAATATCCTGATGGGGTAGTGAGGCGAAATACCCCGATGCCCTTTGTGCGAGTATAGCGATTCACCCCTACACAATGCTTTGACAGCAAATGTATCCAACAATTCAGTCAAATGCCACCCACACCTCACCCGACATACTACACCCAGTTATATGTGTGGTAATAACAAAGATAGCAGCGGATATAAGCACTCTTCGTATGAGCGTGTGTGTATGTGTGTGAGGATATGGGTTTTTTTGGTAAATTCGATTACAAGCACGAGGACGATGCTTTCAAAGTGGCCATTAAAATTTTATTAGGTGGCAGTAATGTATTTTTTGTTAAATTTCGCAATATTTTTGGAAATGTATGAGATGGTTACATTCTGTACTTGAATACATTCTTTAACAGCTCCCTCTTCTCCCACGGGCGAGAATATAATATAACGTATCTTATCTCTAAGCAAGTGCCATCATGCGTGTTATCTAATTTGGAAATGTTTTCGAATTTGGATAGTTAAACGAGCTGAGAGTTTTTTGTTCACTCTTTCAATAGTGTGATTTTTTATGCGAGGATCTATCTACTCGTATACATTTAATCTGCATTGAAGGGAAATGTAGGCCCTTGGCAAAAAGTGTGTTATTAGGGGGCATTGAATATGAAATCTGTTTAGATGGGAGTATGTACTTCCATTGTGTGCAAATTTTTAATGATTTCTATTTTTATTGCTAAAAGCTTGAACAACGACTTATGTATCTTTCCACAAGATATTTTAATAGAAATCATTAAAAATTAGACTGCTTAGAAAGAGATCCCCTTTTCTATAGGTAGAGGATGTATATATAGTAAAAGATATTGTGAATCTGATGACAGAACACATATTTATAAGCGTACCTGTTTAACAATCGAAAGACCTTGACTACTTCGTGCGCAGGAGGCAATCGCCCCGATGAAAATTTTAAGCTGACTTCCCTAAATAATACAGTTTTCTTTGTTAGCTTAACAAAATAATATTGCAGTACTAAGAAACATTTTTCCAAATTAACAAATTTTCTTCTTGCTTTAAAAACAAACGTTCTGATGCAAATAAAAAGTTTTTAAAGATCTGTCAAATTACTAAGCGAATTTTATGGACTTAATATTGAAAGAAAATTTGTTGAATTTATATTTTCAGTGCGAAGTTCCGGGAAGACAGTAACTTTGAGCAGCTAAATTCAATGAGGATTTCAATAAAATTCTATGCAATATAAAAATAGACTTTTTCAATTTGTTTCTCTTGTGCCACACTGTATCACCCAGTGCAATAAAGTAGACAAATATCTGATTATTGCAGTTGAAAAAAAAAAAAACAATTGCTAGCTCAAGGGATTGATACCGGGGCTATTTTGTGTATCGAAGCAAAGAAGATCAAATATTTTGTCATAAGTACGTTTCGTTACTAGCAATAAAAAATTAAGAAATTAATATAATAATCATTTCCTATTGTTTCTTTTAAAAATATTCTATTGTTATTAGAAATGAAGTTATTTCAAATGAAGTGCCTATAGAAAGAACAACTGCGCTTAAATGTGGGGCAATAGTTTTGATGACATTTCGAGAATTGTTTTGACGAATAACCCAAAATTCACTTTTTGGGCTGTGAATGTAGACAGGGTTGCTATATAATTTGCGCGCTGCTCGACTTGACGAATCGCACATATTACGAACAAAAACCGGGATTTCCAAAATTCTCCCGGGACAGCATGAAAACTCTTAATTTACAATAATAAAATATTTTTTGGTATTTTTTTTTATTCAAAAAGGATGTATGTGTATTGCTTTTCGCGGTGACACCATAAACAATAAGTTTTTTGTTTTTTATTGAGGCCGCTATACGAACCCGCAGCCGTAGGTATGAGAATCACTGCTGCTTAATGCCGAATTGATTCGGTAAGATTTAAACAACTTAAATATATAGTTACGCATATTCAATAACAATATAAGAAAAATGTTGCTTTCGAAATCGCAGATTTTCTTATTTTTATTGATTTGAATGACATTTGTCAATTTGCAAAAATTCTAATATGCTGGGAATCGTGTTTCAATGTGTGATTGATTTCTCAATTTCAAGAGAAGTAGGTACCTGACCGGTTTTCTTGCAAAAAGCTTAAGAAATGCCATTTTGATATTTGACAAGTCTCTCATCTTCAAAATATGTTGGAATTGAATTTTTTATAAGCTATTAAACAACCTACTAAATACCTATTAAACTTACGTACTATTTTGAATGCGCTGATATGTTCTAGGAGAATACTCAGTTACAACTTATTCCTCCGACATCGTTGACGACGAAATAAATTGATGTTTTCTTTTCAAATTTCTGAACTGTTACTAATATATGCCGTGTTTTTTGAGCCTCGATCTAAGCAAAGTAAAGTAGGATTTTCATCACGCAACTACAACAATATTTGCCAAGTGTCAAGTATAGCGTAGTTGTTGTAATTAGCGTGCTGAAAATCCTACTTTACTTTGCTTTGCTGAGATCGAAGCTCAAAAAAACAGCCCTATAGTTGTCGGTTTTAATTTAAAATTTTTCTAAGTCGAAATTCGTAGGCGCAGTGGCTTAGTGGTTAGTATGTTGGACTACTAAGCGGACGGTGTTGGTGGTGGTGTTTTCTCCGACAGACTAAATCTTAGTCTCTCCTTCCGCCTTCCTGATCACTTTAGCGTTTTTCAGGCGGAAATAATGGCGATAAACGAAGTCTTATCTTGGCTGAAAGAAAACGTGATATCTGCTAAAGATATCTGTATCTTCTCGGATAGTCAAGCTGCTATCAAGTGCCTGGAATCAGTCTCTACAAATTCCATAACAGCCCAAAACTGTCGCTCGCCTCTCAGAGAGATGGCAGAACAGTTCAATATTCACCTCTGCTGGGTGCCGGGGCACAGGGACATCCCATCAGGTAACTGTAAGGCTGATGAATTCGCCAAACACGGAACTACACTACCTATGCTTCCATTTACGGATTCCTTAGGTATTCCGATCGCTACTTGTAAACTCATAATAAAGCTGGATGCTATCAACAGAACAAATCTTAGGTGGACAACAGGCTCGACATGTCTAGCGACAAAACAGATCTGGCCAAAGCTGGATAAAAAACGTTCTAGATATTTGATCTCCTTTGATAGGAAGCACATCAGTGCTACAATAGGTGTCATCACAGGGCACTGTCTCATAGGCAGACATGCAAAAAGGCTTGGCGTATTGTCTAACGATTTTTGCAGAAGCTGTCTTGACGAGGAGGAGGAAGAAACCATACTCCATCTCCTCTGCACCTGTCCGGCTCTCTCACAAAGACGAAAACTCCATTTGGGACCGTTCTACTATTACAATCTGAACGATCTAAAAAAACATAGACATTCGTTATCTCCTTCGCTTCATCAGAAGCTCCAATTGGTTCAACGAGTAGGAAGAATTGAACTTTAGATTCATGTGGTATCACAAGGGACCTTATAATGGTCTAAGTGTGTCGGCTTGCCGGCAGCCACTTCAAACCAACCAACCAACCAAGCGAGAGGTCCCAGGTTCGAATCCCGCATAAATCCAAATTCCGACTCAGGGTTTTTTCACTTCGCCACCTCTCGCGAACGTCTGACAAACATCCGAGAGTATAACTGTCTTCAAAGAGCTTCTCAATTAGCCCTTTGGAATCGGCATTAAATTGTAGATCCCTTCCATTCTTTCCAAAAATTAAAAACTCACACAAAACAAATGGTTGCGAGAAGCTACACCCAGGGCCCCTACAGACCTGTTGCGCCAACTATTATTATTATTATTATTTGTATAAAAGTGTGTAAAAACTAGGACTCTTATGTTTGTAGCCTCTTTGTATTTTGAATTCTTAGGCACAAAACCATTTTTGTGACGTAAGAACGAGTCATTCCGTTCCTTTGTCGTTGTCGTTCTATGCCACAGTAGACGAATTCCTTCATCGAAGTTATTGCAGACCGTAGTAGGAAGTTTTTACTTCAATTGAAACCGGTCCAATGCTGATCTCGTCGGGAGATCATTTTATGGAAAAAAACATTCTCTCTTCGGATGAAGTATTTCGCATTCTTAACGGACAAATTTGGACTACTATTTAAATTTGTAAAATCTGCTCTAAATTACCGCCAGCAAGGTATACACCAAGCTTTTTAGAAATCTCTATAAAAATGAGCTACGTATATAATTTTTAAACTCACTTTATCGGCCAATGGCCATTGCCAATGTTTATCTGCTATCATTGTAATTATTACTTTAATTGTATAAAAACAAGTTCTACATCTCTGTGAAAAATTTTGTCTCCTGATGCGATGAGCTGGGATCTGGGAATGTTGCTCTATTTTCCCCATCACTAGGTTGGTCAGATAGTGATATACCAGGTCCTACCGTTTCGCCTTTTGTTGGCGGGTGAAGTAAGGAAGAAATTTATTTTGTGAAACAAAGTTATCAAATGTGGAATACTTACATTTACAAATTATATTTCATCCGGAGTTTTCCTGCCGCCTGCGCAAGAATTTTTTTTACGAAATTTAACCGATTCATTTAGGTGGCTCCTTGTAACACCGTCATTGGGAAACTTTGACCTAACTCGATGTCTATATATATGAAGGAAGCACTAATTGAAAGTAACAAAACGTTTTCGCCCCCAACTGCTTGCTATATCCTTATAATATATGTATAGGTATCACAATATTTCTGTTTTACTAGCCACTGCGCATAACAAAGCAGTGATTCGTTACCTGAATCCCGCTCTTCTTTTTATTCTTATATTATAATATGTTCCACATCCACATCTGATCCCAAATGCATGCGACATTTGATACAGATTCACCTTCAACCCCTTAATCCGCGAAAAACTTATTCTGCTACTCTATAATTTCAAACACAATGCCTTTTAATTTGCAACTCAAAATTTATGTGTTCCTTCAATAAATTGTGTATTCCGACAACGGTAGCACCGTTCACGACCCAAGAATTCAATCAAGCATCGCGATGCTAAAAATATGATTTTGCGTACAAGAATAATACTACTCGTATACCCGTGTTCTCCTTATTCAAATGTGCATAGACGCACATAAAGAGAAATATTACCCTTGACAAAAAAACAAAGACTTGCAAAAAAAAAAAACAGATATAGTTACTACCCTCGAGTATGAAATAGAAAAAAAAATTGAGGGTACCTCTGCGCTGAGGGTAACGCATCGTTTTGGTATGTAAATCAAATATCCTTTGTTAGAATCCTTCAGTGTAAAAAATAATAAATTACCACATATGATAAGGGTAGTCAGTGTATTCAGACAACAACAGAAAAAAAAACGCTACCCCTCACATTAGTATTTAAATCAAACGAATAAAGGGTTAGACAGCAAGAAAAAAAAGATACAAACGCCGGGATGCAAAATCGACACGACACACATCCAACAACGCTGGAAGCGGGATAAACATGACACCCAACTGTCAATTGGCATTTCGCGGTTGTGCATGCATTACCCGTCTGCTTTCGAGCCGCTCATTTGATTTATGTCAAAATTAACGAGTTCGATATAGCATCCCCATATTGCTGCAATCAGATAGTGAGCATTTCCTGGCAGCCATCTTTTTACGATTAATCAAATTTTAATCGATAAATGTCAGAGATGTGAAATTCTAATTTAACACATTTTCTGTGTGACCAACTGCGTGATTGTATGCAGGGCAATGGACATGAACACTGGACTTTGTTTTAAACAGAGACTGTCACTTTATTTATAAAAAAAAAAACCGGCCAAGTGCGAGTGTCACTCGCGCACCGAAGGTTCCGTATTTGGCTAAAGTCCAACACATCAGATATTATTTGAAATCTATATCATTCAATCTTTCCCCTCTTCATGAATTCATCACAGTTTAATTTAATTACTTAATATTTTTACTCTCAAAAATTACTCGCACATGAATCTCATTTTCTAATTATTACCTAGTACCCAACCCACGCCAATTTTCCATTCTGTGTGCGACCTGTCCCAATTAAAAACTATTGACTAAAAATATATTACTTTTATTTTGTTCTGTACTCCCCAAAAAAATGTATTATACTCCCAAACGAAATTAGCAAGCGGGAACCCTGGTGGTCTTCTGTCTTTGATGGGGTCAATTGTGCACAACTGCGTAGTAGAGATTAAAACTTATGAGAGCAACGTATTTTACATGGTAAAATTATCTTTTTTGAAAATATCTTGTAAACAATTAACTTTTCGGCAAAACAGTATTCAGCACATATATAGATAAGAACATGATCTACAAAAAAGGAATTTATGTATTTTTTTGTGAATCAAGAAATAAACCGTTTTTTGGGCGAATGAAAATATTTTTTTCACCAGATTACTAATTAATCCAAAACCAATCGATGTATTCCTTCCATTGGTATTTGTCGTTTAACTAGAGGTTATACCGGATGTTGTGTGTAAATTTTAGCCTCCTATGTCAATCGGTTCTTGAGATAGACCTGGTAACAAAATTGGCTTAGTGGGTTCGGACAGACAGACAGACAGACAGACAGACAGACAGACGAAGAGACATCCGAGCGAAACTAATAAGGTTACGATTTTTCCCTTTGGGTACGGAACCTTAATAATAACCTTTAAATGTGATTAAATGATTTTACCACTTTAATTTACTCTATCAGCGTTGTTAGTGATATGAGGAGGTACGTTTTTTTGCTAGCTACTAAGCTGGAGCACACAGGCTCAGCTTTTCCATGAAAAATCTTTTTTTTTTTGCGAACTTTCTTTGTTCTTCGAAGTTAATATAAAACGAACTTCATAACGTCAGATATCTAAAGATCCGTCCCCTGCTGGAAGCAGGATGTACAAAAGCATCAAAGGAATTTTCAGAAACAAAATCGGAGAGAACATAGAAACTCAATTTCAAATACAATACAACCTATTTCTATATTACCTGTACTAGCTGCCCGGCGAACTTTGTTCCGCAAAAATTCGTATTGTAAATAATAAATCTGTATAATGCACATGCTACTTTATGCAATTCGGTCAATTAAAATTCTTTATTCTGACCTTATGGAGGTACTTACAAACATACAATAGAAAAATCTGAAGTATAGCAATACCACTTACAACTGACCATGATGTTCGAAACATGGCAATTAAAGATTGATACCATAAATATCCACCGATTTTCCTTTCGAGCTATTTTTTGTCTTACCTATAGTGAAACCGAGGCGTACGGGAAAATTAAGACGTGTAAGACGTAAAAGCAAATCGTTCTGAATAAGCGGGGTCCTCGAAATGGGAATATTTTCATGAGAATTTTTCCCTCAAAATCGTCGCTTGCATGACGTTTGATTTGAGATTCTTCACAATCAAATCAAACGCGTTCCAATTGCAAACTTTCCGTGCATTAGGGCTGTGCTACAAAATTAAAACTGAGTCGACTTTTAATACAAAATTGCGTAGCGGTAAGCTCGGAACACCCAAAGTACTAAAAAGTTAAAGATTTTAAATAATTTGTGTTGTATTTGAAGTGACAATACGGTTTTTATTTGCAGTCTATTTTTGTTCAAAATGCGGTGCTATTATCAGGTTTGAAAACAAATCTGCGATCGTCGGAGTTAATTTTCTCCATAGTCGTAGTTAGGTAATGAATTTTTGACATCGAAAAGTCATAATGAATATTAAATAGGAAGAATCATTGGATTGACTTATAAAACGTTTCTCAAAAGAATTTAAGGATCCCTATGTAATCACAAATGATATAGGTACCAACCGTAATCCCTATAGCAGCTAGTGCGACCTAGTTATTAATTGTGTAATTCATTTACTAATTAATAAATTATAATAATAAAATTCTACACTGTTCTCTCCTCCGACCTGTTTTGGAATACTGTAGTCCTGTTTGGTGTCCGTCCTATGAATCTGGAATCTCAAGAATTGAAAGTATTCAAAAGCAGTTTCTTCTTTTCGCTTTACGTGATTTGCTTTGGAACCCCGAAAGTCGTCTTCCACCCTACATAAGTCGATTAAAGTTGATGAATCTTCAGACTTTGGAAAAACGAAGAGAGACATTCAGTGTTAGGTTCCCGTTTTGCGTTCTGACTGGTAATGTCAACTCCACATAATGTTCTCAATTCCATAAACATCAATACAAAACCGAGGAAAACAAGGAACCCAAATTGTTTATACCAAAAGGACATCTCGATGTAACTATGGGAGTAATGGCACCATCAATAACCTGACGAGGGATTTTAATAAGTACCTACAATTGAAGGATTGTAAATCTAAAGGGTCTAAGTGCCCAAAAAATAAAAATTATGCATAACATGTGATTGATTTCAATCTACCAAAATTAAATTTAAAAGAAAATATTGAAAGAAATGTAAAACAATAATAAATTTTTTAAATCTGTTCATTATTGATTAAATGTGTCATTATTATACCTAAAGTTAAATAAATCATTAGATGCCAGATCAGGACCTCACGACGATTTTCCGGAATTTTCTTTCTGCCTGAACCTGAAATACAGCCAATACGAATAAAACAAAAAAAGAACCATAAAAATCGTGACAGGGCCTATCGAGTTATAACATCCTCGAGTTTCCCCCCGAAATATTGCACATAAATAATAATAGACTAGCTGTTCCCGCCCGCGCTTTGCCCGTGCTAAACAAAACTGTTTCCGTAAAGAAAATTGACTAAATAATTTAATTTATGTAGAAATTTTGACAAATACTTAAACGTAGACACACATAATTAAGAAGAAATAACTCAAATCAGACTATCCATTCACGACTTATGGGCGGTCTTACGGATGCAACTTTGTCTTATATAGACAGAAGATTTGCTGATGTATCTGGTAACATTGTTTACCAAGAAGCTTCATTGTAGATGTTGCTGTTACTAAGTATTAAACACGATGTCGGCACGAAAGTCGCTAGTTTTTAAAATCGATCAGATTAACACGAGTGAGTGGGAAATAGGTAAGCCAAGATCCCCATTATCTACCCTTCGCACCTTAAGAATACAATGGACGAATGATCTACCCAAAGGTAGTACAATTAGAAGTCAATATTAATATCAACATTTGCACCCTGATTTTGATTTGGAATTGGCAGCATTCCTGAGTCAAAGTCTGCATCAGTATATGGCTTCTGCAAAACTTTGGATATTGGAAACGGTAACGGATACCCTTAAGTTCGGAGTAACTATAGCTCATCCTAAAGGTTGCAAACCGGTATAGAAGAATAAACATCAGGTAATACCCTTGCGGGCAGTTTGGAAATACCTGTAGGTGATATTTGCTATTTTTCCGCGGATTTAACCTTAAGCCCTGGTTCTTCTATATTCGACTCAGTATCCGCCCTACTAGTAACTAATTTTAATTTCGACTTTTTTTATGGGGGCTATTTTGAACTTCTTACATTCGAAGTCGGAAATAAGTGTGAACATCATTTGAGATCTGAAACTGCATCCGTGCTCGGCTTTCTGCGTTTATGTGTTGCTATTGAGTAACAAAGGAAAGATTGTTGCCCGAAGAGCGAAATGCATTACCAATCATTTTAATTCTCTGCACCTTCAACTGGTTTTATCAAACTTCAGAATACGGCTCTAAATGTTTCGACTGAAAATATATGCCAGTGGGAGGAAACAACATCTCACTGTTTAGTAGAACTTGGCTCCAAGGTGTCCCACTTCATCAACGAAGTTGCCATTTGTATGTCCTCGTATATGCACACAAAATGCATAAGATGCATAAACTATGAATCAGAGTTGACACCACCTTTACCTACTAAAGAAGACCCACCACTTTCCATTTTCGCATAGCCAGTGCGGATGCCGTGGTAACACGATAGGGCCACTGTAACTGTCCCTTGTTCAACCAGATCTTATAGCTTCCACAAATTTCGTTGTCAGTGGCTCCGAAAAAGGGTATTCAGGAAGCCCATTGTCATTCCATTTCAAGGTGTTTATCCCATTATGCATCCTTCAAACTTATATCTTCGCAAATCAATGATAGGTAATATATTTATTTCCCAACATCCTTTATTACCAACGTGACAAACCGATCTAATGTTGCAAAACAACCCTCCAGAATCCGTTTCGTTTTGTTGTTGGCCACCACCACAGGTAGCTCAACAGTAGGATGTTGGCTCTTGGCTGTGCAAAAATTAGTTCACATCGCCGTATGAGAGGATTTTGCTCATCACGTTCGTATCTCCGAATATAAATCATCCCCTCTGCCAGAGCATTTCCAAACATTGAAGAGCATTATTATAGATGATCTTTTCCTCTGTCATTCATGGAGGTCCCGTCGCCGATTGAACCCTTTCGTCCTTTATCACATATGCGATGCCATGCAAATGACAGCCCCAACCCTTTTATTTTCCCTGTTGTGTGTAATGCACAGATTATGCTCTCGGGAAAGTGATGGGAAAAAGTGCATTTACCTACTTGTATGTTTGTTTGATTGCAGGACCATGGATTAAGGTATTTGTGCACACGTATAATTAATTAGATGCTGTATATGCATGGATTGATATTGTTGAACACGACGGCGACGGTTATTTTGCGGTTTGTTAGCTACATCCACGGATTATTTCTATGCAAAGACACATGCATATAGGCGGGTATACAGCGAGTACCTACTCCAAAGATGACAAAAACGAAAAAGAGACGAACCAAGGACGAGCGAAAAATCAAATTTGTCAATTCAATCCTTTAGATGCATCTCCTGGTTGTCAGGAGGTTTTTTCTCAGTTCGTTAGTTAAATTCGCTGATGCCTTCACGCAGACATCACGTTCTTCACAGAATATACATTCGTTACCTGGCTCTGCGGTCCTTATACGAACAATAAGGATTTCTTCGTTCAGGCATCATTATTTGTTCGCAATAGAAAAGCGGCATTATTATGTTATTATTGAGAAACGTTACGGAGGGTAGTGCGGAAGTCCATCGAAGGCATGAAGGATGTTATATTATTTATTTATTTTTTTTGGGGATTTTCCACGGTGCGCTCAATCACAATGAACGTTCTCGAAAATGTGATTTATTCAAAAAGTCTTGTTTATAGATGTCTGTATGGCATCTTCATATAAGTGAAGCTGATGGGTGTAATTGGATATAATATTAGGAAAGCTTAAGACTACAGCATGTCCTTCAGAGTCAGAACGGTTGAGGGACCGCTCCGATCGTAGCCTGTCTTTTCAAGCTGAAAGCTTCAAATACAAGAAGCAAGCACGCTTTCATTAACTCGAGTTTATAGCTTGATTTTGTGCTGAAAGGCGTAAGCCTTGCACGGCATAATCAACAGTAAAGCCCCCATCAGACATACATCGAAGGGTTCGGAATAAAGAGCTAAGAACTATTCAATTTGTTGGCGTTTTAAATGCTTAAGGTCATTGAAAAGTTCTCCAGATTTCGTCTTTCTGAAGTTGGTTAGTTACATCATTGTCGGGCCACTATTCAAAATGTTATCGTACTGATATGCCACACAATTGTACGTCATGTGATGTCCCTCGTTTTAAGTTCGTGCTTTCCGTGTTCAAAGAGCTATTCTGCAAAATAGCCATGAACCTGTCGGAAATTGAGCTAGATAGAAGCTCGCTTGGATATGCCTTGCCACTGATATGAGATCACTTTCACTTGAGCTACTGCGATTTCCTTTTTATTTTTTCGACGTCTGCCCGGTAATCCTTGGCACGTAAAGACTCGGACGAATTTTATTCACAAAGTAAGACGGAACGTTTGCCCCACTTGACCATTTTCAACAAACAGCTCCTGCAAGAAGAAGTCTCTGGTTCGGTTTCATGGTCATGGCTACGGAATTCCAGAATAATACAGATCTCGGGTTGCTGAGCACAGGCACAATGGAGGCAAGGGAATGGCTGACGATTTTTATGGGGAAAATTGTTAGATTTATTAGGCTAACTTAAAATAAAAACTTAAATATAGGACTTACAACTAGTGCTATGATCAAATTCAAAGTGTTTGATTGCTGCGGTAAAGGTCGAAAGCAGTAAGGTTCGAGTTTACCTTACCTTGAATTTTTGTAGATATAAAAGACGACTTAGATTTCGAGGGTGGGTAATAACGAAAATAGAGTTGTAAGGGACCTAGGTAACTATGCCTTCTAGAGCACCAGAACTCGTTAAGGAGAGCGCTAAAAGAACAGACCAGAACCGAACACTGCTGGATCGGGATTTTTGGGTACGGACATTTTCATTTTCGCAAAAAGTTATCAAGGGCAGACGAATCGATATTTATTTCTAATGCCGACTTTCTTACCGCAGTGAGTACAGGGCAGAAATTCGACGAGGAAAATGGTCGTCTTAGAAAGCTGTGCACGTTTGGGTGAAAATAAAAGACTTGCACTGGATACTAATGGCTTCGTATAAAATACTTTAATACGAACGAGTTATTCGGCCTTACCAATAATCAACTTTAGTCTGGCACTTTACGAAAAGACTCCACACTTTCCAAAATCGCTTTACCAATAAACAAATATAGTTGCCAGACTATCGCTAACTGTAGGGTTGAATGTTAGTGTTGAGAAAGCCATGTTTATCTCGGACATTAGCTAAATAAATCCTCCCTTATGTCATTTTGAAGACAAGTGTTGCCCAACCATCCAAAATCGCGGTATTAAATTTCGAAATAGGAGAGAATTTAATACGATGTTGTTCAGCCTGAGCATTTACAATTATTAATTAATTTTAGTAAATTGTGAATGTTTTCTAATTTTATTAGTTGTAATACAACAATGCAAATGGTTTTTAAGTCTATCAAACACAAATTTGAAAATTATTGCGTTTTTGTTTTATTTCTAAACACGTGAAGCATATTTCTGTGTTTTTTTTTTTCTGTTGCTTTTTGATTGGTTTTCCTAGTTAGTTGCTTACTAAAAAATAAATTCTATATAAGTTTGGGATAATTCCAAGACTTTCTTGACAGTCGTCGCAAACAGAATAAAATATCTTCTTACCAAAGTTTGGACGGCTTGTAGGTACCTTTTTGCAACAATTCTCAGTACCTTATGCAGCACAGGTAGATATTTTATTGCAACCTAACCCTTTTCAAACTCTTTGCAAAAGGAGTTTGTTTACCGAGAATGAGGATCTCTAATGAGACAGTGGTTGGCGTGAAAAGGTTCCCTTCGCGGAAAATATAGTTATAAAAATAGAATTATCAGAACTCAGCAAAATACATGCAAAATAACAAGTTTATTAACTTCTGGGGGTGCAAGTACAGCCTAACAGGTAGTACGAGAATATGCGTTTTATATTTTTCAGTTCGAATTTCAACTTTTGTCGGTTTCTAAGTTTCCCGAATTAAGTAATATATAAGCCATACAATTTTTTATAGCTTAAATTGTATTTATTTTCAAACCCGGAAGCGATAAGTTCTTAACACGCTTCCATTCAAACCATTCAAATAAACTGTGCTTTGTTTATGGAATAATTTGAAAGGGATTTTATTATGACACAAATGCACTCATAAAGAAATCGCGAGGTAGTATTAGAAAACAATGGAAAGCGTACCATAAAAGTACTGAAAATTGTGAACGATCGAACGATAGGGCATTACTGATTTGCATGTGATATTTGACAGATCAGCGGATATTTTGTGCATTTCCTATTTTGTGTTTTGTTTTTTGCTTATAATACGTCTCAATGAGCATTGGAAAGATATGTGTTGGACAAATTTAATTGCAATTTATGTATTCCTTCTTTTAGAATAAAATCCTCCTTGTGAAAGAGACCATTGACCTTGTTTTTCACGAAAACAAATTATGAAATTTGAATTCGGCAATGACAACAAATGTAATAGATTCTAAGAAAGTTGTAGGACTAGTAAATGTGGAGGTCTAATTGTTTATTGGTACCATTTGACAAAAGCTGTACATTTTTACTAAAGCTGACATCTAACTAGTTGTCGACATTAGTGATTGATTATTAGTAAGGCCAATTGTGTTTAGGTACAAGTTGTGCAACAGTTTAGCATCTCGCCACCCTAGAATAGGAAGGTTCTAAATACACCAACAGCACTTTCGAGAAATCAAGGGTTAATTGTTGTAAATAGCTTTTCTGTGTCAAATTAATTCAAAAACGGTTCTTGAATAATTTCAACTTATTAGTTTAAAGTTGTAAATATTTAAACTGCCATATTAGTTTTTCTTAAATTTATGTTTTAAAATATTAATAGAACTATGTTAACCAACGATAATGGACATAGAAGTAGGACAAGAGTTAAATATAGTTCTTTCGAAGAACCTTGTGATTTTCTGAAGACTCATCTTCCTGAACTAAAAGTTGGTTATCTTAGTATACAATAAAATGTTGGAGTTAACCTAACGTGCGATTCAGGCTCAAGAAACAGCTTAGCAAACTGGGTAAATCTGCAGAAGGTCTATGCAGATTCTGCGATGAGTCCTGGGATCATTTTGTACATATTGGCCCATAGGCAACTAAAGTACTTGGGCTAGTAGCAATTACCTGATGAAGACATACTGTCACTATAGAGCCAGGAAACTGGACTAGACATTTCTTATGCATGTTGTTAAAGATACGAATAGGAAGCGGACGTTTATTGGCCTAAGGGAATATCTGCGAAGGAATAATACCTCTCTAGACAATGGCGCAAAATGATAGTCGGATAAAGCTAACTTTAAAATTATCTTAGGAAGTGACAATGTCCCTACTAGCATTTTTCGACATTAAATCCACTTTATTGTTATAACCTGGTATTCAATTTAAAACCACCATAAGTACATTTGATCACTTAGTATAGACTCTCACCCTTCTCCCATTTCACGGAAAAAATTTTAAGATCAAATCAAGAAAAATGAGCGCAGAATCACGAAAAGTTTGTCTAGTTTTAGAGCTTAGCTCAGGATTTACTGATTCACGACTTCTTATTCGCAATTTTAGAAATTGTAAGAAGTGAAGATATTGACCCCCAAAATTCGTGAATCAACACTTCTCATTGTAAATAATGATCAAACGAGGAATACATATTGCCATAACCGATCGCAATTTTAAACAAGTAGTTCTAAATTTGATATTACTATGGTTGTGAATTGCAAAAACATTTCGCAATTTACCACTTCTCTGTAGTAAATTTGATTTCATCCCTTACCGAATTGCAACCATTTAGTCTTGAATTGCAACTCATTAGTGCTGATTTGCTACTTCTGTAGTTGCAATTTACAAATTCTTAATCTTAAATTACAACTTCTTTTTATCAATTTGCAATTCATATTTTGCAATTTGCAATTCATATTTTGCAATTTGCAATTCATATTTTGCAATTTACGATTCTTGAGTAGTGATTTGAGGCATCACTGTCTTAAATTAAAAACGTTTTATCGTGAAATTAGAAAACTTTATTTTCAATTTACAACTTATATCTTGTGATTTACAATCAGAATTCATAGTCGTACTTTATATTTTTGTTTCCTCTTGATATCCTTGAGAATCATATGACGCCATATCGTCCGGAGACTACGGGATTTGTCTGGGGTGGTTATTCTGTCTATGCTGATTGTTAATACACGCAAATTGTTTAGAAGAACTTGTATTGATACGAACCTTAAAAAACCTTTTCGATTGCACACTTTAATATCCATACCAATTTACTTCTTTTCTAATAGCGAGACATATCTTCATTCTAAAAAAAATAAAAATACAGATTTATACCTATACCTACTTTAGTTTAATTTTTTTCCATTATTAAATAGGTACTTGCATGATATATATTCCAGAATGCTTTATAACGTTTAGTACACTCACTATCACTGAGAACTAGTTATACTTAAAAAACGACTGCCTTAAGCAACGATTAAATACCGACTGTGTGTCGCTGCCCATGATGGCAGCTGTCCAGCAACACCACAAACATATTATGTATGTATATTGATCCATATAAAGAAAGGATTTCGACCCATGGACTATATCGTTACTGTCGACTACCTGTGCATAAAAAAAATTCACACGTTATGTAGTTAGTTTCCATGGAAATTACAAAAAATATTTTGCAATTTACGACTTCTCTACGTCAATTTACGTTTTCGATTTAAATGTGGTAAATTATTATAAGATTTTATTGATTCATCATTCAGTGGTGGTAAATCACCAAATATTTTTCGCAATTTGAGATAGCAAAGTGGTGTTTACGAAATTTGCCTATTGAAGTTGTAAATTGCTGCAAACAATCTCGCAAATCACTACAAATTAAAGAAGCTCGAATTAATACTTTTAATCGCAAAATGCAACAAACAAAATTTGATATTTTTCGCCGTTTTCACTGACAAATTACAAATTTTTATATCAATTCAAGAAAAAATCGTTGTGATTTGCGAAAAATATACGATTCGTGAATTACAACTCAAAATGTTGCAATTGGTGATTTTCAATTCTTTCCGTGTTGTCTTTTCTATTGCAAAATTTGAATTTGGAATTTTTTTTAGAAGATTTTTAAAGAAATGTCCGCTCTAAAGTTGGTTCTAGTTGTAGGCAGGTTACAAAGTGTGTATAATGGACTAAAAAGTTTGGCTAAAGTTTGGCACTGGCTTTTAAGTTAGGCTGCTGTTAGATTGCATCAACTAATCTTTCCTATCATACAATGTCTTTAATTTGGCACCAATGTTAATACTATGTTGAACATTTATAGATCTCCTTTTCGTTCCATTTACGGTATCATGTTTCTTCTCCCTTGTACAACGAGTTTCTTTAAAACGTGTCCTTGAAATTTCGCTTTTTCGCCCAATATGAAATGATTATAAGTTTCACCTTAAAAATCCGTCTTTTCTGTACTAGTCTCAAGACAACACTATGTGCCTTAAAATGTGATTTAAAACATATAATTATTTCGTTTTAAAATAGATTCTATTTGTGTAGGTTTCAATATTTTCATCCAAGCAACATGGTTCTACTTTCAAAAAGAAAAGTGTCCACATGGTTCTATCACCAAAATAGTATAGGGATAGGCTATCGAGAGATCCAATATCAAACTGAAATCGTGCAGTTAGGAGAATGGGACCTCGTTACAACTAAGTGCAGCAATCGAAAGAGCGTTGTCGTTTTATTTCGGTGCGATGTGTTACTCATCATTCAATATGCCTCACGCTTATGCAGACACGCTTCCCAAAAGCCCAACTCATTATGCAAAAGTGGTTGCGTAAGATTTCTTGACTCGTTGGACATTTACACACATATGCGCGAGTATTCGGTCATGAACGCCACAGCAAAGACCTCGTATATGCACAAAATTTCCGCCCCAAGCGGTATAATTAACAAAAATTGCAAACTTTTACTAATTACAAAAGTTTTGCGCAAAAAAACAAAAAAAAAAACACCTCAAGATGACTAAAATAAAAACAAAAGCTATCTGAAAGACGCTTTGAACAACAAGAATATTTTGTTAGTTCGGCACATAGTCCTGTGTGTGCAATGAGTTTCGTTTCCTTCGCATACATACACCCTTTGCCGTTCGTCCTCCGCCCATGTGCCCAAAAGATCCTCCAGCACACATGAGATATGACGGCGTTTCCCATATTAGACTTGAAATTTATGCAAACGTACATATGTGCAACGTCAAAGTGGCTCGATAGTTGTGTGATTAAGAAGACGCAAAGTTTGGTCGCTGTAGGGCTGCGGCGAAGTTGTTGGAACTGGGATGCACTTAAAAGGATGATGCTGCCATTTCTTGTGCAGAGATAGCAGTGTTGGCGGGATTTTTATTTTTCTTGGTTTCGTTTTCTCCTGCTCCGTATTACCACAGTCAGTGTGCAAACTGGAAATTTTACTTTGTGTCTATTAATAAGGGCGGCGTAAATGTAGTGCAACGTGCATAGTGATTGCTGTTCTTTATGTGAGTTTATTGTAGCTTCCAAGAGGTTGTTATTAATAGTCATTTAGTAAGATGAGATATGTACAGAGTCCTTTTGCACACACGGATGAGTATGTATACTTATTGGCGGTTTTATTTAAGAAAAGCTACCATAAGGATTTATCCAAGTGGAAAATGATATGCACTCCAGTGCGACCAACTGAAAAGTGTCCTCACCAAAGGCGGGGTGAGGGCTGTAGCTACAGAAAGAACCGCGTATAGCATGGTGATTACAAAAGCTGTAGTGAAATGCAAATGATTATGGTGCGTTTTTGCAGCGACACTGTTTTTGTTGAAAATAAGTCGAAGCAAGCGAATAAAGGTACATTCATAGACCATATATGAAGATATATTTTTAAAACAACAAACTGCTGGCTGCTGGAAAATGGAATTTACGACGCACAATTTTTGGCACTCCAATCCGGATTTTGTAATCAATGTTTCCTCAACTGACAGTCAGCGATTCAAAACTTCACCATTTATTATGTCTCTTCATATTTTTCTGAGCGTTTTTGCAATTCTGACGGTTTTACAATTTTTAGTGCTATCGGAAGAATCGTGGTTTTGACGATTTGTCGTTATTAACTCTTAATTAAATCAAAATTTGCCCATTCTGTAAAGACATCATTATTAAAAGAGCGTTGTCTACACTTCTAGGATTTATTGGAAAAGCATTTGCATTTCCACGTTTATTGTTACCACGAAAAAAATAAGTGCAAGAGGTTCTTGAACAATTGTCCTAAGGTTGACAGATAGACCATTAGAACGTAACAGCAAAAATACAGAAACCTTATTCACTGATAATGCAGAAGATCTTAAACGTGTTACATTGCTCATACTTCGTTTTGCCAGGAAGCTCATCTTAGAATCCCAGGTGATACATTCTCCCCTCTTACTAATTTTGATTCCAAAAATGACGAGGAATTCTTGATAACTAATAGGAAATCCGATGACGTTTTAACTCGATAACCGCGTGGCCGATTTTGATGATTCTTATTTTTTTGTTTGTTTCTATTGCCGTATTTCTGGTTTGGACAGAAAGAAATTTGCGGAAAATCGATTTACTATTACTTTTTTCGCAACTGTTGCTGGCAAAACGCGGAGCTATGCCGGGTCCAACTAGTTTTTAAATAATATCAAAAACAAAACAAAAAATGGACATAGAACAACTGAAAACACATCCTCTTACAAATAAAGTGCACTACTGGATAGATATTATTTTCGTACAAAATTTCGTTCTCGAGATGTTAAAGAATTATAACATTACGATGACATAGGAGGTCAAAAAAGTGGTTCTCAAAATTTTGTCCTTCTTTCTGCCTGTCCAAATTCCACAGGCTTTCGTTCAAACTTGGGATTTAGATTTTGTGGGCTTACAGTTAATGGTAACTACTTAATGGTAACTACTTCCCATATAAAATGTTTGTACCAGTTTGATTTTACCGAAAACGGCTTTAACTATTTCAAACAAAATTGATATTTAAGCTTAAGTAGGTGAGGTTACCATTACTGCATACCCAGTTTTTGGCTAAAAATTCGAATAATGGTACTTTTGAAATTTCGACATATCTCGAAAACGGTCCATACGATTGTAACAAAAATTCATGGGTTGGGGTCGAAATTGTGACCAGGTCAAAATTGTTTTTTTTAATTCTGCTTTAAAAATTGTGTTTTAAAAATTCTGCTTTCAAAATTCTGATTTTCAAAATGCAGCTTTACAAAATTCTGCTTATGTAGACAAATATTCTGTTAGTATACCCTTGTGAGTGAACGTGTGCTTCTAGAGTGAAAATGAGCCCGCGAACAATGGGGAGAGATTAAAGAAGAAAAGAAAAATCATTCAATAGAATTTAAAAAAAAAAAAAACAGATCTTAGCCATATCGATTTTCTAAATAGATCGTCAAAAAATAGTGGCCTCTCTGGCTTTGTTTAGTCTTTTAATGCTGTTGTTTCTTTCTTCTTCTTTTTTTTTTTTGTAATTGCAATTATGAAATAATTTGTCATTTTTTGGTTGCTTTTTTTTGTGTATTCACGGTACCCACATGAGTACCTTCTTTATATGGAATATATTGTGTAAGAAAACTTTCAATTTTAACTTATCAACTGTAACGTTTTCTATAAAAACATTTTTGTACATAAATTTTCAAGACTTTTGATCATACGATCGGTTAGCGAGTAAGTTGCGTGACAGACGAGTCAGTTCGATTTTAGGCAGTAAACTTAAGAGAAGTCGTGTGAAAAATAAAGACTGTAAAGATATTAAATGTTGTGTGTATATTCATTTATTTCCGACCGTCCTTACAATTGTAATTTGCTGACAAAGTTGAAAAATATTTAGAATTACATATCAGAATTTATTTTTTTAAAATATTGCCTGTCAGAATTTTAAAAAGCTGAATTTTGTAAGACAGAACAGAAAAAAAACAGGATTTTGAAAGCAGAATTTCGACCCGCTTACAAAATTCATTTCTAAGGTAATGAGGTCATTTGTTACTTAATAGCAAACTCAGTGTCAAATCGATGCTTTCAAAATTATTGTCATCACCGAAAACGCAAATTTTAAAACTGCTCATATCTCAAAAGACCCTTGTTCGATTTCGATAAAACGTTAAAAACAAAGTATTCCTTTTATCCCGAACAATATCATACATTCAGTTTTCAGCTTAATAGTTATTAGTTTCAAGTTTAACATTTCAATGTTTGGTACCTACTGTTTTGTCTGCATAATCTTACAGAAGCCGCTCTAACGATTTTGACCAAAATACATATTGAAGATAACATGAATATTCTAAATAAGATCCCGTACTAAGTTTTCCTCACAACATTCGAAGACGTCAGTTTTTTAATTATTTCTAAAAAAATACTGCTGAAAACACATTTCGACGGTATATTTTTGTATTACGCAAAACTTATTTTATAATTATGCATCTCAAAATAATGCCAACCATTTGGGTTTACACAATCAGCAAATGTTACTGAGAACCTGTTACTGAGAGCTGAAACATTTAAAAACTTATACTATTGTTATTATTTGATATAACTGCCATAGTGAGATAAATATCCAAAAGTGGATTTTGTTTTCTTTTATCTAGTTTCGAGAAAGTTTCGTTCGACCCAGTCGTGCACTTTATTTTTTGTTTTAAGCTAAAAATGTTTGTTATCAAGAATTTAAAAAATAAATCTCCTCTCCTAATGTTCAATTGAAGGAAAGATGCTAGAAAAGTGCTAAATGTATAGATTCCTCCACAAATAATTCCCCCATTAATAGTCCATTTGGAGTTGAACTCTTTCTTGCTCAACCCCGACAACTTGCTTGCTCAAAAGCTTATAGATTTTGAATTTTACTGCCTTGCAGGTTCGACAAAAATTATAAATTAGCCTAACCGTTTCGGCTGTAGTTACTGCGTATGAAAGCGGCCTGAAAGCTAAAACCCTCCACCCACTCCGGACAAAACAACTATGAACTTTCATCAAATATTAACATAAAGGTGTAGTAATTGGAGTCCTCCCGGGATTTGAATGTGCGAATGCTTGCTCAAACTTAGCCAAACTGACCATGACCAATGAACCGTTTTACCTGCAGCTGTCCTGTGTGTCGGACTTTTATTTTATTTCTTTCAATAAATTTCTTCAAAGCGATTTTGTTTTGGAATTGCAATTTATTTGCGTTTTAGCGACATTCTTTCAGTTAAAGTCAGAAAGGATTGTCCTTCATTATAAACTTAAAATGCCTTTAATGGGTTAAAGGCAGCTCTCACAATTGTCCCGCTACAGTCCTCTAGTGCCAGGGGAACAAAACGGGGCTTTGGGTATGTATAGTCGTTGCAGCACTCCCTTCTGGGAGAAGGCCAGAAGGCGGGACAATTGTTTTCGAAAAGTTAAACGGCCAAAAGTTTTCAAGGTTTTCAAAACGCCTAAAGGAATAATATTGAGAGATGGTAGATAGTAGATAGGTTGTCTTAAAACCCAGTAAAAAAGTAACATTTCTCAGTAACAGTTTGACCAACGAACAATGGAACCATACAGAAGTTGTTTAAGTTTTGAACTTAAACACAATTTAAAGCTTAGGTAGACCAGGAAGATCTTCAAAGGCTGTTTACTCTCTAAGTCCAAGTAAACCTACAAAGTAGGTACATACCTACACCTACCCATCAGCAATCGATCATTTTGATTGTCGAAAAAGTCTCTTTGAACAACCTCATTTGTCATTGTCTTGCAATTTCCATTTGAACTGAATACGTACATGTACCATACGCGTACATGTGTAGATACCCACATCCATCTTAATTTCTGTCGAAACAATGCACGCCAAATTCAAGTCACTAAAGACCACCGTGCACTCACTTTGTCGTACTGGTATACCAACAACCAACAACCAAAAACCAAAAACTTCTAAGCTTTTCATGTGGTTGCCGAATTTTGTTCGTCCCTAAAATAGTGAGCACCCTTTCACCGCCAACCCTTTCAAAGAATACATATCCTTGTCGCGCATCTATAGTCGCATCTATTGTATGGCCATGTACAGCTGAACAAGAGTATACCACCTTCATCACCACCCATTGTTGGGGGGGGGGGGGCAGTCTATAGCTTGGACTCCTGCATGAGGCAATGTATGACTTCAACCCCACAGACGCGGTGGCAAAATGTCCATGTGTATACACACACGGCAATGTCCACCCCATATCCAAAATCACACCAACTAAATTATGTACCAGAACATCGCGAATCCATTCGAGACGAGGGTGCGGTAGGTAGACGTATTCGAGGATGTGTGTACCTACATCTGTACGTGAGAGATAGAAGTATCTAACTCATATGGTATCTGCAAACATCTCTTTGTGTCCAGGCACATATTTGTACTCCCTTTTGATACATAGAAAGGACGTCTAATACATAATGGCATTGGATACACAGCACAGCGAAAGCAGCGTACAGTCGAATACAAACGAGCGAACGAACGAACGGTCCTCCACCTACATACATACATCATCATATGTGAGAGATGCTGTACATTGAGTCTCACCCCCCCACAGCAAGCAAACAGGCAGTCAGCTCACCCCCACCCCCTTATCCACATAGGAACTGTGTTCGGCGCTTTTTGTATATCCAATCACATGACAGGCCGTCGGCCATCTTGTTTTAGATAACCCCAAAAGCCATATGAGTGGAATGCCTGACATTCACTCAGCAGAGAACTAAATAGAAAACATATAAACACCGCTTTGCCATTGCCTATTGATATTGTGTGTATCTGTGCTTATTCTGTGACAAGCATCGCTGCCATAGCGGCGGGTTTGATATATTGCCCCTGCAATACATTGTGCCCCCCCAAAACTCAACCCTCCGAATCACTTGAAAATCAACTGACAAAAACCAGCGCAACATACCGTGCCGTTCTATACATAACACTGTGAGAGCGCACATCAGGATGAACGAACCACCCGAGCACCCCCGCCGCTCTAGGCCCAGGCCCCATGCCAGGACGACGCAAAGCCACTCATGAGATTGTGTGGCTATGTCATCCTGGAAAAAGCTTTCGCACAGATGTTGTTTCTTATTTTCCCCGTGGCAGATGGGAATTTCATCCAGGAACTAGTCCGCCTTTCATTTATTTTCTTGAGCAGCTCCTCCGGGAGCCGAACTCATACGTCGCGATGGAGACTATGGCATGACACCGCACCCTTTCCTTTCATTGTGCTGATATGCCTTCCCTATGCACACACACATCCAGTGTCACATATACTCGTGTGCTGCTGCTGTCCCTTTGTTCCATTTTATAAGGGTCGAATTTAAATACACTCTTCCAATCCTCCCGCGACGACGGCGGCGTTGGCCGCATGTACGGCTTCGCGTATCGCCGTACACGGTATCCACTATAGCGCAGAGGCTCCATGTGTTATGAACCACCCACTGTACCCACTCCCGGTCGTTCTTCCCACGCCAAGCAGAGAACACAAAAGAAAGTTTTGAAAAACGACGGGTCTAAGTGCCAGCAATGAGGTGTATCGCAGTGAGGATTGCCAGCAGGCGACAAGGGGTTGCTGCCGTGGATGAAGCTGATGGGGGGTGGGCGTGGGGTGGATGGCAGTGGGCTCGCTACACACATGTGAACTCTGGTGTGGAAGGACTAAAAATTGGGATATAAACTCGACGAATGTGAAGTAGCGCTGGGACATAATTTCTTGTTTTTTTTTTTGTTATTCTTCTTCTCGTCCTCGGCCCCCTCCCACACTGCGACTGCCGCGCTTTTGAGTTCTCGTGTTCTCTCCTCTTGTCCTCTTCCTCGCTTCCTTCGTTTTTGTCCTTTTACTCTCAATTTAAATAGATTGCTTGAATGTACTGGCTGCTGCTAAGAGATGGGGTTGTTTTTGAGTAGTCTTATCTCTGTGGATTGTGTATAGAGCGCTATAGGTAGGTATGCAAGGCTGTGTGGTAATCAGCACACACTTGCTCGTACGTGTCCGTGCACCATGGTCTTTGAAGCCCCCCCAACTCGCGGCCGTCGAACACGCATGTGAGCTCTGAGATGTGCCATTCGACAGCGCGACCATAGATTGCTTCGGATGGGATGGGGTGGGGCGGTTGCTTAGCTACTTGTGCAGTCGTCGTCGTTGTCGTCGTCGTCGTCGTCATAGTCGTTCTCGTTGTCGTCAACGTACCTTAATTGAAATAAAGAAAGAGTATTCACCCGTTGCTACGGGGAACATTATTTAGAGCCAATTATTTACGTATGTGTGGGTGGGTGGGTGTGATCTGTCATCCCTATAGCCCGTACCCCGTACCCGTAGCAACGCATGCTTCCAGGTATAGTCGGATGTCGGATCGGATCCCCTTTAGAAGGTGAAATTAATATCTGTTCTAAGCACCACACACACAATTTTCTCGGATAGATTTGAAAAGGCTTAAACTTTGACGTGAGCTCCCCTTTAATTTTCATTACCAGCGCAGTTCGTTTTAATTTGCATTCGCTTTTTATTCTCTTGCAAGTAATAACATTTTTATTGCAACGACTTCTTTTAATCAGTCAAACGCGTCTTTGGAGTCTTTCATGGGGCTCTAATGTTACAAAAGACAAACATCACAGACCATTCAGATAACCCACGCTTAGGGTGAGAAGAGGACGCTACTCTGGGAGAACAAAACTTCATCTAAAAAGATGACAATACGATAATACGAAGCCAGGCCCAAATAATGTCGTTTAAAAAAGTTTGTATTGTCATGGTATTGTTCTCATGTGATGGCTCGTCAGAAATTGGTGGCAGTGCCGACTGGCAACTCCAGCGACCAGCGACCACAGCTAAAATGAAAAGGCTTCAGCACTTCGGCATAAATATAAGACCATAAGCTCCCGAATGGGCCAATTTCCATTGTCTGCAAGTGGGTAAAGGGCAAAAAATATAAGGGGGGGTTTTATACCTTAATTCTACTTTTTGTGTATATTTGGTAGGTATGAGAATAGGCTTTAAAGTCTATTTCATAACGCTAAATGATTGTGGTATTGCTATTCCGAAAAAAAATTTTTCTAATTTTGTTAGATTTTTTTTTTGTTGATTTGGCTTCAATAACCCCTAACTTGCATCCTCCAACCCCCACTCCCATTTTTTATATAACCGCGATTTTAGTATTTTTATTTGAACAATATCCAAATAATTTAACAGTCGTTCAATTTTCAAACAGAACGATTTATTCATGTTGTTGAACAACAGATGCACGAAATGTGGGGAATATAAAAAAAAATGTTTAATATACTTAACTCCAATGTTCCCTTTTAAATTGAATCAGGGTTGTACTGAAGTACCCAATTAGATAACTTGACTCATGCATCTTAGCTTTGGCTAAATGCTTCGAGCCAAAGAGAAATAGCTCACATTTGCCTCAAAACCTAAAAATCGCTATCTTAAAAAAAAAATATTTTAAAAATATAAAAACCTAATAACTAAATGACAATCTACTGAACGCCCGCCGTCATAAAAACAAGAGCTGGTTCAAAGATTTGCCAAGTGAACACTCCCAACAACCAAGGATTTTTTAAGAAACTAGCTGGATGTACCCGCTTTGCTGGGTCCTTTAATAAATGCATACATGTGAACATGAAGTGAGGATACTAAAAACCATAGTATGTTATACCGCTACTCACGACAAATCGATTGCTATATTATTGAGGTATCGTTACGTATACCTACTCCCTACTCGCGGACAAACAGAAAAATGTGTTCTCTTTTATAGAGGTAGAGAAGAGAGGGGGCGGGTTTCCAATATGCGCACTAAGCAAACATTTTTTTTTTATTTTTTTATAGCTTAAAATGGGCTAAAAAACATAAATATAATATTTTTTTTTGAGGAAATGAATTTTTTTTTTTAATTTTTTTATTCATTTTTTACTTTTTTTATACCTACTAAATTTTAATATTTTTTTTTTAAATGAAACCATGTTTATGTGATTTATGCACAAAGATTTGAAACCTTTTTTTCCGAAATCTCAATACACATGCACAACTGCTCCGCTAAGGGTATGTCAACAACTATCAGGCAGGCGCCTTTAAGAAAGTCTGGTGTATTTAAAGTATGGGGTGCGTGGCTCGCTTCGCTCGCTAACAGGATTTTAACCCTTTTTTCGCAGGGTTTAGACGCTCACGCGACTTCGTCGCTCCGCTAAGGGTATGCCAACAACTGTCAGGCAGGCGCCTGGAGCTAAAGTTTAGATATATATTAGCAGTATAATTTAATTCCATAAAAAAAAATCAAAAAAGACAAAATTGTTTTAACTTTTTGACATATGGCAATACCTACCTATAATATTTTCCAAAATTCACCCCCCCCCCCCACACATCCCCCTCCACTGCAACACAAACGTTATGCAAAGTGAACGTGTCCATTTGTGCAGTTTGTTTACATGCACTTTTCAGTGAAAATTTAAAACTTTAAAAATAAAAAAAAATAGGAAAAAATGTTTCCGCAGAAAAATTCTTCTACAGTACATCTTAGAATAACTAA
Source organism: Cheilosia vernalis (assembly GCA_949126925.1). Lineage (NCBI taxonomy): Eukaryota > Metazoa > Arthropoda > Insecta > Diptera > Syrphidae > Cheilosia > Cheilosia vernalis. Next base: position 22,766,830 of record OX421360.1, read on the forward strand.
ATTTAAATAAAAAAACCTCAGCCCAACCATGCATATAAACAAAGTTTCATTGCGATCGGTTGAGTTTCTAAGAAAACGGACAACAGCGCCGCCTATCGGGTCCAAAACTATCCTACCTTTCTAGCTGCATACAAACATGCACACATACAAAGTTTCATTGAGACCGGTTGAGTTTCTCAAAAAAAATCGACAACAGCGCCACCTATCGGGTCCAAAACTATCCTATCTTTCTAGCTGCATACAAACATGCACAAATACAAAGTTTCATTGAGATCGGTTGAGTTTCGCAAAAAAATCGACAACAGCGCCACTTATCGGGTCCAAAACTATCCTATCTTTCTAGCTGCATACAACCATGCATACATACAAAGTTTCATTGAAATCGGTTGAGTTTCTCAAAAAAATTGACAACAGCGCCACCTATCGGGTCCAAAACTATCCTATCTTTCTGGTTGCATACAAACATGCACACATACAAAGTTTCATTGAGATCGGTTGAGTTTCTCAAAAAAATTGACAACAGCGCCACCTATCGGGTCCAAAACTATCCTATCTTTCTAGCTGCATACAACCATGCACACATACAAAGTTTCATTGAAATCGGTTGAGTTTCTCAAAAAAATCGACAACAGCGCCACCTATCGGGTCCAAAACTATCCTATCTTTCTAGCTGCAAACAACCATGCATACATACAAAGTTTCATTGAGATCGGTTGAGTTTCTAAGAAAACGGACAACAGCGCCGCCTATCGGGTCCAAAACTATCCTATCTTTCTAGCTGCATACAAACATGCACAAATACAAAGTTTCATTGAGATCGGTTGAGTTTCGCAAAAAAATCGACAACAGCGCCACTTATCGGGTCCAAAACTATCCTATCTTTCTAGCTGCATACAACCATGCATACATACAAAGTTTCATTGAAATCGGTTGAGTTTCTCAAAAAAATTGACAACAGCGCCACCTATCGGGTCCAAAACTATCCTATCTTTCTGGTTGCATACAAACATGCACACATACAAAGTTTCATTGAGATCGGTTGAGTTTCTCAAAAAAATTGACAACAGCGCCACCTATCGGGTCCAAAACTATCCTATCTTTCTAGCTGCATACAACCATGCACACATACAAAGTTTCATTGAAATCGGTTGAGTTTCTCAAAAAAATCGACAACAGCGCCACCTATCGGGTCCAAAACTATCCTATCTTTCTAGCTGCAAACAACCATGCATACATACAAAGTTTCATTGAGATCGGTTGAGTTTCTAAGAAAACGGACAACAGCGCCGCCTATCGGGTCCAAAACTATCCTATCTTTCTAGCTGCATACAACCATGCATACATACAAAGTTTCATTGAAATCGGTTGAGTTTCTCAAAAAAATTGACAACAGCGCCACCTATCGGGTCCAAAACTATCCTATCTTTCTGGTTGCATACAAACATGCACACATACAAAGTTTCATTGAGATCGGTTGAGTTTCTCAAAAAAATTGACAACAGCGCCACCTATCGGGTCCAAAACTATCCTATCTTTCTAGCTGCATACAACCATGCACACATACAAAGTTTCATTGAGATCGGTTGAGTTTCTCAAAAAAATTGACAACAGCGCCACCTATCGGGTCCAAAACTATCCTATCTTTCTAGCTGCATACAACCATGCACACATACAAAGTTTCATTGAAATCGGTTGAGTTTCTCAAAAAAATCGACAACAGCGCCACCTATCGGGTCCAAAACTATCCTATCTTTCTAGCTGCATACAAACATGCACACATACAAAGTTTCATTGAGATCGGTTGAGTTTCTCAGAAAATCGACAACAGCGCCACCTATCGGGTGTCGGTTTCTCGGTGACGATGACGCGGTGTCGTTCTAAAGGTAACGCGAATTCATTAATTTCTTCCCATCTTAAGGATCATTCACATGAGAGCGACCAACTACCTACGAACGAACGAATATTTGCAAGTTTTGACAGTCCATTCACATGATACATTTAATTTGGTCGCAGAAACCCGCGAATCCAATGACAGTCGCCGTTATTTGTCTCTATAACATTTTGAGTTTGAGGTTAAGTTCGAACGAATGCTTTATTCGTTAGTTTGTGGAACGCGAATTGAATGATGTGGATTGTGAATAAACTTTGACAATTCGCGCAAAGGGTGTATTCGTTCGCGGCAAAAAGTTTGCCATTCGAAATTTCGTTATTTTAACTGTTTATTAACATGTTTTCTTAATACATTTTGATGGGATAATTAACTATCCTCCTCTTGGAATAGTAAAATGTACGATTTTCTGTTCATAAATGCATCAAAAGTGGTTTGTTCTCATTTCAGCAATTCGTTCGCTCGCTCTCATGTGAATAGTCCTTTAAAGTGCCCAACGCTAAAGAAGTAATAACTTCAAAAAACTAAAAAAAATATTAACCAGACACTCACACTATACCTACACAATAGCTAGTAGTCTAGTTTCTAGTACAAAGAAAGAAGAGAGAAGAAAAAAAAAATTGATAAACGTGCCACACAGCGATGCCAACCTATGCTTTTTCATGCCTTTTAGGCATTATTTCATTAGCTAAGGCTTTAAGGCTTTTTTATTTCCAAAAAGGCATCTTTTTTTTATTTTAAATATATGTATATATTTTTTTGATTCAACGTATACTGACTTTTTATTTTTTTAAATATTCTTAAAAAATCTTGGCAAAAAGAAGACCTCGGTGCTCGGTCTTAAAGAATGTGTTTCCAAACGAAAAAAAAGTTTTTGTTATTTTTTTTATATTATGTGTTTAATTTTTGATTTATTGCTCCAATTTACAAAAAAAAAAATATTTTATGCACTAGGTATTTTATTGAAAAAGGCATCTTTTTTTTCAAGTTAGGATTTTTTTCGTCAAAATTGGTTGGCAACGCTGTCCGCACTCCACTGGTAGGCTGTTGATTGCAATGACCTACGCATATCTGTGAAATATGTAAGTTTCAAATAATTACATTTTTGCTTATAACTTCTGTTATACAATTCAGAGAATAATGATTGATACATCAATCTCTTCACCGGGAAGTGTACTAATCGAAGAATAAATTCATATTCAAATTTGTTTGGCCATTTCGTAGTAATATATGTTTAAACCATAAAAAATGGTCTTTTTTTAGTTAAAAACTCATATAAAATGGGTTTGAAGGACCAATAACGGACTTTAGGATACTAAAAACCATCCTATGTAATACCGCTACTCACAACAAATCGATTAATATATAAATTGTTGAGGTTTCGTTACGAACCTACTCCCTCTTCGCGGACAAACAGAAAAATGTGTTCTCTTTTATAGAGGTAGAGATTACAAAACTCAAGTCTAAAATTTATTAAAGGGAATTCGAAAGACTGTGATAGGGAATATAACTTAAAGCGCCTGATAACACTGAAACTAAATGGTTTATAATTGTGCATGACAATCGAGGATGAAATAAATGTGTGTGTGATTTTAAAATGCTGTTGAATAATAGATCGATCCTCATGAACTATATTTGCCAGTGAAAATGTGTTGTCCTAATCTCTTTCAACCATTTTCATTTGCAAAACAAGTCTTTTAAAAAAGGCTTATGACAGTTTCATTAGGGAAAATTTTGCGGGCTTTCATAATTTGAAAGAAGAAAAGGAAATTTCGGTGTTATTTTCTTAGCAGTTTTCTGTAGATTGGTGCTAAATGTGTGAATTAAATAATAATTTAAATTGTAAGTACGTGGACGAAAAAGTCAATATAACAACGAAAATGATCTTTGAAAGTTTATAATCTTTTCCTTTTTAATGATACCTACCTACTTCTAAAATGATCTAGAAATATTTAAGATCCTTTGTACTCGCTTTTTGTTTTAGGTATATTTTTTATTTTCCGTTTTATGATATGTATTTGTAAGAGTATCTGAAAATGTTAATGATTCTTCTTAATTACTTTTCGTTTTGTCATTTGTATTCTTCCTTTTATTACCCTTGCAAAAGGATATATTTATGATAACTCAAATTGTGCTTTGCGTACATTGAATTAGGTAATGAAATAATTTTCCTGAAGATATTTATCCACGAGCGCTTTGTAAATTGCATCCATAACATCTGGAATAATGGAAAAGATCGTTGAAGCAGGAATGCGGAACAGATATTGCATGAGCAATTTTGCGTAAAATCCCTTCTGCTGTTGATCGGGCTATCCTCTTCTTGCAAAGACGACGACGTTTGAAACAAACAAATGAAATTTTCAGAGTCTGGTACTAATCCTAACAACCGTGCTAACTGCCAATTTGGTATTGTAAGGTAGTTTGCTATTGTCAGATCGTTTGCAGCTCACTGCCAGATCATCTGTAGACCTGATAATATTGGCAGATCTGGCAATCGTCTGAACATAGTATAAGTACAACAATTTCGTCTATTTGGGTGTGTATTGCAGTGAAAAATGCCAGCAAGCTGCAAGGGTGTTATTTGAGCATTCAAATGAATAAAGCAACAAACAAAATGTTGCTTGTCAGCATGTCGCAAACGCGTGCTGGAAGAATGTTGAGAAATGCAATGCTGCTTGTAATTTATTTTACAATATGTTTTGTATAAGACAGATTAAAATAAAGCGTAGTGGAATTCTTCCCACTGAGCAAGCTCTAGTACTCTTTAATGCTGAACTAATGACGAGTAATCGGATGTTGCTCACAATACCAGTGCCGGTAGAGGATCGGATAATTCTGACAATATTTACGTACTTATACCTAGGTGGTGCTAGAGTCCGGGGTGGCCCTGGTCCTCAACTAATACGCCTTTCCAGTTAACGCGATCTTTGGCTAACTGCCTCCATTTACGAACTTTAATGACCAGGTCGATGTCGCTGTACAGCTCGTAGAGTTCGCTATAAGATCTCCTCATCCAAAACTCGTCACCACCAAATATTTAGAGAATATATATAGTAAAAGAGAAAGACATCGGTGATCACACGAACCTGATGACCCTTCTTTCAGAGATCACAGTACTTGACATGATCCGCGGGGTGACAGACCTTCCAAAAACACCATATTTCAACAGATGATTCTCCACGGATATCACTTATTGAGAAACTGGTAAGCAATAACCCACCAAACTGCCAAAAAGGCATAAAGTGGTATACGGATGGTTCCAAAATGGACTCATTGGTCGGAGCCGGAATACTTCGACCGTCTCGATTCCAATGGGAAAAAGACGAAGCGTATTTCAGGCAGATGTCCATGGCATGCCATTCAAGAATGCGCAAGCCTCGTCAAAAACACAGTCAAGCAGCTATACATGCCCTTAGCTCACCCACCAGTGACTCCAAGTCAGACTTGCACAGCTTCATCACCCTCCAAACACTCTGTACCAGAAACAAAACCAAAATATGATGGGTTTCTGGCCTCGAGGGAGTTAAAGATAACGAAAAAGCCGATGAACTGACCAGAAGAGGTTCGAAAACACCCTTCAAAGGACCTGAACCCAACTGCGCAACCCCCAAATCTGCTGAAAACCTTGATATAAAAACCTTCGAACACAATGCGACGTACTAATAATAAATATAGTCTCGGCTTTCAGCTTACGGAAGCTCACAATTGCAATTTCTTTACAGAAGATATAGCCACTGTGAACTGCTAAAATTTAGAGTCGAAACACATTAGGAGATCATTCCAGGCCTAAGACAGGCCAAAAGAATTATTCAACCATCAAGGACCAATGCCCGAAAAATGTTGAGGCCCATTTTATTCACTCGAAGTTGAACACAACTCGGGAAGTTTTCCATATAAAAATCCGAGTGCCGCCTATACCTAGCTTGAAGTAGATGAAACAACTGAGACCTATGTACAAAGCTATCACTTTCGAGGCTTTCGTTCGTAATAATTGAAAATAAAGACATGTCCAAAACGCATTATCACACAAACGCACGATCTTACAATCCAGTAACCAAAATACTTGGCGACTTGTGGAGGCACAACGAACTAATGCATCAAATAAACGATGGATTTAAGCAAACACAAGGGTTTCAAACATGCTCGTGCGTAACAAGCTTACACAAATATTATGCTTCCCATCACCCAACCCTAGGCATTGTTCGCATTTACACATGCGAAAACATCGTGCAGCTGATGTTCCTTTGACATACAGTTTAATTAAAGCTAAGTCAAGCCCAGTGCATCGCAACACAAATTGAAATTGTTTGATCCGCGTAACAAGGCATTGTTTCTCATATACAGCTTGTCGGAACAACAAAAATTGCTCGGAACACCAGGAAACCGACTGTGTAAACCACAATTTAATGAACATTCGTATCTCTCTCTGTCTCTTTCTCTGTTGCTATATGCAGAATGCAGTATGCATGGAACCGTGCTTCGCCGCAAAGTCACATTTGTTCTTGGCGGCGGCGGCAGCGGGCATGCAAAAGCCCTCAATCCTTCTCGAGCACATCACAAAGACGAATGCGAGGATCCGAAAAAGGATACCCACAAAAGACATAAAAGAAAATTAATATGGGTGGCTGGGTAATAGTTGTGCGAGTCCTTTTCGGCATTTATTTATGTAATCAAAGTGGGGAATGGCTGCCACTGCGAGTGTGTATAGGCAGACTCTGTTGCGAATGCTGCGAATTAGTTGGAAACACCTTGTTCTGTCATTCCGGGACACGACTTCCTGTAATGTTTTTCTCCCGGCAACTCTCCTATATAGAAATACTTGTATATATATGCAGTCGCACACACAAATGGATATATGCACGTAGTTTGCTCCAGCAAACATATGATGTATAGTGCTCGGCTCGGAGGTACTCATAGAGACGAACGGGCTTAGAGCCGCACGCTCGTATACTAGCTGGCACTGCCAGGCAAACTACTTTGAGCTCTGCCATCATTTTCATTGTGAAAGTTTTAATTAATGCCGTCGTCCCTAATGAGTTCATATATGGTGGATGTGGAAATAAACGTGTATAATACGGGGTTTATTATATATGCTTGGTGCTCCTATGCTCTTGCTCCTGCTGCTGATGCTGATGCTGACGCTGACGCTGAAGCTGACGCTTTTGCCATATGTAGGAGGTATAGAAGGTATGCTCTCGCATGGAGGTATAGTGGATGAACATTTGCCTTCCAGTTTCTTTGTTCGGCCAGTTGAAAATACAAAGCGAACTTAAAAGACGTAATTTCAACTTTGCAAATTATAAACATTTTTTTAATTAAGGACCATGAATTAATGAATATCTGACAGATGGCAAAGCCAAAGATAAACATGTTTTATTGGACTTTGTAGTGTCTTTGTGCGTTCTTATTATTTCTATATACCTAGTATCCTTGTTGAACTCATGTGATGTTTTCAAAGGATAACGCTCACTATAGCGTTAAGCTTGAACAATGTTTATGGCACGCATATACCTACCTATATGGGATTGTATTGTGTATGTCTTCTCTAACAACCGTGTTGTTGAACGAGATGTTGTGGAAAAAATTCAGACTCGAAGGGAGACAAATTTGACAACCAGATCGGCGGCGCTTTAGATTTATTTTTTTGGGAGTGTTATTAGAGTCCCTTATGACGTTTTTCTCTATAATATGTTTGCTCCAACAGCGTCTTCAACGCTCAGCGAGCTGTTACTGGTGCGTTTGCAAGTACAGCAGTGGCAAACATATGGGTATATAATTTATAGTCGTGAATGAGGACAAGACAAAATGTATGCTATCAACAAGAAGGCATACACAATATCGACGAATCGAACAGACAGTCATTTTCGATTCCGTTTGCATTGAGGGCCTTGGAGGAGATATCAGCGAATTCTATGAGCTGTACAGCGATATCGACTTGGTCAGAAAAGTCCACATCAGTCGTCTTTGATGAAGGGAAATTGTAGGGTGAATGTTTTTGAAGTACAGCTTTAAGAAGGATTGAAAGTTGAAGTCACTCTAAAACTATGTAAACTTTTTACGGTTTAGGCTCAAAAATGTGTGATGGACCCCTAGTAGACCAGCAGGTTAGAAAATAGGCTTATTGTCATCTCTTATATGAGTTACTTTTGTTACTGCCATAATAATTTTGAATATGATCTTTATACTTTCATATTTATTTGTGGATTAACTTTGAAATTAATATAAGAACGAAAAATGTATAATCAAATCACCATGTGCCTACCAGTAACATTATCTATGTAGTAGTAAAATGGTTAAATTTTCAACTCAATATCAAAACAAAAATGTTACATTATTATTTTAGCTTAGATTGTTTGAATTAAAGTTAAAAATGCAAAACTTACAACAACGACAAAAGTCGTCTGTCGGGTAATTAAATTGTTGTTAAATATTAGCTTGACTTCAAAGTCTTATAATCATTTTGGTTCCAATCGCTATGTGTAGTGTCTCTCTCATTACAATGCAGCCCAAGACTATCCCAAGATGGTTTAACTCTGTCACCCAGAGTACATTTTCTCTTAAAAGTATTTTTGTTAGTTGATGTGGTAGTCTTCATTCACTGTATTCGAACATTGTTTTTGCTATGTACCTATCTCATGTGATGATCGAGGGTATAGTAATGTCCGTCCTCTGCTCCTGCCTCTAATGATAGCGCGTAATTAAGGATAAATGGAGGTAACTTTAAAATTCGGTTCAAAGAGTACCATTGTAGTTTATCTACTTCTTCGAACATTCCGAAACCCCAGCCCTGAGCGGCGTAAGTCTGAATAGCATTACAGCCAACTTGGAAGAATTTCCACTTTGCAGTTAGACCAACATATCTTTTTGGCAAAAAATTTTGCCACGTCGAGTTCATGCTGCACTGTTTATCTTCTCCATAGGCTTTGAGAATGACATCTTACGAGACATTAAAACTCCTAGGTATGTATAATTAGAAACAATACGTGCTATTGCTTCTCCATTTAACATCCAGTTTTCTTGGTAAGAAAGCCTCCCACCATTTCTAAAAACCATAATCTCTGATTTAGATACACGCAGAAAAACTGATCATAACCGAGTGCAATTTGTACTCTGTTAAAAAAAATGTGTCAAAATTAACTAAGTCTTTGTTGAAAATAAATGAATTTTTTGTTGTTAAAAACCACCGTTTTTAAAAGGTTAAATACATGCTGTTAAAAATAACACACTAAATTGTTATTATCAATCGATGTAATAATATTTATCAAAGAGAGTCATTTTTATGTTTGGTTAAATTCAAACAAGTATATTGGTTAAAAAAAAAACCTACTAAATTTGGGGTTTTAACTAACTGATAAATATTAAAATCGACGCCCAGATCTTGAAAAGAATATTTGTTTTAGAACTTCATAAAAACGTAATCGCTTCAGTGCCATGAAATAAGGACATTTAGTAGTAGGCAAACATATCAAAATAAATTAAGCATAGCAATATAATTTTGCTTATATATATTGAAAAAAAAGTGCCGAAAATACCTTTCATTTAATGTCTTTTTGACGTTTTTGCCTTATACAAAATAGCGGCAGAGGTGCAGTTCTGTCCCATACAAAACAAAATGAGGAGTTAGCTTTCTAGTTATTGTTTATATTAAAATCTATAAGAAAAACTTACCAACAAAATTTTTTAGAATCATCTCTCACATTTAGCTATTGTTATCGAAAAAATTAGCTTTGCAACCAGACATAATCTTATCAGATGAAAAATTTTGTTTCGAAATCAAAAATGACTTAATAAGACCGCGTGTCGACCAGTCATCCCATATTGGGGGAAAAGTCGACAATTTTGTCGATTTTTGTTAACGAAAGGGGGCAAAAGGGGGAATGGATTAAAAATAAAATAATATTAAAATATTAAAAATAGTAAACATTTTATTTAAATAAAGTCTTCGATCGACTACACTATTTTTAAATAAAACAAAAACACTAAACAAACTGTCTACTTCCACTTTGGTTGGAATTATATAGGTACACAAAAAATTTTTTTTTTTAAAAAGATTATTATTACTTAGTGGTAGAAAAAGGCCGCATGCTAAAAGCATTGGGGCATATTCATAGTTATAATATAAACCTGGGTCTAACTAAACTCGAGTCTAAAGTTAACCCACAGGAAAAACACAACTGCTATTCATAAAGAATTTGGCAGCTCTGTTTAATTAGACCCGAGTCTAACGTGTATTCTACTACAAATCTATTACATAAATACTTTGTGACAAAGAAATTATAAAAAGAACAAGAGAACAAAACTGGTAGAAAGCAGAAAAAAAAAATATTTGAATATATGATTTCATCAAAAAAAAAAAAAGCCGCAGGGTTAGATATTCAAATAAATATGAAAGCTGCTGGATATAACAGAATCCCGAAGCTAAAAGACCAGTGGCATCGGATGAAGAACTCAGCACGGAAAAATGTAAGCCAAATCAGAGTAACACAAAGAACAACTGGAAATGTATAGTTGTTATAATGGAACCAAATATCACATCATTATTTGTGAAATTCCTAAATTTTCTTTTCGTTCAATTGGTTTTGACGTTTAATGGAGTTAAAAACAACTTAAACATACGTTCTGTCGTGTTTAATGTTAGACTCGAGTTTTTCGTTTAGACATGGGTTTAAATTGTCTATGAATTACATAAACTCCGGTTTAGCTTAGTTATAACATAGAAATAGCTTATCAAAGATCTATGAATATGCCCCATTATGTATATTTTTAAATATAATTCCTATTCCTATTTTTTGTTTGCTTAATTAGAAGATATTTAAATAAAACATAAAATGTTAAAATAAAACATAAATAAGGTTTTTCGTTTTTGGGGGAAAAAAGGGATTTGTTTTTTTTTGGAAAGAAAAAAAAATATCGTGTTGGTGTTACAAAGGGATTTTTTTTCTTTAATCTGGGATCCCTAGTGCCGACATGAAAATTTCATTTTGGCGACATACTTAAAAGCTTTTATCTTTTAGTTCCAGTTCCTTAAGTAACCTAACCTCCAAAAAAGTGAATCCAGATAAGACAATCCGCGGTACTAACAATCATTTTTAGTGACCAGGCTAAATTTTTCGAACTCACAATGGCGAAATTTTCCATACAAAATTGCATATTGTGACCTACGAAATATTTAGTGTGAAGGTTAAAAATGATTATTAGTAAGTCCCAATAGGTCCAACGCCCCTCTGATCCAGTTTTTATTAACTTGAAATGGACACGGGAACAATTTTTTCAGTTGATGGTTATGGCGATGTAAGTCGAAAATTCTAATCAAGAATAAAAAAATTCTTGAATGAATTCTATTCTAAGTTGGTATTCCGTAGGTAGGAAAAGTGACCTATCTAATTTTAAGGTTCCAGACCAGATAAATTTTGTCCACTTGTATAAGACAAATCGATTTTAGAATAATATTTCGGTGAATTCTGAAGAGCACGAGAAAAATGTGAGTGCTAAAAAAGCAATGTAAAGACCAACGAAGATGTCGCCAAATTAAGTCCAATACTATTTGTTAATTCCTTTTTATTTCACTTGTGTGTGTGTGTTTTTTCTTTTTTTTTTTTTTAACTCATTAATTACGGCACAAAATTGCGTTTGGCATACGAGCCCACATTCAATGTCACTCACTCATTAGGTAGGGGACTTCCATAGAAATAAATTTACATCCCTCCTTTTCAGTTTCTTCCAGCACATAAATCAATTTTATTCGACCGCTGGCTGACCAGCGGCTATTCAACAATTTTGATGAACATAAACTAAAAACTGGTTCTTCGCGGACGACAGCACAAGATGTTAATTGGAAACGTGTGCGGTGGATAATTTCAAAGTAAGGTGTTAACCGTATCCCTTTTTGACCGGCAATTTTGCACTTTGACCTCTTCAGGCTGTGCCGATCGTAAGAGATCACAATGTTTTCGTAATTTTTGAAGGATTTTCAAAAGCGGTTTGCAGTTATTAGGGATCGTGGTTTTTTTCTTCTTTCTTTTGGGTATATGCTTTCGAATATTCTTTGGGCAATGAACTTTATCGGATTTGAAAAAGGGAACTGGAATTGGGTGGACAAAAGAAAAATAAATAAAAAAAATCGTACCCGAAGCATCACGATTAAAGAAAAATCCTCAAAAACCTGTCAAAAACTGCGTTATAAAACGGCGAGGCCACAAAAACAAAAGTGGGTTAAAAACGTGTCAAAAAAATAATCGAAGTCTATGTCAAACAAGGCGTTAGAAAACGCTTAAGACTGCTTATTACTCATACAATTCGTCGAAAAACGCGTCGAGAAAACAGGTTGATAACACATCAAAAACGGTTCAAAAAAGCGTGCCCAAAATTTAGCCTTGTCCATTTTACATAAACGAATTTATTGATTCCAAACAGGTACTTATACTTACGAAAATAATCTGTTGTAAAGAGATCCTAGAATAAATAATGACGAGGAGAAAAGAACCAATAATTGAGAGCTCTCAGTGGTCGCTATAAAGATCATTTTAAACCGTACGCAATGAAAATAGGTATACCTGGTTCCACCACCTCTACTTATACGTACTACTTTAATTAATCACAATTCGTAAATTAATTCTAGTACGTTTTTTGCTTAAAGACTTATTGGTTAATTGGCTTAACTGGAATATCCCTTTTAACCGCTTCAGCCACTACCCGTTAGCGTGTTACTCAAAGTGTTAATGTAATCGCAGCAAGTCTATTTACCTATCGCGAAAGTGGGTCGTATAATCATCAGGGAATACCAGAAGAAAAAAAGCGAGAGGAAACATTGCACCCAGAGCCCAAGGACAATAGTTGGACGCACGTATTTTCGTTTTGTTTGTTTTTTTTTTTTTCTTCTTTTGTACTTACGTTAACGAACTTTCCTTACACTCTTTTCCAAGATAATTTTGAGTGAGTAGGATGGTTTCCTCGTCCTTCACCCTTGAAGAAACAAGAATTCAACGACATAAAGCTCCGTAAAGTCTTAGTAGCTAGGACCAGACTGTGTGCTGTGCCTTCGGTGAAAGAGAGTAGGTACACTTTGTGTGTGCAATGTAAAAATGTCCCCTTAAGAATTTTCTTTATTTTAAGGAAATAAAAAAGGCAGCCAGCTGCAAGGAAGTGTTGAATGGAAATACAAAAAAAAAATGTAAGTATATATCCTTGGGAGAACAAGATGGTTGGTTATTGTTGGGGAAGGGGGTCGGGGAGCGCTAGCATAATGAGGGTATATTTTTATCCATCCGCAGTCAAGGTCGGGGTCGTTATTCTTTTAATTCGACGTCGCGACTTTATAGAATTTTCCTAGTGCCACCGTTCGTGCGTAAGGAGGCGGCTAAATGAAATATGAACGCCAGAGAAGAAAGTTTGAAAGGAAGTGCGCCTTTTTTTTCTATCATATAATTTATTTACTTATTCCGGTTTTGTTCTTCTTTTTTCTTTGTGATAGTGTGGGAAAGATTCGAGAACTTAAAGTGTTGTTTAAGCACGGGAAGTCCTTATTATGGTGGCGTTACTTCACGGTGATTTCGAATAAGTATAAACAGCGTAAATATCTGCTTTACAAAGATTTGCCCTTTGGCAATAATTTTTTATTGTGCAACAACACCTACTTAAATTAAATTGTTCATCGAACTGTAGGTTATTGACCTTCACGCACGTGGTTTGCTTCTGAAATATTAAATTGTTTGTGTTAAAAGCTAAGAGTTATTTTTATGACACGGGCTGAGACGAACTCTGTGGAAATTAAGTTCCATAGTTTCGGTTCTAGAACTAAGTTATGTCTCTTGCGACAAAAATGTGGCGAGAGTCTCTTTAAATCGCTGCGTAGGGGCGACTATCTTTAAAAATTAATAACCTTCGACTCTATTCTATAGTTGTACGGATAGAGGATCTTTAAACATTACAATGAATACCTACTGATGAAAGGATAAGAATATATATACTAACTCAGCCTTTTTGACTACCCATTCACCAAATGGGAGTTTTTTAAGAAACACAATTTTTCATTTATTTTTAGTCGAGCGATATTTTATTATGATGAACAGTATCTTCAACATTTGAACTACTGGCCTCATACTTGTAAGTTTGAACGCGTACTGTAGGTATAAGAGAGGCTTTCAAATGACGACATTTTTTTTCTCGTAACCAAATTTCAATATCTGTATTGTTGTATTTTCGTTGCTTCTTTTATAACATTATTTTCAAACCATTGATAGGGAAAGTAGTTTAACAGTTAGTGTGCTGTATGAGGAGTGTCAGATTCGATCGCACGATAAACAGAAATCCCTTTTTTTCTACTGTGCCTCACGCAAACGCCTTTGAAATATCTGAGAGTATTACTGTCTTGAAAAAGCCTCTCAACTTAGAAGATTAAAATGTGGGGTCTTCCTATTTGTCAAAAAAATCTAAAAATCGCCTTTACTGCGATTCGTCAAAGGTTGAAAATATTAGCAAGAATCTGAACAAAGAATTAAGTCTTTTGTTTGGAACCTCTGATCCATTTTTCATCTGTGAACTCATAAGTGAGATTGTCACAGCAGCAAACCCATTGCTGTTTTTCGCAACGAGTCGACTGGCCTTATACGAAACTACTGAAAAAAAAATTAATTGGATTGTCAAATAAATTTTTAAATTTAAGACGAAAATTTGGCCTTGTGACTTTACTTCGATAAAGCGAAATTAGGGCACTTTCCAAAGTGCAAGAAAACGACTGTACCTCGAGTGGGAAATAATTTCCCTTGATTTTAGTTACGAATATCTAAAAAGTCAATTCGGGGGATATGTCTAAACATAAATTGAATATAGGTAAAAGACGTTGCGTACACGTAACCACGCATCTATACTGCAGCCACCAAACAGAAAGCTTCAACCAGGGGGTTTGTAAAAAGTAAAAAAAAAAATTTGAGATCCTTTGTTCCAACTCAACGTCTTTCAAGGATGCTTACTGTGAGGCACACATTTCTTGCTGTTCCTCTGAGATTGAAATTTAAATTTCGTTTTCAAAACGTTTATAATTTTAGGTCGGGTCACACATCTTTTCCCTTCTATTAATAAAGATCTTCTAGATGGTCCAGTTATTATGGAATGCATTTGACATACTTTAGCTATTTGTATGTTGGTTTTTCAAAGTAAAAGCAAAGCAAAGTCTAAGTTAAAGCAATTTCCAAAAAGGGAAAAAAAATTGAATTTATAGGAAAATTTTACCAAATATTCGCTTCGCTTTGTTCTGAATTTTTAGATGATAAATTTGAGGTTTCGATAAAGTAAATACGACGCGATCAAAATATTACAATTTATTCATTGATATAAAAATATATATATTCCATGGATTAGGTTTAGTTTAAAGGATTGTTAAAGATTATTAGGTTTTAGTGATGGAGTGCAAAAAATAGAGAGATCCCAAACGTCGGCTATGCCAGTCAAAACGGAAGTGTCTGTCTGTTGTAATGACAGATTGCCATGTCATAAATGGATGATATCGATTACTGTTTGAGGGTGCGTTAACATTTGTAGTTAGAACGCAACACTCCTCCACCCTTGCTTTGAATCCTCTCCGAACGTCTGGGCATCGAAATATCTGCTGTTTCAGTAGGCGCTGGCACCGGCACGTTTTCACTGCTGTCAGGAATGTTAGGTGTTTCATCGGAGTTCTGGTCGGTAGCTTCCTCAATTGAACGTCGTCGTACCTGATCTGAATGTCGACGAATTGTTTGTCCATCATCAGTACGGACAACAACTGAAACTGGACCTGTGGTCTGCGATATGTGCCCAGGCATCCATTTTTGCCCGGCGGCATAATTACGATACCAAACTGGCTCTGAATCGGTGAATTGGAGGGTTTTTGAAATTTCTGCCTTTGGAACTGATTGAAGAGGTATGGCATCTGGATGAAGTTTGTCGTAATAAGTTTGTGGCCTTCGGTTGAAAAGTAACTCCGCAGGTGATCGACCGGTTGATGAGTGTGGAGTTACATGCTGGTCCAGAAGGAATCTAGCTAACCTCAATTTAATATCACCGTGAGTGACCTTCTTCAGGTAGTCCTTTGTAGTACGCACCATTCTCTCCACTTGACCATTCGTGGACGGATGAAATGGGGCTGAAAATAAATGTTTTATTAAATTATTTTCACAGAAGGTCTTAAAATCGAAAGAAGTAAATGCTGTTCCGTTGTCGGAAACAATAGTGTCTGGAAGACCATGAGTAGCGAAAAGCTGCCTTAAAACCGACACTGCACATGAAGAGGACGTTGCAGAGACTTTGTGAACTTCCAACCATTTGGAATATGAGTCCACTACTAAAAAGAAAAGGTTTCCCTGGAATGGGCCAGCGAAATCGATATGAATCCTAGACCATGGATTCTTTGTTCCTTCCCATGTATGACCCGTCGCTGGAGAATTATCCGGTCGCATTTGTTGGCATGTAGAACATAGCTTTACCGTGTGCTCGATATCCTCATCAATCTTCGGCCACCATACATAACTCCTTGCTAGAGCCTTCATGCGGACTATACCAGGATGATTTGCGTGGAGAGCGGACAGAACTGCGGATTGGTAAACTTTCGGAATCACCACTCGTTGACCCCACACTAAACATCCTTTGATGTAGGAAATATCGTCCTTCCTGTTGAAGAATGTTTTGAATTCTGGGTCGACTGATGTTGGCCAACCCCTTAACGCCCAGTGTGAAACACGTGAAAGAACTTTATCTCTTTTTGTTCCCTTAGATATGTCACTGGCTTGTATTATTGGAGTGTCTAGCATTTCGATCATTAAAATAACTTCTTCTTCTTCTGAAAGCGGTTTTGAAAATTGAGCAGGCAAACGGCTAAACGCATCGGCATGTGCGATGTCTTTCCCAGGTTTGTAATGAAGGTCGTAACTGTAGGCATTTAAGAAGATGTTCCAGCGCAACATTCTTGGAGATAATGTATTTGGAGTAGGCTTTGAAGAAGAAAACAATCCTAGAAGCGGTTTATGGTCCGTAACAATTTCAAAATGTCGACCATACAAGAAGTCATGAAATTTTTTTACACTTGCAATGATGCCCAGTGCCTCCTTGTCTATCTGAGCATAATTGCGTTCAGAATCCGAAAGAGTTCTAGAATAAAACGAAATAGGCCGCTCGGAGCCGTCTGACAAAATGTGAGCCAGAACTGACCCAATTCCGTATGGTGAAGCATCACAAGTCAATCTTAACGGTAGCTTTATATCGTAAGGCATGAGGACGCTGTTGGACGATAGCAAACTTTTAACTTTATCAAACGCAGTTTGATGGATAGTGTCCCATTTCCAAATTTTTGCCTGGTCCAAAAGTCTGTGAAGTGGTTCTGCTATTGTGGCTTTTGCGGGGAGGAATGAGTGGTAGAAGTTAATCAGTCCAAGGAAAGCCTGAAGTTCGGTTTTGTTCTTTGGGGCTGGGGTGTTCTGTATAACCTCAATTTTTGCAGCCAGTGGGTGAATTCCTTCGGCGTCGATGCGAAAACCTAAGAAGGTGACTGAAGGAACATCAAAAACGCACTTCTCTTTTTTTAGTCGCAAGCCGTATTTACCTAATCTTTGGAATACCTCTCGAAGAATTTTAGCCAGCCCTTCTGAACTATTTGCTACCACTATGAGATCATCCAAATAAAACTCTACCCCTTCTACTCCTTTTAATAAATTTGACATTGTTTTTTGAAATTCGCCTGGTGCCGAAGAAATTCCGTATTGCAGTCGATTTACTTTGTACGCGCCTTTAAGAGTAATAATAGTCTGTGCTTTGGCTGTTTCATCATCAACCGTCAACTGCAAGTATGCTTGCGCTAGGTCAAGTTTAGCAAAAACTGAACCACGGGGGAGGTTTGCTATTAGATCATGCATCGAAGGAATGGAGAAGGTATGCGGTTCTAGAGCTTTATTTATTGTAGACTTATAATCCCCACAAATACGGACGGATCCATTTGGCTTAAGCACAGGAACGATTGGTGTGGCCCATTGCGTAAAGTCAACTGGTTCTAATATTCCCTGAGTAACCATGTAGTCAATTTCCGCCTCAACCTTAGAACGAATTGCGAAAGGGATTTTCCTAGCTGGTAAGTATATTGGTGCGACACTAGGATTTAAGCGTAGAGAAACCGGTGGCCCCTTGTAAGTACCAAGGTCAATAGCAAAAAGTGAGTCGAATTCCTTGACAACCTCACTAACGCTGGATGAAACTATTGAATTTACACCCTGTATTGAAATTCCCAAAGGCGCGAACCAATCACAGCCTAAAATATTAGTAGTTCGAGCGCCAGAAGCAACCAAAAGGGTTAAATTTTGAATTTCACGTCTCTTATACACCGTGTTGATTTTGCATTTCCCCTTGAAATCGATAGAATTTCCTTGAAAATCCTTGAAAATTGTTTCCACGCGAGAAATATTTGGTTTCTGCTTCGGCCATAACTTATGGAATGTATTTTCGGAGATTATTGTGAAATTTGAACCAGAATCTACTTCGAAATTGCAATTTTTTCCATTTATTGTAAGAGTAATGTGCTTTTTAAGATTTGCAATCCCCGCGAAGAGATTTACACTTGAATGTCTGCTGCTCTTTTTAAAGCCTGACTGCTTTTGATGTTTTTTATTGTTTGGATTTGATTTACATACCTTCTTTATGTGTCCCAGCTTACCGCAATTATCACAAACGACTGTTCGGAATCTGCAAGTGGCCCTTGAATGCGCCTCACCACAGCTATAACAAGCACCTGCGTATAGATTTCCAGCACCGCTCGATTCTTTGTGATTTTTATTTTTGTTGAATCCCTTCCGCACAAAATTAAATTGATAGTCGACTCCTTTTGATGTAGATGAATCAGATTTTATCATATGAAGACTACGGTTAGCAGACTCCGCTGCGACTGCTTTCTCCTGAGCTGATTTGAAAGTTAAATCCGTTGCTGCTAAAAGCTCTTCTTGTAATCGCGAATCGCGAAGTCCACACACGAAACGGTCCCGTAACATGCGGTCGAGAGACGTGGCAAAATTGCAATGACTTGCCATTCTCCGAAGGTCGGCGATGTAATCGACGATTTTCTCATCTGGAAGCTGGTCTCTCTTGAAAAATTTGAAGAACGAAGCGATCTCCGAAGGTGGGGGTGAGAAATGGTCAGAAAGTGTTTTGCAAAGGGAATCATAATCAAGATCAGTTACCTTATTTGGTGAAATTAAAGACTCTAACAAGTCGAATAACCCCGCTCCACAGACTGTTAAGAACGTTGCTCGCTTACGGTTGGCATCTGTAATGTTATTTGCCTCCATGAAAATGTCCAAACGCCGCTTATATGATCCCCAAGAACTCTGTTTTGTGACATCGAACACGTCCACGTGTCCAATTGAAATGAATGAATCTCTCTGCATGCTGACTGATGTTGAAGTATTTTGCACAGAAGAAGAAGAAGTTTTTTCCGTCTCTGAAGTGTAGCTTTCCTTTTTTACGTTGGTCTTAATTTGATTGCTGGGATGTTCACTTTCTATTTCAATGTCTGACATACTGCATTAAAATGAATTCGCCAGCAATCCCATCCTCGTCGCCACTTTTGCGTTTCGATAAAGTAAATACGACGCGATCAAAATATTACAATTTATTCATTGATATAAAAATATATATATTCCATGGATTAGGTTTAGTTTAAAGGATTGTTAAAGATTATTAGGTTTTAGTGATGGAGTGCAAAAAATAGAGAGATCCCAAACGTCGGCTATGCCAGTCAAAACGGAAGTGTCTGTCTGTTGTAATGACAGATTGCCATGTCATAAATGGATGATATCGATTACTCTTTGAGGGTGCGTTAACATTTGTAGTTAGGACGCAACAGTGGATTTAAAACAAATACAGACAAGACACCGGTTTCCAAAGACGTTTTAAACAAATTGACAATATCTATTAATCCAAGTCAAGCTCGGTTACTTGTTTACGGATTTTAGACAAAATTGCAATTGTTAAGGAATTCCTATAAATTCAACACGGGCACATTGTGCATCAAACCAACACATCAACCCTAAAGACCAGGTCTATTCCCTTACTTCCTGGTTCAATACTGGCAACATGTCACATTTTTCACCGAAATGAAATACATATATAGGTAACCAAAAAGAAAAGGAACGAGTTGAATAAAAAATTAAAAAAATGTTTTTTTTTTTTCTGGGCAGGAATATTCAAATATCACAGTAGAATTTGCATTTAAGACCAGATTTAAAAAGCTTTTATTGCAGAAAAAAAAAAAACAATTCTGTTCGTAAAACGGAAATAAACTGAATTTTCGGCCACCAACATTTCTGCAATTACGTAAAAAAAAATGCTATTTTCGATTTAAAACACGCGAAATGAGAGTGATAGTTAGTTTCAGTAAATTAAATCAACAATTCATCAATCAGTTATACGAAATAAATAAGTATTTGTCCGTTCATTTCTTCCGAGAGTCAGATTGTTTTATAGGAGCGCGGAATTTATTCAGCCATCGCTATAAAAATATCAACATGCGAAGATTTTCTATAATTCCTACCACGTAAACAAGATGGCCGACCTAAATACGTTTCAAGTTTTTTGCGTGTTAGGTGATGCTGTCCCTTTCAGTCACACTGCTATTTAGTAGGTACTCTTCCGTGTTAAGAATGTGTGAATAAATTAAATCCAATAAAAAGTCAGTTTCCAAATTAGCACTCGAACGATTTGACAATAATCTGTCAGAAATAACCAACTAGCTCAAAAGAAATTTCTTTCTTCTATATGCAGATTTTTTTATGGAGGAGGTATGTTTTGTTCTTTCTTCCTGACTCTCTTCGGCACAACTTTTTCGTAGGGAACGAAGATTGACTAAATTTGGCTAATGTGTTCGAATGCATTATCGTTAGGGAACAGACCTACCATAACCATTCGGTATCAAAATAGACACATTTCCTATATCTATCATGTGAGCTGTCACTTTTTTTCAACCGTTTCTTGAAAATTCTTTGAAAGTGCTTTTATTTTTTTTTTCTGCAGAATTCTAAAAATAATTAAGCTGCATCGCAAAAACGTTAATGAAAATGTTAAAATTCCTTTTCGTCATCACGTGGCAATTAATAAGTTAAATGACTTTAAAAAAGCAAGTCACAGGATTCCAATTAATATCATTGGAAAACATTTTTCAAGTGAAATACCTTAAGCCCACTTTAGAGGAAAACATTTTTTTTTTTAACGACAATGTGCCAAAATGATTAATCAATCACAACCCTATACGAAAATATCATATTACCACTGGTTCATCCCAAAATGACAGTGTGGTCAATTTTGCTGGGCACGAACCGTACACACTTGTAACCTTTAACATTAGTTTTGAGAAATTATTTGGTGCCAACAGGATTTTGCCGCGATTGATGGTCAAAAACCGGTCGATTTTTTTTTTCCGTCTACAACTTTATATAATTTCAAATAATTTAAACGCATAACGAACATCTTCCCTGTAAATCCACGTAAATTTTACCCTTATTTTCTGATTGAGGATGTACACCTTTTTTTTAGGTGGCTATAAATTCAGCTTGGAATGAGACTGGTGGACAAGGGTCATTCATGGTATGGCTATTGAAGGGGGTTAATGGTGGTTGAGTGTTTGCATGCATGCAGGTAGAAAGGTTCACGCCCTGTACTCAAGCGTGCGTGTACAAAGTATATGCGCTCTTGTCAATTGCGTACGATGCGGAAAGCTGAATATTTTAATAAGGGACGATAGGATTAAGGGGTCGAATGTGAATCTGGGTAAGCACGAATCTATTTTCCGGCATTTTCTGTAGTTTAATATATTTTCTAAAGGGTGATTCAAAAGAAAATGGTTGTCACGTGCTGAAGAGCATATAGCTGTCGGGCATTTTAGGAAAAACAATAAATTGCGATGTTACACTGGTCGCTGAATAAGAAATTTGAGTTTGCCTGTAAGGTTTTCTGTCCGAATCCGATTTTTGATGATTCTAGACATAGCTATCTTATCAATTATTCCCAATTAAATTAAAATTCCCAAAGAACTATAAAAAAAGATTTAAAAAGCTTAGAAAAGTTTCCTTCCAAGAGTGTTTGTTGTCAGCAATCAACTGGGTTTTGTCATCAAACCAAAAGGCTCTTCAGAATCAAAAATCGATCTTTCTTTTGCAGCTCATGATAGAAGTATCCTTATAAACCCGTCTCGGCTGCGTGAGCTGCATTTATTCTTAATACGCTTTAATACGCTGATGTCAGGACAATTTTACCAGTAAGATCTTCGCCAGATATGTATGTTGCTTAATTCGGTTGATACCAACTGATAAAGTGTGTTATTGTCAACAGAATGATTTAACCTTTTTAACTCGCTAGTTTTCAATATTTATTGTCTACAGAGGCTTAGTTCATTTTAACCGAGCAAAAATTCCACTCCTCTCAACGATTACGAAATTTAATACCGTGATTTTTGACGGTTGGGCAACGCTTGTCTTCAAAATGACATCAAGGGGGGATTGTTGCAATTGTTGGGACACGAAGATTGAATAAGAAAAATGATCCTCCATAATTTTGGCACAGCATCTTCTACTTGATCTACTGTTTCAATCCTCTAGATGTTGCCAGTAAAGGTTTTCCCGTTGAGTGATTCTTGCCGCTAAACCAAAACATCTTGCACGAGAAGATGCACCTGTTATACAAACTATAATCAATCGCATCATAAGTCAAGCGTATGTCCCACGACTAATGAAATTATTCGGCCAATTCACAAAGAAGGTGCAAAAAAGAACAGCGAAAACTAGAGACCAATAGCAATGTTATCGGTTGTCGAGAAGTGTATGGAGGAAGTAATTGTCAATCGCATAAACAGTTTTATTAAAAGATACCTAATACTGAAAAGCTTAAATAGAGTTGACGTGAAAGGATTATTGTCACACTGGCTACAAAATTATCTTACTGATAGAGCTATTAGGGTAAAGGTATGAAATACGCCCAGTATATTAGGTGTTCCACAGGGTTCGAAACTTGGACAAATTTTGTTTGTCTTATATACTAACGAATTCCTACGATTATTAAAAAATATTACTACCTATGCATATGCGGCTGGCATATAGCAATCGTCGTAAAGCACACAAATTTTAGTTCGGCTGTTGAAATGATTCAAAAAGAATTTAGCACTTTCTCCAAATGGTGCCACGATCATGGATTGATAATTAATGCGACGAAAACTAAAGTGATGTATTAACGAACCCCATCCAAACGAGAGGAAGTCTTCAGCATATATCACCGAAATGAACACTGTCCACTGTCGGCCAATAATAAACATAAACCTAAAGAGTATAGAGTATAGAAGTAGTAAGAAGATTTAAGTAGGTACCTGGGGGTAACTATAGACGATCATTTTCTTTGGCGGGAGCAAATAAATGTTCTGCGTCTTCAACTTGCTATGGCTCATCTTAAACCATAATCCCATTTCGAAGTTCAGAGACAGGTTTATTACTCGTTAACCGAATTGCACATCAGATATGGATTCTTGACTGGGGAAATGCGGCGAAAACACACCTGGATAAAATATCAAAGCTTCGCTTAGTTAAAACTTGTCCTTTTAAATCGTCTCTTAAATTTTTAGATGTGTCGCAGTATATGAATGACCAGAGAAGAGCCCATGGGATGCTAGAGGTTCCGGAAACTAGTAACACATATGGAAAAAGAGAACTGCGACATGTTATTCCAAAAACAATAAATATAATTCCTCAAGACGTGAAAAACCTTCAAAATTTCAAAAAACTTACATTACGTTCACTTATAAAAATATACATTGAATTTGTAACAAACTATTGATAGTATTTAAGTATTTACAAAAAAAAAACATTATAAATCATTTCAAAATTAGTTAAATATTAATAACAACTACCTGCAGATAAGCACTTTTCTTTGTGGGTAATCATGTGTAAATGAATATATTCTATGTAATGATAAAGACCAATTACCAATTGTTGCTTCATAAAGTTCTCTTCGCCTTGTAAATATTTGTCAATCTAGATCCCCAATACATGTTTTTGGCATTAAAATCGCCCCACTGCAATGAAACCATTGGTAAATATTCGGAAGGGGGGCCTAAAAAGTATTTTTTCTTTAGCTTTTAAGTTGGAGAACAGTAAATTGATGCAACTGATATAGTTTGTCCACTTTTCGTTGTAATGTTAATAGATATTCCTTGCATCGCGCATGATTGGAATTTTTCTTCTATGGCGATCGTATTCTTTACTATAACTGCAGCCTCACATTTTGCTGCGAAATGTGGGGATGTTGGGAGTGTTTAAAAAATAAATGATTTTAAACAAATAATTATTTTTTTATGTTAAAATATAGATTTTTCTACCTGATTATGTACCCAGTGTAGTTATCTCCCTTCTAATGTATGATTCTAAGGATTTGTAAGTGCAGGCTGTGCTCCATGATTGCGTCTTACCACTGATGCGGATTTTTACCAGTCTCCTTCACCTGTTTGTGTATATGTGGCCTGTAAGTGTATATGAAGAAAAGTGTTTCGAAATGAAAAAAATTGTGTTTTGTTAAAAATAAATGTCAAGATGCTCTGTCTTCTTTTTTTGTTTGTTCGCTATAGGTATTAGTATTTTATGTGGAGGCCCCTTTTTATCGGCTCGGTCCCGTTTTTAGTCCACTTTTTGAAATTTTTCAGCGGCAAAGCTTTTGCTACGCCCTAAACATTAAGATATTCCATAGTTTTGTTAAGTGTCGTTTCACTTTTTTTCAGTGCCATGGAAGTGAATCGGACTCACAATCGTCCACCTGGAGGGGCAGCCAGGTATGCGAACCATACTTGGACAAAATGTGTCATAAATTGTAGAGTCAGTCACCCACGGGATATGCGCTCTAACAGAGTCCCATCATCTGCCACCCACTACTTTCCAATGCCTGTACTCTGAAATGAAAATCCCCATTGATCTCGTTTCCAATACGTCAAAACAGCTCATACTCGAACATAAGAATATCAATGGAAATAGTTCTGTGTAAGCAAAGCCTCTTTCTCGTTTCACACAGCTAAATCGAAAAATAAATAAAATATGGAAAACTCTCAAATCCAATATGCATTAATATTACTTTATATGAGCAAATCACGAAAAGGATTTATATAAATCCCGTGTACTTCCTGAAATCCGTTATCAAAAGTATTCATATTCAAAAAGTGGTTACCTACAACTATAAAAACAAACAAGAACCGAACGCGGGATAAGCCCGCTACATACCAGTATAGATCAAGGAAACCTACTCATCCTTGCAATTTCAATACGAAAGATGACGTGTGCTCATGAGAAAAACACATTTCTCAGGAATACGATTGACGAGATAAATGCGAATGTCTTTCCGCATTCATATTCTAATATCGGAATATGATTGAAGAGACAATAAAAAAAGAAATTGTTTATATTGGAATTTTAATAAGAAAACGGAACAAAACATCATGTGTAGGTATACAGCACACATTCTTGTCTCTTATTTGTAGCGAAATTCAAAATTGCAAAATTGAATTTTGTTTGAAATCGACAGGAATTTAGAAATATCGAGAGTATGAAAAGCTAAATCATCCCTTTTGGCGTGCATGACAATCGGAAATTGAGAATTGGGCTGTCACGGATATCGCACAGTCGTATATAAAGTGTGCGCGCATATGTGTGTGACGATTCTATCACATCAAATTTCAATTTCCGAAGCGGAGGGGACGGCTGAGTTCCTGCTGATATGTCACATTGCGAATGGTTCTCTGGGTGATGTACAAAAGGTATAAATATATCCTTACGTGCAAGTGGCATAGTGAGATGTGGGTTTAGGAATGTCCTTATCTCGGAGGACTCTTTCGGATAATTAGAACATGAAACAAGCCAGTCATCCTCTTATGAGCTGAATTATAACTTAATTGACTGAAGGGATTTCCGTTCGATATACGGGAAAAGTTAACTGGTAAGGCAAGCCCAAAGGGTTACTTTTAGAAAATGTTGCGACAACACTCAAATTGCAATATAATCTGTTTTTCAGTTTTTAGCACACCTGTCTGCAAAAGAAACGGCTTGGAGGTGTATGACTTGATGGTCAGTCCGAGTAAAATTTTAGGACAGTGTACCTACAAAATTTGAAAGTATTTCTCCTTTTGCGACATATACCAAAAGCTTTGTCAACATAAACAAAAGTCTCTGTTGTAAACGATTTAAATGCGTTACGCATTCCAGAACTACATCCATGTAGGTAGTACAGAAACACTATTTCATTCGAGGTTTATGTTTTATCCCTTTAGCTCTCAGGTAGCAGAACGATGACATTGAGTGTAATCTTTTATTTGGGTAGACAATCTGCCTACTGCCTTATATAAAATTACTTTTGTAGCCACAATTATATTCGGATCTGACAAACGAATCTAATTTGCATATCACCGGGCAGATGTCTTTTTTTGCCGCTCATACTGCTCTTCCTGGATTTTCCTTGCTCATCTATTATGCAGGAAACAGTTTTTTATTCACCAGTCGCTGTAGCGCTTCTTGATAAAGTATTATGATTATGCGCAAACTGGCACGCGGTTTTATCAATCAAAAAAATATACATGTATGGGATAGGACAAAAAAAAGGGCTAGAGAGAGAGATAAAAACTTAAACCATTTATTTGGCGAAACCCTTTCTCGGCTCATTTAATGTGGAACACATACCTATACGGACTATGCCTAGAGCCTACCTGGTATATTTGGAACCGGAGTTTTCAATTAATATAAAAAGGAGTGCGCAGTGAAATGTTAATTTATTTGAGTTAAAATAGGATAGTGCTCCCTTTTACGTTCTTTTTATTGATACAATTCGGGTAAATTGAATTTTACTCCACGGAGAGTAGTCACTCTAGAACCACAGAGGTTTTTGAATAATTGGTGTAATTTTTTAGTCATGCAGTATTTAGGATGAAAAGGCGTTATAAATAAATATATTTATTTATCCAAACAGGAAAGAAGGAATTGGTTACTTAAAAAATCTGGCAAAGTTTGAAATAAAGTTCAAAGTTGTTGAAGAATATTTGACATTTTGGTTAACATGACTGTTTTTCTTACTTATTGCAAAAATGATAGTGTTCGAATTAGGCACAAAAACCTAAAAACTTGTCTTCCGTCGGTCTAAAGAGACATGGTTTTTAGTCATGAAAATATATTTTTTTTAATTGTTTATACTACGTTATGTGTTATGATATATTCAATTGGATAGCTAGAAAATTCGTGCAGGATTTACACCTGCCCGCTTAGGGTGCATTACGCGAAAGAACAACGTGATTTCATTTTTGGAGGATATTTCGAAAATATTGAAGAACATTTTCGAGCGAAATCATTACAACACATAAATCGAATGGAACATTAAGAAACACATTTTCACCTTAAAGGCTTACAGCCGTATTTATTAGATTTCCTTACGACGCCTCTACGATGTTGTTTAGTTAAACATCGCGTAAAGATTTACGCAGCCTCTACGTGACTTTTCTAAAATTGTGATTTATAAACATTTTTCCGCGGTAATTTTACTAAACGAGGTTTGTGTCTTAATAGGTACAAATTTCGATAACCTATTACAGAAAACAAAGAAATCTATTACCTTTTTTCCCTGAAACCGACATCAGCTCTGATTAGCTTTGGAAATTAAATTATTTTACACAATAAAAAGCCAAATTATCTAAAACAATTCCAAAAAGTCTTCGAAGGTTTTGCTGAAATATCAAACTGCAATCATATATCTATGTGTCTTCCTATTTCTATTCTACCAACCACTGCCAAATCCAATGCCAGACCATTGGTAGACATAATCACACACATCCTAAGACATTCCCCACAAGCAACAAAACTGAAGTAAAAGAAATGATATCACAAACGCACAATGTGTTATTTATTTTAATTTATTAAATATAATTTCAATCTTATAATTGCATAAGCAAACGAAATTGCTTTGGCAGAAATTTTGCACAGCATGCGAAACGAACAAACAAAAATTAATTTCTCTTTTTGGTTTTGTTTACAATTCGACCGACGACGATGCAAAAACACATTTACGTAAGATCTACGCAGCCTCTAAACGCAAATTTTCGCGTTTAACTTACGCAGCCTTAAAGCAACGTTGCTTAAGTTCGAAAAATCTTTATAAATAACATTTTCCTGCGTAAGGGCATTTTAGAGGATGCGTAGAGATAAGCAGACTCTACGAAGTCATTTTGGGTTCCTAGAACATTAACACTAATGGATTTCGGTCTATGGGGCAGCGCTGTGATTTTATTGGGATGGTTTTTTTTTTTTCCCCATTTTTCCTTCCTCATCTATAGTCAAAATTCCCACAATTTTCCCACAAAAGGCAAAAAAAAATATTCTACAAGGAATTCAGTTTTTTGTTATGTCTATTGTATTTAATATATCTTTTGAATACAGAATTTGAATTGACCGAATTACATAAAGCACCATGTGCATTGTTCATTCTCAGAATTATTATTTTCATTACATTAACGAATTTGGGCGGAACGAATTTCGCCGGGTCAGCTAGTATTTAATAAAATTTAACTATATTCACTGAAAAAAAAGTTATTTCAGTTTCTTAATGTAGCAATATTCACCAGCCACCCTGTATTTTGCTAAATCAACAGCAAATATTGTTGGTTGTACAGAAAAAATTTCTCAGTACCTACTGCCGTTGTGTTTTACATTAGGTATTAATAAATGATACACAAAACAAATAAGTTTAATAATTAGATTTATGTATTAAAAAAAAGTTGTTAATTATTATACAAATTGTTATATGTACCTATATTTAAAAATATTTGTTTTCCTGCATCCTTATCAATATTATTTCCACCTCTTATTGGTATGTCCTTCCAAAAATCATAAAGGTATTGTGGGAATCTTGCTGGTCGGTATGCAGCAACTAAAACACGACGGCAAATCGGCCACCTATTTAGAAAAAGAAAAAAATGTGTTTGTTGTCATATAATACGAGCATATAAAAAACCGGCCAAGTGTGAGTGTCCTTCGAGCACCGAAGGTTCCGTACTTCTTTAAAGTTTAAAATTGCGAAGATTTCTTGCAGATGAAGTGAGTGCACAACAATCAACAATATGTGTGGTTGAGAATGAGTATAAATTGCAATTGGAATCGATTAATGATGTTCTGCTGAATGAAAAATGGTTAAAAGAAGCGTAGTTTTATAGTGATTGACAGTTTTTTGCAAAATATCTTTTAAAATATTTACTTTTCTGCAAAACAGTCTTCGACAAATACATAGCTACGAGAATGGTCTACAAAAAAGGTTTATATACCTACATTTTTTTTTTGTAAATCAAGAAATAAAAACCTTTTTGTGCGGTTGAAAATATTTTTTTCACCAAACTACTAATTACTCTAAAACCAGTCTATGTATCTCTACCATTGGTATTTGCCGTTAAACTAGAGGTTATACCGGATGTTGTTTGCAAATTTCAGCCTTCTACGTCAATTAGTTTCTGGAGATAGAACTAGGAACAAAATTGGGGTAGTGGGTTCGGACAGACAGACAAAAGCGAAACTAATGAGGTTACGTTTTTCCCCCCTTTGGGTAAGGAGCCTTAAAAAGGGTTTGTTTTTTTGGAATCAGTTAACAATTTTTAGCTATATTCCTTTATATTATCACATTAACTTCTTTCACTTACCTTTAAAATAATTCCATATGCGGCTTTGGTTCAGTAACTTCCCGTATGTCCTCATCTAGTTCTAAAATGTATTTTTTTTTTCACTTTGTTCGAATTACTGCTTACTTTGCGACTTGCGAGTCAAAATACAAATGACGCCATCAATAACATTCAAAGGAGTACAATGTTTAAAATTTATTTCTTTTGATTCAACACGTGTGTTATCAATTCAACAAAATTTCTGTCATATCTACAAACATTTTTTTCTCTTCAACAAAATGTTTGTAATACTGATAATCTGTATTTTGTTTGGCTAACAAACATTTTCATAAATTTTGTCCATTTCACAAACATTTACAAAAGTGATTATCCGTTCTGTTTTTATGGATATAACAAAAACTTTGTAAATTCAACAAGAAAATTGCTACAATTGATACAATATCGATTTATTAAATTGAAAATGTTGTTTTGGTAATCTGACAAAGTCATTTTTTTCAGTTTTTGTTAAACCGTTTGACAAAATAAATCAAATTGATAAAACTTGAGTTGTATTGATAAATTTCATTTATCATTTTTTTTTTTTGATAAATTTCATTTATTATTAGGTACAACAATTTTTTTCTGTTCAACAAAATTATTTTTGTTCAATTTTTACAATAGAATCTTGTCAATATTACCTGGTATGTTATTTTCAGTGAGATTTTTATTTCTATGCATTTGTATTGGTGTGTGCTTAAAAAGTCAGGTCTTCTTAAAATGTACTTTGTGATTATAAAGATCTTCTATTCAATTTGTGTTCATATAGCCATTGCAGTGGGTAAATATAAATTTTTCTCCGTTTTTCACTGACATTTCGTCTTTAAAAACGTAGGTAAAATAACATACTTTAAGGTTTGACAAATGTTTTGGTTTTAGTGTTAGGTAGGAGGTGTAAATCTCGCTCAGAAATCGATTTTTTGGGCGTCCAATGGAGCACGAAATCTGACAGCAAAGCTGATTTCGAGAGTAGAAAAACTGATCTGAATTTGAGTACCTACCTTTTATTTCCCAATGGAAAACGACGTTAGGCATAGTTTTCTTCAAAAATAATAAAAAAAAAAAACAGTCAGGAAATGAGAATTTACTTCAATAACGCCGTCACAAAATCAGAATGGCTCATCTCCAAATTTTCTCCGAAAAACACTGCCTTCGAATTATATTTTTGAAAAGAGGTGGGCGTTACCTCGCCCCTCACCTAGATAGGTAGGTACCTATAGGCATCAACGAGGACTCCGATTTGTTCGAACTGACAGCAGGTTTCTAAGGTTTGACTTCCGAAAGCGGTGTCTTCTCTTCAAAAAACAAAAACTGTTGATATCTAACCTGTGTATTCTATCTATTTTTTTCAAATCCATACTTAATTTTTGCCATATTATCCATTTTTACATTCATTTTGGAAACTGTATAACTAAATGCCGTGGCTAATTTGCAGCCATTGATTTATTGAATTTTGTTTTCGAAACTTCACTTACTCGAGTTGCCTGTCTTAGTAAAAAAGTACCTATAAAATATGCGGTTTTTTATTATCTACCTACTTCTTTTTGTTCGATGCCAGTGATATCAGCCTCAGTGGATACTGCAACTTTCCAGCAGACCTGAAAACTGTAAACAGATCCAACTGCCAAAAGTGTGCTTGCACCTGTTGCACTCCGAAGTGTAGGTATAGGTCACTAAAATGGAAAAATCAAGGTGACCCACATCACTCACTCACCATCGCAGTAAAACTCATCAATCCATTATTTAAGCACTTCATTCTAACTGCGCCAAATATTGTTACAACCTTTCCAACCAGCAGAACATCATCGCAGGACACGTCGGTCGGTCGGTGGCAAAACTCGCTGCTTACCGGCACAAGTTTACAAAATTAAAATAAATTTAAATGCAATAAACGCTGTCTAGAGCAAGCGCGCCAACAGACAGACCGCCATTATATTTGTATCTAAGACAAACTGTAAAATACATAAATCTCTACACCAGTAAATATTTACGTTTTTCCCCGATTCAAAGTCAAGTGCAGCAGCAGTTTTCCATTATGAATTGCATTTTCCAACTGAAAGGAAAAAAATAGGTACGTATATATCTCAGAAAACGTGTGCGCCCTTATACCTACTCTCTCGCATATTTTTTGCGAGTTTCTTACTACACCACGACGACGACGACGGGTGGGTGTAGCAAAAACCTTGAAACATTTTTTTTCACCATTAAGTAAAAGTAAAAGTGAAAAATTCTACTACTGTTCCCCGAAAGTTAAGTTAACTCAAAAAAGAAACTATGCACACCCAGTAGCAGCACAGAAAAAAAAATAAACGAACTTTCTTTCAATTATGAACTGGTGCAAGGTGCAAGGGAATCCCAAGAAGTGGGACATTTTATATCCAGAGTAGGTACATAAAAACACCAACTCGCACACTTTTAGTATTCCTGTACACGCACCTTCATCCTTGTTAAAGACAAAACCCCGTTGAGCCCAAACCACCCAAAGGCACACAGAAAAAAAAAAACACACATTTTTAAAAAACCCGTGTTTATGTACAAACTTGTAACGAAATAGATAAGAAGGCGTGTATACATATATACATCGATCCTTAAATTCACTTATTTCTGCAAGTTTCTCCTTCCAGAGCCATCGAAAAACAAACAACAGAACTATCCTTGCCGGATAAATAAAGCAAAAGCCGTCGCAAAAACCTCAAATATCCCTCAACTCACATATTCTTACTACGTAAACTTACTAAGAAAAAAAAAAGAAAAAAATAGGAAAATAAAGAACACCATGCAAATATCCTTGCGGGGTTGAAAAGGGTTCCTCATGCATAATCCTCTGCGAAGGTGTGGTCTAAATTGCTCTTCTCTGCAATAGCGGGGTACACAATCTATCGTTAATAGATATCACAACTAACTACATGCATTAGATTCGCCATACATACACAAGGATATAATATACATAGACAAAACGACATCAGCACGAAGGGGTAACTAAGCCTTTGCAGAAATTGTAGGGGAAACCAACTGAAAGTTCCCTGTATTTTAACGGTGGGATATTTGCTGGCCGGTTCGGGGGATGAAATGCGTTTGATTTGTTCTGCTGGACAAAAGGAAAGGATACGCTACGCATCTTGTCGCCAGTAGGTAGGTATACCTACCCAACTAACTTGTCAAGGAATTCGAACTTAAGTTGTAGATGGATTATTTATAGTTTAATCGTTGGCAATGTCAATGGAATAGGAGGGCTTCAGTTACAGATGGAGACAGAGTTTGCCATCAATAATGTAGGTATATTCGCAGTTACTACATACCTATACCTACCTTGTTAGAAGGACAAAATAAATCCTTCAGGTAGAGAGAGAGGTTGTGTCTTTTAGTAGTCATTGTCCTTTGTCCACACAGACTGGCTGGCTGCCTGGCTGGATAGGTCCTCTGTGTGGACAAAGTGTAGGTATGTACACATTTTGTATGCATGCGCAATAACTACTCATATGGTCTTTGGAATTGGGAGTATTTTCGGGAGTGATTGGGTTGGCATTATCAGAGGCTGGCTTCGACCGAAAGAGGCATTATGCGCCGTGCGAACCAAGTCAACTCAACTATCTATCTATCTGCGGAGCCGAGAGTGGACGCGTTACATACCTATAGCTCTAGCTAGAGATAGATAGATAGACACTCGTAGGTACTCTAATGTTGTGTGTGCCATTAAATGTGGAAACCAAACCGAAGTATGTTATCTGGAGATCTGCTTTTACATATGCGCATTCGTCATATCTCCAAAACAACTACCCACACACTCATATACACATGCACACACTTACAGTGTAGGCACATACTTCGCTCCATGCATATGTGGACGACAGATTCCGTTGTAGGTTCACCCGCCAGCAAGTATATAGCGCGCCGAGTCGTTGTGGGGGAGACGATGATGCTGCTGCGGTAAGTGGAGTCCATGTGAAATGAAAGCCTCTGCCAAAAACTTGATCCACACACAGTGGGTATAGGGAGGTAGATAGAGGAAGGTAGAGAGTATCCAAGTATCCAAGTATCCAAGCATCCAAGCATCCATACCCCTGGATCCAACAAAGTGGTGAGCGAGTGGCGATGGCGAACAACGTTCGTTATTTCGGTTATTTATGCGATATTGGTTTTCGAAAAGGGTTGGTGGATGGATGGATACTATGTACATGTACAGTGCAGTAGCTATGAAAGGGCGGACCAAAGGTGCCTTCGTTAATTGAACCAAATCAGCATATGTGGAGGTGGTCGTTAGTTATAGGGCTAATTGTGTGTTTAGATACATCTCACATGCTAGAAAATAACTTTATTATGTGTGTTCAATATTGGATATGCTGTCCTCTCGCTCTTAGGTACCCACTCGTATATATGTTTTATAGGTATCTACACATGAGTGTCACTGGGTATCTACATGTCGCATCACATATATACTGCTTGGTGTATTTGTTCCTTATGTAGGTACATATATAGGTATACACAAAGCAAGTGCGCCGCTCTGCTGCTCATTAGAAGTGTTCCTGTTCCGGTTGACTTGGTGCGGGGAGTGGAGTTTTATCCTCAACCTAGTCCTCGCCGTCGGAGGCTTTTATTATCTCCTTCACATGTGAGGTATCAGCACACAAAGCCTGCACATAAATTTAACATTGTTTGGGGGGGTTGGGGGGCTTTCGACTTATAAGGATATGTATTTAAGGCAAAAATCAATACAGCTTGAGTCTCTACCTCCCCCTCCCTCCCATACAATATATATTATGCGAGAGAAGTTCGGTTTGTGATACTTTAACTTTATATGGACTCAATGATTCACGGTACCTATACGGAGAGGGTGGCGGTTGACGGGTGGCGGCTGGCGGATACTTCACACACAAGGCGAATTCTTCTTCTTCACTCACTTGGATATTTGGTGTGTTGTGCTGCTGCTGCGGCCACAAGTCTCCACCCTCATGCGTGCGTGTAGGTATCTCTTAGCGTCGAGAAATCCCTACCAATTAAAAACAGTTCTCCTTTCGTTCGGATTGCTGGGACCAGCTTTTGCCGAAATTCACATTGTCTTCCTCCAATGTAGGTAGAGGGGTCTGCTGCTCTCAAAGGCAAACGAATTTCAAAAATAATTAATCTTAATGAGCTCCAGCTATGTGTGACATATGTAGAAGGTGGGCTTTCTATCACGAATTTGTTGAGAATATATGTTGGATGTAGGTACCTATGCTCTATGTGCATTTGCTAGCGAATGGAGGGTGTGTCCTCGCTGTGCTAATCGTCAAACTATTGTAGTAGGTAGCTAGCTGGAAGTTTGCAATTTTGGGAAACTTGAAAATAACCAGATATAGGTACATATATACAGATGTGTGGTATACATATATGCTTGCCACATATTCAAATTAAAAAGATATCTACCAGCAAACGAAAAGACACACATAGCTCGAAATGCAAAGTTTCGGAAACTTGAAATTTTCCAAAAATTCCCCCCCTCGAAGTGAGATTTTGGAAACAATTCAGATAATTTATTAAGGAAAACATAGAAAATGTTATCCCACGCAGAGTTGGAATTCGTTTCATGTGAAGGTAGTTGGTAGGTACCTATACTTTGCGAAGTTGCAAAATGTAAGTTTCTTCTCTATTGTAAACCAATTTATTAAATTACCTAATTCATTATTAGAAATAGTTGAAGGGGAATGGAATTCAAATATTTAGTGGGAAAATATTTAGTGGGCTATAGATCAAATGTGTCGTATAGAAAGTATATTGGCGTCGTTAGTCAGACGAAGGTGGGGAGGTACCTACCTACCTGAATGAATCCAATTATAAGGAAGCTTCAAAGTATCAGGCGACAATTTGTCAATTTTTTTAAGTTCTCGTTTGCTAGCTTAACACAAAAAATAGACTCGCAATAACAAATCAAGCTCAAAAACAATTTTGTGCAGTTCAAACAATTATTGTAGGTACCTACACGATCCTAACCCATACTTCCGAAAATGTTTCTATACCGATCGACGATCGAATCGACACAAGACTGATATCAAAACAGCATCGTCGATGCCGTGTGCAATCCATGGAAAGGAATACACATTTTTCCACCCCTGAGAAGAGGGAAATTTATGACAATTTAGAAAAATTTCCACTTCTCAAATGTGTATGGATGAATATTTGAGTTTGTGTCAATTGAGTAGTAGGTAGGTATCGTAGAGCAATAAAATCAGCTTTCAGAAGAGATTGGAAGAAATCTTTTGTAGAATCTTTTGTAGATTTCTTCTCAAGTCAACAACAGGTAGATTCAACGGGTGTTTATAATTTATTTCTTTAAAAATTGGTAAAAAAAATGATAAAGAGGAGAATAGCATTAGCAATTCCATTTGATAAAAAAAAAGTCTAAGAGAAAATATTCCTTTAAGGGCCGATTATTCAATAGTCAGAAAGCCAATCAGATAGGGGTTAACTGTCAGATAAGACATAAATCCATATTCGAAGAATATAACAGCTAACAGTCTCATAAAGTTATCTGTCCGTTTCTGAGACTTAAAAAACATTAATCTCTAGTTAAAGTAGGCGAACTGTCAAATTTGAAAATTGTATTGTACAAAGTTTTGTTTGGGGAGATATTTTCATATTGTAGAAATGAAATTTTTCGACATTATTGACCGATATTATTATTCAAGAAATAGAGAAATACCAAACAACTACTTCAACCCAAAAAGGAAACAAAGAGTAGGTATAGTGAGAACAAAATACTTGCCAGTACCTACGTAGGTACTTTCCATCATAAGAATCAAAATTGTTCACAAAACAAACATTTTTTTTTTTTTTTTTTTTTTCAATTTTTTTGAATACTTTCGTACTTCAGCTTTAAAGTTTTTAAAATTCTCGCGGTCACACCACTAGCAGCATTAAAGAATTCGGCAATTTTATTCCATGCAGCATCTTTTTCCTTGTTTGTCAGGGAATCAGTTTTTTTTTATTTTCTATAGTCTTTTGAAACTGAACATCATACAGAGGTTAAATTAACGGACCTCTTCTGCTTTCTAGAAAATATAATATAGGTAAGCGCTTTCGATTGCAAATTTAAAATGTCTGCCACTGAAACTAAAATGATAAACGTCAGGCTTTGAACATGACTATCTTCTATGCTTTAACACAGAACAGAACCAACCAATCTGCCACTCACACCACGTTTACCTTCGAATAGTTATCTAGCTCTTATTTTATGATTAAAAAACTCAAAGGTTGTATCTAGCAGATAAAGAGTGAAATAAGTTTATTCGTTAGTTAGCAATAAGACGATTTTCCTGACTATTGAAAAATCGGTCCTAAATAAATTGCTACTGCAAATTGAGCAGTTTCGACTCATTTTGCACGGACTATAGTTAGCTTCTGGAATGCAATGTACAGCGCAATAGTAAATCCTTTAGTCTTGGCCAACATTTCTTCGATTTGTGTCCAAAAACTTGCAACAATCTTGGCGTGGAATCGGCTAAGGGGATAGTTGATAATCAAAATGCATGTTTTGGTTCCACGTACAAAGTCCGTATGACACTACATTTTTTTTTTTTTTGCTTTTTTCAGACTTTTAAAATGAAACTAGAGCAGTACGAACAAATACTACGAAAATTCCCGATAAGAGTGAGTGCGTAAAAACCAACCTAATTAATTTAGAGATGTAAAAAAAAAAGTTTATTTTTAAGCTGCTGGCAGCTTTTTTTTGACGTTTCAATTATTATAGCATTTGCCGGCTAATGAAAAAGCTGATGAACTGGCAAGCACGACATTAACCAGACCGATACCACAATATTGACTTACCTTGTAATAGCAGACATGCAATTGAGAGCAAATCGCTGTGTCAAAATCAGGAAAATGTGGCAGAAGACAAATGGAGTCCTACAAATGAACAAAAAACCGTAATCCTCTCTTGTTGGTATTCACCGGACTTAACATAAATATACTTAAATGCCACACCAAGAAAATCAGATTCAACACTGAAGGCCTGTAAAGCTATAATTACACGTGTCATTTTTCGTACCAAATTTTGACATGCAGACGATATTATCTCAAATATGTCACTACTTGTGATCGAAGGCATAGAAAATCTCTCTGACAATTCTCTAAAGAAATTCACATTGTTGCAGGCTCGGGATGGCTTGACAACTCGTAGGGTTTTATAGGTTTCCATTGTCTGTGAGTCTTTTGTTAAATAATAAAAGCGCATGCTTAAAATTTACCATCATTATCATTATCTATAAGCCAGGGCAAGAAATAAATTCAAAAACGTATTAAATAATATGTCTTATTATCAACTGGCAGTCCTTTGAGTGTTTTTTTTTAACTTTGTGTTGAAATTGCGCTAGATAATTGCCGTCGGATCATTTTCATCATCGTTAATATTTGCCTAAGTAACATATTTCTTCCACCGCAAGAGAGTTATCTTACCAAAAATTAGAAGAAAGCTTTGATCCCCAGGTTTTAGCAATTCTGACAAACAACGACTGCCGGCTTTTATTTATAGTAAACTTTGAGATTTGAAAGTACTCAGTCCCCATTTGTTTAGTAAAAATAGTAAGATTCGCAGTGCAGGGGTAAGATCTGGCTGTGTCGATCGATACTGCTGCCGCTGTTTTTTTACGAATTGTTCGGACTAGGAACGGCTTTTAGAAAAGGCGAAAATTCGTACGAACAAAATTAACGGGTTTTCAGACCTATTGGCTAATTTTGAAATAATACTCTTTTGTATATAGGATAGGTGTATACTGTATAATAATTTCACAGCTCGTATCAAATTGCTGTACTTGCGAAAAATCCTTTGTACAAAAGTCGGAAAATCACACAAACAAACAAACCAAAATAAAGTAAAACACAAATAAATTGTATTTCCTCTTTGTTATATTCTCTATTTGTGACAATTGATTTCCTTTTAGGGAGATTTTTTCTTTATTAGTTGCATGATTAGAATAATGTTAAGCAGACTCCAGTTAAACTGTTTTGGTTCTATTTTTTTCATATAGGCATTCCATTGGTAAGATCAAGTTCAAAATTCCTTAAATGTTTATAAAAATGGTTTGAAAAATGTATATAGTAGGTAACTCATCAATTGAGAACGGCTGGACCGATTTGGCTCAAAATTTTTTTTCAGTTGTTTATTATTGCCCTTACGGAAATTTGTTTGGAAAAACCCTCCGGAAAATCCGGGAAATTGAAAAAATCAAAAAATTATATTTTATGTGCTGTGGTTACCGAATGGCTTTTCGAATAGAAAATTCTTAGTGCATGGAAAACTCGCAAAAAATTAATTTTTTTTCCGACGAAATTTTCTATTTTATCGCAAGAGTTGGATTTTGGGCGATGTAAAGGTGGAAAATTCGTTGTGAAGCTTGGAAATTTTGGGATAATTGTGACATAGATATGATTGCTCGTATATGGTGCATGATACATTCAATCGCGAATTGCAACTGGAGCAAGACTATATGATCGAGATGAGCTTTCCATTGCTGCCACATTGTTGAAAGATGGTCGAACTGCACATTCAGCTTTGAATCGGCCGATAAATATTCTCCCGGTTGACAAGCCAACGTGCACAATAACCAAGAATTCGGGATAAATGCACAATGGCGCATAAACGAGTTTTGGAGACAGTTGACCGAACGATGAAGGATCTACGAAATGATTCCAGACAATTTGGTGGGGCTATGATATTGCTTTCCAGAGATTTTCGTCAAACGCTTCCCATGATCCCGAAATCTACTGCTGCCGATGAAATTTTGTGGCTGCATGTCAAGAAGTTGAAATCGACCACGAACATGAGAGTCGAGTTGCAGAACGACCCATCGGCTGCTGAATTCTCGAGGCAACTGCTGGCTCTTGGCAATGGCCAAATTCCTGTTCATGTTTCGACTGGATTGATATCGTTCCCGGCAAATTTTTCCGAGTTCACATCGTCGAAAGAGGAAATCATCATCAAAGTGTTAACCGGCACTGCACAAAATTAAAAAAAATTTCTATTGGATTAGTGAACGTGCAATACTAGCAGCGAAGAATAAGGACGTCGATAGCTTGATTTTCATTATTCAAATTCAAATCGCTGGAAATCTGCATTCGTACAAATCCGTTGACCAGTGTGACCGACGAAGATGAATCAGACGGAATTTTCAATTTTCGCCTGATGTACGCCGCATAATTTACAGCTGAAGGTGGAATTGATCATAGTCGTGTTGCGGAATCTGAATCATCCGAAATTGTGCAACGGTACTCGGTTGTCCGTCGAGAAACTGATAAACAATGTGGTTCAAGTGACGATCATCAAGGGAAAATTTAAAGAAGATTAAGTCATATTCCACAAATTCCTATTATTCCAACTGATCTTCCATTCCAATTCAAGCGGATTCAGTTCAATGTTTGATTAGCTTTTTCGATGATAATCAAGCAATCAAAAGTTATATTAAATACTCTAGGTATGACACTTAAAAAGAAAAGAAAAAGAACAAAGTTCGATCCTTAAGTCCACTTTTGCTCTAAATTAACAAAAATCAACTTCTGCTAGCTATTGTGACTGAATTTTGTTGTTTCACTTGAGGCGAACTTCAAGTTGTTGATGATGTGAACTAAATAAAAAAAAAATGTTATGATTTAACAGATAAAGCAAGAGGAAATTCGAAAATCTGGCACATTCTTTAATCAAAGTCGCATTAAAAATTTTAATTTACAACTGTACGTCGTGCTTATTATCCAATAGGTAACCTACTTGACTTACTCACCAAATCAAAACCATGGATTATAGAGATAAAAAAGATAGAATTGCCTATCAATCGACCAACATTCTGATAACAATTTCTTGAATCACCTTGTAGGTTAGTTGCGGTTCCTTTGTAAGATATGCAATTTTTATCTTTTTTTTTACCAAAAAAGGCATGTGCAATGTGCATGCTCGGAATTATTATTTTCATTACATTAACGAATTGGGGCGGAACTAAGTTCGCCGGGCCAGCAAGTATACTATATTAATACATATAATATAGTTGGTATATCGTACACGGAACTCTTGCTCAACCAGAGCGCCCCAGGTACGAGCTCTCAGTCTCAACTATATCGAACGCATTGACCCTAGCTCTAGAGTCCGCGGCCAATAAAACCTATTAACTGATACATATTAACTTTAACATCGCTTTATAATAGACAAAATAAACTCAACTAGAGTTCGTCCAGTGGAAGAAATTCTATAGGTAATGGTACCTGCCTTGTATCCACAAAAAATTGAAAAACTAATTACAGACAGGATTGCATCTCAGAACTATCTTCCCAACAAAACAAAAATTAAACGAATATTTTCTGGTTAAGGCAGTGAAAGTGGTTCTTGACAATTTCCCTTAGCTCATTTTTTATAATTTTTCTAAAATTACGAATTTAAAGTGAAAAATTTATATATTCTATACATTGTACTAAATCGCGACTAAATGCCTCAGAAATACCAAGACCAAAATGCTCTGTTTTCTTGACTGTGGGTTGCAAAGTACCTACCTACCGTTGAAACTAACTTTCTAATGAAAGTTGAGATAAATCTGTGACTATAGTCACGGCTATCGCGCAAAGTTCACTGTTTGATTTATTTTACGGAAATGCACCTCTTTGCAGCAGCACTATCCGTAAACTGTTTGCATTTATAATCATTCACTCCCCTCTATAGTCAGTATCTAGAGAGAAAGTAAAAGCAGTCCACACAAAAGAGCTACAACGGTATAGGTACTTACAAAGCAGACATCCTTCAATTACAAATGACAATTTTTAGGTTTTTCATTCTCATCGTTCCCGTGCATAACCTATATTTGCAGTGTTCAGTATTTTCATTTTTTATTTATTTCCCCAAACTCCAAGAGTTAGCAGTCGACGGTGATGATGGCGAAAAGGAAATAAATTTATTCATGAGAAGTACCTAAGTGTTCATGACCTGCCGCAAGTTTAAAATTCAAAACGCTCCTCCAACCCCCCAAATGCTGCAAAATCAACGGCATTGCCTAGTGTCGGGTAGGTAGGCAACACTGACTTGGACTACAGCCAGGCGGTAGCTATTTTCACTAATATTGTGAAACTGTTACTCCTGTTGCGCCTCTGCCTTGCAATTTTTTCCACACTTTTTTCCCATTTTATTCTTTCAAACTTTCAAGTTCATTTATGTATACTTACATTTTTAATTTTTCTGCCAAACACATAGAACATGGAAGGATGAGGTGAGGAGGATGTATTATTTTTTTTTATACATAGATATTATTTTTTCCCTTGCACTCTGTCCCATTTCTTTTATGAGCGTCTTGTGGTAATGATGTTTCTCCTCGTATTCTTTCCAGCGTGCTGCGGAACTTTGCGAAACAGAATGAAGAAACACCAAAAAAAAAAATCTTCATCTTTATTTCCCCTCATTATCAGAGAAGCACTCCCTCTTTATATTTACATATTTCTTCACCCTATTTCATTACGTTTTTATTCTTTTTCGTCTGTTATTTTTTTTTTTGTCCTAAATGGTTGATGAACTTTTTACATAATGAGAAAAGAACGCGCTTTTCACAATTTCCTTGGCAAAATAAAAATGTAAACAGAGGGTGCGAGTAAGTTTCTTGCCGGTTTTTCTTTTTTTTTGTATTTTGACGCGATATTTTAATTTGTTTTCCTTTTTTTCTGTTTTGGCGGATGAATTCGCGCCCCCCACCCCTTGTTCAGCAGACAGTCATTAAGTCTTAATACACTCTGCCGTCTGCCCTTACGTAATTGCTTCAAGGTTGCTTTTGTAAAAACAAGGAAGAATAACAGAGAATAGGTTGATGATGACCGACTTTTGGAAGATTAAATTTTTAAATTGGTCGAGACTTAAGGAGGATATGATGCAGGATGAGGTCGTTTTGGGGGTGGTTTAGTTGGCACTTTTTTTAAGTTAACAGGTACACCTAGTCGGGAATGATCCTTCTGAAGAGTATACACTTATACAGGTTTACGTTGACTTAAATTTACGGAAGTGGTTCAGACTTATTTTTTTAAAGAAATAGTTATACTTTTAAATTAATATTTTTCTACGTTTAACTGACTTAAGTGGGTAGGTACTGCAAGCCGGTTCTATTTATATCCAGCGACAAAGATATATAAATTACCTACTGCTCTGCATCTCTGTGGCGTCGATAATTTTTGCTTTATGTAAAAGTCCTAAACATCTGATAACAAAATGCATGTATACTTTTTATTTGCATGTTCCATATCTATTTTCACTTTAACCATGGTTCGGCAATTACTGTATGTAGCGTTATGTGAGGGCATTTTATTTAGCATTTTAGCTACAATTCGTTCGATATAGGAAGCTTTCTTGAGCATAGGGGCGTCCTTGTTGAGCACTCAGCTCGAGGAGACCTCTTCCATCGTCGACACCATTTCTGCAAATTCCATCTGCTTAGCGAATGGTAGTCGTCGGGGAGGCTTACGAATCGATCTTGCATCTCCGGACCGGACGTGTTCGGCCATACTCGCGGCTCTGTGAAGCACATATATCAGCGAGCTCGTTGGTAAGACTCCCGCCCGCTGCTCCTTATCCAGCTCGCACTCTTTGACCACACTTTGTTGTTAAAATAAACTTTTTAATGTTGGTTTCAGAGGTTTTACGCTTAATTGGTTTGCTTCCTATTAAAATAAATAAATCGACCGTAGACATAATGCAACCGGTTTTTCTTTTCCTCCCAATCATCTCTAAAATCTATAGTTAGACAATAGATTGTACTAAACTCTTTCAATCAACAAAAAATAAAGGCTAATTTATATATTTAATTTTCTTGATATGAAATGAAGAAAGTAGGTATTAGAAAAGTCAAGCATTTGGAATAGGTAATAATTCTCAATGCTGTGATAAGTAAAGTAACAAATAAAAACCTTACGATTTCAAATCATCTTGCTCAGTAGTCCATCACAGTACCTACCCAGACGCGTTAGTCTATTTTACTAAGTTTTTATGTTTGGTAAATGAGCAAGAGTCTTGAAATTTTCAACAAAGCTAACTTTGAATGGATGACATTTCAATATTATTAATTTTTTAACAGAAAAACTTACGACGATGGTCAATAAAACATTTAACCGACTCTGAGAAAACCAGGAACAAATACTACACGGGAAGCTTTAACAGAAACTGGAAGATCTATTAAACCATACAACAGCGTGTTCCAATATGAATTGCTGGCAGTGCCAACAGCTGTAGAACATTTTGCATAATGGCAATACTTCATGCAGATATTACTTTTTCGTTGACAGCCAAGCGGCAATAAAAATAATCCCTTCCATTGCGATTAAATCTAATCTTGTAAGACACTGTCACAAAAAGCTGCAAGCTCTTAGCGCTCAGCAGAATCCCGCGGATCTCCGGACAGAAAGGAATGCCGGCTAATCAAAAAGCAAGCAACAAAGTTTATCCGAGTATCCGATATCTCCGTAGGTCTAAACGGTTTCTTAGGACTTTCATATGGGACAACTTTGTGACCGCAGTAATCGGTATACGCCCTTTCCGATCACTTCCCCTTGCTTGAGTTTCACGCTTCTGTTTTCCACATTGAGGACACTATAGTGGGAACCAAGTTGTTTTTTGAGGCTAGGACTTATCAGCAGGAGTTATCTTTATGTTTAAATGATCATTAACAAATTAATTGTCTATATTTAACGTTACAGGGTTGCACTTTCGTGTTTGGCATGCAATGCAACCCAATTTGGGGTGTCCATTGACACTTGACACCAGTGCGACTTGAGTGGGTCTAGCGGGTTGACCAAGAAAATACCAAACAAACCTTATTTGAAATTCGGGTTTTATAAGTAGTTCTAAAATATAATGATTTGAAAGATCTGAAAATAGATTCCAAAAAAAATACCTAATTCCGTTTTCTAAAAATTTAGCAATTATTATTGATGCATAACTTGACAGTTGGTCGACTCAATGTAAACTCCATAATAAATTAAGATCCGTCCT
Source organism: Cheilosia vernalis (assembly GCA_949126925.1). Lineage (NCBI taxonomy): Eukaryota > Metazoa > Arthropoda > Insecta > Diptera > Syrphidae > Cheilosia > Cheilosia vernalis. The sequence goes on from OX421360.1 coordinate 22,811,404, forward strand.
TACAAGTGTAGAAAGACATTGGGAAGCCCCTTAGCTAACAAACGACTCCAATTTTTTTGTATAGATCAATTTGCGAATTATCATGTGGCAGCACTAATTATCGAAGATTTGCTTTTGAAATAAACGTCAAAGTTGCTTTCACACTACCCAGCCCAACAAAATTTTGTCTTTCTCTCGTGTTAAATTTAGGTTAAGTTTTGCCTTTCCTTAACCGAGCATAAAAATACTGTCGAAGAACTCGTGTTTAAGAATTTAACAGAGTCCATGTAAGCCTTAGATATTTTACCGCATAGTAGTGCAGCCATCCTTGTCCTCCTACGGACGAGTTATTGCAGAGAATTCCATATGCAGTGAATGAAATAAAAAAAAAAAATTGAATAATTGGTATTTACAAAATTTATTTCAGTAAAATAAATAAATATAAATATCATTGATCCTTAGTTCTTAATTTTGTATTTGCAATAGGTACTAATTTTCAGTTGAAATTGGCACGAGGAGTGTTTGTAACTTCTGCTGAAACTATAGTGTCATTTCTAGATGGATTCCATGTACCACAATGCTCTTCATTAATATTTTCGTCGACTGCGATTTGTCGCTTAGCTGCAGCTAGTTCTGCTTCAGAGGCTGTTATGCCTAGGAATGATGCAAGACCCCCTCCTACAAAATCGATTCCAGCAAGAACGCTGCTCCCCATTTTATTGGCTTTGAAACGCATATACGGACCCCATGGAAGATCTTTCTGTAAAGGCAACACATATCGATACGTAAAAATAATTTACATGTAAAATTAAGAATCTTCGTAGTACAATATGTAGAGTAAATAAAATTGTATAACAATAAACATAAGTAATTATACAAATATCTAAGGTCAGAAGGGTTTAAGATTTCACTGCAGCTGCTGTCAACCGCTCTTTGGGTGACATAAGCCCAAGCGGAACCTAACGTCAATAGATATCTTAGTGGAAGTGTCAAAAGCTGTAAAAACGACAGGGAATTAGCTAGATTATCTGTCAAATGACCAAAAGATCAGCGTTTTCAATATAGTATATTAGACAAACCTATAGCCTAACTCGTCATTGAAGGCATTTGCTAAACGTATATCCTCAAATTAGAGTGTAGTACATATCTCGTCCAAAATGGACAGCAAAAGTGCACAATTGAATGAATGAAAGCCGAACTAATATCAATGAAAATAGAAATAATTATTTCAAAACCAATAAGCAAACAAAGGCCGCGATCCACTGCCCGCTAGACGTCTAGCACAAAATATTCCATTTGAAGGAACGCTCGCGCTAGAACGATAGCACCAGCGGCAAAGTGACATTTGTCACTATTTTTCTAATCATATTTCTTCATAAATAATTTCGTGGCGCAAAATTATTTCCACGCTACGATTAAAAAGAGACGATTACCTATATTATAAAAACAATCTGAACCATTATTTTACTTATTATTACCAATTTTATCACAATTGCAGCTCAGCTTCGTATTTTTTGTAAACGTTTGAACGATTTCCTTTGACAGGTCGTTTTTTTTTTTTTTTTTTCTTTTTTTCTCTCTCAATCAAGAAATTTCCCAGAATGGGATATTTCACAAAAAGTGCTAGACGTCCAGCGCAAATGGTGAAATGCCATATTTTTGTATATGAAGTTTGACATGCCACTGCTCATCTAGCGGGTAGTGGAACGCGGCCAATGTATAACACAAACAGCATAATATACAATTACCCAAGAGATAGGTGCAATAACCCGAAAAAAATAATTATTGGTTTACTAATAAAAAAGCATAGTTATTGGAGCATATGAGATATCCCAAATACATTGCATGATGCTATTTTGACAGCTAGAGCCATTAGAAATTTACACAGACATCATGTACCTTTAATGGAGTAGTATAGTAGCGAGCTCTGGCTAAAAAAACAAATTTCTGTTTCAGAATGTATACTTTGCAGCTATCTGTCAACTCGCTTATTTAATGTCGGACTAGACTGAGACCCCCAACTTCTGCCGATTTCCCGTTAATGCCTATACAAGCTATATTTTTGTGGGGTTGTCACGTTTTTTTGTAAGCTAATATTGATAAATAGAATTTCGTATTGACATGTCACGAAACTTCAAAACCGGCTCACCAACATACCATCAAGAAAATTAAACACTTCCGCTGCGGGCAAAGTTGCTGGCAGCGTTCATATAATTATATCCGTTAAATTTGGAAATCCGTTTGTGGAAATAAGTGTAGGTACTTTTGCTTAAATAATTATGAAATATCAACAATGTAGATGGGTAGAGGGAAAATAAGAATATTTTGAACAATCTTTCTTCAGTTATTTAAGAAAAATTAACTTATGAAATAATAACCAAGTTAATAATATTTAAAAGCATAAAATACACAACCATTTCTGGCATATAAAACATCTCATTTAGGTAGTTTATTAACCAAACAAATCAATCAATCAAAACAATATAAATACAACAACTAACCAATGGCATTCACCAATGCAAAAATGTGGTATTCCCGAACTCTAGCACATTTCCCCTCTGTTGTCGCTTTGGGGAGCATTTATTTCTTAAGGTAAGATTAGACTGTATGCCAAGTGGTCATAAAATGCCAATTTCTGACATTTCTCCTGTCAAAATATGGTCATACAGTGTAATGGGCACATCTCATATGCTCTAATGACCTGAATGCCACACATGACCAGGGTGATTTTGGCAGATAAAAATGCCCAAATAGCATATAGTGTAATGGGACAATAAGCACGAATGCCAGCACAAACCATTATATGCCCATTTGCACTTTCTTGAAATTTCGCTGTGGCATTGCTGGCATTTTTGATGGAACAAGTAGGTACCTATTATTTGATGAGTTCGTAGGATTGGGATTTGTTTTCATTTTCTTTCTCTTTTTTAGTGGATTATTAAATCTATCATTCGTCTTGTTGGTCTTGTTCTTGTCCCTAATTGTGGTTGTGTAAATACTTTTTTCCTGTTGTGAAATTTTGTTTGTGTAAAAATTGTTTGCTTTCTGTTTGTTTTGTTCTACTTAATAAATTTCCAACTTCAACTTGTTTGATTTGTTTTTCTCTACAGCATTACCTTTCTAGAACATTGGGTAATAAATAAGAAATGCCTTAAATGACCATCGAGGCAAATATGACCATATTGGTAATTTTTGTCATATAGTCTAATATAGAGTTTTGATAATTGTGGCATTTTGTTAATTTGACAGCTAATCTGGTCATTTGCCTTTTGGCATTCATATGCTTAATTGGCATACAGTCTAATCTTAGCTTTATTCTTTGTACGTTTTTCCATATGACACGGATTCTAAACGGTCATAACGCCGATAGGAAAACAAAATCACGAATTTGAAAAAAAAAAAAGTTTGTGATGCAGCGACAAGAGGATTCCGAGGCGGGGGTCTCAGTATTGTCTATTGGCGTTTTTCTTTTTTAGTTCAGAGCACAACCTGAACTGTTATACAAAAAGTTCGTGTTTCTTTTTTAGCTCAGACACTTCAACGCTCGAATTTGTGTTTCTTTTTTCGCTCAGAGCATGATCAGAGCGCGCTCTATGAGCTCAGAATAAATTGGCTGAGCATCCTGAGTAAAAAGCTGAGTACACATGTACATGCACACCTCCAGTCACATTCAGGGTTGTCAGGTTTTTAAAATCGAAATCGCCAATCTTAAATTTAAAATCGCCAAAAATCGCCAAATTAATAAATTTCCGTCGCCATAAATCGCCAAATTAAAAGTATTGTAAAATGTAATAAAACTAAGCAATTAATTATTTAAAACACAAAAAATAACACATTTATTAAAAAAAGAAAACGAAAACAACTTATTTGACACAAACTTCAGCTAATATTGTTAATAAAACCATCTTCCTAAATATTAACATTAAATGCCAAAAGCATTTCAACAGATAAGGCTCAAAATTATTGCAGCAAATCGAATGAATGCGTACTCATTATTGATAGATAAATTATTCTATCTTGAAATTGTTCCCACTCTCGTTGGTTAAAAATCCGCTGTTTTTTTTTTGCTTTTGTAGGTACTCATTTTATTGTTTGATTTTATTTTTTACACAATCAAATGGCCAAGTTTGGAAATTTATTGTGACAGAATCTTTTAGTTTGACACGTGGCATTATTTACTTCTAATAATTCAAAAATTCATTTGAAAATCGGAAATCGATAATTTTTTCTGAAGCCGATACCTTACGGTTTTTAACTTTCTCCATTACGTAAGAGAAAGATATTGGTTTCGTACAAAATTTCGAACTCGAGATTTTAATCAATTCTGATATTAGGTACGATGATAGAGGAACTCAAAAAAGTGGGTCGCAAAATTCTGTCCGGTCTGTTCGTCTGTCCGTCCTTCCACGGGCCTACAGCCTAAACGGCTTTCCGGATTACGTTCAAACCTCGGATTTGGAGTTGGAGTAACCTCAATATTAATGGTACTTCCCATACAACATTTTCGTACAAGTTTGATTTGATCGAAAACGGCTCTAACGATTTCAACCAAAATTGATATTTAAGCTTAAGTAGGTGAGGTTACCATGACTGCGTACCCAGATTTTGGCTAAAAATTCGAACAAAGGTACTTTTGAAATTTCGACATATCTTGAAAAGGCTCTATACGATTGTAACAAAAATTAATTTCTAAGGTAATGTGGTCATTTATAACTTAATAGCAAACTCAGTTTTTCTCTACATTACCGTACAATGGATTTTTGAAAAACAATAATTTTTTAAAATTTAGTTTTTTTCAGTTTACTGGAAAACGGCGATAACGATTTTGACCAAAATGCAAACTTAGCGTTAAATGGATGTTTTCAAAACAACCCTATCCTCAATTTTCGATTTTCTGCACACTCTTAAAGTCAGTTAGACTCGCATTAAACGAGAAAGTTTCGTGCGACCCAGTCGTGCACTATATTTTTTCTTGGAATTAGTGGGAAAAAGAAATACATTAAGATTTTAATTCGAAAATGAAAAATCGCCAAAAATCGCACGTTTTTTGGGTATGTCGCCAAACTGATTTTCGTATCGCCAAATGAGACTTGAAATCGCCCATTTGGCGATAAATCGCCACATCTGACAACCCTGGTCACATTTGAAGGACAAAAAAAAACAGGAAAAACAAAACATCCTCTGAACGCTCTGAGCACGCGTGGTTCAGAGCGCGCTCATAATGCTCGAACTCTGTTCAGTGCTCAGCTCTAAACTAAAAAAGAAAAACGCCTTATGACAAAAATATCAACATGAGGAGCTTTCCTATAAATCCTACCACGTAACGTAAACAAGATTGCCGACCTAAATACGTTCCTTTCAGTCACACTGCTTTTTAGTATTTAGCATGCAGCAAAAGCACATTTTTGAAATTGGAAAAAACCCTGTTGCTTGCAATGCCTGTGTATGGTAACTTTCAAAATCCTTAACGTCGTACGCAAAAAGAAAACCAGTTTTTCTCGAGTGGGTACCTGCCTCGGTACCTACCCAGTTTGTTTTCAGCGACAAATAAATGAACCATGCAACATATAAAAGGTCAGTGAACAAACCCAAGGGCGACTGAACGCTTCCAGTAAATGGTAGCAAAACGTAGTAGAAGAAGTGTCACTCAACAGCTGACTGCGACTACTCCACACAATGCAATTTGTTTATTTTGTTAAAATCAATGGGTTGCGACTTGTGATGACTAATTTATTATAAACAAAAGATTTTAACTTGTTTTGAATAAAACAAGCCTCACCTCATTAATACACTCTTGTGGGCTTTTCATCTCTGAATCCAGTTCGTCCTCACTATCAGAATACTGCTCCATAACTCCATCGCTGAAGTGCAGAATCGTTTTGGGCTTTTGTATTTTGAGACAAGTGGCGTTGTTAATTTCTTCATTTCTTATGTGTTTTAACTCTAATCCGTCAACTTCCATTTCTTAAATCACTCAATACTTCAACTACACAATTTTTGCACTATTTCAAGCATTCACTTTGTGACTTGTGAGACTGATTGATAAAATGAATTTCTACTGCACAATGCACATCGAACCAAATTAGAACATCGATGGCCAACTAGAACTACCTGCCTACTACAGTCATTTTAACAGACTGAACAGTAGGGTTGATTTTGTTGTTGGTGTTCGAAAAATATTTCAGCCAGGGTCTACCAGTCGCAATAATTAGGCATGAATAAATTTTAAAATAGTGGTGCAATTTAAAGTCGGACAAAGACCTCTGCATTACAATTTATTTAGAAACGTGATAATGGGCCTACTTTTTCTAACACCCATCTTAGCAAGTACGCTGCTCGATCTAAAGTTTTGCTCGGATTCAAAATTCTCCAAAATTTAGCTGAGGTGAATTTAAATCAATCCCTTTAGCAGAGTTTTACGCATCTCTAGCTGCAAAATCATTTTGTTTCATAGCATACTTCATGTATCTGTCAAAATTTAGAGTGCCCATGTCATGGCACATTTTCTTAAGCTAAATATTGACAGAATGCTGTATTTTGCTTTTAAGTGTGAAATGCTTTTGTAACTATATTTTCCATAAAGCAAGGTACGCTGCTCGAGCTAATCTACATTTTGTCTGCTTTCCAACTTCTCCCTTCCAAATACCTATTAGCTTAAATCCTACCTAAATATTGACATAGAGCACCCCGTCGATAAGAGTTACAGGAAACAACTGTTCTTTGAAAATAACCTACTTCAAAAATTCTCTTGATTTCAATCATTCCGATTCTAGGTACAGGTACTCGTAGAAATTGAATGGTATAGACTCGTCATGAATTCTCGACTTTTTTTATATTTTTAACACATAGCACGTAGGTATAAGGAAATATTTTTTACAATGGTTAAAAAATGAGTTTAAATTCCATTTTTATGGTGACCGTACAAAAAACTCAATTGGTAAATTTTTTTCTCAATTGTTAATTTACTGAACGCCTCCTCTTTCGTTATGCGCGTTGAATGCCGATGTAACTGCTCTATAGAACACACTTGCCATTCAAAAAATCTAGTACTTTTTGCTTAACTTTGTGCCAAATAAATAAAACCATTTGAATTTCGCAATAAAATTTTATTTTGTTTTTGTTTCTACAAACAACTGAATTTTTAAGCGAGGACATGCCTTTTGCAGTATTAAAATCTGTTCGTGAAGTTAGCAGTGAGGATAAGGTCCGTATTTGTGCAATCTAACACTGGCTGATTGTCCAATAACTCATAATTTCCAGCTGCATTGTGCCTCCAACCTACTGCAGAATGAAGCGCAGAAAAAATGGAAAACCGGTGTTCACGGAGAAAAGTCCGCCTATGTTATAATTGAAATGGAAACGGCATATTCCATTAAAGGAATCGACATCGGTAATGAATATTCGGCTTTTATAGAAGTGCTTGTTGGTGGTCCTGGCTGTACGCGGGAAAACTTTAAAGTACGTCCTATGTCTGTCGATTCTTTCGTTTGTATTAATCTTCGTTCTATTCACCATTTGATAGGAGATTCTAATGACATGTTCCTTTATGACACCAGTCGAGAGTAAGAACTCGTCAAATTCCAACCGCGTGAGATGTTTCAATCGGGACGCACTAGTCGAGGAAACTGTAGATGAAAAATGGAAACTTCTAAAGATTGTCTGCTCGCAACCCTTCAACAAGCACGTCAAATATGGACTCTCTTTCATAAAGATCCATGTCGACGGACCTAATGATCCAAAGAAAAAAATCGAATCCAATGGAACCTCTAGTGCGAACGTATCAAAGCAAAGTAGATCATTTACTTTGCGCGAAGACTCGCCAGATTCCGAGTCTGAGAGCAAGGCCGCTCTGTTTAATCGTTGGAGACTGTCCCGAAATAAGGATGCCAGTGGTATATATAATAATAATTCGCACCAATTGCTTTGTTTTCCACTTTTCCAATTCAAGGTAATCCGTCTACTGTTCCCCGAATACCTAGTCCAGCAACAGTTAAGAAAACCATGAACACAAGCATTCCAAAGAAACCCACACCCAATAATGGTTCAAGTCTAGAGGCAAACATCCAAACAAACAGTGGATCGGCTGAAAAGTTGGGTAAGAAAGAAAATAACACAGTAGCTGACCGAAACAGGGATTCTCTGTTATTCACCGACGATGACAATGAGAGCCATAAACAAGACATACGAATGAAAAGGCTAGAGAAAGCTATAACAGCGGATCAAGAACGCGTTACGAAAGAGTACAACGAAGCGAAAAAGCAAAAGAAAAAAGTGCTCGTAAAGAATGACGTCAAAAGCGATGACAATGAACGTAAAAAGAATAAAGGCAGAGCAGAAGACGAACCTGTGTCCAAAAAAGTCTTATCGAAAACAGTAACAAGTTCAAGCGCCAGCACACCGTCAACACCTTCGGCTTCTGGCCAAAGACGCCCGTCTTCATCTCCGTGTCTCAGTGAAAAGCCGAAAAAGCCTAGAATAGAAAAACTTGTGGAGTACAGGCCGTTTAATCAGTTGCTACGTGGCGTGGTTCTGGTTATCAGCGGAATTCAGGTAAATATTTTTGAAAGCACGATGTTCTGCGCTTTGTTAGGCTTCAGATGGAGGATATTGGCTTCCGATTGCTTTCGTACTATTTAATAATGCCTTTGCAGAATCCCGATCGTGCTAATCTGAGAACCAAAGCGTTGGCGCTGGGCGCGAAATACAAACCAGATTGGGACAGCAGTTCTACCCATTTAATGTAAGTCTCGTGCAATCAAATACCTTTCAGCAACTCTTCTACTCTCACTCACTCTTTACAGTTGCGCATTTAAAAACACTCCGAAATATACCCAAGTCAGAGGTGTGGGTAAAATCATCACACGCAGCTGGATAGAAGATTGCTATAGTCAGAAAAAGCGACTGCCGTGGAGGCGGTATGCACTGGACAGTGCTCAGCTATCCGAACCCGAGAGCGAGGAAGAAATACTCGACGAATCATTGAAACCTGCAGACAAACCGTCTTCTAACTCTCGACAAAGTTCGGAAGAAACTGATTATGGAAATAAGCCATCACAATTGCGACCGAATTCAGAAGACGATGACGATGATGTATTAGTGCTTTATGACAACAATGCTCCATGCCACTCGCAACAAATCTCCTCTGGCAGCGATACTGAAGACGAAATACAAAAGGTTTTGGCGGGCACGTCGCCGAAGAAAAAGCCCACTCAGACGAAAACTATTTTCGACCTGTCCACAGAGGAAGAGGACTACGTTTCCAAGAGAGCAAACAGTCTCCCGAAAGCGTTGAACTTTTTCAAGAACTTAAAATTCTTTATAAGTGACCAACTTGTTGCGGTGGAAAGAATAAAAGTAGAGCGTTGCATTGAAACGTTTCATGGTGCACTGACGAATTCCCTTGAGAAGGCAAACTATGCGATTGCGAACAAGCCTATCAGTGGTGGTGGCGAATTCAAGGGGGAAACTGTTACGCCTCTTTGGATATTGGAGTGTAATGACTCGGAGAGTTTTATACCAACCAAACGTTATTTAGTTACCTAAGTTTGTTGTCGATTTAGTCTGTCTGACTGTTTGTACAATTTATGTATTTAATTTAAGCTTTGATTTGTCGAAGAAGCAAAATAAAACGATTTTTGTATGACAACGCTATAGATTACTCAGTGGGTCACACTCATAACCTCATTTTACCTGCCCTAGGAATATTAGTTGTTGTAATTCAAGCTTCAGTTCCTATATGTTCCTCTGTCAAAAAAAAAAGGATCAAATATATCACAATCTCTTTCTCAAGCCATTGTTGATGTTGATTAACTTTGAACAAAGTCCGTACAATAATTATATAAACAATTTCTCGTCGATAGAATTCATCTGTAATTTCTCTTTTTCTTAGATGAACCTGGCGGCATCTACCAGCCGAAATCGATATCCAACTATAAATCGTATTCTAGAACCATTCGTAGTGCAACATTGCCTCTACTACTTGAATTTTTCGTCTTACGGAATTCCATAGGTTTATGTATGCGACGACTCAGCTGTCACAGCAGCTTTTGACGTATACACAAATTCATGAAACATGAGAGGAGGGAGTAAATTAAAATAAATAAAATTTCGCTCATCGGTGGTGTTTATACAAAAAGTCTGTAATCTGTATTGCAGTGTTTATTTTCCATAAATCGCCTGTGTCTATATCGGAAAAGTAAAGTGTATACACACCGAATACGTGCAATTCAAAGAATAATGCCTAAATAAATGAATAATATACTTAAAAAGTGTTACAAAATAGTGTATCAACTAAACGAAAATGTCCCTGAAGTTCACTCACGCCATCGTGTGTAGGTGTGTACACAATTAAAATGTTTACAATTGAAAATTGAACCACTAAACAAATACAAAAAGCCACCAATTGATGCTTTCATCAGACCAATTGCTAAAGCTGAGTGGTTTCTATAGATGCCTGCTTGCGGTCCGGAGATCTCTGACTGACAACGAGCCCGCACCCATTTGTTATGCTTATGAATATGTATTCTTTAGCTGATGTGGATGAATATGTTCCTGTCAGCAAGTCATCACTGGAACGACGATATTAGAAATTTGAATATTATAGCCAGAGTTGTGCTAACTATTATGTTTTTTTTTTTTACAGACTATCACACACGTTGGGCGGGATTGGCGACTTCGATGTGCAGCTTGCGAAAAAGCAGCACGAATCTTACGTTAGGTAAGTAAAAGTTGTTCAAGTGCATACTCGGGCAATGGCCGTGATGTGTGTATCTATTGATGGGACTTAACGGAGTTGAGCAGTAAATTTGGTAATCTACGAATAATGCGTGCATGTCTATTCGGAGGCACAAACTTATGGATTTGAAATTTCTTAGCCTCCCAAAACGACGAAGAAGAATGTTATTCACAAATAATAAATAGAAAACCAGCTTTGCAAATAACCTATTTTAATTCAGAAAGTTAACGGTCGCATTTAAAGTCGCATGCCAAAAGAATGCTTTAATTTTAAGGCGAACTTCGTTTGTTCATGTACTCATGTCAGGTGGTATGTTGCATAAATAACCTTGCTTTAAACTTGGAAATGACTTTAAACTGCACGTTGCAACGGCCACTGCATCGTTTTCTCCTTATTGCGAGAGTTGCAGTGCAAATTTGGCTCTTTGTCATTTATTCGGAAAAGAGTTATGCTAAGTGGGTCGAACCGAAAAGTGGACCTTGACGCCGACCGCTTTTGCTATGCCAAGTTTGTACTGCCAAGGCCCAAGGGAGTAAATAAGTAGAACATTGAAGGCGTACATTTCCAGTCTGATGACACATTATTCACAATTTTCATAGCTGCTTTAAAGTTAAAGAAAAAATAAATTAAAAAAAAAAGTAGATCTATGTCTGGTTTAAAAACAAATCCGCAAGTTATCTACTTCACCACATCCCTTAATTGAGGACAGTGGATGCAAAAGTAGCGGCCCTTGTCCATATTCTAATTTTATTTGTATCACGACAGATTGTTACGAGAAATCGGATTGGATGTGATTGAATTACCACCCGATGACGGTTTACCAGAAAGCGTATTCGTAGAGAACACAGCCGTTATATGCAATGGAGTTGCGCTAATCGCCAAGTCGAACAATGCAATACGCCAACGTGAGGTACATACACTTTTTGTGCTTAAGACACATTTCCCCTTTCATATTCGTTTATTTTTTTCAGGCGGATAGTATGAAAATTATTTTAAAAAAGGAACTCGATATTCCGGTTGTGGAAATGCCATATCCCAATGCGTTGTTGGACGGCGGAGATGTTCTTTTCACGGGTATTTATTTCGGTTCAAGCGTATTTTCTGTTTATTTACTTTTCCCTCTTTCAGGTCGGGAGTTTTTCGTTGGACTTTCTGAGCGAACCAACGAGGAGGGCGCCAGGGCTGTGGCAACTACATTTCCCGAATATCCTTGCACACCAATTAAGGCATAAAACATTAACAAATCCCTTGTGTACTGTAACTTATTATCTTACGTGTAGATTTCGGGAAATAAGCCGCTGAAATATTACGTGACACTGTCCGGTCCTGATGTACTGTGCGTTACAACTTCAAACAGCTCGCAGCAGATTTTAAAGCGAATGGAAAGAGAGGCCAGTTTCGCATATCAAACACTGACGCTACCAGAGGAAGAGGCCGCTAATATGTTGTTTATAAACGGAACTCTTATACACCGATCGCCAGGAGAGATTCCGCAATCGCACAAAGTACATTCATAATAAAATACGAAGACAAAATACAATTTTGTCGCTTACCCTATCGTTTCAGATAATTAAGGACAAGGTTGACACTCCAAGTCGAAATGTTGATATTAGCGAATTTAGTAAATTTTCCAGCGGTCTGACATCGTGCTGTCTACTTTTGCGACGATGGAAGTCCATACGTAGTCTTTAACTAAAAGAGCCTGCTCTTGCCTAACTCCTCCGCACGCACATTATAGTAAATGTCTTCTGTTTTTTGTTTTTTAATTTATTTATAGCGTTTCTTGTAAGATTACTAATTGACGAACATTAAAATCTCGAATTTACCACGTTATCTGGTTGTTTAAATTAAAATCCAAGTTTTTCTTCAGGAAGGGGTAAGTATCGATGCGATAGTTATTGCATATTCTGTCGGAGGTTGTTACTATCCGATGGAGCACTCAGACACAACTACGGGTCCATTGTACTGCCAAGCAGACACCTTACATTACTATGCTTAGTTTCCCCGTCTTTCGAAGAAAGATGAGAAGGAGCTTCAGTGATGAAGAGATGTTCGGCACTCACCACATTAGCCCCAAAGATCCGCCACCTGATGCGAGCAAAGTCAGGACAGCTACAGAGAAAGTGTTCGAAGCAGGACAGATGGTGGTGTCGCTCAAGCCCAATACATTCAAATGATTGGCAAAAGCTTGATGGCCCGAAAGGACGCAAACAAGCAGACTGCAGTCGATTCTCCTAAGATACAAAAGAAAAGACGCGGACCTTTTACAGATGTCTGGACGCAGTCGTTTGGTCCGCCTACACCCATCACAGTCGCGCCACCGACACTCGTGTTCACGATAAACCCAAGTATCATTAGATGACCTAACCGCAGATGCAGACAGACCCAACGCTGCTGAGCTTTTTCTGAACCCAGTCCGGCAAGCTTATCAGCGATCTCATTTCCCTGGATACCAGTGTGACTTGGGTCGGCTTGGCATGCTATGCTAGTAACATCGCCAGATAGTAAGGACATTGTGACATTTTGTCCACATTTGTGAGAAATTTGTGAGAAGCTCCCACAGATTGTAGGAAAAACCCAGGGGAGTCAGATCGATACAAAACCGACTTAAAGCCTATTGGCTTGATTTCGTATAGAGATGAGCTATTCCTGTCATAATCGTTTGTCTGTGCAGGATGACGAGGGAGAAATATCGCTGCTCCGTCAAAATCGGCAATAGCATCCCCGAGCCTTGCGATGTCGGAAAAGGTTTGAGAAAACGCGATGCGCAAGTATTAAAACAGAGAAGGCGCCGAAGACGGATCTGGCTGCAAAAGGCACGACTATCACCACGTCGTAATCATATCAGCTCAAGGATCAGACGAATTATTAATCTTCAACTGTGCGTGCTAAGAAGAGATATTATATAAGATCTGGTCTTATAGGCGAAGTGACCTAGGTCCCAGGTTTGATTCCCGGAAAAAAACCCAAATTCCCTCTGACGAGCGTCTATTAAATATCCGAGAGTATAAAGGTACTATCAGACGGTTTGTGTATACGCAAAATTTTGTGAATAAATTTATGCATTATGTACATAAACCGTCTGAACCACAAATTTTATAGCATCAAATGGGATACACAAACGATTTGTATATCATTTGTGAATAGCATATACAAATCGAATTTGTGTATATACTCAAATCGTCTGATCGGGTAGACAAATTAATTTATGCTTGTTTGTTTACATTTGTGTATCTCATATCATTTGTGTGTTCCGAAAATTGGAACATACATAAATCATCATGCGACTACACAAATGGTTTTTGGAGTTCAGTCGAAAAAAAGGTTAAATGTTAAAATATCCTTCAACCTGTAGTTTGCACAAGCACTCATTGCTTTTTTGTTTGTGTCAAATAAATTAAACTATTGTTTCGGATTTCTCTTTTTTTGGTATGTACCTACGTATTTATAAATTGCATTATTATGGTTTAAAATCTATTGCTTTTTATGGCAGTTTATTCAACAAAATGAGTGATATTGAAGTGGACGAAATGGCGCTCTACAATGCTATTGATACCCCTTCCGTTTCGCCCATAAAAGCAAAACCAAAAAGGCGAAACTATGCCAAAAAAGTGGAGCACGAATGGTCTCACGAAGAAACACTACAACTGATTGCAGCGGTCGAAGAGCGGCGAGAGTTGTGGGACGTGGGCACACCCGAATATAAAACAAGAATGTTTTGTATGAATTAATGAAACGAATGAATTTTAATTTAATGGGAAAAAACGAGAGCAAACTATGCCCAGTATTTAAATATGTTGGTATTGCCACTCCACTTCACCCTCCTCGACAAAGTAGTCCGCGAACTCTTTCTGAACCTTTTTGGCATCGATTGTGGTATCCGATCTTGTTGCGACAGGCTGCAGTGGATGTAACGTTGCTTCAGTCGTACCTAACACGCCTCCATTCAGCATGAACCAGGTTGTCATTGTTGTCGTATCTGTCGAAGGAGGAGGCCGGTGCGTATGTACTTTTATTTGTGGTCAACAAGTAATTGTGAAGCACACAGCACGCGAGCGCCACTTTCTTCGATTTTGCTGCGTCCAAATTGATTGGCTTCCGTAAGACGCGAAAACGTGCCGACATAATGCCAAAGACGTTCTCGATTATGCGACGCGCGCGGCTAAGGCGATAATTAAAAACTCGTTGCACCATTCTGAGACCCCTTTGGCTATATGGCTTCAAGATGTTTGGCCGCAGAGAAAATGCATCATCAGCGACGAAAAGATACGGAACGGGTATTTTACGGCCTGGTAGTTCTTTCGGCGGTGGCAAGCAAAGCTGTTGGGTGTCCATAGCTTGTCCAAAAGTACAGCGGTTAAAAACGCCGCCATCGGAAAACCTACCGTTGCGGCCAACGTCGACGTAAAGCAGTTTATATTCGGCGTCTGCGATACCCATTAGTACGATGCTGTGCGTGCCCTTATAGTTATAGAAAACGCTACCCGCATTTGGTGGCGCCACCATCACGACGTGCTTTCCATCGACAGCGCCGATGCAGTTGGGAAATTGCCACAGCTCATTAAATTGCTGCGCTATAGCTTCCCAACCGGCCGCTGTTGTCGGCGTCTGTTGATGAAAAGTGTTAAATCAGGATTTGGATTGAGACAGTATTGTTAACACTCACCTTCAGGAAGTCGTCTACAACAACTTTATATATTGTATCCAGCACTTCCGGAATAATGGTTGAGATTGTGTTTTGAGGAATTCGAAAAAGATACTGAAGCGATCGGAAACTGTCGCCGGAGGCCAGCTCTTCGGCACGCAATTCTATAAGTAATTTGGAGCAAAAGCCGTCTGTCTCGCGGTGGCCAAGCCAATTTTTTCTCCAACACGAACGGCGCTTGCGTGAAAAATCGTCGAAGATTTGTTGACTTTCGTCTTCCTCATCAGTATCAAGTAAATACGCGGCCAAAGTAATGGAAGCACTTTTTTTTTAACATTTTTGTTTTAATGAATCGAAATAATGCTGTATATCTATTTATTTTATTTTTTGATTTGATTGAATATACGTCAAAATCAACACACGACAATAAAAACCATTTTGATATATACATAAATTCCATTTGTGTAGAAATATACAAACCGTCTGAACCACAAATCTGTTTACATAAAATAATTTGTAGATGCCGTATTTTGTGTATG
Organism: Cheilosia vernalis; assembly: GCA_949126925.1. Lineage (NCBI taxonomy): Eukaryota > Metazoa > Arthropoda > Insecta > Diptera > Syrphidae > Cheilosia > Cheilosia vernalis. The sequence goes on from OX421360.1 coordinate 22,827,302, forward strand.
GCAATAAACAAATGGAATTTGTATATTTTTCTCAAAATGCACAAACCGTCTGATCCACAAATGTTTGTAGAATACAAAAATGACATAAGTGTGCGGATTTGTATAGAATTAGTGTATGCGATAACGAAATGAAATTTATGTATATCTACAAACCGTCTGATAGTACCTTCTGTCATGCAAAAGCTTACCTATCAATTAGCCATTTGGAATCGGCATAAATTTGTAGATCCCTTCCGGCAGTCCCAAAAATGAAATACGAATGTTTGTGAGAAGTGAGGCCTAGTTTCATTACGGACCTGTTGCACCAACTATTTATTTTTTGAATTTTTTATTATCCCGCTCGTATCCCCGGATGTTACGAGAAAAATATTTTTCGGACTATATTAGCTCCAGTGTTAACAGAAGATAAAATATGAAAACTATTGGTTATACTCTATACAGCGACGCTGATGACTCGGTCAAAAAGCTTAGGATACTGCATTTACACCATTACGCACTCGCATTTTTGCACGAGACTGGACAGAGAGATCTGTTTATCCGCAATCGATGCTATTAAAGCCGTAAGAATGAGATCACAAATCAGACGGATAAAGTGTCATGGATGTTCTACCCATAATTATAGATATGTAAAACGGAAATAGACACAGGTTCCGCCCACCAAAATACCTGCGATTGCTTGAAAACATTTCTATTTCTGATTTGAAACACGTGAAATGAGAGTGGTAATTAGTTTCAGTAAATTAAACCAACAATTCATCAATCAGCTACACGAAAAAAATAAATAATTATCCGTTCAGCATTTCCAGAACCCATATTGTTTTATAGGAATGCGGAATTTCTTCGCTATAAAAATATCAACATGCGGTATGCGGAGCTTTCCTATAATTCCTATCACGTAAACAAAATGGTAAACGTGTAAGCTTTTTTTGCGTATTAGGTAATGCTGTCCCTTTCGGTCATACGGCTATTTGGTATTTAGCATCCCTTTAATTTTCCGTGTTAGGAATGTGTCACCGTGTAAATGCCTACCACATTTTTTTTCTAATTTGACATTCTTTTTAATCGAAGAAGGCGCTTCAAGTTTTTAGCAAATGCTGTTATTTCCAAATAAAAATCTTTAGAATGCAGAGCAGTCACAAACATAGTGTTTAGCGAGCCAAAGCTTGTTAAATATCGTTCAAAAATACTGAATGTGTGAAGAATAGCTTACGACTTTTTAGAATTCGGCAGACCACCTCTAAAAAAAAAAAAAAAATTCCCATCAACAAATTTGTCATTCTGACAATAGATTGTACGGTAAATACATTTTTTTTTCTTTTTTCTCCGAGGTAGCAGGTAGGTGGAAATCTTCTGGAAGACACTATGAGAACACTCAGGCGTGCTCATAGTAGTGTGAGATTTTTACTCACTAAAACCACCTCCATAAATTTCTTTTGTGCTGCAACTAAGTTATGACTTATCAAGCAATTTTTTTATCACAAAGTTTTACACGTATGGAAGGCAACATTCCGGCGAGAGTTCCTGCTCGTTCCGCAATTTTAACGCGGTTGAAAATTATCGGGCTAAGTCCGAAGGTTTAGTTCGTTGTAGACGCCGCAATAAATTTGTTTCATCGAGAAATTCACAGACCGAGCTATTAATATGTCCTTATAATCGATTTCTATGCTTTCGAGCGCATATTTTCGTTTCGTCCTTAACGGTGGGAATTCCGAGGTCTCTATGAAGATCTTCATTTCTAATGTACCACGGTGCACTGACGAATGATCTTAACACTTTGTTTTGAAAAGTTTGTAAAAAGTTTAGATTTGTTTCGCTGGTACAGCCCCATAACTGTATACCATATGTCCATACAGGCTTCATCGCTTGCTTATATAATAAAAGCTTGTTCTCGAGGGTAAGCTTGGAATGTTTTGCGAGTAACCAATAAAGTTCTCTATATTTGATTTTAAGTTCTTCGCATTTTTTCTTTACATGCGGTTTCCATTTTAATTTGGTGTCGAGAGTCATTCCGAGATATTTGGCCTCGTTTGCGAACGGAACTTGTACCGTATTTATAAATACAGGCCAGTTATTTGTTCTTTTGTATGTAAAATCCACGTGGACCGATTTCGTTTCGTTAAGAGCGATCCTCCATGATTTTGTCCATTCATAGACCCGGTTAAGCGCGCCTTGTAATACTTTGTTTGTTTCTTTGGACGTTGTACCCACTGCTAGTTTAGCAGTGTCATCGGCAAAAGTAGCTTCGGTAGTACCTTCTATTTGCGGAATATCACGCGTAAATAGCAGGTACAGGAGAGGCCCAAGGACGCTTCCTTGCGGCACACCTGCCCTTATTTATTTAAATTCCGAATATTCGTTTCCGTGTTTGACACGAAAAAGTCTATTCTTTAGATACGATTCTAGAATTTTCCATAACCGTTCGGGGAGAACTTGTCTTAATTTGCACTTGAGGCCTTCATGCCAAACCTTATCAAATGCTTGCGAGACGTCCAAGAATGCGGCAGAGCAAATTTTATTTTCTTCTAGAGCTTTCTCTATTACGTCAGTTATCCGATGCACTTGATCGATTGTCGAATGTTTGCTTCTAAATCCGAACTGGTGGTCGGGTATAAGACGGTTTTTTTCTATAATTGGTTGTAAGCGTCTGAGTAATATCCTCTCAAAAACTGTGGAAATAATTGGAAGAAGCGAGATGGGTCTTTTTTTCATTCGGTGGTTTGCCTGGTTTTAGAACCATTATGACTTCCGCGATTTTCCATTGACTCGGGATGTATTGTAGTCTGATCGCGGCGTTTATAATGTGGAGAAGCTTAGTTAATGCTTTCCGAAGTAGTATTTTTAGGAGTTCACCGGTGATCAGATCTTAACCCGGAGCTTTTTTGGGCTTAAGTTTCTTTATTACTTGTCCGAGCTCGGTTAGTGTAGCGTTTATTACTATATTATTTTCAAATGTTCGTCTGTCTGACGCATAAATATTTCCATCAAGCTTGACCATCGAACGGCTTGAAAGATCCTTCTAGATGAGCGGCGAAAATATCCGCCTTCTCTTTGTCGCTTTTTGCCCAAACATCTTGGGTTATCTTAATAGGTGGCCCTGCGATCTTCGGCCCTTTTGTGACTTTAATAGCCTTCCAAAGCGAGTAATAATTGGACTCTTTTTCAGCTGCTAGGCTTTCGAGGTAATTTCTAGCCTCGTCATTTTTAAAATCTTTAATCGACTTTGTTAGCAAGTTAGTAAGTCGATTTAAGTTCGCTTTATCTTGCGGGGCTCGAGTTTGTTGCCATCTTTTTCGCGCTTTTCGTTTTATTTTGACCATATTAATTATTTCCTGCGGGTATTTGACGCAGTTATAGTTCGATGTTCTCTGCTGGTGAGGAGTATTATTCCATGCAGCTTTTTGTACGACATTAATGAAGCGGTCGACCGCGACTTCTAATTCGTATGGCGTCTTGAGTGATTCACGGTTCACGCAGTTCTGTATTGCTCTGGACCTCTTTTTTGAAGCCTTCCCAGTCTGTTTTGGCGTTTGTTAGCCTTGGCGGTATTTCGTTTTTTATTAATGTCTCAGTCGTTGTTAAAATTACCGGAGAATGATCAGAAGAAAGATCAAAACATTTTTCAACTTTAATACGATTGGCGGGTAGTCCTTTTGTAATAAAGAAATCAATCAAATCAGGTATTTTAAGATTAAGATTAATTAAAAGACTAAAACCAAAAGCAAGTAAAATTTTTTAAAATTTATTTTGTTTTGTTGTTTTTTTTTATATAAGAATAATAATTGTTTTTTGTTTTCTTGTTTTTTTTTACAAAGCGTTATAATTATAATAATTAATAATAATAACTAATTTTTTGTTCTATAAATTTCATTCTTTGGGGAGGGCCAAGAAAATTAACAGCAAATTTGTTTCTTTTTCTATTTAAGAATTAACTATAACGACTCTATAGCATATCGTTTTTACTATTTATGTTTTTTTTTTTTGGTTTTCTCTTCTTCTTTTTTTTTCTTTAAATGTAATAAATTGTATTTAATATTCTAATTTTTTGCAAATGTAGGCACCCTAAATATTAAAGCTTTTCGCAAACACGTTTTCTTCTTTTATTAATCGTTTGTTTCATGAACGTTTATTTCTTTAAGTTTTATTTGTTGTTTTGTTACTGTTGACCCTTATTTTGTGTATATATATATTTGTTCAATTCAATGTTTATCTTCGGTTCTGTTTATTCTTTGCCTTCTGCTACGTTTTATTAGTTGTTTCTTTTAATTTTTTTTTTGTGTTCTAAAACTTAGTCTGCTATAAATTGGTCTTTGTTCATCGAACTATATTTTCTTTTATTATTTCTTTAATTTTAAGTTTAATTTTGTCTTTTCTTGTAGTTGTAGTTGAGTGTTGTGTGAGCCTGTGTGAAATAGTATTAGATTCGTACATGTTTTAGTGGAGCTTTTACCACGTGTACACGTTTTTCTGTCTATTTTGTATGTGGTATGCGGTTTATGGTTTTGCAGATATGAACAACTTCAACTTTTATTATTTAAATACTGTTTTGTCAACTGACTTTAAAGCTATTTCGTTTGGTAATAGATACAGTGTTGTTGTTGTGTAAATGTAATGTTTGTGTGTATGGGGAATTGTTTTCTGTGTTTCAAAATAAACTAATCGAGTACTGATGCAGTTTTCCATTTGTATGACACAACGACTTAAGTACGTAGTACCGTAAAGCTATATTTGGCTTTGGTTTTGAAAAGTATTGGTTCAGTGTTTGTTTTCTCCGGTGAAACCATCCATCCAAAAAAACATTTTCCTTTATTTTTGCTAGAGCATCTTTCGAAGATCAATGAGAATTCGATGAAGGTTTTTTTTTTCAGTTTTAATGTCTTTTAAGAAGTCAGTAAATGTCCAAGGAAACCTAATTGTTGGTTAAAGTTTTTTGTGTTTTTTTTTTTTATAATCTATGGTTAGTTATTTTATTTGATTTTGTATATAAAGTGATAACAAGTTAGTCTCTATAACGATGTAAAAAATTAAATGAGAGAGTATTAAGTTTTTTTTTTTTTATAAACACACATAGAAAATGAGTATAGAAATACACTATAGTATATTGTTTCGGGGGAATTAACGAAATATAACATTTTGTCGGTAAGTAAGAGCTCCGGACATTTGAAATTGTAATCCAATAAAGCTTTCGATTTGACAGTCTTATATTATTTTTATTTTTGTATTATGAATATTATATCCTTTTTTTTTTTGGTTTAGTTTGTGTTCTTACTTGTGGCAAATGCATCTTTATTGGTATTATATAGTTTTCTTGTTAAGATGTTTTTTTTACATTATTTGTGTGACATTTAAATAAAAATGAGATAGGTTATAACTGGCAAATGAAAAACCGCATAAGCTCGACTTATAACACGAGGAGGGATTTTATTCTTTCATATAATGTAAAATTGTATTTAAGTCAACGTCAGCATAAAATGTTCTTAATTTAAATAAAATACATCAGCCAGCGGCTTATAAGAAGCATTTAAATTGAGACTGAAATTGGGGTTGTTTTACTTTTAATTGTACTAACTTTGGCGACCAGTGATCACAGGCCAAAGAAAGAAACGTCTAGTTTTCACTTTTCGCATCGAACTAAAAAGTTTGTTTGGGTTTTGTTAAACTAAAGAGTTGCATTTCATAGTTTTACATTTTTAAATGTTTATTGCTAGTGAAATCGGTTATTCATGTGAAAGTTCCTAATTGATATGGGCTTGAGTCGGACTACTTTCTTATTTTACACACAAGTATGGACCAGCCATAAATCTCGATCTTCCGCCGCCGAGTCTAAATCTTCAGGTGCAGGACTTTTGGAATCGAAGTTGGGAACCTGTGTTCTGTATAGAAGCATGATAGTCGTTGCTCTGTTCTTGTATATAAACAGGCAAAGGGAAATAGTTGAGAGCCACTTTTACTGTCTTAAGCAGAACATATAAAATAAAATACAGTCGAATCCCTCTAAGTCGAAAATCCTTGTAACTCGAACAAATTGTTTTGATTCTTGACCAACTACAATATCCATCCACGTCGAATTTTTCGTCTGAAGAAAACAAAATTAAAAAAACAAAAACACGGAGCTGAAGAAGAGTTTGGCGAAACCATTACTAATCATATGCCAGAAAAGAATGATATTGAGAACGCAATTTAGGTAAATATTGCAAACTGCAATTAAAATGACCGAAGATGTCCCAGAGGAGATTCACTACTGCCTATTTAAAATAGAATCATTTATTAAACGAGTGAACACTGCTACTTCCACATCCCAAACAAAAATAACTAATTTAAAAAATTCGCTTAAAAAAAATAAATCCCTCTAACTCGAATTTTTCCAGAAATCCCTATAACTCGAACTTTTTTTTTAACCCCTAGAAAATTCGACTGTATACATAATTTAATGTCTAGTCCAATCCAAACGTCTAATTCAGAAGCTCTTTCAAGTTAGCTATAGATGTTTGTCAGATGCTCGCAAGAAAAAAACGTAAATTGGAATTTGGGTTTTTTTTTCGGGATAGGTATTGAAAAATATTAGAATACATTTTTTTTGGGAAGACTGTGCAAAGATTCAATTCTGTCTGAGATTTATTTTCCAATCTGTTGTGCCTAGTCAATATAATGGTTTGGAATTTCTACCACTGGGCGAACTCTAGTTAACATAAAAAGTGAACAAAATGCTTTTACGATAAACGTGTAACAACAAAGTAATAGCTGAGTTACATGTTGTTTTGAACATGTTTTTATTTGAAAAATTTAAAGCTTCTGCTCGGTCAAAACACCGCATGTGGATGGAATGTCCTTTTGATCAAACTCAATTTTTAGAATACAACTTAGAATGTGTGCTAACGACCACCCAATAACTCTGGATTTGGTGTACTGAAACTTCTGCTGTTAAGACCAAACGAAAAAAGATTTCTTACTGAATAGTTCTGCATAAGGCGTTTTTCTTTTTTTTAGTTCAGAACTGAGCATTGAACTAAGTTCGAGCATTATGAGCGCGCTCTGAACCGAGGGTGCTCAAAGGGTTCTAAAGTTTTTTGTTTTTCCTGTTTTCTTTTTTCTGTCAAATGTGACTTTTCATGACGTCTAATCAGCTTTTTACCCAGCGTGCTCAATTTATTCTGAGCTCATAGAGCACGCTCTGATCATGGTCTGAACGAAAAAAGAAACATAAACTTTTTGAATAACAGTTCAGGTTCTGCTGAACTAAAAAAGAAAAACCCCTATACCTACTCAACTAGTAAATATTATTTATTTTAATTATAGCCATCACTGGTCATCTTCGAATTCGGGAAAAGTTATGAGAAAAAAAAAAAAAAAAACTAATGAAGAGAATACTTAAATTTCACACTCAGAAAAACATTTCAGTTCTGATTTTCAAATGCCAGCTTATTTAAGCCGATAACCACTGCATCTTTATTTTTGTTTCAATTTTTATTTTATAGCTCTGCTTTACTTCATTTTTTTTTTAATTTTTCCTTCCGTGTTTGTTTTAAGAGTCTCTTTTTAATTGTTTTGTTTAAATTACTACTTATTATAGTCATGTACAATGTACATAGCTAGTGAGTTTATAATTGTTTTCTTTTATTTATTTAAATATGATACTTATATTTAGTTTTTCTTTTTAATAAACAGAGCTATAAAATCGAACAATAATGAATATAATAATAATTAACAGATAAAAAAGCTGGGCTTCTCTATATTTTCTTTTTGTTTATGTTCCTTAAGTGCATAGGTTGAATTTTTTCCATTTTTTTTTACATGTTTTATGTTATAAGTCTTTTTATCCTAAAAAGATGAAAACGTTCAAAATTCATTTAATTCATTTTTATCGCAGTTTCACACTTATAAAAATCGATCTCATTTTTTTTTCTTTTTTTGTATAATACATTATGTTCTAAAGTAAAATTAATTTAATTTCTTTTAAATTGTGGCGATCTGCCTCAGTTGAATTTTTTGTTTCTCCAAAATAGCAACATTCGAGTGGTTTTTTTTTTTTGGTTTGTTACCTTCGTTCAATAATTTTTCTGAAAAATCATAGTACATTCGCGAACTAGGTAGGTTCTACAAGTCTTTCTATTCTTACTTTTTATTTCTTACTAGTGTAATTGTTTTGTTTTGTTTGTTGTTGATGTTTTTTTTTAATGGTATATTATGCAGATCTTAAATGATCAAGTCTAATGGGGACCATCGTTTGCTCCTCGGGTTTTTTTTTTGTTGCTTTTCTTCCTTTGTTCGATTTTTTTTTGTTTTCTTAAAGTTGCCATTAAAAAGAAAAATTAACTAGTAAATAAAAAGTCACGGTATTAGTTAGTTGAACTAGACTAAATATGTTACACTATTCTCTGTTGTTGAAATGAAACTTAGAAACTTATATCGATTTATTTCCTACTTAATAATTAACTATGTATAAGCGTTTATGAACTAAATGCTTTCAGCTTAGAACTTTATTTTGAAAAGGCTTTGCAGTATGCCATTGTTGAAATGAAACTATTAGAATTATTATTGCACACACGTTCTCGTTTTCTAGTGAATTTATTCGCTGCGGATGTGGATGAGTTCGCAGATGACGATGGCTGCAGTTGTTGTTGTTGTTCGGCGTTGTAATCGGATTCGGCATCACATTCTTCTCCAGTCGTTTGTAAAGTTATGGACGTGAACTCGTTTTCTTCTATTCAGCTACCAAATTTATTGGAAGATGTGTAGTGATTAACTGTGGATCCATTCGATGACATATGAGTTTCAGGCACTAAATGTGGAGTTCTACTAGATATAGGTGGTAGTATGGGACTGGTTGGCCAATGGTATGTAGCAGCATTATTAGATGCGGGAACGCTTCTATGCACAAAATAATAGCGGTTAAAGGAAATTTAATACTGAAATTTATTCGTAGAACTAAGATTAGGAGAGTGGAGGTATATAGATAGAATTTGTCAGGTTTTAGATTTTTCGTTCCAAATGGAACATAAAATTCGATTTTGCTTTCGTTGCATTTGTGGTGGTCGGCGTTTCAAAAGTCAGCTGTTTTTAATTGTAATTTGTGTTAAAAAATGTAAATTTGTCTCTAATTTTTAAAGACTTGGCGTTTTTGAAAACGTAAAAGAACACACTTTAAAGTTTGACAAAAGACAAATGTTTTGGTATTAATGTATGTAAGTAGGTGTGAATCTCGCTCAGAAATCGAGATTCGAAAAATTGCTCTTTTTTTGCGGTCAATGGAACTTGAAATCCTTTGAAAGCTTTTTCTGTCCCATTGGAAAACGACATAAGAGTTTTCCATTCACTGTTTAAATTTCATACAAAAACATTTAAAATTTCCGCCCAAATTGATTTAAAATCATTTGCAAATAAATCATTAACAAAAATAGATCCACCCGATGCAATGCGCTTCTTTGCAGTTGAAAAACTTCACGAATTTGTTAATTCCACTAGTTGGCAGCTCAATAAAAAAAATCGCCAAAGTGGTCTGAAATTGGAAACAAGATTGCTTTTTTCGTACCAATCGAACCTCATGTGATGGGGTGTGTTCACATAGGTATACTTAAGCCTAGAATGCTGTTCCTGGAAATCTAAAATTGAGCGCCTCTCCAAAGTTTCTCGCCACCACTTCGCTTAATGTTCGCTTAATTTTGACAGTAAAAAAAACGGTGTTGGCACAGCTGACTTGCTCTGTTTAGTCACATGGTACTTTCTAAAGAAATTTCTAAAATCTAAAAGAAATTAAATTAAAAACAACGAATTTCTTTGTGTTGAACTACCCATTCTTCATAGGTACCTACTGTTAATTTGCTTTCGTTTGAAATTTTGTTGCGAATACCGATATTTTCTCTGATCTATCAAAATTTAGATGTGGGAAAATGTATTTTGCATTAATACGCTTACTTAAATTCTGTAGAGTGTTTTCGTACAGTGGCTAACAAATTCAGATTGAGCTGCGTACTGCTTCGTTTAACTGCTTTGCTTTCTTTTATCTTTGGAGACATTGGGGCTTAATTTAAGCGCGAGCAGCATACTAGACTTTAACAGTTACAAAACCACCGCTTTATTTTTAACAATAAAAGTTTTGTGAGTTTGACTGGATTAATTTTTTCTGATACATAAAATGGCAACCAAAGATTCCACATAATTTAAAATGAAGTGCAGAAACAAGAATGTCGAATAATGCTTACACGCTGCTCGAGCTAAATTTTCGCTCCCATGCAAATATTTCTACAAAATTTAGCTGAGCTAAATTTAAGCGAACCCATTTAGTTAAGCCTAGTATGCTGTTCCAGGAAAGCTAAAATTAAGCGCCTCTCCAATGTTTCTCTCCACCACTTCGCTTAAAGCCTAGTATGCTGTTCCAGGAAAGCTAAAATTAAGCGCCTCTCCAATGTTTCTCTCCACCACTTCGCTTAATGCTCGCTTAATTTTGACAGTGTAAGTTCCGTCAACTTTCTACAGAAATTTCTACTTTTTAAAAGAAATTATATTGATAACAACGAATTTCTTTGTGTTGAACTAACCATTCTCCATTGGTACTGTTTCGTTTGAAAATTTATTGCGAATGCCGATATTTTCTCTGATCTGTCAAAATTTCGCTGTGGAAAAATGTATTTTGCATTAATATGCTTGCTTAAATTCTGTAGAGAGTTTTCGTACAGCGGCTCAGATATTTAGCTTGAACTGCGTACTGCTTGGCTTAACTGCTTTGCTTAATTTTATCTTTGGAGATATTTTTGTATGGGGGCTTAGTTTAAGCGCGAGCAGCATACTAGGCTTAATGCTCGCTTAATTTTGACAGTGTAAGTTCCGTCAACTTTCTACAGAAATTTCTACTTTTTAAAAGAAATTATATTGATAACAACGAATTTCTTTGTGTTGAACTAACCATTCTCCATTGGTACTGTTTCGTTTGAAAATTTATTGCGAATGCCGATATTTTCTCTGATCTGTCAAAATTTCGCTGTGGAAAAATGTATTTTGCATTAATATGCTTGCTTAAATTCTGTAGAGAGTTTTCGTACAGCGGCTCAGATATTTAGCTTGAACTGCGTACTGCTTGGCTTAACTGCTTTGCTTAATTTTATCTTTGGAGATATTTTTGTATGGGGGCTTAATTTAAGCGCGAGCAGCATACTAGGCTTTAAGTGGTACTCTGCTCGAGCTTTTGTTTCAGAATGTACATCGTGCATCTGTCAAAAATTAACGTGTCCATTTAATGGTGCGACACGTTTTCTTAAGCTAAATCTTTTGACAGATCGTTGTGTTCTGCTGTTTTGTTTGCGGTAGAAGTAAGCAAGGATGAGTATTTATTTATTTAATAAATTCCTCGACAAGGAGTACCTAGAATCACTGTTGCCACATTGGTCACATTGTCATTTTTTATTCCATTTGGTAATTTTTTAACGAAATGAAAAAAGACGTTTGACTTTAATTTTTATGCAACCTAAAGCGTATTTCTTTGTTCTGTGCTTAAAAATATTTCCGACTTAAATTACTTTGGTCATTTATAGCTACAGTTGATCATTTTTATTTTCAATTTTGGACGCAAATTTTATTTTCAAGTGGCAACCGTGCCTAGAACGGAAATGGTTAAAATCTTTGAAGTAAGCTATTTTCAAAGAACAGCGCTGTCTTTTGTGACATTTATCCACGCTCTCTCTGTCAAAATTTAGCAAGGACTTTAGCTGGTGTTTGGAGAGAAACGATGGAGACCAGATAAAATTTGGTTTAGCTCGGTCAGCGTACTAAGCTTTATAAACAAAATTGATGGAACTAGCAGCAAGAGGATCGCTACTTTATGGGTTTCACTATAATAATTATAATAATATACATTTTAGCCACTTTTCGTACCATTTTTTTGAATTTTTCAATTATGAATCAGTCATTTATCATAGATATAACAAAAGCGTTAATTAACTTTCTCATGTCTCTCTCTGAGAGAGAAATTATCCACACCACTGCCATTTTGGTTTTGACAGTCTTTTCGGTTCTAACTACAAAAGTAAAGGAACAAACCTTATATAGCACTAAAGTAGGTAAGTAGTCTAGCATAAAGTTCTTGCACTAAGCTTTGCTCACAAAATACCGCTTAAGAATTCATTTGGCTTTCCGACACGTTTTGGGTAGAAATGAATAGAGAATTTAAAAAAGTAACAGGTCATAGCGATAGTAGCTGAACTGCTTGTTTTAACATAACTAAAAAAACTGTTGCAGTTTTTTTTTTAATAAAACGTGTAACCATACCTAGAATGAGGAAATAAAGTTGTCGGTGTATTAAAAGCAGACTGTGTGGCGACTTGCATCGTTGTAGCTGCTGCATCAGGATGTAAAAAGTTACGTCGTTGCTCTATCCGCTCCTGATGTTGAGTTAGGCACCTTGCAATTATATCGGGAAGGCTTTCCATGTGGTCCTTAAAGTAATTGTTTTTAAATTAGTAATAAATAGACACATACAATAAAATTTACTCTCACGTACCTGCAATGTTTGCAATTTATCTTCAAGATTCGTTAATCGCTCTTCAATCGCGTCCTGACGACTGGACATGTCCGATATAATTTCATAAACCGTATTTTGAGTCTATAGTAGTATTCAATTGCATGAAAAGTATTTCAAAAGTCACAAAAAAAAAAAAACAATTGACTAATGCAAAGCAATTACCTTTGCCATATCGGTTATCGTGTTGGCATTATCCATGAGTTTACGTTGATCCATTTTAACTTTGCGCAATCTATATGTAATTTTATTGGAGAAAATGAATCAATCACAATGATTTCAAATGGCGATTAATACACCAATACATAAACACATAAAACAATACAAATTATTAGACTGAATGACATCATTTAACATTTAAAACATTAAACTACTAGTACGCACAGGTCTTGTGAAATTAATACAAAAATACATAAGTTGGCAGCTGCGTTAGAGGCACATTGTTTTTTGCTCAAGGATATACATTTTAAGATTGCTGGATGATAGACATTTATGCAGATTATACAGAAGAGCTAAGAGTAACATTATCTTAGTTTATATCTTTGTTTATATTTAAGGATAATTATTTAGGAACTAAATTATTTATCTATATAAGCAGCATCAAACACACTTGAACTATGAATAAGGACTTTATTTGAATTTAGGTAAAATGCGTGTGAGTTTTCGTGTCTTTTTAAAATTTGTATGTTTTGTTATTGAAAAATTGGCAAAATTATGTTCTTCAAGAAAAATTTTAATTATTGATAAGGTTGTCACACGCAGGTATATTAGTAAGGAAGTTAAATTCTGACCACAAAAAATCTGTGAATTTTTTTTCAACTCATTTTTATAAGGAGATTAGTGGAGGTAATAATATTGATGTGCAAGGTTGCCAAAACAAGTCACACCACCGCAAAAGAATCAGACTGCACAGCGTTTTTTTAAGGTGGCAAAATATAACAGGATCAAATTCCAAGCTAACTTATTTTAATGATTTAGTCGGAGGAAAGTGCAACTGGCGAATGAAACATAAACATCGTGTTCTCGAACTACAGGAAAGAAGACAGCAGTCCTTGTAATATTGCACATAGTACACGGTCCGTCGTACTGTGCAAGCGTGCCCATTTGTCAGTGACATAAAAAGAGCTCCTTCACCAGTTAGATTTTACTCTCGGTAAATCCACAAAAATAAATTTAAAGCTACATATGACAGCATTTATAGAGACGAGCTTTTTACAAATACAGCGGTATGATTGCTTTGGCATACACCTGCAAAAGTGCCAATCTTGTCAGATTGTCCAGAATAACAATGGAGAATCCTTGCTGCTCTACAAAGGCAGGCAACGATTTTGTCTGGAATTTTGAAGGTAAAAATGCACCCATAACAGTTGGTACGAAATTCGCAAGCCAACGAACCCAAAAATAGCACTTGTATAATTAAAAATAATGAAATGAAATAAAATCATCTTAAGAAAAATCACTGCACATATGCAGCCTGACTCTGATTAGTTTTACTGAGCAAACGTCCACTTTACTTTTGCTGAATGAAACATAAGCCACATAGGAAAATTGTTGTTCCTGCACTTAAGGTGAAAACAAAAGCATTACCAACACATAGATAAATGTTCCGTACAAGTTTTGTTAGCAAGCGTGTTTTCTGAAAAGCCGCTTTTAGTTCAGTGTGTTTGAGCATACAAATTAAAGCTGTTTTATTTTTATTTCGGAAATCCTTGGCCATTTAATAAAATAAACCTTACACATGATCTTATGCACTATATTAGTTAAAACTAAGTTTATTGTTAATATTTATATTGATTAATAGTTATGATTTCGTTTTGTTAATTTTGTGGGTCCATTAGTCCATCCGTGAAAAATACTTTGCGATGAGAAATGACAAACATTTCGCCGTTAAGATTGCAGAAAATCGTATCTCGAAATATTTGCCTAAATGAGTTCAGAATAATGAAATCTAAAAAAAAAAAATAACAACCTCTGTTTGTGGCGATAATGGAAAACACAATAACAAACTATAAAATTATGTATGCAAAGTGTACGAATACAGTCGAGAGCGCTAGAAAATTTTTACCCGAAAGACGATTTTATAGCCGAGGTAGTCCTTATGATTTTGACTTGTGACAGATTATATTTCATTTACATACTAAAATTTACTCTTAAGAAGAGCAATTTAAGTCCATGCTGTCCTTGTGAAGCGTTCCATCCTTCAAAGGGGTGGTTCGCTTTTTTTTTATCGATGTTGGGGTCTTTCGCAAGGGAAACAAAGACACGCAACTATACCTGAAGGGGCAATAAAAAGCGGAGCGGGAAAATGGATGCATTTTATATTTTCAAAGGATATTTGGCATCATTTCTGATCAAAATCATAAGTTAATTACCACAATCGCGCTATCTCTCATCGCTTTAGGAGGCAAAACAAATTTCCAACACTGAGGCCAGTATATATTTGAACACGCCGCATCGGATACAAGAAGGCAAATTCTTATTGTCATTGAAACTTGTGTGTGAAATAGGGGAGCTTCTGCAATCTTAACTACAACGAAATATGGAAACTAATATTCAAAGTGAAAATTGGAGTTTACATTCATGGAGTGTAGAACCACCAACAACACTAAATTAAAAGGGACAGGGTTTTTTTTTATTTTTTATTTGTTTTTCTTTTTTTGTTAATGTTAATTCAATCTACCACATTTATACTACTGAGACTGAGACGGTACTATACACATATATTTTGAGATACGAAATTCTGAAAAAACGACGAGCAATTAAGTTGTGTTTGCAAACAGGGCTTTACAACCTATTTACAGGCTAGTAAAACGAGTTTAATCTAAGCTGTAAGTTGCCGATTCAGTGGAATCCTTACATACTCCTGGGACAGAGGGAATGACATTGAAAATAATTTTTTTTTGCTGTTGTTGTTGGGTTGCATTAAATGTGCAATAAACTAAAAAAACGGTGTTAACATTCTTATAACCTTTTTTTTTTTTTTTGTAAACAGGAACAAAACAGATAAAGAGTGCGATTAGTTGTTAAACAACATTCAGTGACTTTGAATGGTCAGAAGTTGGGGAAGGGCAAAATCAGGGTTGTTACATTGCAGTTTGTTTAGTTGTTAAGTTTTTTTTTGTTTAAACACGGATTTCTTTTAATTTTGTATTGATTTGAGATGTTGGTAATACTCACGCGTATATTGCTAGAAGGAACTTTCTTTGGTGGGTTCTTACACGACCGGGATTAACCCGTTTTACTAGTCTTGTATGTTTGTAAATGAGCCAAGTTTCACGAAGAACATTCGCTGCAGCATTTTTCAGCTAATTGAAGATAAACAAATGAAAAAATGGAATAGTCAGTCAGCTTTGGATGTTGCCAGATTTTTTTTTTTTTTTTTTTTTTTTTCTGTTTGTTTGGTAAGTTTGTTTGTTTGTTCAAATGAAATCATAAACTATTAGGAATTAAGTACCCGCTTTGTTAACTGTGTATCCATCATAAAATTGTGCACATGTTTTTCCGCTCGCGTCAGCTCCAGTTTCCTTGAGACTACAGCCACCAGTAAAGCTGTACAACCGGCGCCCTGAAAGATGTATACATTTTTAATGCAATCACTTAATAGATATACGGGTAGAGGGGCTTTCAGGGATCGTTGAAGATGCTAAAAAAAAAATAAAAAAACTTAATAACGAGCAGTTTAATACTTTGAATGCGACTTAACGATTCCTTGAAGTTTGGTAGTTAGATCGACTAAAATATTTAATGATTTCCATCCCTCGACACTGATTTGAAATAGTTAGCTATAGTTTCCGATGTTTTAAAAATGTATTAAGTGTGTCGAAACGTGCGCAATTCAAAATGTTTTCCATTTTTTAAGTATTACCTATTTTTGAGACTTCTCCTTTCTTCTGAGAAGGTTGAAGGATGAAGAAGCAAAAAGAGGAATAAATTGCTTTTATCTGAAAATGTTCGTTTTAGAAGGCAGCTATATTATTTTTAAACAATAACAGCAAGGCAAAAGAAGTCAAAAAGGAATAATATGCCTGAAAAGTGGACAGTGACGAATACTTTCGTGGGAATGTACCACAGCTTATGGCAGTTTTAACAGAACTCTCCTGTCGTTCATTGGAAATATTTTAAATTTGTTTGCTCAACCTTGTCAGTTCAAATATACAGTTTTATAATTTTTATTTTTTTTAAGACAAATTTCTTAATTAAAAAAAAAACACTGCGTCTTAACAAAACAATTGAGAACACACTTATTATCACATTAAGGATAAACAGAACAGAAACCTTCTTCATGTCATGGACAACAGTTTTATTATTAGGCCTGTTTTTTGAGCCTCCAACTCGAAGCTCAGTAAAGTAGGATTCTCAGCACGCAAGTATAACAACTACGCTCTACTCGACACTCCGAAACTCGCAATAGTTGTTGTAACTGCGTGCTGAAAATCCTACTTTCTATACGTACAATTTAATTTAGAAATTTCGTTAGTTTTTCAGATTTTTCGAATATCTGAAGATGTTGGAATAAATTTCTTTTCGTTGAAATGAAACTCCCGAAATATATTTCCACAGTTTTGTTGTTGCATCTCGTCAGAACAAACGATAGACTGGGGTCAATACCCTTGTATGTAATATATTTACTAGAGAATAAAGGACATGCGGTAAGCACATTTACTGAATGGCATACCTAAAAAATCGAGAACAAGAGCATTCATTGTGTAAATATCGATTGAAATATAAGTTTATAACATCAAACATCCTGAGGTCTCAAAGATTAATGAGGTCTCAAAGATGGGTGAAGTCTCAAAGATTTGTGAGGTCTCAAAGATTTGTGAGGTCTATTTAATTTAATACTTTGATCTTAACAATTTACTTGTGTTTTTTTTAGAGGTTTAAGCTGCTACTGGTCGATTTGACAAAACTGCGAAATGGACTCACTACGACATACATTGTCGAGTGCCTTATAAAATCAACATTCTCTATGTCCAGCCAAAAAACCACCTTAGTCACTTAAAATAGCGGTGAAGTTTGCTTAATCCTAACATGTTTGGGGAAAATTAAGATGCTTTTTCAGAAGAACAGTCAGTTATCGTAAGCTCTAATGAGCTGAAGGTTTCTCATACATGAAGGTGATCGTTACGGCATGAGAAACCTGTCTATCAATTGAGTTTCTAGCCGGGCATGTAAACCATTACCTACGGTGTGCTTTAATTGACTGAAAATCGTGGTAATCCCTTGATAAATCAAGAGCGGGGATGTTGTCAAAAATATTAAGGTCAAAAGTAAGGCCTGCTGGAACATTCATAAAATAGATTTACATTATCGGAACCGAGCTCATAAATCCTAAAAAAGGTTTGTAGACATAACCTTTAAACTATTTTCTAGCTCGGTTAATAGGAAATTAGGCGGCAACTTTATTTTCTCTTAAAATGTACTGCTTAATTATTAGTTTTAAGCCCGAAGATCGTACAAGAATACAGGATTTTGTGCGAGTTTTATTGTTGCTTAAAATTAACACCATTCAACTTTAACTGTACAAATAATTCCACATTACTCGTACGTTTATGCAAAAAGACTAGTGCACCTTATCAGCCTTAAATTTACGAAGGCAATTTCAGGTACCTACGCTCTTTACTCAAATTAATCTCTTATACAAGATTACACTTATCGATAAAATTAAGTAAGACTTTTCAGCCAAGAGCGGTTAGGCGCTTTACTATTAATTTTAATACTACTCATCAGGTACTGTACCGATACCGATAAGTCTTCAATATTTTTTGTACCAAATTGTCTGAATATTTTAAACAGTTGATATTGAATTAAGTAGAAATTAGCTCGCTTAATGTGTTCGTGCCCAGTTTATCTTTGAGGGAATTTCGTGTGGCAACTTAACTTAAAACGACTGTCAGTTGTCTTAAGTCGACTAGATGTGCCCTGAACGCTAAAACTAGATTGATCGGTGACGGCACTTAACGTAAAACGACTGTCAGTTGTCTTAAGTCGACTAAATGTACCCTGAACGCTAAAACTAGATTGATCGGTGACGGCACTTTTCTTACTTCAGCCACATATACGAACTGTGAACTTAGCACTCAATCACGAGTTGTAAACTAGGAGACATCAAGTCAATAAGCTGCTGTCAGAACAACTTATTCCAATTCTTGAACGTTCTCATGGCGTAGTAATTGCACAGATTGGACATATTTTCAAGCTACATTTTAGCAGATCTACATTAAAGAAGATATATTTCTGTTGGATCTAAATTTAAAAACAATGACAGTGGTAAAACCAACTTTTAAAATTATTATTTGCATATATGTATACTAATTTTTCTTACGATCAAAACAAAAAGAGACGTCTATGCTAAAAAAGGATGAAAGATTCTGTAAAATTTACCACAAAGTTAAAAGAGGACGAGGGATGTGTATACAGGACTATGTTAGTATAAAAAGTGAATTTTGTTAATAAGACTAGAACCTCATCGTGCACTTGATTAAAATTAGTTTAATTATTTTAGAGCTTAATTTTCGTTTCTTAATCGTATGTCATGCATATCAATGGCTGACGCCGCAGTCCGTGCAGCATTTCTTTGGCTTTAGCGTTATTTTGTTATATTTTTTGATTATTATATTTTTTTTTTGTGTTCTTCAAATCTGATTTTAGTTTGGCGTTTCATCTTTAGCTTGACGCATTACTCATATCGAAATAAACTCACCATAATTCCAGTGCTGACGGCGATACCACGACCGCAATATGTGTTTGGGACAATATCACCAAAACCGACACTTAAAAAAGTGATCGCTATTAGCCACATAGCATTCAAAAGATTTGCATGTTCGTCGTCATGAAACCTGTTCGATAAACACATAGATACATGGTTGGAAAGAAATATTATAATATTTGTTTGACTTAATTGCAATACACGTGTGAAGTAGTAGAAATACCAATATACATGAAAAATCGATTTTTTGTTTCTGATTTCATTGAGCAGAAAATATGGATCGAACTTTTGTCAGATATGCGTACATTTTTCTAAAATGGAAATTCTCCTATGGCAAATTGCAACCAACCCAAGCCGTTGATTTCTTTTTGTTACTTTAGTCGATTTTTGGCAAAAAAAAAACATGATTTGGCGCACTTTATTTTGTGTCTAATTTCTAAGGTAAGCCTGCTTAAGGAAAAAAAAAAATGTTTTCTAACAAACGAAAAAGGTTTTATTTTTGGAATTCATTTGGCTAAATTGTTTTTTTTTTTTTTGTTTTGTTTTTGGTTAAAATACTCACCACCATACCACAGGTTAGAGTTATACCACGTCCGCAATATGTGTTGGGAACTATATCGCCATAACCCACACATAAAAAGGTGATGGCTGTAAGCCACATGGAGTTTAGCAAATTCGCGTGCTCCTCGTCGTGGAACCTTATTCGGGAAGGATAGTGAAAAGTGGAACAAACAAATAAACATATGTGAAATTATGTGAAAAATTTTGTTCTCCAAATACAAAACTGAAAAAATCCTGCATTAGGTAAAATTTCTTTTGTAAAACAAAACAAATGAAAACAATAAGGAAAACAAATTTAACATTTGACTTAGAATGTGTTTAAAAAATAAACAAATCTTTATGTTTATTCGCAAAAATTCCAACGTTTTCTTAATTTAAAGTGTCAACCTTTGATTCAATGGATGAAGTGTTGCGAGGTGTATTTTTCAAGTGAAGTGATTTGCCTTTGAGTTTGATTTTTTTTCTTCTTTTTTTGAGAAACTTTACGTTTCATTATTATTTTCTATGAAACAAGCCTTTGTATTATACAAAAAAGCTAAACTTTAAATATTTTTCTAAATAATTTTATTTTTTAAATTTTTTTTTTATATTGAAGTGTGTTTGATAAAACAAATATAAAAAAAAACTACGTTCACATCTTACATCATTTTTATTGGCTGAACTAAGTAACTAAGCACAAGTTTTGATATATAGAAATATTTATGAATGTAAGTAGAGATTGTTTGGGAAGTTATTATTTTTGGTTTCTTTTTTAATCAAAGTTAAAAAAAAAATATTTTTTTATTCATGAATGTAGGTAGTATTATCTCAACAATGACCATGCTATATAAAATATTTAAGCCCAAATCAAAACTAAAATAAACAAAATATTTCTTTTGAATTACATGTAATACGAGCATATATTTATATATATTCCGCTCATGTTAGGTATTTTTTATGTACACAAACTAATATTAAAATGTAGAAAATAAAACATTTGTTCTTTGTAAATTGATTGATAGCTCTAATTAAGGAAAATTATAGTAAATGCAAGTAACAATAATGGAAATAATTTTAAATATTCAATTAAAAACAAAACATAAATAAAACATGATGTAAAATGAATTCTAAAATAAAGAAAAAAATAACGAAATAAGGAACAAATCGTACACCAATCAATTAAGAGTAATATTGATACACTTATATGGAAACACAATGATAACTGATAAATATTGGAGCACGTGTTTTGGCTAAACTCCATTTTTATTTTAAATATAGATGCTTTGGTTGGTTTTTACGTTGCAGGCGTAGTTCAATCCATATTTTCAAGCTTAATAAATTTGAAATCAGCTAAAAATATTTTTTTTCTCGTTCAATAAGAAGTATAAATATTTTTTTTTTTAAATCGTACAACATTTTAGCAGGCATTTTTGTTTAAGGAAAATAAGATACAACTTGTTGTAGATGAAAATATTATAGAAGAAGAAGAAATTATTGGAAAAAATGTGAAAACATAGAAGAGAAAAGAAAAATAAAAACAAATGGAAACGAGAATCTAGAGGAAAGTATAATATAACAATATCGAGAGGAAGAAGAAAACGGAACTGAAACTCAATAAAAAGAAAGGAAGTCTATACATTATTATTTTAGAATTTCTTTTAAATACATTTTTTTTGTTATTCGTGTAAATACGTAATAGGAATACTAATAAAATTGGGAAATACATTCTTTGTTTCAATTTTACTTAGAAAGGGGTATACAAGATGGAAAAAATATCCAAAGCATATTCGTGTCTAGGATCTACTTTTATACGGCGGTGAATTATTTAAAAATTAATAGAGAAAATAACTTACAAAACATTAACGAAAACAATTAGGTATAATTTGATAATCCAATTCAATTATTGGGAAATGTGTCCTTAAATGTATTTGAATTTATTTACATTTTGTTTTAAGAGCAGAGAAAATAAGAGAGTGTGTTCCATCACTAATGATTTAAGGAGCAGTCATAGGCAACTTTAGAGAGAAGATTAATTTAACCATAGCTATAGTTAACGACTATAGCAAGGGAGATTTTTTTTATCAGTGTCATGCTTAACTAATTTGAGATCTGTTAGTTGCGGTTCTATGTATAAATAGAAAGAGAATCACAGGGGATAATGAAAGCATATTTGTATTTAAGTATCTACATAAACTACAACTTTAATTTTAAAAACTATTAAACTAAAAATAAAAATTACTCTTCTAAGTTCTAACTAAGTTATTTAATTTGTTATATTTTTTGTATTTATTTTATGAAAAGACTACGGAAAGACAACCAAGGGAGCTCTTATTTTCAAGACAGAAACTTTTTTTTTTGGTATCGATATCTGGAATTTGAAGTTTTGTGGATGACTTGGTTCCTTTTAACTTTCGAACCACTTAAGGGAATGCAAAAAGTTATTTTATTAAATAGGTAAATAGCCTATGAATGGTAAGTACATAATATGCGATATTTAAAGAAAAGACATGTATGCTCTTTGGAATAATAACGAAATTGTTTAAGCGACTTCTCTGCCTAAATCTCCCTTTAGATGAAATGCATGCATTGATCACTTGGACACGAGCTCTGCTAATAACAGAGATTTACAGAGAAGGCGAACAAGAATACAAATTCCCAAAACATGCGGACGGATGAGTTTCGGAAAGGAGACCCTTAAGACGCAGTCGTCTCCCCAATCTCGCTAAACCATTCCAAAACCGGATTAAATGTTAAGAAATGGAATGGGATAAGGCCCAACTATAGAAAACTGCAAATGAGGGCGAAACATAGAAATAAAATCGACCGATTTATACTAATTGTCCTTTGCCTAAAAAATGTATACTGCTTAAGGGAACAACTTAAATTTAAACTTGTTCTTAAAATGCTAGACGACTAAAATGTCGAAATTTTATGTAAAAGACTGCGATTGCGCAAACAAAAATTTATCGATAGACCGTTTTTTGTGGGATGTGGAGTGGAATGATAACCGTAGACGGAACGCGGTTTCAAAGAAGGCGCCAAATAAAAGTTATTTTGTCTTTTATTTGTCTTTTATTTGTCTTATTGATCACATAGAACAACTACGCTATAAACCTTTTGGTGTCAGCAACGTTCTATAAAACTACCCGCCAATGCGTTTTGTACAATCTGTGAGATTATTTTTCTCCCAGTAAATTCTTGTTATATTGAAGAAAACATGAAAATTTAAGGAACGAAGGAATGTGCAGAAACAGAACTTAGAGTGTGTCCCTTTTTTACAAAATAAAAGACAGCATCGATCCCTTGTTTAGAATTTAATTTTGATGTAATAAATTTTGTGTTTCATACTCCGATACAAGTGCAGAGGTTAAATGAAAAATTACATTTGCCAATCGGTGTTCTAATCGGGAAATCGGGAATTTAAGTAGCAAAGTCTAACCAAGCATACAGGCCTTGTTCGGTTGGTAACTTTCAATATAAAAATAAAATAAATAGTCCATCTTTTTTGTGTGGGTTTTTTTGTATCACATGGAAGGCACCTTAAATTTTACGCCGAATCTGAGTGGATAAATTGGGAAGTTCTGTCAGGACAGTTAGGCCCATTTTATTCACTGAAAGTTGAACACAACTCGGGTGTTTTCCATATAAAAATCCCCAAGTTGTGTTCAACTTCGAGTGAATAAAATGGGCCTTAGTATACTTGCCAAAAGGGTTGCAATAATTTTACTTGAAGCTAATCTTTGTTATTTAAGTAGGTACCTATAAAACCAAAGGAATAATTTGTTAAAAGAAAACTAAATAAAAGTAACCAAATTGTCTCATCTTGTAAGCTTTCAAAAAAAAAAAAGGATATTTTATCCCTGTGAGATGTGTATTTTGTCAATAGGTGTGCAAAGTAAAACACAGCCGAAGACGGGGCTGCCATTTTCATTTCTTTGAAATACCAACAAGTTTTTCTTACGAGCCCCATACAACCATATTATGTAAACGCTGTTCCAATTTAAAAGATCTTTAGTATTGTCATACGAAATTGATTGGCATGTGATTAATTTTTGTAAAATAATCAAATTTCAGAAACAAAATAAAGCGAAATGAAAAGAGCCAATAACGGGAAACCTGATAGCTTGAAAATGATCAAAATGATTTATGAAAGTTGACTTTATATGAATGAATTGCTTGGTGTATGAGCGTAACCAATTAAGAAAAATTAAAGGCGGACTAGCTTAAAGATGGGACACTAAGGTGTCACCTTCAACTTTAAGGACTTACCATCTTTCTGATGTGAATCTATGTTTTCTTTCGGGGAATATTGGGACTTAGACAGGTAAGCCATTGAAAACAATATTTTTTTGAATTATTTAAAGAAACTCAAAAATAATTGGTTGGTTTTTCAAAAAATTGTTCCTTAAGATTGAAAGGGAGCTGGTTTAGGTAGGTACATATTTTAAAGTTACTTTATTGTGCAACATTTTTTATTGCATCACTATACATCCATATGTTGTATTTATACGTCAGCTAAGTAGGGTTAGGTTATCTTAACTGAGTTGAATTGTGTTTCCTTAAGAATAGGAAAGGTTCTTAAATGTATAAAGGAAAAACAATAGTTAATCACGCCTCATTGCAATCAATAGGGCACGGCTGGCTAAGCTCTACCGAATATGTAAAAATTTAACAGTAAAAACGGCTCTTATTTGAAAAATTGAAATTCGAATATCTTTTTAAATCAGGCTGCATTTTAGGCGCTAGAGTTATACGCCACCAAATCTGAACTAGTCAGAAATTGGCGCACACAGATCAAGGCGTTATTCTCGCAGAACCTAATTAGTTAAGTACCTTCTACATCGAAACTATTAGGATAACGAAAGGACTTCAACTAAGTGCAACAATTGAGGTTATACGAGGGGCGTTCAATGTATTCTCGGTTACAGGGTGATTTGACACTATTGTGGTTAATTAAAATATATCGTTAGCTCACAACATAAAATTTCATGTTAATAACTTCATTAGTTTGTTTGTGACCTCCAGTCAAATGACTGACGCGACAATGCTGAAGAAAATCGAGCATCGTGCGGTGATTAAATTCCTCACTAAACAAGGAAAATCTCACAAAACTATCCAGTTTCCTGGGATTCTAAAGAAAAACTATTGATCGAATTAACAAAAAAAGGTGAAACTATAAACGCAGAAAAATACTCAACCTCTTTACGAAGTTTGAGAGAAGAAAGTGCTGCTTCTTCACGACAACACACCGGTTCGCACTGCGCGGCTCTCCAACACTGCTGTACGTGAGTGCGTGTTCGAGGAAATTAATCACAAACCCTACAGCCCAGACCTGGGCCCCCAGAGACTACTTTTTATTCCGAAATTTAAAAAAATAATAAAATAATAATAAAAATGCGATTTGCGGACGTTAATACCTCAAATCCGCTGTAAATTAGCATTTTTCGGGCCAAGAAGATAATTATTTTTTTTAAAGGAATAGAAAAACTTATTTTATTAACAAATGTATTGATATAATGGGATACTACATTGAAAAACAATTTTTTTTCAAGGTTTTATCTTTTTTCTAACATACCCATACCGAGAATACAGTGAACGCCCCGAGCCCGAAAGGCCGAACCTAACAAGACTTTCAAAAATGGGCACACCAACAAGGACAAAGGAACTGTGATCCGTTGTAGATCAGAAAAGATCTAAACACAGCAGAACAAAATTAAGATTAGTGATAAAGGATAAGGAATAAGAAATTTCGTTTTCCACGAAATCACCACGGAAACGACTGCCAATCGGTGGGTTGTTGAAACAAACACACCTTTTGCAATATTCAGCAAATTCAGCAAAATGGCTGACCCAACTAATGTCAAAACTCACAACTTAAAATCATTTTCCACAATTAATTAATGGGCTAACATTATTTTGAAATGCTCTAAATTCATTTTGTTTGTTAATTAAAGTGATCGAAATTTGTAACCAAAAGATTTTGCGCCGAAGTTTAACGACTAGTGTCTCACGGCTGATTGAAACGTCAAACGAAAACTAGTTGGTGGTCGGTGTGAATGCATTGACGAGTTTTCGGCTCGGTGTGAAAAGCCTATTAGAAACGCGATAACTTCCACATAAACGCAGGGTTGACCACGAATAAAACAGGTGGATATTTAATAAATCCATGTAGTTTTTAAACCAATCATAAAAGTGAGTATGGTGCTGTTTTTAAAAGAACAATTGTTGGAAATTTCTTAAATAAATGAATTCCTTCACTTTTAAGCGCTGATGGACAACTGGGCGGTTTTGACTCCCTTTCTAATTTCGCATAAGAAGTGCGGTCACCCAACCAAAGAAAAATTCGACTTTTCGGTTGATACAATTTTTTACTATTCTTACAAAATTTATTTCACGCTTTGGACATTTTTGATCTTTTTTGATCTTTTTTTCAGAAGACTAAGGCTCGGTAAAATATTCAAGTTTTCATACTAGATATACTAGGGACATAAGTTAAGGGTTTTCCATGCATTATTTAGTACTGGTTTGACTTAAATTCTAAGACAAAATAATTATTTAGTTAGTTTGAAAAACAAAACAAAAATTGATATGATAGAAAAAGTATGTTGTGAAAAGAAAAGAAAAAGATAAATACATGAAATTAATAAAGGAGAAGGAAAGAAAGCAAGAAACAAGGTGCAGGCAAGCCTATACTCTAGTATTTAGATTTAATAATAATATTTACATGTAGGTATATAAGGACGTTTTGAAGCAAAACGTGCGTACATACAAGAAATCAAAAACTGGCTATATATTAGCGTTACCAAGACAAGAACATTCCAAATGCACATTCTATTTTGACAAAAGTTTGCATGCGATTTGTGTTTAGGTGCTATTTTTGCATTAGATTATTTTTTGTATATTTTGTTTCTTTTTTTTGTATTTTCTTTTGTTGTATTTTTTTTTATTTATTTACGAAAGATTGGGAGAAAACAGAAAACATATGTAAATCAAAAATAATAATGCTGTATTTTTTGTTGCGTACTTTTTTTTGGATTTCTTACCTTTCACATTGGCGCAGTGTCCATGAGGCTATTATCCATAAGGATACCATAAACACTAGTAATACCGTGCCTGGGCATATTGTCATGAGTGTTTTTAACACGAATCTGTAAATTGGGAAGCGTGCTTTAGTTATGTTATAAATATTCAAGTGACTTTAAAATTAAAGGAGCGACGTCTAAGACCGAATTTATACATTTAAAAAAAGTGATAAGGAGAAGAGGGGACAATCGAGAAAAATTACGAAAAATGGAAATTTATTCCGATAAAAGGATTAAGTGTGTTACCAACTCTTCCACAGCTAACTTAGCAATGGTCATTTCATAAGCAAAACCATATCTTCAACGCACTTGTGAAACAACTGACTGAACTTACTGCAGTAAAACTCGTCCATGAACACTTCACGACCATATACCGTAGAGTTGACTAACTTTGACCAGGGGGGTAAATTTGAAATTCTACAATTCAAATTCTACAATTTCAATTTCAATTTATTATTATTATTAAATAATATAGGTACAATAAGACTTGGTCTTTTATAGTACAAAGAGGGTTTAAGTAAGTTAACAATGTTCTTAGAATATTTCTGGCAACTCTTTTGGTTACTTACAATCTTATCAGTCAATCATTTTTCTTGTCAAGTTGACATAACTAAAACAGTTTTCCTTTTCAACTTTGTAAGCCGTGTTTATTATTGTTGTGCTACGAAAACTTTGCTATTTTTAAAAAAAGGTAGTTACGTATAATTTACAGAAATTTTACAGCTATTTCAAAATCAAAATCGGTCAATGTGTGCCAAGTTTATGGCACTTCTCATTATTGTACATCGAATACGACGAACCTAACATAATCGAATGATTCAAGCTAAAAAATCAAAACCCATCAGTGGAGTTCGACACATGCAAATCCCAGCTTTAATTGTCATTTCGCTTATGATGTCACCTTTTTTCTTTTCGATTTTCGTAGAATGACGAAGCGAAATTTTTTTGGGAAACAGTATTTTCCTATCTGCTCTTCAACATATATGTTCCCGAGAAATGCAGACATACCTACAACTAAGTGGAAAACCCGCATAAACATATTTGTCGCTCCTGGATAGGTGCAGTCATAAAGATAGACGTACCCAAAGGTCAACACTGTAGAAACAACAGCACCATCTACAGGATTTAATTCAAACCATTCTCAAAATACTATCGGTCAAGTCGTTTTTGAGTCTTTTTGTAACACATACACATACAAACCCTGGCCTTCTGTTTACATATAAGATTGAAGAAAGGTTTAAGATGACGGAGACTCCGCAGAGTAGGTTTCTGGTAGCATAGACTCCTTATATTATGGCAGTCTTTTACTTCCAAGCTTGTTCATACATACATGGAAACATGTGACATTGGTGTCATGAAACAATTCGATCAGTCGTTACTTTTGCGATGGCGGAGATGTCAGCTGGATCATGCAAAGTGAGGCTTATAGAACAGACAAAGTGCATTATCAATCATCTGCGAAATATTTTTTTTATATTAAAAGTAATATTAAAAGTCAATATGTTAGAACAGAGATCTTGCAATCTTGGGTTGGTAATAGTAGAAAAAGTGTAGGCAGACTTTGGCTAAGGTTGCGCCCACAATTAGAAAATAACCTCATTATATCTAGTGTCCGTGGCTGGAGACTGAAGCTATAATCCACTTAAGAAGAAGAAACTTATGGCACCCTGACAAGAATTTTCAT
This sequence comes from Cheilosia vernalis, assembly GCA_949126925.1. NCBI lineage: Eukaryota > Metazoa > Arthropoda > Insecta > Diptera > Syrphidae > Cheilosia > Cheilosia vernalis. The sequence continues at coordinate 22,855,822 of OX421360.1, forward strand.
CTCAAATATTAAAGTAATACAAATACAAATATAAATGCCACTCACCTCGTGTTAAAGTTTATTCTATTTAACGCCCCTATACTTCGCGATGATGCGTCCGTAAACAATTTCGAATGTAATAACATAACTCGACATATTAAATACAATCGAAGGAACATAGGTAATGATAAAGCTACGTCATACGACACCGTTTCCACGCCAATCGCCTTATTCTTATTCGCCAATTTAGTTGTCCACACGAAATAATATTCACCAGGAATCGGATGTATAGCGCATATAAAAAGTTCTAAGCCTATTTGACTAATTCGTTGCCATGTCATTGCGATCCTCCAATCATCCGCACAATTATCAATCATAAACAACTGCAAAAATACAAATACAAAAAAATTCATGTGTTAGTATACAGGAAGATTGAGCGGTACAGAAACACACAACAACGGTTCTACAAAAGGCAATAACGAATTGTGGGAATAGAATCAAATTATTCGCACTTAGCAACTCACAAAATTTTGTTGTCAATACTCACAATTATTAGTAAAGAATTCTTAAACATTGTTTTCTTTTTTTTATTATTATTATTAATTTCAAACTCAAAACTTACAAAAACTTAAAAACTCTGAGATAGTTAAATTTATTTCTAATCAACAAATACTTGAGATGTCAGCTTTCCATGTATGAGAGAATTTTCTTTTAAATCGATGGATATGTTTTAGGTACGAAAAATAAAAAAATAAAAATAGATTTGTTCCAAAATCGAAAAGTCCTGTAATAAATATAACTTCAAATTTTATTAATAAAAAAAGTATTTTTGTAAAGTGCAATTAGTATTTATATAATTTATGGTTACAAACTCTCCTAAATTGTTAACGGTTGGTTTAATTGTGCGACTAGTTTCTTTTATTTTTTTTTTTTTAACACAAAGCGAAACAATAAATTTATTCAATCTAATTGGTAATACAACAGTAAACAAATTCGCGTACTAAATATTTATAAGCTTGACATTTATTCGAATAGCAGAATACCTACACCGATATGATATTGTTAAATTTTGTACAACATAAATAATACTGAATGATTTGGAGGTTGGTTTTGTTATTATGACTATGAAATATGAATACACAGAATAGGCACCAATAACAATTTATATTTTAATGTTCACATTTAATTTACTAATGTTGCTAAAAATATATTTAAGTTTAAAGTGAAGATTAAAATAAATTGCTGTTAGTACCGCGCTTTATAAGAATAAATAACCAAACAGAAGAAGACAACTCTAACGGATCTAATTTTTGTCTTGTGGAATATGTGTTGAGTTTTACTAAGCTTTTTTGGTAGTGACATCATTATACTTTTATACATAAACCTCTGCACTAACAACTAATTTTTACACTTCAACTTGATTTCAGTGACAGGCCATGTCCATCAGTGATGATTGTGTTTGGTATCACATACTAATAAAAAAATTTTTCGGAACAGTTAGGTTATGACGTGTTTTCCGTTGCATTGGTCAAAGGCGTGCGCACAGTAATATGTTTTTTCTCACCACTGAAAACATGTGTGACGGAAATCGCATGTGCCTCACATCGAAAGCGAAAAGCGGAAAGTTAGATAGAGAGCCAGTATTTGCGTACTCTCTGGTTATACTTTGCACTTACATGAGTGAATTAATTCAATTTGTATCGGAGCATTACCCCAATCATTTTTATTGGAGCATCAGACGAATTTTTTCTCGGTTTTATATACATAAAGTGTGTGTGAGTTCCTTTTAGACTGACAGTGTTTTTAAACAGTGCAGTGCATTCATTTTTGACAATTTTAATAAAACAGGCGAACGATCAGTGCCATAGAAACCTTTTTTTGAAAATCGGTCCCTATTTTTATCGAAAAATCGTAATTAGCAACGAATTTCACTTTCGCTAAATTGTTGAAAAGTTTTATCCGAAAGATATGATGGACCAGGAGGATCACGCTAATTGCCTTACCGCCCATGAAAACATTGACATACAAAAAACTGTATGCACCGAAATGGACAGTTAGTTGGAGAATTTGACGATAGTCGACTACTCCTTATGGGCTGCATAAGTCTGGGGTGTATTATGTTTTCATTTGGTTCACAACGCTTGGTAGAAGAGTGATAAACAGCATGATCCAAAATAAAGCGACCGACCACTGGAAAAATATTGACAAATTCAAAGACATAGATAAGGCATGATGGCGGCGAATAGTTCTAGTGCCTATGTGCTTCTCTAAGTGAGAATTTCAAAGTAACTACAAAACGAGATTGTTGCGATACTCATAGGTAGCACCCAACAAAAGCTGGGACTTATAGAAAACAACGCCTAAGGCCTGTATCGTTAAGACGAAAATACGGTGATACACACAATGGGCCTTACCAATAAACAATTTTAGTTCCACCTTTAAAGCTAAGTTGTTCATAGTGACTATATTTTCTATACAAATTTTGCAATTGTGAGCTCCCGTAAATTTAAAGTAGAAACAAAAATTTGTTGTAAGTACGGCTGAACATATTCAGCCCTTGCCAGCGGAAGATTAAGGTTTTTATATAAAACAGACGCTGCAACTAAGCTCTTAACAAATTTAGAGCACATCTGTAATTTAGAGCTGCGCTAAGTGAGCGGAAATTTATACTCTGACCGCGGTACTAATAATCATTTTTAGTGTCCAGGCTAAATTTTTCGAACTCACAATGGCGAAATTTTCCATACAAAATTGCATATTGTGACCTAGGAAATATTTAGTGCGAAGGTTAAAAATGATTATTAGTAAGGCCCTGATTCAATAAATGAAGAGCAGTGCACACGGGGTGATAAAATTATGCAGACAATTTATGTAGACAAGAACCTACGAGAGAAATTACAAAAAGATTTTTGTTTAAAGTCAATATGATGATGTTATGAACAAATTTTGTAATCAATAGATACCAATAACAATAATAGCAATTATGAAAACAAGAAATAATTACATTCCAGCAAAGTAACAATAAAACTTTTATAGTTATGATTTTTTTTTTTGTGTAAGCAATTTAAAATTAGTGAATAGATATAATAATTTTGTTTTAATTTTACTTTACGTTAGAATTGGATGGATTTTAGAAGATTGGTATTTAGTGCAGATATTTATTTAATTTTTTTTGTTCAGTATTCAGTATTTTCCTTTTTTGTTTACAAGGTGCAGATCAACCCGAGACGTCGGGGCACACTCCCTAGTCCCTACCGCTTTTTTTTTTTGTGAACTATACATACACGAAATCCTATATTTTTTAAAATAATATTATCCTAGCTAAGGGAGATGAAATCTCATACAAATAATTTGCCTTGAAATATCCAGTTTCTTTTGAAATAAGAATTTCCCTTCTTCTATTGAATGAAAAACTTGTTCATTACATCAACACATTGAGTTTAAAGAAAACTAACCAAGATTTTCGTGCGCACTGACATCCATACATTTTCTAAGCGTTTTTATTACATGATAATAGTTTGTTTGGATTACCCATGTAACTTTTAAATTATATTTTTATTACCCCAGGGTTAGCATAAGGTTCAGGATTGTATCTGTAATTTAGGGTAGATATCAAAAACCATCGGCAAGTGTATATACATGGATGGGGTGGGTGGGTAAGGAGTCGTATTTAATATCCAGATGATTTCTCTTCCGCCTCTGAATAAGGATACCTCTTAATTCTTGATCAGTTATTGATTTTTATTTTTCTCCTATTTGTACTGTGCTGTCGCCTGAACCCGCCCTTACCCCGAAATGCCTCATCAGCAAGATTTGCGACCACTATACCCTCCACAGTCACAGTTCCAATCTTGAAGAATGTTTAAAACTAAATATCTTCATCATAAACGATTTGATTCGCTATCTAAATATTTGGACCTATATTTTGAAAAATTATTATTTTGAAATATATGTATAAATAACCCACCGTAGTTCATTATCGACTTTTGCCTTGTGGACTTAAGACCCAGCGCCGCATTTATCTATGTTGCTGATGTTGCTCCGGGATATGTGTTGTATTATTTGCAGGACAATTAAAATATTTTGATTATTTCAAAGCTTCGAAATACACATATCACTGTCATTTTTTCAGCTTGCTCCTTCTCTTTTACTGAACTTACTACTCATACGAAATACTTTAGAAATAAACTGTTGTAAAAACAAGTTTAAATGGGCATCACCCACCCAGTTTTTAAAGTAAAGCCAATTTGTCCCCTATAATTTGGGGACGACCATATTATTATCATGGCTCAAAACGCACCATTGGTGGTTTGAAATACTTTTCCAAAATACAATACAAAAAAACAACTGGCCTTTTCGCCCAAAACAGACAACTGCCTAACTAGTTTATACAAAAGTTGTTCTACAAAACCAGACAGGATACATGCCAAATTGAGACTAATAGTCCCCGTTTTTTAAAATACCTTGAATGATCTCGCCGATAACTACGCCACTGTCTCAAATCATACCTAACATATTGAAGATTACTTTTTTTATGCAGACCTATTTTTCGCTAAAAACAGAATTACAAACTATTGCTTTCGCACATAAAATGAACAAATAAATAAATTTAATCGAAAAAATTAATAAACAATTTAAAACATAAATAATAACTCGAAGCAGCTGGGAGCAGTTAGTCATTTGTTGTCAGCTCCGACTATTTGTATCCTACCACCCAAACTATTTCACAAGCCACACAAGCCTGACAATCTAAGCCTCTCAAAAACAAAAACAAAATTTAAATAAAAATGCTTTTATAAGTAACTAAAAACAAAACATCGAATTACATATACGTTATATCCACATAATGCGTTGTCACAACAAACGTCATTAATGCACAAAGCGGATAAACTAAAATTTAGCAAAACTAATTTTCTAGTTTTCTTAAATATTCCGATAAATAACATCTGATAATTATTTTAAATCACTCACTCTCACCTGCACTTCCAAAGCATGATAAGCTATAATAAGTCCTAAAAGAATCACAGTCGAAACAGATATTAATGTTTTTAACGCCGTCGAATAAAACGAAGCCTGCAATTAATTGATACGTGTACATTAAAGACCAGAGTTTATCAATGTTATCAATGTAAAGTGTTTATCAATTGGAATATTGCATTACCTTATTATAGACTCCGGCACTACTTAATTCATTCTCAATTACCATAACAACAATGCCGAACATTCCCATGACTAGTGCGTAGTCACTAATGCGTTTTCGTTTTTCGAATAAAGCTTTTCTCCTGCCTAGTCTGTAGCCCACATTGGGTTTGTGCTTCGCTGAGTTTGTTGAGGGTTTTCGGGAAGTATTACCGCCAGTCAATGCCCGCTCCTCCATGTACCTAGAAAGTGATAAAATATGTTATTTCGAGATCGTATTTGTGTTTGTGTATGGATAGAAAAGGAATCAATTGAAATGAATCGAGTTGTAGGCAGGCAAGTGCGATTTAATGCCTTATAAGCAAAATCGGTTAATCGATATCACGTCACTATAAATTTTAAGGACTCAACGGATTTGGGTGAACAGACATGTTTGCCAACAAAATCGACGTCTATAGTCCCTGTGGGCCAACATGACATCAGAGATGTGGTATTGATGTACTCAGATCCGACTCATAATCATTTTGGGTTGAAGGGACTACTCTTCGCTATGCACCATCAGGAGTTCCCAAAAGGGGAGGACAGCAGCCATTTGAATGTGTACCTATATACGGCTCTCAACCAAAGTGCGATCAATCCGTTGGCACGTATAGCTTATAAAGAAAAGTAGCTTGTGATTATTTTATCCATTCTCATATCAACTTGTCTATTAAGCTATACATCTTCTTAGAGGACATTAGATTTGGACATTTGATACACGCGTAGGGCTACATTCGGAGAACCTGTCAAGTGGGGTCCGGGGCGTCTCAATTGGTGGACTGAAAAGCTGTCTTAGTAGATGGTAAATTGTGGATTGCATAATTTATTCGGCATTTATCACTATTCTTCTCACTTCACTTTTTCCCACTTTTATTCGCATCAAGAAATATGAATAGTACGGTTGTCACGAATTCTGGGTACATGCAATTTCAGCATATAGTGTGAACATTTGATATAAATAATTGAGTGGACCAGCAAGCCGGAACAACAAAGGCCACGTTATCCGTATACGTCAACATGAATAGTGTAAGTCAAAAGAGGTGCAGTAAACTTGTGTTACGAAACCATAACGTGTGTTGTCCTCATACCGTATTGCTTACAATAAACTTAACAAATCCCCTTATACCGTTAATACAACGAGAGTACACTAAAAACAAAAGTGTAAAATATGAAAGGTGTGTGCTGTTTGCAGCATATTTCAACGTCTTGGGGCATACCCAAACCCACCTATAGTCCGTTGCTATAGTGAGGGTATTCTGAAATGTTTTTGACATTTAAACTATTCGCTGTTATTATTCAGAAGCGGCACTATGATTAAAAATCTAAAACTCTATGGACCAAGAAAATATGATATCCTTAGAAAATTTTTTTACCGTTTTCTTAAATTTATTATGCTAGCTTTAAAAGCTTCTAATCTAAAAATGTCCAATTTAGTTTTTTTTTTGGGTCTTAAAATATTTATTTATCAGTTCTTTCTGGAAAAAGAGCGGTGAGCCAAAATACAAGTTTTGTGTAAACGAAAAATAACAGAAAGGACCGTAACAGTGGCTTACTATTCTGACGGGCTACACATACTTTTTTGTCGTAGCAATTATGGAGTTATTTTAAAGAAGACTTATGAAAGATCGACCAAATGAGTGGTGCATTTTCGTGGGGGAGCACCGACATGTATTGCTTTGTCACTTGTGAAACAAAGTAGCAAATCACCGAGTTGTTTTACCTATCTACACAAAAGTATGAAAAAAAAAAAAGAAATCCATTGTATTAAGAGGCTTATATAGGCTTTTCACACCAAGACCAGAACCGGGTTTTCGCCAAAACACACGCAAAGTTCATCGAAAACATATATATTTCAGTTTTCAAAACGAGTCGTTTGCACTCGACTTCCAATTCCAATCGTAGGGTTGTTGGAATAAACACATCTTTTGCAATGTTCAGCAAAATTGCTGAACGAACAAATGTCAAAACTCACATCTTAAAATCCTTTTCCACAATTAATTGATGGGCTAATATTATTTTGAAATGCACTAAATTCATTTTGTTTGTTAATTAATGCGACCGAAATTTGTAACCACAAAAGTTTGCAGCTGATTGAAACGTCAAACGAAAACTAGTTGGTGGTCGGTGTGAACACCGGCTTTGGGCTTAGTGTGAAAAGCATATTAACCTTAAGTGGAAAAGAAAGAATGCGGCTATAATTGAAAATAATGTTCATTTGGCATCGACGGAAAAAGGGTTGTAAAAAGCGAACAAAATATTTATTGAAAATTAAAATTCAGTAATTTTTTTGAGAATGCCTAGACGCGCAAATATTGGCCGACGAACAGGGCAAGCAAGTCAGCAAGAAATATATCAACGAAGCCAGACTCAAGAAGAATGTAAAGAAGTCGACAGAATGAGAATGGGACATCGCATAAAAACAGATCAGTGATGCCAAGCCGAATAAAAGTTTTAAAAGAATTATAACTTTTTCAGAAACATTATGCGTTTTTTTTGCAAAAGACAAAAATTACATATTTTACTATGGTGGAAAAACGAACCTGTCGTACTTGATGATTAAAATTTGTTAACGAATTTTTTATATATCGTTTTCAATTATAATTTTGACCAAAATGTATACTTGGAGTAAAATTTATGTTTCCAAAATTATTGAATAAATCGGTTTTTTAATTATTTCTCAAAAATGGTTACCCAAATCCCGATATTTGTGTAAAACCACCGTACAGCCAATAAAAATGCAATTACAAGTTCTTTTTGGAAAATATTTCCCACTTCATGAAATGTTTAACCATATTTCATAATGCACTTCTGTTTTCGATGAAGTTTTCGTGTGTTTTGGCGAAACCCCGTTTTTGGGCTCGGTGTGTGAATAATGCGCCATCGTGTATTCATCACAAATAATGATTTTGCATTCTCGCATCAATTTCGCTGTCGCCGAATTATTGGTTATTGTGCACGTTGGCTTGTCAACCGTGAGAAGATTCATCGGCAGCTTCAAAACGGAATGTGCAGTTTGATCGACTTCCAACAATGTGGCAGCAATGCCAGAATTGTTCCCAAAATCAACAATTATCGGCGTTCAACAGCGGCATTATTTATCTCTACACCCAAAAAATGCACCCAAAAAAATTCACCCAAAACGTCCTTTACCACAATGAATTTCGAAATTATCCGAAATTTTCTAAGCTTCACAACGAATTTTCCACCTTTACATCGTCCAAAATCATCAAATCACGTAAAAATTTCGTGAAAAAAATAATTAATTTTCCAAAATCATCAAATCACGTAAAAATTTCGTGAAAAAAATAATTAATTTTTCGCGTTTTTCCGGAACTTTCCGAGTTTTCCACTAGATAAGCCATTCCCGAACAATTGCTCACAAAATTCTATAAAAAAAATTATATTTTTGATTTTTCCAATTTCCCGAATTTTTGGGAGGGTTTTTCAAAAATAAATCTTTCGTAAGAACCTTCTCCTGGCTCGTCCTCGTACTCAAAAATCGTGTAAAGTGTAAGAGCATATAAAAAAGTACAGTAGGCGTGGTTGCAACTCTTTACACAGAACTTGCGACAATTGCCTGTTACTAAGAGCTTCAACTTATAAAAACTCACATTGTTATTGGATATATTTTTTATTGAATAAATTTTATTGGTTTGGTTTGGTTAAGCACCTTTATATGATTTTTCTCTCATTTGTTTACCGCTATGGTTACTCTCTCATTTGCCCAAAATTAAGTAATGTGGGCAACCTTTGAAGTTTGAAGTGCGAGATTTTAAACCGTCCCATTGGATATGTATTGCCGCATCAGATGAATTGAATAACCCAAAAGTGGATTTTATTTCACATGGTAGGTATTCGTATATTTCATGAACCGTTTCTTTTATCCAGCATCGGTTCTCAGATTTTAACCCACTTGCGTAATAAAATTAACCACTTTTGCTGAACGAAAAGTTGAAGAAGTCGTGCAGTTTATTTCATTCACACCCTTTTCCTCCAAAATTTTTTACGTAGAACTAAATGATTGGAGACGCATTCTTGATGGGTGTATCTGTATACGCTACGAAGTGCAAAATTTGCTTCTACACTTCCCCATAAGCTTGATGAGTTTTTGGCCTGTGTTATATATGCCGCTTTAGGTTTGGTAATTGGAAAAATTAAAAATTTCGTCTTTCGGCTTTTAATTCCGTCTGGACAACATTTGTTTATCACTTATCAGTAAGTTGTTTTTTTTGGAGATTTTAAAAAAATTCTATGCTCAACATATTAGATCTGTCAATTTCGGTAACACGTGTGTTGTTATTTTACAAGGAGTTTGCTTTTCACTATTTTTGCTAATTTCAAAACATTCCAGAAACGCTTTGGGGGCTTAAGGGCTATTTATTCCTTTGCTGGCTCTAAAATGATGTGGTAAAGCAATCTTAGCATGATTTTTTTTCTCATTCACAACAGAGACTACAAGAAGTTTTAGTGCTCACTCTATTTATTACCAAACACGGACAGCTCAAAACTAGATTCGTCACTCATAATCATAATTACTTTTTCCCAAGCCTAACGCTGGAAAATAACAAAAAAAAAAAAAAAAATCACCAAGGTCTATGCGATATGTCAGATGAGTCAGTGAATTTCGGCACTTTGTGTTTTATTGATTTTTACTGTCAAAAAAAAATAACTTTCCTAATAATCAAAGTTTCGAACTATAACAAAGTTTTGATTTCGCGTCTGAATATGAAGCACCCATTAGTCAATACAGCTGAATGAAATACAAAATCACGCTGGGTGCAGTGCGCAATATAAATCACAATCACAAATAAATTGACACTTTTGCGCGATTTGAAAACAATGCTTTTGTTCGGCAGACAGTTTGGAAGCCAACACTTTTGAAACCATTGCATAGTGTATTCTGCTCTGAATAGTATTTACACGCCATTAGTTGCGGTATATGTACGTTTTTTATTTCACTTCTATAAATAATTTTTATCGCCTAGCTGCAAGCTGCTATGGCGCAGACTTCGAAGGGAACGAGCGGAGTGCACTCTACTGAGTGCGAGTGGTGCAAAATAAAATATATCACTGTATTGTGTGGCTTTTAAAGATGCACACTCAATATAAATTATCCACGGTTCACCGATGTAATTTGATTCCATTATTCAACAATGCACACATGAACTTTTATAGACAGATTCACTATTTATTAGTGATTCACAATAATAATTCCATTAACATTTTCACGTAAAAAGTAGAAGAATACACACTCGCGCTTATCCCTCACTAACCTATATCCGTTTAAGCCATGTCGCTTGTACATTTGCAATTATTAAATGGACGTATATCTACAAAAAAAAAAAAAAAAAACACAAGTTCGAGTGCAATCTTTTTAAAGCTAACAGCACTGAGTTGAGTTGACTTTGACGAAAAACTAAAGAGCCCACCTTGCAGTGACAGCAATAGAAGTTCGTCTGGTCAAACATACAAATAGAACAAATGAACACCGCCTTAAATTTTGTGTTTGTTTAATGAAATGTTAAATACGACAGACACTTTATCCACCCCCTACTGACACGCACTGTGGTAGTTAGTTGTACTTGTTCCCCCACACTCTGCTGGAAGTTCCTTAAGGCAGTACCTACTCGTTATATTTATGGATTTCTTTATATAATATTTTTGTTTTAATTGTATCTACACCTTTAAGACATCAACTTGACTTGTATAAGAGCAAATGTGCTGATGAAAGCGGGACATGTAGGACTTTTAAAGCTTTCTTATTTTTGAGAAAATACAAAAAAAAAAAATCTTTTTAATTCGTCCTCAATGTGACGTTTTATTTGCTGTTGTTGAAAGCAGGAGCTATGTGTCACCATCAGTTTCTTATATATTTTGTATTCATTCCGATTGTAGACATTTCAGTTGGTTACAACGGTTTTCATTATCTGCCTTCTTTTGTCTTCACTTAATTAAACAAAAGAAAGTATAACACCAGAATCCAGAATGGCAGAATCGGGTTAATCATTGTGTTGAAAAAAAGAAAAAGAAAAAGAAAAGGTCAAGTGCACTGGTCAAATCATAATAATTAATTGCTTGGCCGTATGTGGGTGTTTTTTGCATTGATTGAACACTTTGGAGCGGTGCCAGAGATCAAGGGACCATAGGTCAAATGCAGATGTGTCAAATGCGATTATGGGAAGAACTAATTTTGTCACATGGTCTTGCAAAATAATTAATCATGTGGTGTCTTCTTTTGCCTATACTGTCGGGTGGCCGTAGCCAAAGATTTCGTCTTGATAATTGAGTCATATTGTAAAAAAAATAAAATGGTAATGGATTTAAGGTTATATTTTACAATAGGTGGTAGGTGGTACGAGTTTCCACTGGGGAAGCACACAATGTAGCAAGCTCTTTCCCATAGAAAAGTACATATATGTCCGTATATATGTTTTTTGACTGAATAGTTGTGGGACAGAAGTTATAGCTCTAAAGGGTGTTTTTTTTTTTAGAGGTATAGAACTTTATAGTGCGATTTAACGCCGGACTATTTTCTGTGGGGATATGTGAAGTCTACGCCGATAAGCCCGAAACGGTTGACCACTTGAAAGACAACATTCGCCGCGTTATTGCCGATATACGGCCACAAATGTTTTAAAAAGTAATCGAAAATTGGACCTCCAGATTAGACTCCTCCCGAGCCAGCCGTGGCGGTCATATGTCAGAAATTATATTTAAATTATAATGCCAGAAGATTATCTTTCGAAAAAAGTAAATTTCATGTCAGTTTAAAAAAAAAATCATCTTTGTTTTATTCCATTTCAAAAAATACACACTTTGAAGGCAGTAGGTCACCTGTTCATCTGATTTATAGCATACCTATCTGAGGGGCTGTATTTTAACAATTTTAACCTTTAATGAGGGAAAATTTAGCTATTATTATGAAAAGCCCGCTGCTGGCGCTATATTCGATATTTATGTGTCTGATATTATTTCTGATCAAATGTTAACCCGTTGTAACTAGAATTTCAGGAAATAAGTTGTATAGACATTTTCTGGTGATAGTTGTCGGAGAACGTTTGATATGAGACATTCTTGGACATAATACATATGCGTTATGTGGGACGAAGGGCTTAAGAGATTAACCTCCACTGATCTCTTCGAAATTTCCGTGCAGAAAGTTATGAATATAAAACCTGCGACAAATATTTATAAAAAGGGCTAGAACCGAAAGAAAGTTATAAGTTACAACACCAGTGGTATTTCCAAGAATAATTAGGGTGGAAAGTTTTTTTTTCAAAATATATGAAGACTTAAAGATATATTGGAGTTTAAAATTCTGAACCAAAAGCTGCAAAAGGCGAACAAGGGAGCATTGTAGTCGAGTAGCAGTGGGAACTGAAGGAGAAGACCATAGTAAATGACTAGGTACCAATATCAGCTAGTGAGGTGGCAAAAGTCATTCAATATTTTATTTTTATTTTAATTATTTATTTATATTCACTAGTTGCAGATATAAACAATTGAGAGTTGGTATACTAGTTAATGGCACAATAAATATATTCAACTAGCGAAAATGGATTGACATTTATATTTCTTTAACAGAAATACATACCTAGTATTAAATGCCATTTACATTTTCTTAATAACAATATAAAAATAAATGGGTGGGGTGTCTATTAATAGTTAAAGCTAAGTATCCTGCTCGCGCTAAATTTTAGCGTCCCTAGTCTCCACTCCGTTTCTCCACAGCAAAGATAAATGGTAGCTAAATTTATAAATATGATATAGATGGGACAAAAGCCATAAGTTCATGACAGAATGTCGGTAAACGCGATTCAAATTATACACGTTATTTTAAATTCAAACATCAAAAGTATCGCAATATTTAAAACAATGCATACAACAAAAATTTAAGAAGATGTTATCATTGCTGCATCAGCTGAAACAATTTCTATAGTAGCAAGTAGAAGACAAAACTTTCCAAAATCTCTTTACCGTCGCGAAACAATTATTATTACCCGAAAAACATTCGAGGCCAAATGATTCTCTATTCTGATATAAAAAAATATCTCGATATCTCGCAAAACAATATCTTTGCTTTGGATTTGCGTTTCCTTTTGTTTCTCAATCAAATATTCTTTGCGTTTTCAAATAAAAAAATAGCAACACACACAGCAAACTTTTTATTCCGTTTCTTCTGTCAACATTTATCTTCGATTTAATGTGCCGGACATTTATTTCGCGAGCTAAATGAGTGGAGACTTTTCATCGGCCCATCTACATGAAGTTAAGAATTTAGCGCGCGAACAGGATACTGCTTTGCTAAACTGTCTCGCTAAATTTTATCTTTGTAGACATTTTTGTATGGGAGATAAAATTTAGCGCGAGCAGGATACTTAGCTTAAGCCTGAACTAGATCGAAACAAAATTGGGAAAATTACACAAAAAAGTGGAAAAAATCGGATGTACTGCTTTATCCCATAGTACACTGTGTATACTTTTTCTCAATTGAAAATTTTCACTTTGTGGAAAGCTCGTGCATGTTCCAGCTTTCACTTTTCTAAAAGTTCTAGAAACAAATACACTCAAGGAATTCATTATAGCGATTTGCCGGTACATCAAGTTCCCATCATATAATTCCTTTTCCGTTTCAAATGGAAAAGCTCTTTTTTCACTTCACTCGGTTTAATTTGTTTCTGGAAATTTGAAATGTAAACACAAAAAGTTCTGAGCTTCCCTAGTTCAGATTTTGTTCATAGATGGCATATAAATATGTGTGTGCTTTCAATGAATTTCGAGCTTTGCACTTTTTTGTACTTTGGCCCACTTTTGTTTCGATGTAGTTCAGGCTTTAGTATTTTACAAACTAATGGGAATTAAAGGTAAAAATCTCATTAACAACCAAAAAAAAACCGGCCAAGTGCGAGTGTCACTCGCGCACCGAAGGTTCCGTATTTGGCTAAAGTCCAACGCATCAGATATTATTTGAAGTCTATAATATCATTCAATCTTTCCCCTCTTCATGAATTCATCACAATTTAGTTTAATTTAATTAATTAATATTTTTACACTCAAAAATTACTCGCACATGAATCTCATTTTCTAATTATTACCTAGTACCCAACCCACGCCAATTTTCCATTCTGTATGCGACCTGTCCCAATTAAAAACTATTGACTAAAAATATATTATTTTTATTTTGTTCTGTACTCCCCAAAAAAATGTATTATACTCCCCAACGAAATTAGCAAGCGGGAACCCTGGTGGTATACCACCAGTGACTCTCTTCTGTCTTTGATGGGGTCAATTGTGCACAACTGCGTAGTATAGAGATTAAAACTTATGAGAGCAACGTATTTTACATGGTAAAATTATCTTTTTTGAAAATATCTTGTAAACTATTAACTTTTCGGCAAAACAGTATTCAGCACATATATAGATAAGAACATGATCTACAAAAAAGGAATTTATGTATTTTTTTGTGAATCAAGAAATAAACCGTTTTTTGGGCGAATGAAAATATTTTTTTCACCAGATTACTAATTAATCCAAAACCAATCGATGTATTCCTTCCATTGGTATTTGTCGTTTAACTAGAGGTTATACCGGATGTTGTGTGTAAATTTTAGCCTCCTATGTCAATCGGTTCTTGAGATAGACCTGGTAACAAAATTGGCTTAGTGGGTTCGGACAGACAGACAGACGGAGAGACATCCGAGCGAAACTAATAAGGTTACGTTTTTTCCCTTTGGGTACGGAACCTTAAAAACAATAGGTACAAAATGTTTTTGAAAAAAATTTAACGTTATACAAAATTTTAATTTAAATAACCAAATTTAGTATATAGAATAAAGTTTAATAAAAAACGGAAGAACGAAACACCGAAACGTCAAGATACGACCAAAAACCAAAAAGAAGTTCCAAACTTTTAATATAGGTACCTAAAGGACTAAAAGTCAACTCGTGATTTGAGAATCTGTTTATTGAACAGAGTTTCCTAATCGAAGAGGGAAGCTTATTAAAGAGACAATAACCATGATAAATAGGAATTTCGTTATCCTGTCCAAGTTGAAGCAAGGATAGCCACATATAAAAACTCGGCAAAGTTTCCAGAAATGAGGGACCGGTGAATTCAAATTCCTAAGACGGACAACATCTTTTTTGCTGCATGAATGTATTTACGTTGAACGTTGTTTTGTTTGCCAAAAAAAACTGTGCCCGTACTTTTTCTAAATAAGGAATAAATCTCCTCAATACCGCATACAAGATTCCCTCTGGAAAAATCCGTAAATGCATAGGACCGCAATAAAACATGGCATTGCAGTTTTAGCCTAGTAAAGTCCGCAAGGTTTTCTCACTACAAAAGACCAAAAAAATTAAATTATAGCCCACTTACTTGATCTTGTGATGGTCATCCACCGTCGAATATTTCGATGTCAGAAAAATATTTAAGGACATTGAAAGCAGTGACGTGGTTTCATAATTTTTTTAACATTCTCATCATTCTTGGCAAGAATACATAAGAAGTATAATTTGTAAAATTCTGTTCAGTTATTAGCATGTGTCGATGACATTGACATGATTTTATACAATCGGCTAGCTGTCAGTAGTACATTTATGGCATAGAGACAGAATCGGTTAATATAAAAGCTAAATTTATTTCAGAGCGTATGGATGACCAATGTTCCGACCCGGAGAGTTTTCGACTCATAGCATGCGGAACTGAAGGCAGCTTGCCATTAATTATTATATTACTAATCAAGCGTCATCAAAAGTTGGAAAATTAAGCCCGGCAGCCATTGATAGAATTGCATAAAATTACTTTAACAAAAGAGAAGATGATTGATGACACTAGGGCGACTTCTTTTTTGTTTTGTTAAAATATTTTCGGGTAAAAAAAGTTGAATTAAGTATATGCAAATAACACAGCCTTTTTTTTGCATTAACTCCCTCAACTCAGAATCCTCGTAGTTCCTCTTCACGTTTCCTTGTAGTAAAATAAATTATTACTGCTTGGGCCATCATTATGTGTGACATCGTCAAGTTTCCAAATAAATGCGTTATAAGAACTTTCCGGGAATAATAGAAATTACACCAGGAAAAATATCCCCTTTATGTCACCAAATAATTACGTCACCAAGTTGCGCCATCAAATATTAATTCACCGCCGACCTGAGAGAGAGATTCCTTACGACGTGTTCCTCTTCAATGTTGCCCATCAGGCGTTATGTAATTTCGTGGTCCATAATTTGCTCTACCGTAACCGTATTCTGACTGACTGGCTCTTGCAATAATCCAATATACCACAAAGGACGGAATTTCTTCCGAGTCCTACCGTACACAAACTATATCTCTCATGCTCAGAACTTAGAAAGCAAAGACCCAACTTCTACACAACACACAAGGATGTCGATGAAAAAAAAAAAAAAAAAAACTTTTGACTTCACATGTGACAGAGTGACCCCGATTTAGAACATCATAACGAAGCAAAAGTTTGCAAACCACCATCCTTTTCGGATGCACTCGTGTGCAGCACTAATTATGTAGAAAATGAACTGCACAATACCAGCACCACAGCACAAAATTTTATCAACAACATCAATTTAATCAACTCAATCCAAGCTTAGATATGACTATACCTACTGCAAATTCAAATAAAGCACACAACACATATATGTACAGTACATACATATGTCTGCTCCTGTTTCATATAATATTACGTAAAAGTTTGTCATACTCTTAGTGAACAGTGGCAATTATGCTTTTTTGTAGAAAATCATATTATGGTGAGACCAATTTATTTGAGGGAATATGTTTCTTCACATAGGTGAAACATTTTTCCATTTTAGTAAAATTTCCCTATTTTTTAAAAAGGCAACTACCATAATTAAATCTTAGCTTAGCTGATAACTATTTAGATTCTGGAATGCGTCTTGAACTGATTCGTTGAGTTTAAGTGGTTTGGGAGGCTATTTACTAAAAAAAGTTTTGTTATTATTTTAAGATTTGAAATATATTTTTAAACTCTGGGTAATATTTTCTGTAAAATTTATTATTAGTCAAACTAAAACATGAACAGAACAACGACGATTTTCGTACATTTTACAATTCGTATCCTTACTAAACAGTAAAACTAACTTTTTCCCCGACTCAAAGGTTTTGATTTTAATAGATTTTAAATCGACTGCACGCAATTGAGTCCGTTTTTCGAAGCAGAATTCCAAATGCAACCGAAAAAGTTGAAAGAGTGTGAACATGTTTTTTTTTACGTTTAGGCGGTCATAGCGAAAATTTTGTAAAAAAAATTGTTCCCCTACGAAAACATTTACTACAACAAATCAACCACCCCTGATTGGATTCCATCAGAAATAAAACTCCTAATAGATGGAACAGTAAAGAAATTAAATATTTCAGTGGAAAAGTTTTTCCTACGGAAAAATTAATAAATTATTTTTCTGGAAAATTTAAGGACTATGTATTTGTTTATTATTTTTTTTTGATAAACCACCTTTCTAATTCATAAGCAACATTTCAAGACCAAGATTGAGTTCAACCATTAGGATGAAGTGGTCTTAAAAAGCAAAAGAAGTTTGTTACGATTTCGTTTTACGTATGGCTAAAACTAGGGCCTAAGGATTATGTTTTATCATTATCTACTTTCCAGAAGCGGAGATCGATAATCGTTTACGCGATAAAAGTCAACGATTTTGTCATTAATTTGCTTCAGGTAACTCTACCTACTACCTACTATCGTGTCGTCCATCGTTTATTTTACACAAAGTTTAAGAGCTTTCGGTATCTCCCAGAAGCTCTCAAACTGTAGTAGGAATCTGATTGGAATTATCACTAGACGTCATCGTAATTGTCATAAGTGACTAATGGGTCGGATGCGTCTCTTAATTATTGTCTCCGTCTTCGTATAATTTGCAATTTTTTATGGTTTTCATTTTCATTTTGAAGCAATATAAAATTGGAAAGTCGAAACATTTTGTAATTTTTTACTTTTCAAAGTGACACAAAGCATTTAATCAAATTGCACTCGCCTACAAAGTGCTCGCAGAATATGTAAATTACAGTCACACACAAAATTTGCTCATTTATAAGAAACAAAATTTATGATTTTAAATGTGGATTGTCACATAATATAATATGAATTTGGAATCCTTTAAAAAAAACTCCATTTTTTCACAATAATAAAGATTCCAATTGTCTGAAAAATACACAAATAAATGCAGGACGATACCTCTTTAGCTATCGCCCAAACGCTATCGCCCAGACGATAGGTAGTGAATTTGAATGTTACGTGATGCAAAGCTATCGTCGAAACGATATCATCAGGCGATTATTGAGTTACGGAATGAGTGCCCCTGGCTTTGAAATAACTTGGCCACAAAAATTTCATTTTATAAATTGTCTTCGTATGTAAACCTTATGTAGAACAAAAAACATTTTATTTGAAAAAAAAAATAATACGTGTTCTTGCGGAATAGGCGGGCACGGAAGACGGAATGAACCCGACAAAAATCGAATGTGGCCGCTGCGGAATTTGAAAATTTTGCGTAAGAGGCTGAATATTTTTATTACGGTTCATTACGGTTCCATATACGGGTAGTGTCAGAACGTGTTGCATAACGGCAAGTAAAAGTGAACATACACACATGATTTTGACCATAGAAATGGTTTAAACTAAAGCAAGTAGGTATGATCACGTTTTACATATACAAATGCAGTTTTTTTCATTCATATTTCTTTCAATTTAGAAAAGGAGATAGGATTGGGTAATGGGTAATGTCAGCTGTATTGCTTGCGCACTCTTTCGACGAAATTTTCCATAAACGTTTGCATGCACCACATAAATAGTCATAGAATTTCGTTGATGCTGTAATATGCTCCTGCAATGCACGGGTGGATGTGGCTTTGTATACATAGACCTTTGAGTTGAATTAATTCCATAGAAAGAAATCCAATGGTGTTAAATAGCATCGGCGCAGGGACATAAGTTCATAATTGACTTTTTTTCCCACTTCGGTGGGTCATAAGTTGTAAATCTGATTATGGAATTGTGCCCCTCAAAAGTGGGCTATAAGTCCATAATTTATTTTTCATAGAAGGGACATAATTCACAACATTTTAGAAGAATATGCTATCATAAAAAAGTCCAAACAAAGTAACTATATAAAGCTAACACCCACATTAAGCAATACCACATTATTGTCATTAACAATTTAAGTTTTAACGAAATTGAACAAAAAAATTCTTCTTAGCTTAGGAAATTTCAGAAAATAAAAGATCGCCCAAAATAATATTTTGCTTTTCATTTTAAACAATTTGGCGATTACTCATTATGAAAACAAGCCCAAATTAAAAATGCTGTAAATAGTCCAAGCTTTAAATGAACCATATCGACCAAACTACAATTGGCGCCACTGGATGCTTAAGAATCTGGCATATGGCAGCTTAACTTAAGCAGCGGGTACCTACATTATTTCTTTAAAATTATAACATGTTAGAAGGGACGTAATTCCATAAATGTTTTTAATAGACTTGTGTTGAGATATACATAAGTCCGTAATGGATTTATTTCTCATGGAATTATGTCCCTGCGCCGATAATCGATTCTACCAAATTTAAATTTACAGATGTACTAAGCAAATTTTCAGTTCAGATTTCAGAGAAACGTCGTTCTGCATAATTGATTCAAATTGCTTAAAAATAAGCTGAAGTCAAGGGTAGGTTTGACATTGTTCGGTAGTAGAAGCTGATAAACATTTTAATGTCCAATTATTTTAAGTAAATCGTTTAAGTTGTCTTGTACCAAATTTTGTTGTTTGCTTTTTCATCAAAATTTACTCCAATTTGACTATTGGTGCCACCTTGGGATGAACAAGACTTCATTTATTTCTTCCTTAACGTATTTCACCTTTAAGCATCTCCGCAAATCCAATGGTAACGAACTGGGTTGGCAAAACTACATGATTTTTAGTCGGCCGATGTAATCTACATAAACCATTCTACATAAACCATTCTACATGTAGAAAACCATAATAGTGAATTTTTGTAAATGCTCCCACGTTTGCTTGTAGGAGACTTACCTACATTATCACTGCGCTTGTAAAAACTTTTCCCGCAGTTTCTTAGTGCATTTTATTTTTGTTTCTATGTCAACAAATCCCTTGCATTGCGTCACCTAGGATTAATATACCTACTGTTTTTACTTTACTAATAGGAACGAACGAAAGAATATTCATTTTCATTTGTGTTATAGTTACAAGCACGCGATCGCATTTATCCTTTTTTGTCTTTGTTAAAAAAATATATTTAATGTCGGGCTGGGATATTTTGACAACGACATCATAATCGGGTGGACGACCAATGCAAACAAATTGGCAAGGTTTTACAAAAGTTTATATAATTTAAAGGTTCTACAAACCACTGTGCTGATAGTGATCAATATATCAGCTGTACCTACGTATTTGTATTTCTTATGCTTCACAACATTAATTTTGCTAGTCAACTTCAGCATTATTCCAAGCCTCTGTAAATGTTACAAGCTCTCCACTGTCGGACCGCCCGAATTAGACCCACCTGCATTCTTGCCGAATTTGGTTACGGCTGCAATGTACCATTTGTTGCATGTGATTCCGATTAGGTACTTCAAGAAATTCGTCAAAGCATTACGTCCAGCATATTCACCATCGAATCGCAAAAAAAAAATAATGCCTACGAAGCTGTTTGACAAAGTTCACCACAAAATTGACCAGCGAAACGCGGGATCTATTGCGAAAATTAACCGTTAGACAACATTGCTGATCGATTTATGGACCAATTCGCACTCAAATCGACACAACGTGGTCACTACGCTGGCGACATCGGAAGACCAAACATTTTTTCTAGAATCTTACGATTCTAAAATGCATCAAAATTTGGATCCAATCGGCAAACTCATCAATTTGTGTCAATAAAGTGAACCTTCAGCTGCAGAAGCTATCAAAGAATGGCTTGATCTACTCGACAAAGCGACTAGAGAGCTTCGAAAATTCGCCCAAACTCGCTGCATGAAAAGTAACGTCTTCAACAACGTTACAACGGCAGTGTAATTTTTGCATCCAGTTTATCACGGCCAAAAATTGATAGATCTGCACAAAGGCGAAGTACACGAATATCTTTTTCAGTTACTTAACTCGGATGGCTTGGAGTCTTTCCGTTTGTTTACTTCAGGCGAAAAAATGTTCTCTTCATTGGAACTTGTAGGGCTCGCGACAAAACTGCTGTTGATACCGGCATACTGCGCAGTTGGAGCGTTTATTTTCCCACTGGTCGTTTGTTCATAGTGAGGCGCGAAATAGGTTGTCCGTTGAAACATCTAAAAAATCGGACGATAATAACGATGAACGTGAAGAAATATAATTTCATTCTTATTTTTCTAAACATTTTCATGGAAAAAAAAATTTTAAAAACGTGTATATGTATTCTACATTATGTATTAGACATGGCGAATCAGACCGAGTAATCTACCTCATGTAATCTACGTAGAAAACTCACGTATATTACATTCGAGTAATCTACATGCCAACCCAGGAACGAAATATGGGGATACAGCTTGGTTTGGCTCTAAAGTAACAATATCGGGAATGAAAATTTATCACACATTTCATATCGCTCGAAGACATTTCCAAGTGAAAATGTTCTTTCTAAAACAAAGCCTTTAATGGAGAAGCATCACCTCGTTCACCTCCGTTGTATTAAGAATAATGTTCAATCACTTATCACATACTTTATATATACTAACCTTGGATAGTCGGAGTGGATGCCCACTAGCGCTTCGGCAGCCTCTTCGTTGCATCCAGATGAGATCTGTTCCCGATTCGCAATGGAAGGTGTTTTCATCGAGCCAGGAATTGATAGTGTAGATGCTGGCTTGCGGAGCTGCATATAATAAAAAATAAAATAAAAAAAGAACCACACAAACAATTAGAAAATGTGAACTATTACATTGAGTGGTGAGGAAAAAAAAATTCAACAGTGCTCATTCACTAAACTTGGTGCAATGCACGAACGGGCAATATGAGGACATAATTTGTTTTATGTGCAGGTGGATATCTAAGCATTTGGAGATAAGGGAAACCTTTAATTTAAATACAAACGCAAATGGGAAGGGACCTGCAGCCTGCACCTGAAAATCAAAAAAAAAAAAAGAAGAGTCCTCTCATCCATTTGGGAACGGGTACGAGATGCGCATTGCAGGTTTTATTGACAACATCAAAATCATAACATATCGTATATCACAAAACAAACAATGCAAACAGTCAGCATTCCTATTATAGTGCAGGGTTTCGGGGTAAGGTAATTAAGGGAGCTATGGTTCTAACATGGCGTCAGTAAAAGTATTTATTTTTGTATTGTTTTAAATTCGGTACATTTTTAAGACAGTGATTGATATCAGTTGATAAGCATGTAAATTGCGCATGTACAGTAAAAGGCATGTTGGCAGACGTTCCCTTTTTGTGTTGAGTTACAAATACCCACAGTAACTCTCCGATTTTGCAAAACTTACCAAAGACTTTATTAGTGAACAAACGTGTTTCTTTAGAGATCTTTAACAGAGATTCACGGGCCAATAATATGGTTCTAGAAAGGAACCAGACGTATGAGCCCATTTTCATAAACCGAACCTTTGTGTCATGAACGATACAATAATAATTGATGTTTTTTCACTAAAGTTTATTTTCGAGTATAATGGGGCCAACTTAACGCACCAATAATTTAGTTTTCCCGCAAAAACAAAATTAAACTGAACTTATTATAGACAAAACATCGAAAGTTCACAATCCTTAAATTCTTTTATTTAATATTGGAGTTAACTCAAATCAGTTTTCAATCATACGAAGTTTTGCAAATACATCGATTAACATTTTTTTTTGTAAGTAGCTTATTAAAAAAATAACGTGCTGTGTCAGCACAGAACTGATAATTTTATTTTATAATTTAAAAAATACAGTTCAAATTTTCCCTGACCACTTTTAAAATTCCCGGAATTTCCCTGACATTTCCTGACACCGCGTCTACACGAGCAATTTTTCTTAGCTTGATATTTGTCACATTTGATAGAACGGTAGTATTCAATCAAATGTACGGTGGTCATTTCATAGCTTACTATTTCATTCGTTCAAATGTCGCTGAGCAGAACACATCTTTGCGTTCTCTCAATAAAGGCCATGAAATCCTTTCTCTATTCCCATTTACCATATCCTTGTCATAACTATATTTGTCTCGTTTTTATTCAAATATTTTTTTTCAGCGAAATTTTTCAAGAAATTTTTAATATCATACTATTTGTGGTCTCCACGGGCAATTTCCGTAGTATGATATACTACAAGATATGAAAAATGAGAAAGCGAAATAACACCGAATTTAAATGTTCGGCCTTATTTCACTTTGCATTTATAAATACATTCTTAAATTAATATTAATTTTTGAGATAATGGTAATTTGCGCAAATTATGAAATGTGGGTTTACTGTTGGATTACGGGGTGGGTGCGAGGTTTTTTACTTATATTTTTTGTTGAAATTTCAAATTGTTGGGTGGGACATAAGACCAAAAATCTCGAATTAACTTTTTATTTTCGAGATTTTTTCGAGATAAAGTCTTTTGAGATTTTCGTACATTCGAGATTTTTGCATTCGAGTTTAAAAAAAAAATTCGAGATTTTTAGCCTTCGAGATTTTTGTCATTCGAGATTACGTCATGATCCCCATTTGCTTCGGCTTTATTTCGCAAACAATGTTCGGCTTTTTTTCACTTTGTTAATGTGAAATAATGCCGAATTCTGAAATTCGGCATTATTTCACTTTGTGAAAGCGCAATAACGCCGAGTTTTCCAATTCGGCGTTATTTCTCTCGGCGTTATTTCACGGCACCGATCGTAAACGCCTTAGAAAGATAAAATTCGGTCTGTCAAAGGCATAATTGGCGATAACTTGTCCTCAATAAACCAACTAACCTACCGAAAAGTCTGTGCGTGTCAGTTGGAATGAAACAACCTTAACAATTATTTCGTCTGCTTTAAAACTGTGTCCGAGCTCTTAAAAATACTGAAGGGATGCCGCAAAATTGATTGGCAGTTTAAGGGCCAAGCTCAATCATCTTTGCCTATCTAATAATGTGACGGATATCCCAAATAGCGTTTCCCATTTACATTTTCCAATTTCGCCGGATGTCAAATTTCTAAAATAAAAATATTTCGTTGTTCTGGGAATGGTGCAACGGGTGCCTGATATTCAGAAACAACTTCATGTTGCGATTTTTAGCAGTTTGAGTTGTTATATATATGTAATTTTATAAAGGTATTTTTTATACAAGGAGCTGTCCACCTATTTTTAAATTTTGATGTGCAGGGGTGCAAAGTCCGATTGTGTAGTCCCGCAAAACAATGTTATCGTAATGTAGGGTGTCCATATACCTCAAACGAAAAAAGAGGACATATATTACAGTCAACAACTACCCCCCCCCCCCACTTACGACACAGGTGCTTTCGGTAATAATCTGTTTATGTTATGATTTATAAAATAAATGTATAAAATGTAATTACCTACATATTTTGAGAATCAATGAAAACATTTATTTTTGTTCGAGAACTGCAAATTACTAGTGAAAGAAACAAAACAAAAGCCAGTAAGGCTTCGCACACGGATACATTTCTCTTTCACACTTCATTTGAAGTCAGTGCATCTGCCTCCTCTGCATAACTTACGTATCTGCTAACCATCTCTTTTAATCATTCATCTCTGCCACAGCCCACAGGTGAGGGTGACAGCTGACAGCTGTAGGTGTGAGTGTGGTTGACAAAACAGATATGAAAATAAAATAGGTACATCGAAAAAGTGCTACCACTGCTAGTTTTTATGGACGTACTTAAAAGTTTTAAAATAAATGAATTGTTTTTATATTGAAATTGAAGGTATTAAAAAAGAGAACGAAAAGAGGACAGAACAAATAAAGAGGACAAAAAAAGAGCTAAGCGGAAAAAGAAAGTGTAAAATAGATCGCTGACAAAAAAGAGAACATGTTCTCTTTAAAAGAGATGTTCTGGAGACCCTATCGTAATGTAAGAGAGATGTCACTCCCGTTCACCTAATACCGCTGACTTTTCCCAAAGTGCAAGGTGTGTTGATCTTATTCCGCAGTCAATGTCCCTGATGGTTTCTATAAAAACAAGTATGCAATGCTTACACTCTTTCGACGCTTTAAATAAGTGGCCTTATTGTTTTTCCGAATTTAAATGCTTTTGTAAGGAAATGGTATTTAGTTGTTTTTTTATTTCTTGTCAAAAATAGTACCTATACCACCTCTTCCGAACTAACTTAATAAAGGAGTACAATCTCGACTGAAAGGATAACTTTGATTTTTCTTTTACGATGACAAGACGAATATTTATTTTGTGTACTGGGCGTTCCTCCATTTAAGTTATAGGAGTTCAATAACTAAACAACCTTAGAGCGGTCAATTCCCTCTCTGGTCCCTAGCCTGATCGTATACAACCAACATCCATTGTCAACTTGAAAGCGTAATCAAATCGGAGTTCATGGAAACCGAATTCCCTTACTATTACTTATTTATTTATTATCCGTTTTGTCGCCCGTGACATCTGTTTGACAGTGTATTGTGCACTTCCTCCTTCCTTTTTCACGACTGCAATCACAAGGAAGTCACCGAGAGTTGGTATACGCTTTCTGTTTCCCATAAACTTTTCTTGTGTATTTTCCTTATTGTTGTGCAGCTATTTTTCCTTTGCCATGGCAATTCTGTGCAAACGATGGCATCCGGCCACGGTGCTGTGGTCGCAAAACTTTTCGACAATGATTACGAATTTAAGGAAAAATAAAATAAAATCAGGTCACCATCCCAGAGTCAAATGCTTTTATCGCCATACTTGTGAATTAAAAACAGCACTATGGGTGGGACATCTTCCGTCACTGAGGTTCAACCGAAGAATTCTCTGGCTTAATTTCAAGCAATATACGCAAGGAGAAATAAATTCCCATGAAAACATTGCAAAGCTATAAAAGTCAACTTAATCGTAGACATGGCGCAGACTGGTGGAGAATCTGCCAATGATTAGATTTTGACATTTTCCACTTTATGGCATGGCAGTTGGATGGGGGAAAATAATATCAGAACTTCGCATCCTGCATTGAATGGATGTTTTGATGATATTGTACTCTCTGACATTTAGTCTCATTCAGGATTGGAATCGAGCCTTTTGGAATGTGAAAGCAGTCCTGGTCCTGGTATAGGATTGTTCTGTACGCTTTGTGAAACGCAAAAACAAATCTCAATTGAATACATGGCTATACAAAGGACTCGCAAAAATAAAGGGCTGGCAAAAACAAATGTTACATCACTCGATAAATCAATATAAATCCGCCCTCGTTGTCATTCGTGGTGAGTTTTACTGTGAACAACATATTTATTCAAAGTTTTTGCTTTTATTTTTTGTGCGCAAATAGATAGACTCCTCCTGGCCAATAGATTTGGGCAAATTGGTGGGGGTGGAGTGGATGGAAAAAAATATTTACTAAAACTGCCAACCCCTCTACTTGTTTCATGTTGAACCTCGCAATATAGGTCATAATCAAGACATATTTTTTGAGCAAAAGACACAACCTTCAACACATACAGAGGGATACATCAAATACAGACATTATGCATGTGGCGTCCCAGTATGACGCTGTTTAGGAAGTTAGAAATAAAAGTTTTTTTTTCTTTGAAACCAGCATTCTTTGAGATAACAAATAAAAATGATTGTTTCTGAATAGGGGAATACGCAAATTCCTTTCGTCAATGGAATGGAATTCGCAAAACAGTCGGTGAGAGTGCTGACGATATTTGAAACCCACTTTACAGTTATGCAACACCATCAGTCGAAGTTTGACACATCCGTTAACGATCAAGATAAAAGGCTTTGTGTTTCTCAGTTCAACAGTCGGTATTGGCAGTTGAATGACGAATGAACCAGGTAAGAGTGGAGGGGAATTAAATAAGTCGTGTGGTGTTCATCAGTCCATGAAAGCCATGTGTCAACATTTGACGGAAGTGTGCACGACATGCAAGGATTTCCTGCTGACTTATTTCGGTTAAGCTAAGTGAGCTTGTCATGCTGTGATGTAGAATGGGATGTCCGGTAGTGCTGGTAATTGATCTGTGATAGCACACTTACTTGTCAGACCACAAAATAGAAATTTCCTTTTTTTTTTCAGAACAGACAGCCTTTAAGCGGTGTGATATTTAACGTGATATTTATTTATTTAAATAGTTCCTTCGAGTTATCGATTTTCCTCTACTTGTTGTTTTCTCATTGTGTGGATAGTTGAAGTAGTATGTCGAAGTAGGTAAGTGTAGGTTTTGGTAAGTTTGGGGTTAAAGTGAATTTGGCAAACATTGCCCAACCAGACAAATCTTTAAAATAAAGATTGAAATACCTATTTTAAGAACTTGATAAATTAACCTTAAAAGAATAACCATTTTTTAGTTAAGTTACATAAATATATATAATATATCAATATAAAGCCTTTAAACATTTTAAAGAAATGTTGCCTTCTTCTGTACCTATTTTGTTTAAATTGTGTACCCCAAAACCAATTAAAATAATTATTGGTGTGCGTTGATTGGAGGGTTGATCAACGGAACTTGCTTCTCATTTCGATTTTGTTTGTTTTAAATAATATTTGAATATCCCCCTTACTTTATTTTATTAATACGTGACTATCCAAAGTTTCCGTAACTTTTTTTTATTTATTTATTTATTTATTTATTTCAAATTCATCAATCAAAGAACAAGTTCTCTTATAGACTAATAGATAACAGTTATTCACTACAGCTAATATATAAATATATACGAACTTAAGTTAATCTGAGTACATTCAAAACATAAATCTTAAAGGTATCTCTAGTGCAAACTCTGAAAAAGTCTAACCTAGTGCAAACTGAATTTGCTTCTCTGATCCAACGAGAAACCGGTTCATTACGACCATAGTTAGACCTATGAAATTTTTCGTAAAAGAGAACATAATCTCTGGAATTATGAGTGGGAACACGAATATAAATTAGTGCTAGAAGTTGTGCACATTTAATATGATAAGTAAGTATATCTCTAATGAACATTATCGCAATATAAGTACGTCGATTTGCCAAACTCTGCATTCCAAATAAGAGACATCTTGTATCATAAGATGGGATAACAGTACCCCAATGAAGTTTATAATACATAAATCTTGAAATATTTTTTTGGATTTTTTCGATTCTTACACACGAGTTATTGTAGTAAGGGTTCCAAACTGTGTTGCAGTATTCTAGCAAAGATCGAACGAGAGAGATAAAGAGAGTCTTTATAGTGTACGGATCTGTAAATTCCTTACTATTTCTTTTGATGAATCCTAACATTTGGTTGGATTTGTTTATAATGTAGTCGATATGAGGAAGAAAAGAGAGTTTAGTATCAAGGATAACACCTAAATCTTTCTTCTGTGCTACTCCATCCAAAGAAGAAGTATCAATGATAGCTGTACTTGGCCGGGTTTGCTGAAATAACATTTGAAATATTTTTTTTTATTTCTTTGGGAGGGAAAAATGCTTTCAGCAGGTAATATCCATTTACCAAATTTCTAGATTAAAGCTGTAAATATTATAATTTAAGCAATTTTAAGTAGGTAATATTTTTTGTATGGGAAGTGAAAATCCGAATTTTTTCACACTTCTCTGGCAATATTCGGGTACGTATATGATGTATGTTAAATATAATTGCGTTGCAGTTGGGTCATATTAAGAAATTTAATACAGCGCAGTTGATATGTGCATATGTGCATTTTTCATAGCGCAACCCAATCCATCATATTTCGTTAGCATTTTTTTTTTTCATATGGTTACAACTTAGATTTGATTCAATAAACTGATTTCGTCGTCTAATGACTGTGCAAGACATTGCTTAGAAATTTCACGGTCTAAGATTCAATAATTAAAATTCGAGAGAATTCACTTTCGTTGCCTCGCCAAATCACAATTTTCGTAACACTTTCACCAGTTCACTCCAAGGCTCCAGCGTGACCATGGAATTATTTGCTTCAAAAAGAAGTTGAAAGAATTAAAAAAAATATATATAGGTACAGTGGACGTCCATTATATCGAATAAGCGAATTTGCGATATGACGAACGGTTTTCAGATAAACATTAGTATCTCTGTATAGCGAAGGGTGCCCACGATTTTCTATCCGATATAAGGAATGTATAAATGTATAAATTCGTTTAAAAACCCTGAAAGTATTAAAAATTCAGGACCTTCATCTTTTCAATTTAAAACATCACATAAAACCTTTTAAATTAACATATTTTTCAAATGTCTTTTATCACAAATAGTATAAAATCCCATGACATCAAACACTAAATCATTCGTTATACTAGACGTCCACTGTATATCGTCACAGCGCCACCTATCGGGTTCAAAACTATTTTATATTTCAAGCTGGAGCCAACCATTCACATCCACAAAATTTTGTTGAAATCGGTTAAGTGCGGTTTCGGAGATCGACAACACCTATACACCACATACGCACAAATTCGGGCATGTTCACTAAAATGCCTACAACTCATGAGCCAATACACAATCGATATCTACCTTCCCGGAATAGCTTTTTGGCATGCTCTTATAAATTGTGCCAAGCGCGACAACACATCCTACGAGAAAAAATTCCGCTTAACTGATTGTCACTTAGAACATAGTGCCACCGCCATTTAATTCTGTATCAAACGACAATCTTCATACCATCAATATTCTCAGCAACAACAACTTCTTACCAAATTGACATTACGTTCAGAGAATAATTAAAAACAATGTGCGGTGCACATCTCAATCGATGTATGTGTATTATTACAAAATAAGCAAATAATTACCTTCACAGGAAGTGTTTTGTTCGTTTCCTGTAAAATCTTAAAAATGGCTTCCGGAAATGTATCGAGTACAAATAATATATGTAGGAACCTTGGTATTGACGTCACCTTTCATGGGGAATTTTCAGAAACAAAATCGGTTCACGTACTACAGAGAACATCAATTTCAAACAAAATACAACTCATTTTTATATTATAGAGAAGAAGATGAGGAGAATGAAACTTGTATCATTCGAAAGGTACTGTGCCACTATACTAATCGCTTTTCTGCTTCCGTTAAAGTTGCAACAAACAGCCTAAACATTGGCTGACGTCTAACATCTTCGTAAGCTTTTATGCGAAAATCTATTCCGTAAATTAAGATTTGTTAAATTCGATTGACTATGGATACCAATAGCACCTGCAAAACTATAAACATACGGTGTAGGAACAAGAAATCAAAACGTAAATAGATCGACCACAGAACATGCTGAGTCTGCAAATCTTTCTTTTCTTTTCCTTAAGGATATTTGTAAACTGAAATACAGAAGGACACAAAAAGGACCGATTTGATACAGAGCACCGTCAGCATACCTTTTTCCTAGATCCATGATGTATTAAAAAATGACTACCTATGGGTTTTTTTTGTTTTACCTACTTAAATTTTCTTTCAACGAATCACGAACTGATTTGAATTTGAGAAAGAAACACGAAATCACTTATCTTACTTATTTTTGTGGCTGAAAGCTGAATTTTATATATTAGTAAATATTTTATATTTTCAGTAAAATTATTTTCGGGAAATTTTAACCCTTCCTTCTCACAAGTCGGTCAGAGCTCGTCTATTACAATTTAGCAAAATTCAGAGGGAGGAGTGGGTTTCAAAGTCGTCGAAATGTATATATTGTCTTATATTTCAAGAAGTAATAATAATTTTAGTTGGCATTGAAAAATCGGGCCAACCAGATAGAATATGCAATATCTAAGACACAGCCGCAGCCGCCTTCCACAGGTCATATTTGAAAGAAGATGCACTAATTTTACTCCAACCCTCGCCTTGAGCGTCTTACGTGGGTAAATATTTCCAAAGTGCATCACAGTACCTAATGCATTGAAAGTAAAAGGATACTTTGCTGCAGATCTTCTGGAAATTTATAAGAAATATTTGCGATGACGGCAATCAGTGCGCAAATATATCCTACCTCGGAAACCATTTAGTGTTGGCTTGCAGCCAGAAGACAATTTTAATAAGAACCACTCAGGACCGATTTCGTATTGAGTTGAAAACAAAAGTAGTCTTTACTTTTGAAGGTGCCTCAACCAATGCCTCTCTACAGATAGATCGACCTATTAAGTGCACAAGTCAAGTAGGGAAACATGTCCCTCTTTGTTGTTGTTGTCTAGAGCAGACTTGCTCCTTGTCGAGCCCTATCCGTCTCCCGTCCGTATGTCCTAGCGATCTGCGGCGGGTAAAACGCACCATCTGGACATTGCTTTTAGTATACACGCAATTACATTGTGCTTCGGTAACCATTTAGTGTTGGCTAAAAGCCAGAAGGCGACTCAAAACAGACACTACAATTGCGAACAATCGAACAATGTATGAGTGAGTATGTGCTGCGAGCACAGCATCTGCTTCCTTAATCTAGCTGATGATTCGATTTAAAAATGATTCTTCTTCATGTAGGATCTCGGTAATCTATCGACACCGCCACTCGATCCCTTGAGCGCCAAGAAAATTCCGTAGTTCAGTATGCAATTCCACACAATCACATGGAATATTCCACATAACCATTGTGCGTATATACCAATAGAAAGATAATCAGTCCCTGCCATCAAAAGACGCCCTCTGAGGAACTACCTTTTCACTGTCCACGCTCGCATCGAAGCGCTATATCCCACTCTTCTGTGTATCATGCCCAACCCCAATATACCATGAACATTAACAAATGTATAAATCTTCCAAGTTTTTCCCTTACACATAAAAGGAATAATAAATAACTTTGAACCGACATTTCGATTACTTTGCTTTTTCCGCAACGCACATGCCGATGCTAATTATAGAACAAAATAATTTAAATCAGATAATCCGTAACCCAAGTCGTCGAAAGTGAAAGCCGGAATGAGAACATTTCCTTTTCCATTTCCGCCCGATACTAGACGTAACTAGTGTAGACGCGCTAAATAACCATATTAAGATGTTGTACCTATTATAAAAAAATTATTATACCAGCCATGCTAATGAGCAGTGTCCACACCTTTCAGCCCCAACCAAGGTGCTAGAAGAGTATTCCAACAAATGAAATTTATGAATTCCATAAATGTCCGCCAAACTTCCGGTTCGCAAACAACGACACACTACTCATACCTATACTTCGCTGATTTTTGACCCTTGCAGCCCGGTTCAAGGTGAATGTTATCCGATAAAAACGAAAAACCCACCAAACACAAAAACGCTAACACGCAAAGAGGTGGACATAAAATCCGTTGAGCATTTATCTACTAAGTGAAATTAAAAAAAAAGGATCTTTGGCAGGCATTTGTCTAGTGATGTAAGGCTAAATGAAAAATTACCTTTCCTGTTGTATATGGAGTTGTATTATTATTTTGCAATTAGGGTTGACAGGGCCTAGAATTTTAGCTAACGGGAGGAGAATGAGTGACAGCTAACCCTCATAGTGACGTTAAAGAAGGCTTGCTCGAATCTGCACAGACCCATAGACGCCACCATCACCAAGGCGTTAAATGTCTGCCAAAAACATCTGTATTGCTGATGACCTTCGAAGAAGTTGAAACGATATCCTTTAAGTGGAAATACACACAAGTCGTAGACGAGGATAGGCTCAGGCTGACGTTATCGTATCAATTAGTATCAGTTAAATTTATCAGGATTACCATTACCATGATGGCGGATGATTTTGTGGGAAGGCTTAATCGAAAATCGTTTCGAGGCGCCCACGCAGGGATAACGAGTCGACAACCTCTCTCCGTGGATCTTTGCTATGAAATAAAAGTTGGGTATGAATAATTTTATTAAAGGTTTCCACAACAACTTGTGAAAAACACAACCAAGTTGCCCGGGTCACTTTATATTAATAATCGATGCTGTTTTTATCCCTTCAATAAAAGAAGCTTTTGTTGGTTAGAGTCGAAGTTGTATGAGTTCTAATTGGAGCCTATGTACAGATGCCAAAAGAAGGACTTACACTTATCCGAAAAACACAGTTTAAGTGACGATACAGAGGTACTACGTCAGTAAAAAAGAACAGCTCATAGAAAGAAAGACCTATATACACTGTAGCCAGTGTTGACACTTCTACAAGCTGAATGAAGGCGACTATCAAGCGCCAACTCTGGGAACGTTTAACTATATTTTGTGTGTAGTAATCTTTGAATGCCCTAACTCGTCAACGACCGACCTACCGGTCCTTAGACCAGTAAAGTCAACCATCGATTAATTGTAAATCGCATTTAATACTATTTCTGCTAAAGAAATATAAAATGTCAATCCATTTCTCTAGTTGAAATTACTTATTGTTCAACTATAGTATACCAACTCTGAATTGTTTATATCTACAACTAGTGAAATATAAATAAATAAATAAAATGATATCAACGGCAAATCCTGGGAGATAGATCGAAATCATATGTAGAGATGAGCTCTCCGTCTTTCGATTCCCGTCAAAGGCATCCCTTTCTGCAGGATGATGTCGGAGAACTCTTCATAAAGCGAGGAGTATTGAGCCGCGTTTTGGGCATTCCAACCAAACTCACTGGTTTGTACAGGATGACTTTGGAGAACCCTCCATATAGATATAGACCGGTAGAATCAGAATAAAGCATTTTGAGATTTTTACAGAATCTTAAGCTAAAAGTTCTCGCTTTCACAATTATTTTCGATAGCTAGAACTAGTTTTTGAGTTTTCAAAAATCAGCGTAAGAATAATATACACTCCATAACTATTTCCCTACATCATTAATTCAAAAATTTTGATATTTGGGTTAATTTTCTGGGAACATTTATGGCATTATAATTTTTTTTTTGTTGAGTGAAACGCAGATGCAGAACCGAACCTACTAACGTCGGCAAAGGTATCAGGCTGACGACCTGCCATGTGATTTTCGAAACATTGCATATTAATACGGCTTTTTGTTCGGACCAAGTTCTATACTTTTCGACCTCTTAGTTGTCAAAAGCCACAGGCCATAAGTAAAAAAAGAGGTGATAAGTTAAGTGTAGAGCACTGCCTGGGTTCATTAGTTAAAAAGAACGTCGTAGTTTCTGTAGGTGATCTGGCGAGTCTTAATTTTCATTATTGTCAATGTCCCGCCAGTTTATGTTAACAGTCGTATCATGCTCTAGACCCTCCATAGGAATCGTTCTTCCGATTCAGATTCAGACATAAATCATCAGAAGTTGTTGACGACGAAAACGTCAATTTCGTAGCGAAACACACCCACTAATTTAATCGAAATTTCCCTAAAGGGAAATTATGTCAAGTTGTGTCAGCTGTCATCAAATGTAAACAAACGTTGTTCAACTAAATGTATATAAGTACAGAAATGTAACATTAAAATTCTTCTTTTTGATTTATAACGTTGAAAGCGGTGTTTCATTTATTTTGCGGTTTAAAAATACAGTTTGTTTCTTTCTTTGTTCAAGTACCGATTTGTCTTTTGTTCAAGTAACGAACAGAAGTAGTCCCTCCTCGGGCATAGAACTGGGACTGCATAGAAGACGTATAGTCTTCTAGAATTTCTTGGATTCCGAGTTGGCGACATGCTCTCAAATTGACGAATTCGACGAATTCACCGAGTAAGCCTTTGGTAACTCACGTAAGCCTTTTGGTAACTCACGTATCATGATGCCACTCCGTGAGTCACTTCAGCAACACAATAAGGAATAAATAGCATTTTGGCAGCAGGGCCAACGATTATACCTGCATTCTTTCGGTCTTTCACAATACTAAAGAGTCAAGACTGTCTATAGAAGTTACAGAGAACACCGTACCAAGCTCATCTTAACCAATAAGTGTAATCCTGATATAACATGGGGCTTAATGGAGAATCATTTAGTTTGCATTTCTCAATCTGTCAACTAGTTCAGAGGATATACGAATTTGAAGTTGGTTTCCTACAACAGGGGAGACAAGGGATAGAAAATGTCATTTTCGATTTGTACTGAAAACTGTTGTAAGATTGTACTGAAATGGAGCCAATTGTACTGAAAACAATTTTGCGTATAAAAAAGTGAGCTCAAAATATTTTATTTTCGAAATATGTATTTTATTAACAAATCTGTACACACCTTAAAAAAATCTATATAAAACAAAGTTGCATCCGTAAGACCCCATAACTCGAGGCCGGATCGTGCGATTTTAGCAACTTTTTTTGTATACGCCCACAGTGAGAAAATTGGAAAATTTTAAAGGGAACTTGGAGAAGTTCATATCGTTATTATGCAACATTTTTTGAGCGACAGCAACACATTGTTTCAACGTAATCTCGAGTTTAAAAGCACTGAAAACGCTTTTTCTCGACACTCAGGGCGTTTGGCACTTTCAAAAAAAGGGACCTTGCTAAATGTTAGCTGGATTTTTAACAAGACAATATTTAAGCTACAAAGCCGGGCGGGAACAGCTAGTGGTATATATATTAATGTATGAGCTCTTCAGTCTTAACACATCAACAACCGAACTTGTCCACCCTGAGGTCAACCTAGACAACGATTCATACAATGAGTATGAATCCGAGAAGACAGCCACAATTCATGTAAAATAGATTTAAGAAAACAAACATTGTAGAGGGGCCCACGCCCAACCCCTGTAGTTGAGCCAACGAATTTAAATATTTAGTAACTATATTCACCACCATTTGTTATCTAGAATTAAGTCAAATTGTATATACAAAAAGTTTAATAACACCAAATGTAAAATGTCACGCTTAGCACTCTCATTTTGCACATTCATATTAAAAATATTGCCCTAACTTGAAACTCATAAAGGGATGAGTTTCTAATGAAAATTTGAATCCAGTCAACGCTTTGTGTAAAACTTAATACAAATAGTTCATCAATTGATTTGATTTTCTATTTTTGGGAAAATACAAATTGCAAGAGAATTTGAAAGACAGAAAGATAAATTGAATCGTAACTTTTGTACTCGAGCAAACTCATTTGTATCGACTTTTACATCCCTGGGGTAGACATGTTACAGCCAGTTTCTATTTCAAATTAATGAGTAGTTGGGATCCTAACGCCAGCTTCTCTTAATCGCTTTCAATGTTCAACGAGAATGTTTTTAAAGACGATATCATACATTTTTTTTATAAAAGAGTTACGATAAATGAAAGCAGCGGATAAAAAGAAGTATTAAATGCGATTCGTTGGCTCAGGGCCAATTTAAACTGCATGAAACATGGACTACGTTAGCCGAGGTAAGGTCCAAAAGCTCCTATCAAAAAGAAAACTTTGGAAAGAGCATCCCAATGCGAAGTAAATATTTCTTAGTATAAAAGTTCCCAATAAGACTTAACAAAAGTTTCTCACTTATTCTTTTTAATTCCTGTGCATACCAAGCATCCCTATGCCCAACGTACCTACCTTCTACAAAAAAAAAGAAAAGAAAAACTCACATGGATCAATAAACATAAAAATAATAGGATTAGTGTACTCAAAACCGTTTTCGTAAAATAGTAATTTTTTTATTAGCCACCCCGAAGTTTTTATCATTCCCTTGCAGCCTTACGAATAAGTTATTTAAACGAAAAAAAAAAATTCAACAGCCGCAAAACAAAATCCCACCCAGAGGGAACAGGAAAAACCAACAAAAAGTCTGTTTTGTTTTCCAAATACCTACAACAGTTTTTCATATTTTTTCCACATTACTTATGCTGCTCTGAATTTGCATTATAATGGTGGATAGTAACATAATCCCTTAAGCATAAGGCTAATTACGCCAAACCCATAACAAACACATAGCAGAAAACATTATCATGCAATATTTAACGTAATGTTGTATTTGCCTGTGTTGGCTTACGCCTTTTGTTTTTGAAGGGTTTTAATCGTTTTAGCTTTATTGCATGGATACGGGGGAGTAATGGTCTAAATATTGTTTATTGTCTCAAGAAGATATGTGGTGTCCATGGCATATGTTGTATTTAGTTAGCAGCAGGAGTGAGCAAACATTATTTGGAGTGGAACAATTCTTAATTACAAGCCAGGAGTACAAATTTATAGAAGGTGAAAGCGGACTGACGAAAAATTAATTTATATTGTCAATTCTATTTTTTTTGGTGTAGCTACAAAATATAATTCTTGCCGTCTATTTTTTGCAAAATATGTTTGAATAATTTTAAAATTTAAATTTTAAAGCTGAAACCGTGTATTTGGGCTCCACAGCGAAGCAAAAAATCAGCTTCACTATCGCCATGCAATATTAGTCTACAGATGACGATAAGTTTTTTACTTGCAATCTAATAACAAAGTAATTAGTGCTTTGTTCTTTAAGTTTATATTTATTAGCGCTTTGGAATATGAATATTTTTAGACGATTTAGATTTAGATTTTTGTTAACTATATTTTTCTTAGCCAAACTAAGACTCTCAACTCAAATTCCCCATTCTTCATACAAGTGTCGATTTAACTAATCTTTAAGCTTAGCAGCGCCTCTGTCTATACCCGAAGACAAATCGTCACAAAGATTGCACGTAGGAAAAAGTCTCGCATTTGCATGTCCAGATTCTATTCCCGAAAAAAAAAAACACAAATTTAATATAAAATCCAAAAAATTAGAAACTCCCGCAAAACGAATGGTATTGAGAAGCTAGCGATAATGTCCCTACAGACCTGCTGCGCCAACAATTTATTTATTTATTTTTTTAAATTTCGAAAAAAAAACTTTTCGTGGGCAAAAGAAGCAGCGTTGCCATGTGGTAAACAAATTTCCCCAGATAGATCTGAAAAACACCCAAATTTGGCAACTTTGTCAAAAAAACCCACAAACTTTTTGTCATTATTTTTTATAAATGTTTTGTACGCAAAATGTGCGCCGAATAAATACAATGGAAAACTTTCAAAACTAAAAGTTGAGTTTGTTGCTTAAGTCAGGAAAAAATATGCATATTATAGAACTGTTTTCGTAATGAAACAGTCGTCACCTTTTTTTCAAATACTTGTTTTCTAAACAAAGGTAGTCCAAAGATAATAATAAATAATAATAGTTGGCGCAACAGGTGGGCCCAGCTTCTCGCAACCTTAGATACCTACACTCGAAATATTGGGAATCTATGTTTAAGGATTTTATAAATTAAAATTGTAAATCATTTTTTAATTAAATTAAATTAAAAAAAAATATGGCAAAAGGGATTTCAAGAAAGAAAAAATATCCAAAAATAAAAACAACTTAATATAATGATATGTTATGTGATATAAATTGTAAATATTCCATTTTGCATATTCGGTCGTTTTGAAATTATTTTTTTTAATTTTTTGTAACGTATAATGCTAGATTTTTTTTAAATATTCCTTCCGTTTCGCACAAGACCAGCTATGTAAATTGTTTTTTTTTTTACTCTTGGAATGCAAATGGTATTCATACCCATCCATAAAAAATTGTTCTTTGGCCTTATGTGATTTTATTACGTTAATTTCCATTGCTGCCGATTTGATGTTTCTCCGCAAAATAAAAATAAAATGTAGAAATGACGCGATAAGCGGTACATGTACAATCATCGTCTATGTACAATCGGTATGTACAATCATCGTCATCTACTGTGGGGATTTAGCATTTGCAAAACGTTTGGGGATTTTGTACTCAGGAATAGTCAATACGGGTATTTTTCGAAAGGTGGTATTTTGGGGTTATGGGATTTTGTAGGTATTCCTAATATTGAACCATTAAATTAACATCGGGCTGAGTGTAAGAAAATAACACGAACATAAAGTGTCACTTTGGTCATTACTTATTAAATGACTGTCGACAATTCAAAACTAATTAAGAAATGAGTAACCTCCAAATTGCGATTACTTTTCTAACTACTAAAGGATTTAAATGATCAACATTAAATTAACGGGCAGAGCTCCAAAACAATGACATTTGAAACGACGACGGCAAGTTAGGTTTTGAGAGAGAGGAACAATTAACGACCGTTGACATTTGAAGCATTTAAAGCAACAAATATTTTGTATAGTGAAGTGGGTATGGGATGGATGATACCCTTGTTCAATTAACCTGTGTTATTATCCATTCTAAATTAAGACAGTAATCAGGGTCGTCGATTGCCAGTCTATGGGAATGAGGTTTGCTCTTAATATCGGTGGACTGAAAATTCAATAAAAATGCAGTATTGCCAGACATTAACAATCTTCCTATGCATTTAAGTTTTCATCAAGAGACAGAAAAAAAACTTTAGGTGTAGTAACTGCTAAGTTATATGCGGAAATTGGCCCTCAGTATACTTCCGTCAGCAGAATAAACCTAGAATCGCTATTAAACTCGATATGAAAAACCATAGAATCAGGTCAATAAATCCAAGCATTTCAATACAAAAATGCTGCTCAATTTTACCATTCGCAGAGTTGAACATTGCTGAGAAGAAATTATTGTTACAAGTTTCAATGATACTTGATAGCCACCACGAGGATCTAATTACCGAATTCCGGAAAAAAAATTGTTCTACTAATGAGTTTGTGAATCTTTTGCTAAATGTAGCTTATTGATTGCTGAGAAGAATGCCTATGGTGGAAAATTGCATGAAACCTTTTAGTTAGTTGGGCATCCAATCAAATTTGAACAAAAAGTTCGGCGAATAACATTGTTTGTTCAATTAAGCAACCACCAGACCTTTTCAGGTTTTGCCGGCACAAGTCACAGTCACAGTTGGTTATTGTTGAACTTGTTTCCACTTCAACTTCATTGAATTTCTGTTTTAGCCAAAGGAACAGTCCTCGTGAAATTGTGAAGGGGTGTTGGGTGTTACACTTCCAACCTACCACCTAAGCAAGTCCATATACTTTTCACAATGAGTTGTTGTTAGTTTAAAACAAAACTAGCAAGCTGCCCATCTGGCACAGGAGTTTCTTCGTATTCGTGCCTGTACAAATTAAAGCAGCGCTATTGCTGCTGCACGCATACTTAAAAAAACCTGGTGCTGGGACTTGATGTCAATCGGGAGGGCAGTTTTTGGTGGGATTTCAAGTGGGAGCGACTGTGTTCGGCATATTTGGTGCCGATTAGTTACACGGCCGGCGTTTACATCGAAGTTCAGTTTAAGAGTTTTTGAGGTTTATGAAATTGTTGCTTGCAAATGGAATTCCCGACATAATTTCGTTGCAATGCCAATTACCTTAATACAACAATCATTTGTCAATTTCTAGCAGAAATCCATCTCATCACGGAAAGAATTGAAGATCAAAAATTACAAAATTTTGAGTTGCAATTCACGAAATATATATTTTTAGCAAATAGCAGTGATGAAAACGGCGAAGAATATAAAATTCTGTTTGTTGAATTTTACCATTAGAAGTATTAACTCGAGCTTCTTATATTTGTAGTGTTTTGCGATATTGTTTGGCGCAATTTACAACTTCCAAAGGTCAATTTCTCAAACAATGCTTTACAAATACGACTATAAATTCTGATTTGTAAATCACAAGACATGAGTCGTAAATTGAGAATATAGTTGTGTAATTTCACAATAAAACATTTTCAATTTGTGATGCCTCAAATCACTCCTCAAGAATCGTAAATTGCCAAATATGAATTGCAAATGGATAAAAATAAGTAATTAATATAGCATCTACTGAAGTAGTAAACCAACCCTTTTAAGTTCGCAAACTAAAACTATTGAAAACTATTGAGTTGCAATTCAAGACCAATGGTTGTTATTTGTTAAGGGATGAAATCGTGATTTACAATAAAAAAAGTGGTAATTTACGAATTGTTTTTCGAATTCTCAACCACAGTAATATCAAGTTGATAACTACGAGTATTTGGATCAAATTGCGTTCAGTTATGGCAAATATGCATTTCTCGTTTGATCGCATTATATTGACAATGAGAAGTGTTGACTCACGACTCTTGAGGGTCAATATCTTCACGAACAATTTCTATAACTGCGAATAAAAAGTCGTGAATCAGCAAATCCTGAGCTAAGCTCAAAGACTAGACCAACTTTTCGTGATTCTCCGCTTATTTTTCTTGATTTGATATAAAATTCTTTCAGTGTAGTTTAGAAAAAAAAAAAAACTGAATTACATTTTTCGTTAATTGAAACATAAATAAAATGTGGACCTATTTATTTCATGTCTTTTCTTTTTGGAATTGACTGGTTATAATATTTGCAAAAAGAATCACAAATTTTCAGATTATTTTCATAATTCATAAGCTTCATTCGGCGAAAGAGATTGTGGAAAGCTATTGAGACAAAGTATGGTTCGAAAAAACCAAGCACCCCTAATTGTGCATCATAAATAAAAATATTCTCAAAGCTGTAGAAAACTGTTTGATCTGCAAGCAAATTAAAGCAAACCAAAGATTGACGTAGTTGTCGGTCCGCTGAAACAATGCAATAGAGACCGGTCTTCAGCTCTTCAGTCGTGATCTACTTCGTGTAGTACTTCCATTTCTTTAGTGCCCCAACTAAATCCGTCCAGCCCTGTAATAATAAATGGAAGGAATCCGAAATTCGGACTACAAGACCCTCGAAGGACTGCGACAACGCAATTTTAGATGGACCTTAAACAAGTCGCATTATTTTAGGCTTCGTAAAGAAATTCTAAAGTTTCAAGTTCCGGACAAACACTAGATGTTACAAAATAGACCAAAAAACTTGCATTTAAACAAAACTCCTTTCGAAAAACACCGCCCTGAACGCACTTGTTCTATCGCAATAGGGCAAAACGTCACTATTGTCATCAGCAATTTTTATGAAGTCAAGGGGTTCATCTTTCTACCTCGAAGTAAACATCAACTCCACTAACGGATGCAGTTACTTCATACTACGACAAAAAGTTACCTACTAAATGAAAGTCTGAAGGTAGTGAAAACAAGTGTCCAATTCAAAATAAACCACCAGACACTTCAAAACCCTTTACAGAAAAGGGTATACCTAAGACTTTCTACCACAAATCTCAAAAGGGTATTCCATAGGAAGTTCAGCTATCTTCTATGATAACAACGATTAGAGCCATGTGAATCACCATTTAAGTAACTACTGATGTTATCGAAGACTTCTGTCGAATTTCAGTCTGCATTTGAACTGTGTAAACTCCCAACAGATACATATCTTCTGCCTGTCATAATCGTTACAAACGTATTTCTTTGCTCTTTGTGGACAAAGGCACCGAAATGGAACTCGTACAAGGCCATGTCCATTGTCCAACCCCCAGACACAAGTATCTTGGCAGAATATTCAAATAACATAATAGAGTGAAAAATAATGCGCAGCCATAACTATGAATGTGACATGCTTTCCGGAAGTCGAAAGGCTTTTTCATTCCGTAGCATCAATGTGACGAATGAATTTGGAAGAGGCCTTTTCGTTTTGCGTGTTGCTCTTTGGGTTTTTAGAAATCTCACGAAATCATGGAAAATGTGATAAATTTTCCAAAATCACAAAAATGGAGGATGCAGCAGTCTTATTTGATATGATCAACTTAAATTCAACATGATTTGAAAACCTTTTTCAGCAAACCTCAAGTGCATAACTAGTGATTTCCCCAAGAGGGCCTTCGTTTTGTGGTTTACTAAACAAATAAGTACGTGCTTCCTTCTTCAATTTTGTAGCTGTTAGAACCCATTAGTCGTGCAGGAAACTGACTTTAGTGACCAGTGGTTCGTTCGGGATATACCATTCGGGTGGAGACCTTTACTTTCTAGGTCACTGCAGTAGAGAAGGATATAGCTTGGTTTCTGTTACTCGTGCCTGATGGAATGTATAGAAAAATTGAATTAACAACTATTTCCCTTGCGAAAGTGCACTTTCAGGAAGTGGAATTTTGGGGTTCTTGTGAGTGTATCACTTTCAAACTCTAAGAGCTCGGCCATCGGAACTGTTTTATTTTGCGTTTAAGGAAAATACATTTTCAATTTCCCACTTACTAAGAGAATTTTTGTTGGTAGTATGTATACATACCGAATACATTATTATTGTGGGAACTTTAATCGATGAGCCTTACTCATAACCGCTTTTTAGTGGTCCTACATTTTACGAACTCACAGCAGCGATCTTTGCTATAGGAATTTCCTTATTGTGACCTTGAATAAAGTCAAGTCAAACAGCGATAAGACCAAATGAAAGACTTCCAATTATTGCTGCTTGTATTAGACAGATGTAGAACTAATTCTCTGAATAATATGTTTTTCTAAAATT
The DNA here is from genome assembly GCA_949126925.1 of Cheilosia vernalis. Taxonomy (NCBI): domain Eukaryota; kingdom Metazoa; phylum Arthropoda; class Insecta; order Diptera; family Syrphidae; genus Cheilosia; species Cheilosia vernalis. Next base: position 22,899,252 of record OX421360.1, read on the forward strand.
CATTCAGTGGTCATTTTTGAATCACAATCAATAAATCGCTAAATAAAATTGAATGGTCCCTCCTCACATGGTAAACGAAGAAATTCAATTTCCTTTGAAAATCTTTTAAATTATGTACATAACTTTTGTTGATTTGCTGTAAAGCGATATCAATATTTTTCAGGTAAACACGATTTAATGTGTTTCCATTTCCCGAATTGTTTTTTATTTAACTTCAAATTGAAAAAAAAAAAAAAATATATATATTTACTTCAAAGTCAAATTCAAATCTACAGTAATATCCGGGGAATAACAACATTCCGAGACGGAATCGTAAAGTAATAATTCTATGGCATGTTATTGAAAGCAGCTATCATTCTTCATCAGGAACTGAAGTTTCCGAAATTTTCATGAGCATAGTTGCAAAGTATGAATGAACTTTTTTTTTATTCGAGAAGAAGTAAGGATGTTTATAAATTCCCGGAAAATGTGGAAAGGAAATTTTATTAAAACGTGTTTTTATTTCCAAGGAACCCGGAAACTAAATATCGAAAATGAAAATAGAACTTCTATATAACACTAGCTGACCCGGCGAACTTTGTTCCGCCCAATTTCTTTAATGTAACAAAAATAATAATTTCGAGCGTGCACAATGCTCATGCTATTCGGTCAATTCAAATTATTTTTTCAAAACTTATAGGTATGCAATAGAAATAACTGAAGTATAGCAATGTCGATGTCTTTCATTCGCAAACTTGCGGTGCATTGATGTTTCACAACAAAATTATAACTCGGCCGACTTACAATTTCAAATTGTGTAGCGGTAAGCACGGTATATCTAAGGAATTCCAAAATTTAAAATTTTACATTCGATTTTTTGTTGCTCCTATTGGAAGTGGTACTATCCAGTAAATTTTTTTCAAAATGCGATTCTCCATACTTAATTCTATCCCCATAAGGTATTGAGTTTTCTCGACAAAAAGTAGCATAACATGTTCTTTTTTAAACCAAAAATAATAAAAATCTAACGATTTATTCCCGAGTTATGAGTGCACATACGGACGTCAGTGTTTTTTATATATCTATAGCTGTACCCACCCGGCTTTGACCGTATATTTCGTTTTAAGTCTTGCTCAGATTTCTCAAAGTGCTTTATTTTACCTAATTATACAACTTTATAGAAATAGCGTTTGATTTGATTTTTGAATGAAAGGTGCCACAACCCGTTTTCCGCTTATGGTTTGCAAGGTATCACCTTTAGGATGGTGTCCAATCATTCAACCGGGAACCAGCCATAAACATGCACAATATTTCATTTAAAAGAATTGTGTGGTTTCGTAGATCGACGACAGCACCACCTATCGGGTCCATAGCCCAAGTGGAAATTGTTGGTTATAGTGTAAGCGATGTTCCTACATTTCTGGCATGCTTCCGTAACAGTAGATAACAGTGTGCATAGTGTATCAGAGTGCTTACTAAAGGGTTTTTCAATAAGAGCACTACAAAAGTTTTTTTGAAATAAAACAAAAACGGTTTTGGATATGATGAAATTCTTTATTCCTGTGAAAGTACGTTCGATGCCATTATGTATGGAACTCGATTTCTTTTCCATGCCCACCACGGGCACGCTTGCAGAAGCCCAGACGCTGAACCCAATTTTCGACGGTTTTCAAGCGTAAATCGGCCGATACTGCTGCAATTTCACGTTCAATCGTCGCTGGCTTGTTGGCATAGACCATAGACCATAGACTTGACGTAGCCCCACAGGAAATTGTCTAACGGCGTCAAATCGTCCCTGTTGAAAAACCCTTTATTTCCAGTGCAGAATGGAACGTTGGCCAAAGTGAGGAAAAAGTTTTAGCTTATAAAATTACTATTTTGGGAAACACATATTTTGCGTATGACTTGTTACCGGAATGTTCCCGAATTTAAGTGAGCTGTCAAATTAGTTTTCATGTGTTTGTAAGTTGGTTCACACGAAAAAGAAAATGTGATATAGAAATATTGGTACCGATATAAAACGTAAGCACACAACCTTCCCTCTTTAATGGGGATGCTAATGTAGCTAAACGAACAAAGTGTCATGAAAATGGTAATGGAGGTAATAGGTATTATGCGAATTTAATAATTGCATATCTTCGTACCCGAGTGCAAAATATTTTAACGAAATTCTCTTTTACTACAAATACCACGCGCTAAAGAAATATTCAGGATTCAGATTCAGGTGGCCCGGCGAAATACAATTGCAATAACCGCAGCGATTTACTTGTCGGCCAACCTACCGCTTTTTCACTGAAGTGCTTTATGGAACATAGCATTTTTCGTTCCATTTACGGGTGCGTACACGTACAAAGCGAGAGGTTTGCCGACACGTGAGCACGCCACATACAATTGACCATGTGAGAAACATGGAACGCTATGCTGATGATGATTGTGTTGTTGTCTATCTCGGTCTCCAGTATGGACGACTGCATGGTCTTCTTTCCCGAAGTTCCGAAATATTCTATCGATTGTTAATATTCCGATCTGACTGTTCGTCCTGATTTTCTGCGGCGTGAAACGTTTGACCTTCGCACTGGCGGCATGATGAAATTTGTCTTGGAATCGCCGAATCCCACACAAACTTTCATCCCCTATATCATCCTGTCAAAGTTTTGTTTTCGAGACATAAAGTAGCCTATGGCCTTCCTTGGGCCCAATCGAAACCATCAAGCTCAAAATCTTTAAAAACTAACCATCCTCTTTTGAGTTATGTGCGTAAAAACTCAAAACGCTCAACAACTCCTGTGTTGCCTATCATCATCATCATCTCAAACATTTCAACTTACTCACTCTCATACTAATGCAAGGATCCTGAAAATATTTGGCAAACAAAAATGATGCATTGAAACACCATCAAACAAATCGAAGTATCTACTCCATTTCAAAAAGCTACTTAATGTGACATAGTAAACATAAGCAATCTTATTAGGTGTATTTAAAAAAAAGAAATTTCAAAATTGTTTGCAACAACAATTTGCTTGCAAAATAATTGAAATAATTGACAACAACAATTGGTATTAAAATTAAAATTTTTTTTTGTATATGAAGTATCACTACTCGATTTCAACCCCGTTTATTTTTTTTTTTTTTCAAAGTGCATTTCCCCATACAAACTTTCATAACCTTTTTCATCCCCTCAAAGTTTTGTTTTCGCGACAAAAAGTAGCCTATAACCTTCCTTGGTCCAAAACGAAACCGTCAAGCCCAAAATCGTTGAAATCCAACAATCCTTTATCGAGTTATGCGCGCACACACGGACTTCATTGCCTTTTATATATATAGATAAGTAAGTAGCTAGTTGGTTCAACAGTTCCGTATAGGACTAAATGCCTTGATTCGCATAGCCGTAGCCGGTTCAACTGCATGGTAAGTTTGAATGGTTGAGTTGAAAGGTTTTTTTTCAGAACATTTATACTCTCCAGGGGGTCAATGGCCAATCTGTGAAGCCGTGAAATATAATTTATCATTTGAGTTTCCACAGCAGCTTGTCATTTTATCACTTCACGAGCACTCATTATGCGATTCTCGAACTCATCTTGATAAACTGATGTCACATGTGCACTAAAATGTGCTGAATGATAAATCCTGTCACTTATATGTGCCACTTGTGTACGGGGATGGATTATCCATGGGACAGTGCCTTGGGTAAAGCCCCGAGAAAAAAAATAAAAAATAAATTTGAATTGAATCAATGAAAATTTAATTTAAATGAAAGTTTTATTTGAAGATTTGTAACCTCAATGATTAAGAGAAAGATATTGTGTTCGAAAAATTTTTTGGGCTTGAGATTTTAATCAATTCCGACATTACGATGATAGAGGAACTCAAAAAATTGTAATAAAAATTTCTTTCTAAGGCAATGTGGTCATTTATAACTTAATAGAAAACTCAGTTTTTTTCTATATAATCGTACAATAGATTTTTGAAAAAAAATTATTTTTTTAAAATTTGGTTTTCTTTAGTTTGCCTGATAGTGGCAACAACGATTTTTACCAAAATTATTACTATAAGAGTAAACTTTAAAAACCAAGTAATGCTTATATCTACATTGTAATGTTTCAAATTATTATAAAACGATATTCTATTTCTACGGTCAGTTCTTCACAAATGATATGGCTGTTATAAAAAAAAGTTTTCATATCAAAAGACTGTGACATTTGTTTCCATTTTTTCGTAGATCGAGAATAGAATTAAGCGTGATAGATGCACATAGGTAGACGTAAATTTTTCATCTCAATCGTTGTAAGCTGCGGTCTTCCGACAATAGAGGTTTGTTCGGCGGACGACGACTATAGATTATTTCCGCCTGAAGTGCAGAAGATCATCGACATCCAGTTAATCCAATTTAATAAATGCGCCAACCGTATAATTAGCTTTTTCCCCTGCAAATTATGTGTTTGGCGGAAAACAGTCAGTAGCAGTATTCACACTCTACATTAAACACAAATTTAATAAATAAACTTCTTTCTTTTGGGTTATTATCCAACGGGTATGCCTCCAGAAAGTGAGTACTAAAGATTGAGGTCAGTTTTGCAAATAAGTCTTACTTCAGTGGAAGTTGAACGTAAACTTTAAAAATAGTTGCTAAAATTGTAATAGCAGTTTTTTAGTCAAATCGCAGAGTTATTTAATAGGTTTTTTGAGAGATATTTCAGAAATACGATATATAGCTTTCAAATGAACCAAAGAACTCAATTCAACATATACCTACTCGGGTTGATATAGGGAACATCAGCTGATCAGACTGTGGACACCATTAACATACTAGATATGCCCACCCAGCTACTAAAGCTGTTCTTCTAATGGGTATGATAATTGATTGTGTTCCCCGTCATACAACAGTTTTTTCAGAATAATCGTGTATCCGCTCTCTACACTAGACCTTATTTCCATTAACTATCTAGAGTTGGATGTACGTCCAACCAAACTACCAAAAATCTCAAAAACTCAGCCCTATCCCCCGAAAAATACCTCACCCACCTTAAACATGTATGCTCGTAAAACATACAACAGAAAGGAACTAAAAATCTTTTCTCACAACGCTATCTGCAGGCCCACAAGCCCAAACTGTCCATCCAACCTCAAAACTAACATGCAATTGTTAATTAAGTTAATTAGTTTTTTTTATTGATTAACCAAAGCATATTTATGTATAATGGCGGGCCACTCAAATTACCTGAAAACATGGACTTTGGCGGAATCCTATTTCGATTGTGTTGTTATTTACAGAAACATAGTTTCGCGGAGGCTGATCCTTCTGCAGTATAAATCCGAGAATTGTCTGGCCCAGCTTATACGATTTTCATACAACGTGTTGAGAGATGAAATTCCAATTTATTGATTTTTTGATTCCGTGTCTCTCTTCTGTTTGTCTAACACTTTAAGTATGGTATCCTGTGTAGTTGTCTTGTATATTTAATTTAATGTTATGGTTGGTCAAAGTCACTTCCGCTTGTTTGTTTGGCCGATACGTTATCATATCATGGTAATCACTTTAGTATCAGAACTGAGGTAACATACACCGGACTTGGGGGCAAAGTGCCAGTAATAATAATTTTTATTCGTCAATAAGTTTAGTTTTGTTTGTTTTGTTTTTTTTTTTGTTTTTGTCCTTTTCCGACGATGATCCTTCAACTACAGAGAGGAGCTTTTTTTTATTTAGTTCACGGTTGTGTATCGTCCTTTGTACTTTCGACAACTCGATGTGCTTGTCCTCGTAGGAGTAATCGTTGTCGGTCTCCAAGTACTTATGATAGAAAATCAATAGTCAACATTCTTAACGACTTGTCATATATATACATATATACAGAAGCGGTCGTTTTCGATTCAAACATATATATATGTATACGTATATGTAGTTCTTCGATGCCTCAAAGATACACTGTATTTACAAATGTAGAGTGCTGCAAGTTCAATTGATTAAAAATTGATAAATGTCTCCCTATGCAGGCGCACACACCGGACCACACCGCACCGCACCGCACCGCACCGTACACTATTTCTCTAACAACCCCGTATGTTTATATAAATTATTTGAAACTGGTTTAGTGTCTCCGTGGATAAATTGTTTGTACGCCGACACAACGCAAATTGACACCCGATTGAAAGTCCTTTTTTAAATGCCAACACCATAACTGGGTAAAGGCAGAAAACTTAACAAAGTACTCGTCCTCGTAGCCAACAGTCTATCTATCGCACAGCTCAGACAGCACACAAACTTTTCATAGTAGGTATATAAACACATGTATGAACACACCCACATTTGCTCGTATGCCTTCGTTCCAAAATAAATGTCCTTCTTTCGTTACGTTTTGCCTTTGTTGGTTAAAATTCAAACCGCCATGCCACCGTCACTGTTTATGAATTTGTTTGCCTTTTTCACTTCACTATATACGTATGACTATGAATTCGTTAAAAAGAATTAAATTCAATTTTCGCACAACCAACACGACGATGAGCTACTCCTACAACATTTGGATGAGTAGATTCGCAGAAAGGGAGTCGAAAGCAGCCAAAGAAAAATACAAAGTCAACGAATCAGGCAGCAAGGGATAGTTGAAGACGAAACGAAGAAACAGAGACACACAGCGCGTTGGTAAAATGTGTATATGAGGTCGAATCCAGATACTTTTTGGCAGAAACCAGAGATTTTTTAATCCGTTTCTGCTCTTACATTTCGATAAGATGACACGAGTTTTTTTTTTTTTTTGTTTTTATTTATTTTGATTGTCTCGACGTTTTAGAATACTTGACATGACACAACAGCGCTGCTCGGCATTTTACAATACTTATTTTATTTTTTTCGCGTCCGTTACTACTTGGATGATGTAAGATGGAGAGGATCGTCGGAAACAGCTCTTAAGATACAGAGACTTCGAGATTTCGGGGTCAGCAGTGGGAAAAATTGTTGACCCAAGTTTTTTGATTTTTTAATATAATTTTCAGGATTAATTAATAATATTGTGTGTGTGCGGGATTAACACGCGGAACAGATAGGGGTGTAAACACAGGACATACTATTCGAACTTATCACTGGGCAGGGTAGGATAGTTTACTTTTCGTTGACGCGACTCAAAACGAAAAAGCTTCTTCCTATAAAAATCTGTACATATTATAATATTCACACGCATAAGCTTTGAAAATTCTCCGCTCTCTGTAGAGAACGTGTGGTTTGATGTTTAAATGGAAGTTGAAATCGTCTCTCGTGCTCGTCGTTCTCCTTTATGTGAGACTTGGTTGCTCATTTAGACACGCTTTCATATAAACAAGTCGTACAGAAAAAAAAAACCCTCTAAACGGAAATTGTATTCAATTCATTCACAGGAATATGAGGGAGGACATTGCGCTTTTTGTCCTTTTGGAGCACAGCAGCTGATAAGACAAAATGAACTAAAATAACTGAGAGGGTATGTGTGTGCTATTCAAATAAGGTTGCAGTAGGGATAGTGTATTGCGATTATGGATTTTCATTTTAATGGGAAGCTCATTAGCAGTTTTATATTTATTTTTGTTTGTTACCTAAGCTTTCTCCCTGTGGTAACTTTTCTTTTTCCAAATTTATTTAAGTATAAGTGGATTATATTTTACAAATGGATTTGAAACTGTATGGCACTTTATCATTTCATTACGTGGTGTGGTGCTTGATTAACTTTCTTATGTGGTCCTTTGTAAATATTTGCATAAGACCGGCGCGTGCTGATAGCATGCCCGAGTGTTAAGTAATAACGGAAGGTACTAAAAGGACCATTCATTTTGTATGGTCAACAGTAGTTTGAATAGGATGTGGAATTTATTTACAAATGGTGAGACATTTTTCAAATTTATGTAGGTAAAAAAGTTATTGCTGCTTACCTGGGTCATGTGGGGTGTTTAATAGATGAATATCTGACTGATACGAAGTAACCCAAATGTACGACAAGCGGAGGAGATGGGTTACACGTACAACTGTATATATGGGTGAACGAGTTATTCAGTTTTACTTGGATTTAACAGTGATACTGAATTTCAAGTTGTCGAAGAAATGCAATTTTACAAAAATGCTCACCAACACCTCGTTGTAAGTTTATAAATTACTTCAATAATCTCGACACAGAAAGCTATGAGACAGGCGTTTGCAACTGCAAAGCGAAAGCACCAGCTAGGAGGAATAGGGTCCCTAATGCGCTGCAAACAGAAAACCGTATGCAAGTAGCACACCATTGTATATGCACCCTTGGGAAATCATTTCGTAGTACAAATGCACAGATTAAGGGATGAATATCATCAGTAGAGAATTTTAAATTGTTCAACTTTATTTGTAAACGCTTTGCAATGATATCGGGTGAATAAGTTCATGGATGGGAAGACATTTGCTATAACTCTACTTTCGTTGGAGCTATTAGCATGGACCGAGGCAATTATCCCTGAAAGGACTTCCTATTTCTTTCTATTTCTTTTAGAGATAATTGCCGTCCGTCCCTTTAATGATGTTGAAACTTTAACCTACTAAAATATCAAGGTCAATCGCGGAGTTAAAACATTTTTCCTGGGGTGGATAATGGATTCTTTGCATGAAGTACCAATGGTCCGTCATAACTGGAGTAGCATAACTGGAGTCGCATTGAAGTGTAAGCTTATTGAGAAGGTTCACTTTTAACGGCCAAGATCCCTTCAGTCTTGAAAGTACACTAGAAATTTTTACGTATTTTTGTATCAATATATGTTTCGTATAGTCCTTTTTTTCCCTTCCAATGCACTGAGTAAATGCTAAAAGTTTGACAACTTATGACTCATAAATACATCAAGAGACTAACACGACGGGGAGCTCCTGAGAGTGATTTACTAAAGATTTTCCAACGAACTTCTCTAATAAATAGATAGAACAGGGTTTTGCTATCTCTATGTAAAATAAGTATTAACAAAATCTTAAATTGATTAAATGAACAACTGATTCCTTACCAAGACTATTCTCTTGCTTACAAAAATAAATAATAATAACTATTATAAAAATGGGTATGATCAATATGTGGAATACGAATAATATGTTTAACATATTGCGAGAACAAACTGACTAGACTGTGAACAAGCGAATAATAAAGACGTCTCCTATTGTGAACTCTACAAGAATCTTTCTTGAGAATCTGGAAAGACCTTAGTCTATGTTGTTCATTGTAAACAAAAGAATGGTTAAGGGAGCCAGCACTTCTGTAAATATGTTTTACCCCGAAATTAAACTAACACCATACACTAGGCCTAAGAGAGGTTGGATAGGCTGTGGCCTGCCATCCTAACCCAAGCTAGCATATAATGATCAAATTAAAAATATCAGTTTTGGAGTGGTGCACATCACATCAAAAGCAGTGTGTGTTATTTTCTCTGTTAGAGCGAAAAGACAGAGAAAAATGCGTAAAATGCAGATGGTTAAGTAGTGATGCCAGACTTTTCTGACTGAATTGCCGACGACGATTACCAAAAATGCCCTTTTCGTCTATTCCGGCGTTGTTGTTAGAGCTAAAAAATGTCCTTTTTTTGGCTTATTTTGAAAGGCAAAATGCCCACGAAATGGGTAATTACCCACGATCTGGCATCACTGGGCTAAGACATCCTAACGTTTAGTTGTGTAAATACGCATGTCGCATGTGTTCCACCGGAATCTTGTTGGGTTTAGTGTTAGTGAAATTTAAATTGATTTCGGCACATCGGCTTGTGCTCACCGCCGAACAGGCCCAGTCCACAAAAAAACACAAAATTACATCTGAAGGCATTTCCTCCAGCCAACGTTCGTACCGAACCAACATCCGAAACCATTTTTGTCCAATAGAAAAATTCTTTGGACAGCCCTCTGTCTAAACTTACAAGTCCGTTTTATTCACCCAAAAAATTAAACTCCGACAACACGAATGGTTATAAGAAACTAAGCTGGGCTCCCGGAAATTACGCAAGAGAATAGATTGCTTTTTTTTTTTTAAATTTACCTTATTGTTAAAACAAACCTCTGTTCTGCACAAATCGCTTTCTTTCGTTTTGTAATTTTGGTACGAAACTTTTCATCCAGCAAATCAAATGGTTGTATTAACAAACGTAAATATTGCATGAATCGGCTCTGATCGAAGATTGTTATACAAATAATATCGAAATAAATTTATATTTTTGTGTTTATTGGTTGAACACCAAATCGGCGTTAGGTCTTATCGCCCAAAACCATAACCCCCAAATTGATAGATGTCATAACGCCAAAAACATCACTAGGCAATTTTTTGGTGGAAAATTCATTTAAATTTGGGTGATATGACATTGATTTTGGGCGTAGTAGCATTATTTTTGCTTAAAGTAGCGTTGGGTCTTATCGCCCAAGGTTAAAGAACCTTGTCACAGTACCCAAAATCTGTCACATCACCCAAAATATTGAGAAAGAAAACGTCAAAAAGCCCAAATGTATTGACAAATCGCCCAAAAAAATTGCAGAAAAATATCCCAAATTCTGACTGCTAGAATGTAAAAAACAGAATAAAATATTAGAAAAATATACTTGTGCGCAGCGAGGAGGCGCCCAGAGGAGTGGCGCAGCGACGCTTAGGCGGCCGCTTGCGCGACCACTTACGACCGCACTTCAATACACTTCACAGGCTAATGACTTTTTCCATTGAATAGTTTGTAAAAAACAGGAATAAAATAACGGTTTTTATAGAAAATTACAAAAATAAGAAAATGTCATAACGACCGAACTATATTTTTTGTCATATGTCATTCTATTTGGGCTTTTTTGACGCTTTATTCCTTTAAATTTTGGGCGATGTCGTGGCTTTTGGGCGTTATGACATTTTTCGATTTGGGATATGTGGTTTTGGGCGATAAGACCTAACGCCGATATAATCAATTTTATTACAACCTTTTTTTATAGACTTCCTATTGCAATTTAGGATATTTTTGTATATAGGTACCCATTTCTCTATTCGCGCTATAACTAAGGTGATAAAGTCTTCAGTTCGAATCCATTTTCAGCATCCCAAGTCAAGTGCTTTCATGTGTTCGGCTACCATCTCGTATTTATTCCCACCGGAAGTTAGTATAGGTAATTTAAAGATAACCTCTTCAACTTCAGTAGAAAGAAAAATAGAACACTCGAAAAAGAAATGGAGAATCGATAAACCTCTTCGAAATAATACCGACATAGGTATTGCCTGGACACATAAGCATAGAAGAAAAGTTTATCTAGGTAGCCGTTGAATATTTATGTGAAAAAACCTTGCATACAAAAATAAATAACACCAAAGTCCGGTTGATAGCAATTTACGACATCATCACATCGTAAATCACTTTATCTTGTAAACTTTTATTAACTCAGATTACACAAATTTTTTGCATTTGTGAACCTCTTGAGTAGAAACTACTAATCTAACAAAAGTCACTGTAACTTCATTTTCACTGTGTTCATTTGAAAAGTTCTGAGACACCTTGATCGATGGAATGTCTTTCGAAGAAAAAACCACTAAATATGATTAATTGATCAGTCGATTACATCGATATAGTGTACGATATGAGTCCGAAAGGGTGGTTAGTACAATCATAAACTTTGGATCACTCACCGTGTAAGAGCTACTCATGTTCGGTGATTTATAGCAAGAACTAACGAAAACACAATGCGACGCGAATATAAGCCGCCTACCAACTGAACTGTTGAATAAAATTCATCATCATCGCCTCATAATGGATACGTAATTAGAGTCACATAGATATTAATTACTTTGTTAATACATACCTCATGACGAAGATGCATGTTTGAAGACAGTGTAGGTATACTGATTCATTGATTAACTCATCGATGTTGTAATAGAATATAAATACAAGAAGCTAATCGAAGTTTGCCCATACTTAGATATCTTCTTGTTCGATCTTTTTTCATCGCACTGAGGCGAGTAATAGTAAAAGTTCCAAGCGTGTGGGTGTGTGGACCTATAATGGCAGGTGGAATTCTTGATTCTAAAAAAGCTTACAAGTACGTATGGAAATTCGAGTGCTGCTATGTACTCGCATATTCAAATGAGGGGAACTTCACTTTTTTTTTTTAGGATAATTATTATGGATGATCAAATGATGAGCGCGTTAAAGTGGTTACCAATAGACTTCAGTTCTGACAACTTGTTATGCAAATTTGATTCGAATTGGTTTGGGAATGCTAAGAAGAGTAAATTGCATCTTTCCAAAAACCCCATAAAGGTTAACAGACACTTTTTACCAGGCAAGCTGGGAAAGTCGTGTCTAGTTAATTGAATAAGTCCGTGTTCCTATTACTGTGCTAATTCAAAGAAAGCGCAGCCCTGCACGGAACAATAATCCTTCAAGTTTATTGGTGTGTCTGTTTGATTATGTAAATACGCCTGGATAGAGAAATGCATTGCTTTTATGGCCTAGTTGGCTTTTACTGTGGTAATACCTTTTAAGGCTGATGTAAGATGAAATGATTAACGAAAGTGCATGCCCTTAAAGCAATCCGTAAAGTGCATTAATGATGAAGAATACTTATAAAAAAGGCGACATGTTATTTGAAATAATATTTTCTGCAGCTATTTTTTTTTTTTTTTTTTTTTTCAGGGGAGCTGTAGAAACAAATTCAAATGTCTGAATAGCTTGCTCGTCAGGCTAGCTTGGGACAGATGTATGCAACATGCAGAATTTTAATGAAGTATTCCTGAACATTTCGTGGTCGCAGTGGCTTAGTGGTTAGTGTGTTGGACTACTAAGCGAGGGGTCCAGGTTCGAATCCCGCAAAAACCCAAATTCCAACTCAGGGTTTTTTTCACTGCGCCACCTCTCGCGAACGCCTGACAAACATCCGAGAGTATAACTGTAAATGTAATGAAAGAGCTTCTCAATCGGCCCGTTTGGAACCGGCATAAAATTGTAGATCCCTTCCATTCGTTCCAAAAATTAAAAACTCACACAAAACGAATGGTTGCGAGAAGCTAGGCCCTGGGTCCCTACAGACCTGTTGCGCCAACTATTATTATTTATTATTATTCCTGAACATTTCAGTGCAACGTTTGCGGACTTTGTAAGAATGACACGGCAAGCAGACGACCAAGAATATAGCGCCAAAAAGAGACTCCCATAATACCTCTCAAATGCAGACTTCGCAGAACAATAGGTGCAAAACGTCTTTCAGCCATACGGCGATATTAATTATTTCCAACAAACAGAAGAAATGTGCGAAGACGAGAGAGTTCGACTTCAGCTATAACCTCTAAGGAAATAGCTAAAGATATATAAGAAGGAAAGAGAGACAAGAAAAAAGCTTCGGGATTTGATCTTTTATTGGGTGAGATTCTAAAAAAAATCTGCCAAAAAAGTAATCAAAAAAATATTACAGATAATAAATCCAGCGTTCAGACTAAGATATGTTCCACATATGTGGTAGGTCGCGTAAGTCATCATGGTACCTAAGCCGGAAAAATTTCCCAGTGAAGTTTCGTCATATCGGCCGATCTCATTGCTGTCAATCCTGTTTAAGCTCTTTGAAAATAATTCTTCTAAACCATCTCAATACTATTCTTAAAAAATAGGCACTTATCCCAAGGCATTAGTTTGGATCTAGAAATAAATACTCAACAATTGATCAGGTCCACAGACTAACTGATATAATATAAAAAGCTCTAAAAGAAAAAAAAATATGTTCTACTTTCTTCTTTGATGTAACACAGGCTTTTTATAAAGTCTGCCACAAAGGGTTAGTCAGCAAAAACAGTACTCAGAAATGATTATTTAGAATTAAGCAAGAAGATGAGTACTCCACTTTGAAAGATATCAAAGCTGGAGTACCGCAAGGGAGTGTGTTGTTGCCAGTGCTGTTCCTCCTATACACTAACGAGCTACCACAAAATGGCAAAACTGTTCCTTCTTTTGCAGATGATACTGCTGCACTTGCGTTTGGAAAAGCTGAACAGGAAGATACAGAAAAACTGCAAATGATAGGAGATGAAATACCTAAATCGACCAAAAAATGGCAAATGAAATTAAAAGAACTGAAGTCGGTTCATGTTTACTTTACAAATAAAAACGTACAACACATACCAGCGTTCAAAAATAATAAAGTTGTTCTACATTCGAGCTCAGCTTAGTACTTAGTCTAAACTCCCGACGCAAGGTTGCGCTGGAAAACGCATGTCAAGAAGAAACCTGATGAACTGAATATACGACATAGTAAAGTATACTGCGGCTCATAGGGAGATATTCATGTGTCTGAATATACAACAAACTGCGTCTCTAAAAGCAAATGCTCAAACCAATCTGGACATATGGCCTCCAGCTGTGGGGGTGTACATTGTACAAGCAAGACAAACCCTCAAAGGATACAATTCTTTCAAAAGTACTAAGCAATATTGGTAATGCGCTGTGGACGTGGAGCATACGTAATGTTGATCTACGTACGGATCTAATTAATCGAAATGGAAGAGGACGAGGTTAGGAAGGTGGCCAGAAGACATGAAGTTAGGTTTCGCAGCTATGCTAATTTAAAAGTAGTCCAATTACTTAATAATAACGATTTAGTTAAAAGATTAGGTAGAGTAAAGCCTTTTGAACTAGTTAAGAAAAAAATTTTTAAAATGTAAATTAAAAAACGAAAGGTAAAAAACCACAGTAACTTCCCTAAAGAAATATTATAAAAAGCTACGTAAGTACCTACTACATGTTAAAACAAAATTGCTGATTTGTCTGATGACTATAGGTGCGATTATTGGAACGTAGGATGGTAACATCATGTTATCCCTGGGTGTTTTTAGTCGGTGCTTCAAGTCCCACACTATCGCAAAACTCGCATTCGATGTCTTTCAACAATTTTCACCTAGCTACAGGCAAAAAAAAAGAACTCAACTCTGTGCGAAGTACAAATTCGACAGCTGGTTGTTGATTTGCAGGCCACAAAACGTTTTCCCACTAATGAAGGGAGTTGTTGAGCTTCGGGCAGCTAGCTTATCAATACTTGTGTTACCATTGAATCGCTCGTAACCTGTAAGCTGGCACCCAGAGGAAAGTGACCTTACTGTGGCCAGTTGATTGTTCGCCAGTTTGACATAAGTCTTCTTGTTTTACCTTCAGAATGTCTGTCTTTAGCATTCTGTGATATTGAGTTGAATTGTATAAAATTCAGCTTGGTGCATGTGCAATTTGGTATATTGCAGCGACGAACACTGATCCCTACGCCATACCCAAAACAACAGTTGGATTTTGATTGACTTGTGGCATTCCGTGTGATGCATTTCGAACTACATTCTACAGAGATTGCTTCAAAAAATAGAATGGAATGGATGCAAACCTGAAATTTCTGCGACTCAAGCATCATAGTGTCTGTCAATCAGAAGTTGAGTCTGCAAATTTAGAGAGAGACCTAATGTGGATGGGATATAAACCTGAAAGGGATACAGCCATATTTATCGATGGCTAAACTGAACTCAGGGGGCTCAAAACCATACATACAATTTTGAAATGGTCAGAAAGTGACGCACGTTCAACAGAACCAATGTTGAGCATTCTGGCTTAGATGAGTGTTATAAAGTTGTCAATAATAGTTTTGCGCGATGATTCGGGTTACAAACAAAAACACCACCTTTCAGAAATTCACACTTATAACCTTAACGACAAACGCGCGACAAATTGTCGTAGGAACACAAGCATTTGCCGTATGACAGCTGCGAGGTGGTACCAAACATTTTCATTACGCCAACAGAACTCGAACCATCACCACCGCAACAAGAAAACGCAAAGAATAAACCTTTCCCACTTTAATAAAAAAAACCGGCCAAGTGCGAGTGTCACTCGCGCACCGAAGGTTCCGTATTTGGCTAAAGTCCAACACATCAGATATTATTTGAAATCTATAATAAATCATTCAATCTTTCCCCTCTTCATGAATTTATCACAATTTAGTTTAATTTAATTACTTAATATTTTTACCCTCAAAAATTACTCGCACATGAATTTCATTTTCTAATTATTACCTAGTACCCAACCCACGCCAATTTTCCATTCTGTATGCGACCTGTCCCAATTAAAAAATATTGACTAAAAATATATTACTTTTATTTTGTTCTGTACTCCCCAAAAAATGTATTATACTCCCCAACGAAATTATGAAGCGACAGCCCTGGTGTCTTTGATGGGGTCAATTGTGCACAACTGCGTAGTAGATTGGAACATAAATGAGAGCAACGTATTTTACATGGTAAAATTATCTTTTTTGAAAATATCTTGTAAACTATTAACTTTTTGGGAAAACAGTATTCTGCACATATATAGATAAGAACATGATCTACGAAAAAGGAATTTATGTATTTTTTTGTGAATTAAGAAATAAACCGTTTTTTGGGCGAATGAAAATATTTTTTTCACCAGATTCCTAATTAATCCAAAACCAATTGATGTATTCCTTCCATTGGTATTTGTCGTTTAACTAGAGGTTATACCGGAACCGGATGTTGTGTGTAAATTTTAGACTCCTATGTCAATCGGTTCATGAGATAGACCTGGTAACAAAATTGGCTTAGTGGGTTCGGACAGACAGACAGACGGAGAGACATCCGAGCGAAACTAATAAGGTTACGTTTTTTCCCTTTGGGTACGGAACCTTAAAAAAAGGTTATATCGGCTTATACTCGTAATTTACAAGGCGACGGTCGATAAAGAAAGAGACGAATTTAAAAAGCAGGTTATGAACAGAGACCTAATGCAGATTCGCATTTTAATAAATAAATCAGTTTTCGACTCAGGCTAACTCAGTATATGGACGGACCAAAAGGTTAAGTAGTAGATCAAAACACTCGTTGAAGTACTGGCTCTACATACACATATTCAAGGTCTTTCGTTAATAATTTAAATTCGTAAAATGTGAGTATACCTAAGTCAAAAATAATATAGCCATTACGGAGACTGCATAGCAGAGTGTCAGAGTTCCAAACTTAAAAAGAAGTAGCCCACTGCAAGCAGATGAGCTTATCAAAACATTCTATCGAAGGTTCCATCGAAATCCGTTTAGTAGTTCCCGAGTTTACTCTGAACATACATGGGAGTAGTTTGTGTACTATTGATTAGATTAATAGAAATTACCAGTCTGGGCGTGCCTGCTAATATAATATGTTAAAAAATAAATGCGCAAATGTATCCAACGTCGAATTGAAGCCATATAAAAAATAGCAAGTCATAATAATACGCCTGCGAATATAGTTATCAACACTGTCATCCCTTCGTAAATACTTTAATGCTGTTGACTTAAAATAGAATCTAATTCATGTTAGCATTGAACTTTAATGTATTCGTTTGCAGCTGGGAAGCAAGATACTGCACTTATCAAATTAGGGGTAAGTTCCAGATGTTTCTTTTGTGCCTTTATTTTTTGTTTCACATTTAAACACCTTTCTTTCTTATTTCAAGATGCTTCAGTAGCGCAGCACTAGATACCAACAGAACTAACTTCAAGATTGCTCTTTAAGTTTCTTTTTTAAAGGTGACCACATAGACTGAAGATAGCCCATATTCTCATTAATCAATATCAGGGTACGTGTTCTCGAAATGTCCAAATATATATATAAAAAAACGAATCAACCTGTACCAGCATATTCTTTTTATGCATTCAGTAACACACATCTTGGGAGTCCTATTAGCATTTAGTCCCAATCGAGTCACAGAGCAGAGGATTGCATTTAAATATATATAAACTGCCATCGGAGTTTGCATCTAAATGTATAAGCCACCACTAACCCTTTAACTACACTCCACAACCCCCATCCTGGCGAAGAGCAGCAGTTTCCTTTTCCACATCCTTGCTCGAATCCAATAAAAACTAACAAAAAAGAATAAACAGTATATTTTGGACTTAATATTTGATGGAGCCTTTGAACTTTTCTCTACATTACAATGAAAGCTCTCCAAAGGCACACAGATACTCTGACACTCGTATATACAACACTCAGAATAGAACATTAAAGATACAATCAGCCGAGAGAGAGTCGTAGTAAATGTTCTTCTTCTTTTTTGTCGATTTAATGTACCTCTCCTCTGAGAGATATGAGGTCGAACTTTGGAGAGTATTCGACAGAGTGCAGTCTGTTTTTTTGTTTACCTTGGAGAAATAGCTTTTTATTGTAGCAGCTTTTCCTTGACAATAGGTGAAAGTTCATCGGCTCTCAGTAGACAAATGCATCCATTCGGTTAGTTGATGTCCCCATAAACGTATACCCAAAATGAACTCTCCTACTTGTTTCCGTTGTAATATTTAATTGTGCTCCTAAGTGCTTGCGTACTTAATAAGCGCATGAGATGAAAGGCCTCCGCTCACACAAACATCGTGTAAGTAATGACTCAGCGCCAGAGAGACCAGAGACCACTTGAATTATTGTTATTAACAAAATAAACCCACCCAACCCTGCCCGTCCGCAATAAATAACCCAGTTTTTCATCTGCACTATTGCTAAAAGGGAAACACATGTCTCAAATGCCAATTGCGCTTTCAGTGCATAGCAAGTGCCAGCAAGTGTTACTAAATAGAACAAGATACTATATTTATCCACTAATAACTTTTTATAAATTCTTAATCAACAATACTTTACAAGCACTAAGCAAATGAAAGACTGCACATGTGTGTGCTTATTTTCTACGTCAACAACAACACCGCACCGACGAGAGTGTTCATTTAAACTTTTCCATGTTCTCTTTTCTTTCGAATTAATGAATGGAAGGAGTAAGTTAAAGCAATGAAAATATACAGAAAAAAAAGAAAAAAGTTATTGGTGCCTTTGCCAGAGGACATGGAAGCACTTTTCTTCTGTTTTTATATTTGCTCAATGGACACTTAAAAAAACCCACAAGCACGCTTACCACCCTATAGTACGTGACTCGGTGGGTATATTTGTGGCACAGGAACTGAGAAGGATTGCAATCGCTCTAGATATATGTATGTTGTATCGAAGTATTGGAGGAAAGCTTAAAGATAATCTCTTCGCTTATGAGTTCAGATACGGCCGCAAGCGAATCGATTCCACTTTGATGACACTAATTGAGGAAGATTGCAACAATATAACAAACATTTCCTGCTAAGTGATTAAGGAAAACTACCACCATAGTTCAAAGGAATTTATAAACATTATTATTAATATTGGTTCGTGGTTAGGCTTATCAATTGCACAAGAGCAGCTTAAAATGAGGTAAAAATCAGAAAAAAATATTTCACACAAAAATGTTACGTATACGCCACAGTATGCTGCCTGCGTTTATAGCTAAGTAAGATAAATTGTGTCACTCAAATTAAACGATTCTGGCATTTAAATTTAGAACTCGACCGAAATAAGGGTGAAACAGAAAATTATTCAGAAGAGGGAAAAATCGGGGTACCCACAGCTTACAGAGAGATACATCAAACTAATGGTATTTAGAGTTGCGGAATGGCTAAAATATGCACCCAAAGGAAACTTCAAGCGATAGTTGCCACTAGAGCTGCCATTTACATTATAATTTTTTAAAGCACGTCCCTTATGGAAACGAATGGGAGAGCAAGTATTTTACAAATCAGGATGTAAGAAGCTGTAAGGACGTTGAGGAAATATAATATGCTCTGTTGTTATAGTTAAAATGCAAAGTTCTGAATTGTTAGTAATAAATTGAAGATCCAAACAAAGCAGTGATGCTCAACCAATAATTTAGTATTTATCAGTTCAAACGTTGCGGGTTATTCCTGTAGTATCGACATAATCTGTACTGTATTATTATAAAAATGGGTATGATCACCGCATATCGAATACGAATAATATATTTTACATATTACTGGAATAAACTGACTAGACTGTGAGCAAGCGAATAGCAAAGAGGTGTCCTATCATGAACTCTACAATTCCAATTTTCCGGTGGACGCGGAAGCCCTTGAAAATCTATTCTCAAAAATTCGTTGGCCAAATTCTGGACAAACGGTTAGGTAAACAATCAGCCAATATACGTTTGTCATAGGAAAGTCAGATAATATTGCAGTGGTCCGTGAAAGCGTATAGGAGAACCCAAAATAGTCAATTCCTCGCCGTGCACGCATTAAGTCGGCATTTGGCAGAGTTCAACTTTCGATTTTTTTCGTCGGAACTTGAGCCTGCTTGGTATGGTTGAGGGTATGGCTATCTCTCGCAGAGGTGACACGAATTGGCCACCAAGGTCGATTTGATTTCTTGAGAGTTTTCTAAGAGTCATACAAAATTTTCACCACTCCGATCCATGCCACAGTAAGAAGTCACTGCCAAAATATGCAGTGCACGATGAACGATGATATACTCTATACGCATTTGAAATAAAAAAAATAATTTCATTAATACCACACGGTATGTTTCACTCTATTTCAACAACGACCCGTCCTTGTTGAAAAATCATTTAGCTCTCAGGCGGTGGCACTATGTAGTCGTAGTAGTTAAATTGTTTCCTTGTGACGATAAATAATAATATTTAAAAAAAATATGCATTCATATTAACAGACCTAAAGCTGAGATCAGTACTTTCCGCCGCATGCAGATTGCAATCTTATATATATCTAAAAGATTTGCAAAAAAAAAAACCCACTTTTGCGATTGGCATTCACGAAAATGTACGAATGTGTCCCGGAGCTATTCATATTACTAAACTGAGAAGAAAGCAGCACTAGACGGGACACTCCCTAGTCTATCTGCTTAAAACATTTCAAAAGACTCGCGCCTTACATGGAACCACTAAGCCCTAGTCGAATGTATCACGCAATCTTTGTTATGATACTATCGGAAAAAAAGCATTCCAAACTGTGTTTGAATGCAAATGGAACTTAACGTCAGAAAATTCATAAGCCCTAATAATCCCTGCGGCAAAAGTTAATTTAGTGCGGTAGCATAAAGCCCTCTGTTCTGGTCAAAGTAATAGCTTGCCGTTATTAATACAAGTGGGAGTCACTTCTTATATCGTTCGTGAGGTGCGAGGATATTGTGAGAATTGATTAAAATATCAGACGAATTAGCTGCGGGGGTTTAATCACGTAAAGCTATAGCCGTCTGGAAGATTTCTATTTCGAAATTTTAACGACTATAAGGAGCTCTTTTCTGTGTAATTTTCGATTAGATTATCAGAGATTTTATTAAATTTGATCTATGTAAAGTGGACGCTGCTTTTGACTAAAGTATTTACTTGAAAGTTGCTAGTTGTGGAGGTCTTTCGTTTTGCCAATAATTGCTTGATATGACATGTTATGTCAGTGGGTAGTGACGAGATTTTTAATGATCGAACAAAAACTGAGTCTGACGATGAAATGGTTATAGGGGTGTTGTCCAACATAGTTTTGATTCAAAATTTGTTTCTTTTTGAATGAGACGGTAGCTTTCTTAAAAATATAATTTAACTTAAAAAAACAGATCGATTTTTTTTTTTTTTTTTTTGAAAATTCTGCAATCTTTCCAACGCATGTCTGAAAAGTATTCGAATATCGAATAAGGCGATAAAATAACAGAAAACGAAGATCGTTGCAAACGTAAACGATCTGTCACTTTAAGATTCTTTAAACGGACACATGTTGTGCACATTTGTGAAGGATAAAAAAACTATGACTAGTTCATTCAGAACTAGTTATAAGTGTATAAAATTAGGACCCGATAGAGCTCCAAGAATATTTAAAAAAAATTGAAAAATCACCAATACAAGTCCCACAAAGCCCTACCAAATCAATTCTCTTTCTTCAGCTAATAATCTACGAAATAATAATACTGTTAAATATTTCATTACGACACATTTATTACTTCTGCGGTATTGAAAATGTTTTGTTATACAATATTGTACAACCTTTTATTTCCTTTTAAAACAAATATATACATAGCTTCAAGTAAGAATATTTTTCTTCTTTTTTCAGTGTACCTTTTGAGTTGGATCATGAAGAAAACTCCCTCAACTTGCTTTATATTTATTTGACAAAGACTTGGTTGCTTGCATTAAAAATTTGGGATATCCTCGTGAAAAGATCGTTTGTTAAAGAGCCGGTTCACTTCTTTCTCGGCTATAAATAAAATGCAACGAAGCCTTAGCAATTCTTCGAAGCTGTTTGGTACTTATATCCACACTACATGTTAGTTCTCAAAGTTAGTGTGCATTTTATACAGTTGCACGTTTTCTATATACGTTTTTTGACACTTTAATTTATGTTCAGTTTTTGTTGTAAATGCGGAATGAAAAATCTTGCACTAGAAAGGCGACTGCAATCTGCACAAATTGAATTTATAAAGGAGAATCCTCTTGATCTTAATTTTTACCACAAAATGTTTTTTAGTAGCGAGGCCAATTTGATTGAGCTGGCAAAATGGCTGCATTTTAACTTACAATTATTTCATTATTGAGATGTTTCTGTTGAACGAACGTACTCAGCCAATGGACATGTGGATTCGCCTCCGACATCGGTGATTTAATACTTTCATATTGTTTTTTTTTTTTTTTTTTGACACTTATGTTAGTTAGATTTAAAAACTTGTTGCATTTTGACGCATACGGTTCGTACCAATTGTTTACTTTCCAAGCGGTCATCACCCCGCACATATAATTATAAGAATTTAATTGTTTATCTGTATTTACTGACCTATTTTTTTTTATCCACTAAAATCCAAAAACGCATATTCTTGCTGACAATGCATTCTTGTTCACTCACTTTTTTCACCAATAAATCTTATTTTGCTGCCAACGCATTCTTGTTTATTAAGTGTTTCATTAATTGTTTCCGTCTTGCGATGTCAGCACCATAGCCCAATACTTTAACTGACTTTTATGTTTAGATAAGCGACATGCATATCACATAAGCAGATCAATTAATAAGAAAAGACACTTCGCTCACGACAATCAATTCAAGCAGTGTTCATTAGGAACCAAGACTGCTCCCCCACCAGTGGTAAGGCGTCTTATAGAAAAATCGACACGCAAATCAAGAGAAACGAAGACGACGATCACCGAATCGACTGGGTTTTCTGGTTTATTTACTAATCACCCACTGTTGTCAAAGTATATGTGCCTTGGTTGAAAGATCGTTAACAATCATTTCGGAAAATATGGTCGGAATTCGAACACGTATGCATGCTACCTCGGATACAACAAAAACGATTAGAATGCTATGTCTTTCGACTTTCGACAGCTTATGTGGTCGACAACGACAACAAAAGCAAACAAAATTCAAAAACAACTTCGTGACTGAAGGCTGAAGGGAGAAAACCGCGAGTGCTATACAAAAAACAATTTTATACGTATTGAAAATAACTTTTTTCGTATTATTGTTAAATAAAAAAAAAATTACAAAAGATGTGCGTATTTCTTTCATCCCTGTCACATATTTGTGATAGATTAATTAACATTGTTTGTACCGTGCACTGAGCTGAAGAAGGGCATTATGAAAATACGGGTGAGGCCTCTCCGCCGTACTTTTGATTAATAGAGTTGTAAGAAGAAAGCTTTTCTTCTAATATTGTACTGCCACCAGCATAAAAACTGAGAAATTTACTTACAATCTACCTCACATAAATAGCCCCATTCTGCACAAGTTTCCACGACATACAATTCGATCGGCACCATAACAGGCAAAGAGCAGGCATTTCCGTATAATAGTTTCTCAATAGGTATCTCAGATCGTCAAGAACTCCTCAGAACTAACTTGAAGGTAAACCATGAACAGGCGAGGCTTAAGGAGAAGTCGTTTTTAGTCCACATATTTCGATAAGCCCTTCGCTTTGAAGCTATTTCAATTCCCACTACGCTGAGCTCTTCTGCTCCCCATGCACAAAAGCATTCGCATCAGGTCGCATGTACAAACGTGCAATGGTATAGAAATGGAAATCTCTGGCTTCTCATATGATCAATTATATGTCGCCTGTTCCGGAGTTGGTAATCTAAGAACTTTGCAAGTTCCTGATATATTTTTTCCATTTTGTAATTATATTCATACTGCTCTTCAATTTTATCGTGCAGCGCTTCCCGTTCAGTGCTCAGATTACAATCAATATCCAGTCTTTGGTATTTTTTTGCAGGACGATCAGTTTTTCAGTAATTCCATCCTCAAGTCTCAGTTTTCTTGCTACTGCTCAATGTAAATTTGAAATGGTGAATTTTCCTCGAAGCCACCAACTTACGTCACTTGCTATGCATGCCCACGACACTAGCGATATCAAGAGCCGGCGAATAAATAATTTATAACACTAATTATAAAATCAACGAGCACACTTTGTCTATTTCTGTATACCGCCAACGCATTTGGATGGCAGGTTCATTGATAAAAAAAGAAGGTCAATAATATTTCCTCGTGATTTAATTTTGAAATGATTCATTTGTCTCCGAAAACATAGCACAATTTTCATTATACTATGCGTATGTATGAGCCACTGCGACAAGGGGTAGGTTAAAATTTCCAAGCAGCTATTAATCCCATAGTCAGTGGAGTACGCAATGACTCCGGGGCGCTCCATCAATCAAATACAACATGCTATAAATGTATTAATAAACGCCAGTACACAGCCGGCACAAAAACAATCATCCGTCGAACAAAGATGCACTGTTTGTGTTCAATCTACTGGAAACTCATTTTTAAATTTGTGCTTTCTAAAAACAAAATAATTCATTATCGCCGCGGTAGGTGCGCTGCCTTTTGCATAAATAATGACAAAAATCTGTTTGGCAAACACAGTAAATAAAGTTTTCTTGTTGATTAATCGGGCAAATCGTAAATTCGAGTCTTATTCAAGAGCACTTCTAATTCCGCTAAATTTAATGAACTCGACAAATAAACACATTGCCTCCCTGACAAGTGGGAGATGGAGTAGAGAAACATTTTTAACGAACTTAAGTGATTGGTACTGGGTATGAGGTCTGGGGACACTTTAACGCCAAAAGGGCAAACATAACTTTCACAAGAAAACAAAAAAAAAAAAAAAACTGTCCAAATAGCGTCCAACTTACGGATTGTATTTGTATCTGCATGAGTGTACGTTTGTCACATCAATGATGGAGGTGAAACGGGTGTAAGTGTTCACTATTGCACGACGCGACTGTTGTTTTTTGTTTTTGTTGTTTTGTATTCAACACACTACCGTTTGAGCTCATTCGAAAATGTAATGCTCCTCGAAAGCGAAACAGAAAAACCAATCAAAACAAGAAGATCGTGCGTCGTCGGACACAACCAGAACTCAGAACAGATACTATACCTACTGGCCGATTTCTGCGGCAAATGTTTCGATCTGCTGATAGCTTACAATGCCCAATGGCCATGTGCTTGTGCATATGTTTAATGGTTTTCTATTTATCGCTTTTCTTGCTTAAAGATAAAAATAAAAAAAATAAAATATTTATAAACTGTCACAAAAAAAGAAAAATAGACCACCCAGACCACATGGCACTTGTGAAATGGTCTGTGACATTGATTTAATAAACATTCTGTTAATGTGGCATCATTTAGAAACGGTATACTATTTACGGCAAGGACTAAGAATCGATTCGTGATTTTAATGGGCGTTGAATTTGATTTAAATTGCTGCCTTAAAATGTTGATTGCCGCTCAAATTGTGAACTTATTTGCTTTATTTGTTTTGTTTTATTATTTCGTCGGAGATTTTGGGTATATATGTTTGTTTTAAAAATGCGTTTGACATTATAATATATTGATTCTGTATTATGGGTATAAGAGACGTACGAGCCATCTCATTCGATCAGCAGTAGGGGGGACCGGGATTGAGCTGAACAAATGAAACTACGAAACCTTCCAAAACATAATGTTAGGCAACAGTGGGCTCAACTTCACGTTCCTCCTGCAACGAGTGGTAAAATCCCAGCCACTCATGTTTGAACTTCATATTATTTAGAATAGGTTCTGCACAAGCAGCTCGAGTGGGTAAAATTGGTGGATAGAGTAGATACATTCATTCCATACCGACGGTTACAAGCGCTCGATCGAATTCCCAAAGTGTGCTGGTAATTATAACGTAGTTTTAAACGCCGATAAATAGAAATTCGAAGTAAGTACGATCTCCACTGAATTATACATTTTTCAATTCTTGGAGTAAAATAGTACGATTTTCACGACAAGGTACGTTTCTTTCTACGAAAACAGAAGTTTTCCCATACACATTTCAGTTTTCAAAACCAATCGTTTAAAGTCGTTTTCCACGGACAAAACCACCTGGGGCCAAATATTTTACGTAAAAATATCCTTCCCCAGCTCTTATCAAATGGCCCGCAAAAAATTGGAAAATTGTCCTGACTGCTTTTTTCTTCATTTAACTAGAGTCGAATCTATAAAAAAAATATGTTTAAGATTCACTCTTAGAGGAATTCCCTTCGTCGATATCATCAACTTACCGCCCTATTTATCTAGGTAAAAATTAATTACTGAAGGTTAGGAGAACGGCAGCCAAAGTCGTTTCTATTCATAGGGTTTTAATAGGAGAAATTGATTCGACGGACATCATAAGTCTTCTCAATATTTATGTTCCTTAATTCGAACTGCGAAACTTAAGATTTTTTAGAGGATAGGCCGTTCTCGTACACAAAATGGTCTATCTTCATCAATGAATTGTTTAAAGTAAGCATATAATGCAAATGTCGTTTTAATCGATTTTAGCTTACCAGTTTCTTGTACGTTTTATTTGCATCATATTTTTGTTTTTTTAAATTTTAATATTGTGACCTTTTGTCTATGAAAGATTTTTCGTTCTTTTGTGATAAACAGATAAATAAAGAAATAACTAAAAAAAAATGGTTTATGTTTTTGAATACGAAATCCGTATCAAATACCATCCACATTTATCTATGTTTGTATTTTAACGCCTAGCAAAACAGGCCTAGTATCTTGTAAATTTTGTAAATATTTTTTACAGCCGCTTGAATATTAAATGGAACTGTAACCTTTTGAATCGAAATGGGCGTTTACTTCATCGCACCTTATGAACAATGAGGCTTTTCTGTTACTACTCGCATCCGTTGCATAAAGCTGGAAAATTTTAGTTCTACATGGGCCTAATGAAGCATCTCCATTAGGTGTTCACTGGTGGTTCGACGTTTTAGATGGAGTTTAAGAACTCCATAGGGTAACGAACTTCCAGACCCACGTCGAAGATAAAGTCCATCGAGTTGTGTGCAAGTTCCTCGGCGGTTAATTGTTGCAGAATTCTTGTAGTTGGCTAACCGGTCCATCAGCGTAACATAAATTGTATGGAGTTTACTCAAATTTATTTTAGACTCGAAGATTAGGATGTTGGCAACACCATCAGAATTATATTTATTGGCCCAGCTTGATTGAGTCTAGTACGCTTTCCCATGCGTTGTGACATTTCATCCACATGATTCTGGGCGAGGCGAGCTTGTTCGTCTTCAGCGAAAGGAAATTTGATTGTAAGGATGTTGGATGTTTGAGAATCTTCTACTCATCATCGTGGGGCAAAACCCTTCAACTCCGGTTCTCCAATAATTAAGTCCTACACAGCTGAAGGAAGCCAGATCAATAAAGATGAATAGAAGGCATGTGGTCGAGGCCCAGACGCAAAGTCTAAAAAGCTGTTAATGTAGCAAATTAAGGTATTTATTTTTTAATTGCAGAAGGGTCAGCGTAAGTTGCAAGTATTCCAGTCTAAAGTTGTCTCGTTGCCAAGAAACTGTAAAACCATTTCCCCAAATTACATAAAACATAACATTTCCCTCGAAATAATAGGTGCTCAATACTTATAGTTCGATCAACAGCTTCAAAGATATAAAAACTACATTGGCTACAACATTTATATCAACTTAATTCAAAAAACATAACCCCTCGAATATAGAACCCAACTTATCTCTCTAACCTTAAACTGAACCGTTTAACGTTTCGCCAACTACGATTGGCAGATAATAAAACTAATTATGATAATTGCCAGGCCTACTATTTAGACAAATTGAACAGCTATAACGACGAAATGCTTTCATACTTTGACCATTTGTCTGCTAGTTATCTGCCAGATAGGTAGATGAATTTCCCCAGAATTAGATGGTCCCCAAGATAACCTAACATGATCATAAATACCACCTGGCCCATAACACCGCCTGCTCCATTTGAATGCCAAAACTATACTAAAACACCATGTGTATACTTCTGTACGTGATTAGGCAAATCGGTACAACGTGCAGCTATTCTCAAATAGTAGCAAATGGCATATGACCTGATTCATAAGTCACGAGTAAAGTAGCTGCAGTCCTCTGGTAACAGGTTGTAACTTTATTTTCCACTAGCGTTTGTCAACATTCAGGATATCAGTGATTTGTCTATCGACTCGTAAGACATATTTGTTTACAGTTGCACAGAAACACGTCTCATAGATTAACAACGCACCACGTTTTTGTAATCTGCTCGTCGTATAGAATATAGATAAGTTATAACAACAGTGCGATAAATTGCGAATCGACCTAACTTAATAAACACAGATAGCGCAAAAACCGAAAACCAATAGAAGCTTATGTGCAAAAGTGACCTCGTTCACTCGGCCTCAGAATCCACTTGAGGAAGTTTCGGAACCACCAAACGACATTATGCGCAAAACTTGTGCGATAACAAAAACCACAAGAATAACAACACAACTCAACAGAAGAACAGAATGTTGTTTGTAATAAATTCGGTGGTACATGGCGTGTTGTCTATGTAATGTGACTATATACGGAGAGTCGTGGAAAGGATTCGAATAGGCGGAGGTTTTTGGTTTTTGTTGTGCCTAAAAACTGTTTTCTGAAAACTACCCCACAGAGAATATATCAACTTGTAAAGTCGTGGTAACTTGCCGACCATATGTCGCAAAATACGGTTATGAGAGAGACATATAAGGAGTCTTGAATAACTTATGTGATACCTTGCTAAGAAACTTAGATCTGTCCCTCTGCTGTGCAGGCCAGATATGACTGCGATCCTGAAGAGACAATGGATTGGATTAGTTTAGAAGTTATAACAACATTGTGACAGTTGCCAGAAAGATACCATATGAGCTGATTCGTCGTGGGAAATCGGCTTAGCATGGTAACAAGATTTACTACTTACTTCTTTTAAACCAATTAAGACTGGTAAGGTCCGCATTTTCAGGAACAATTGAATTAATAAAAAGACACAAAAATATATTTCCTTTCTTTCTATTGTGTGGATTAGCAACTCTGTGTTTTTTAAAAATTTTGAGAGGGGAACGGCACTTTGAAAAAAAAAAATAAACTTGAGAGAAAAACGGGGAGTATGTCACTTCAAGTGAATAAAACAAAACAAGAAAATAACATAAGGAAGAATTATTTTGTAAGGAGAAATTAGTTTACAAAACTTGCAAGCGCTGAACTCAAGTAAGTGCATAATCCACTAGTTATCGAAACAGGAAGAAAGAAAATTCAGGAAAATCAACGTGTGGTCCTGATTTGACATCCAATAATTCTTCATATTTAATATTTATTTTTACTTTTTTGTGTCCACAATTTACTAGCCACCTACGTGTGTGCGGTAATATATTGTGTATAAAAAGTAAATTGAGAAAATTGGGTCGGATTCCTAGTAAGTCTGACAGCAGATGTCGGACTAGATGTATTTATTGTATGTATACAATCGAGTTGAGTCGAAATAATCGAACGTTTGTAGCACCTAATTCGGTTCAATCGTTTGACCTCGATCGTATTGTCGCAGTAGGCAGCATACAACTGAAAGATGACGTTTGAAACGAAACTTTATTCTCGATAGCAAATACCTATCAAATACCAAAATAAAAAACAAACAGAAATTGTAACTAATTTTATGAGCGATCATAAGGATTTAGGATTTAGAGTTGGCTGACGATGAACAATCCTCGATTGTATCAAGTAACGTGCTGGCACCCCAGTTTTCATTGACCAAGAGTGATCACGTGATTAGCATTTTCAGTTGAAGTTTATGCAGGGGAAGCCGACGAGCCTAGTCAAGAAAATCCCGCCTGCATACTCAGTTGACATTTCGAAGAATCAAATTTAAAATAAACAGATTTTCGCGGCAGAATTCTGAAGAGATAAAAAGGGGGTCGGGGAGAGCAAAAGTAGTCTATTCTGAAGCTACTATGCCAATTTTGTATTTTTGCACTACATTAAACAACCATTAGTTCGCATAACTCTACAATGGTGTTGTGATAGGCTATACGCTATAGGGCAACCGTGTTACATTTTAAACGTACTTATTGGAAAGTAACAATTTTTGAAAAATGTGTGTAGGGCCTTTTCCAAAAAAGGGCACAATCAAAGGTAACGCTGACCGCGAGAATACAAAAACAATTCGACCTAGCCCCGACAAATCTAGTTGACGAAGAAGAACGCGAGGCATATGGAGAAGTTGACAGAATGGGACATCGCATAAATACAGATCAACCGATTTGTCTCCAATCCTAATGGCGTTCCAGCCGGAGAACATTCACAGTGATACAATGCTAAAACTCCTGCAGACACTTGTGGATTGATCGTTGGCGATCAAAGGAATATCCGAAACGCATAGATCATATGACGCTCTGCAGTAGGTACCCCATAATTCATTGCGATGGGAAACTTTGAAATGACATTACCTACATTGAAAATGATCAATCCGATTACAGCTAAAACGTAGGCCTTCCGACAAATAAGAATCTCAGCTCAATGAACTACTACGCCTATCGAATGCATCGTCCGAATGGCGAGTATATAATTTTGAAGTGTCACCGTTTATTTCAATAAGATGCTAATTGCTTACAAAGTTGACAGTGAGCGGATACTTTTCGAGGCTCAGAGCCCTTGGCCCCCACTTTTTGCAAAAAATTATCAAAACCTTTTTCAGTTTAATTAGGATTTTATTCTTTATGGAACGAAAAAGAATGCAAAAAAAAATTAAAAGAAGTGTTTCGTAATGAACAAATTTCTTTTTTTGCTAAAAATAAATCTTTGATAGCCCCTTTTTGCATTTCGGGCCTCTTTTTATTTCCTATTTATTTTTTCAGCAGAAACGCTGCTACTGTTCATTAAATTAAACCAGCCAAAGCTACGAGGCGACGACTACATCCACTTGCGAAATGCTGTTAACGCTGATGGAAATGCGCAGAATCTTGGACAACTGGTGATTTTACCATCGACTCATGTTGGAAGTCCTCGCAATATGCATTAGTAAGTACAAGACACGGGACTTATTTATAACTTTTACGTGTAATCCAAAGTGGAACGAGATTAAAAGTGATTTGTATCAGGAACCAAAAGCGAAAGACCGTCACAATATAATTGCGAGAATATTCAAGCAGAAAGTGAAGGCGATGACGGATCTGATCGTGAAGCATCCATTGTTCGGCATTAAAATCTCTTGGATGTATGCGGTCGGGTGGCAGGAACGCGGTCTACCCCACGCACATATTCTGATTTCGATGATGAACAAATTGTGGTCTGGTGAACTAGACGATATCATATCAGCCGAAATCCCCGACCCAATCGCCGATCCAGAACTGCACGAGATTGTCAGCACGCAGATGGTGGGTCACCATATGCATGGTTGATGGAAAATGCACGAACCGATACCCACCCCCACGGGCATTAGTAGCTGAAATAGTAACAGGACCAGATGGATATCCAGTTTATGGACGACGTTCAAAATACAATAATGGGCGGACAAGTGACACTTCATCGTCAGAGTCGAGAAATTTAGATCGGAAATGAGTTCGTTGTGTCGCATTGTCCATTGTTGCCCCAAATTTTTAATGCACACGTAAACGTTGAGAGTTGTCATTCTTCAAAATCAAAATGTTTGGAGTAGAGTCTACCTATACCAAATGCGTCGATATGTGAACACCAACGAGTCGCTGTCACGTTTATTCTCTTTCGCAATACACGAACGACACCCCGCAGTTGTCCACTTAGCTGTTCTTTTGGAAAACGGTCCATGCGTGTATTTCACGGAAGCAACAGCTGTCCAACGAGGGGTCGGAAAACAAAATTTAACAATCACGTGAAATGTCACAACTATAAACGTCAACGCGACGAGATAATTGCCTTTTGGTGGCAAACGGAGCTACACCGGGTCAGTTAGTATACCTATAAAACATACAAAAATATTTATTCTCATATCCATACCAACTGATATTCAATTCAAAAGGTTATGCCTACAAGATTGAGGCATCAACACGAACACCGTAGGTTGACAATAAGTCCAACGACGTATTTGTATGTTGACCTACTCCACAATGCATGTATAAATGTTCGGCGACTTCTAATGATATATTAAATAATAAATATTCTTTAAACATTACATACTGTCAAGGTATCTATAATATTTCCTTCCCCTGTACACTACTATATTTACCTTCACTCATCCATAAACACGAAGCTACAAATTTCTGTAGATGGAAAAATGATATCAATGAAAGTATCCAATGTTGCTTCTTTTCGATAGTCCATCCTATTTGCCAAGTAGTTTAATTCTTTACATATGTTTTCCCAAATGTTCAACCTGTTCTAGTCGGGCAATTGATTATGTACATAAAATAATAACAAAATACGAGGGACCTTGTGTTCGTTGTACTACTCGTGGATACTTTGTATACTCTTATAAAGGATATAACAACATAGGGATAACAATGCTCACTACATAGCTAAGCTACTGGTGCTTTCGAACTGATAAATAAATTTTTAATTAGCTAAGGTTTGTTTTATTTTGTATGTCTGATGATTTATTATATACCATTTTCGAGTACGCCAGAGTATCATTAGTTGCCTCAGTAAAAGCCCTTCGAAGTCGTGTCTTCCTACACTCAGACAAAGTACGAGGCATAAGAAGGACACCCTGAAGAGAAATTTGTTCAATGTGCAGAGGTTTAGTTAATAGTTAGAAAATTCATTTAGCCGAGTGAAGTTAATAAATAAAATTAACACAAACAAATATAAAATAATGCAACACGTGAGAACTCCAATGTTTGGTACATTGTTTTATGTTCTTTTATAAAGTTATAAGCAAATTGGTTGATATATATTTATGTCTGGCTCCTTTATTTGAAAGTAAATTTAAACGTTGCAAACAGCACTGCCCAGACAACTAATAGAAATATAAATAGATTTTTATTTTATTTTTATTATTTAACTTGAAACAGTTTGTATAGAAGAGAAGAAGATCTTAAAAACTACGAACGAAAATAATAGTAAACTACAGCTACTAGAATAAATTAGAAATAGAGTAGTGTCAATGGCAACTTGATTCACTTCAAAGAGAGGTTAGGGTTGATACTCAAGTGCTCTTGATCTACATTTGTGACAAGCAATGCCGCGGTACGAAAACTAACTTACTTTGCTCTAAGTGGTGCAACAGTCTGAATATAGACTTTTACCAGCTTCCAAAAATTAGCTCCGCTTTTTTTCCACAGGTTGTATTTGAAGAAAGTGATTCTCTATCTACTTTGGCAAAGTCATAGAGGGTTGCTGGTCAACTGATGTATTGCGTAAGAAGCGATTTGATTGTAAGCTACAACTCTTTCTAACAGTTTTAAAATTATTATAAGATAATTAAATAAATAAAAAAACAAAGACAAATAATGTAGAGTGAAATATTGATGGAAGAACGTTCAAAGAAGAAGATGGAAAAAAAGAGTGCGGGGTGAAGATGCTGCTTTTTCAAAGGATTATTACAGTACACCACGGATATAAGGAACCACTAAGACCCAAACAAAAAATTGTTTCTTATATCCGAGGTGTTCTTATATTTATTTTAGATTAGGTTTGGTGGCAATCTTGAAAGACACATTTAGACCAGACTCTGTTGGTCTTTGTGATTCCACAAGCTTAAGGGCAAGCGACTTTGGGTCAAAAAAAAATTTAAACCGGACATACTGATGGGAGTCTTCTTTCTGCATATGAGTGTCCTATGAGAAGCTGTGATTGCTGACTCGTTGGAAAGGCCCGAAGATTGACCGAGTCAGTAGAACCCAATTACGTGGAAATGTGTGTATATTTTTATAATGGAGATGGCCATTACAGTACGCGGCACCGAGGGATGGTTTTGTCTTCGGTAGGGGACAGAGAGTGACTAAGGTAGTCTACCTTCCAGCTATCAATAGCCCGTTGGTCAATAGTGCTTATTAGAAAATTATAGCCTCTGGCATCGCAGCTATTTTCGTGCGATTTAATTTCCTTTTAACTGTGGAGTGGTAAGTACGTTAATATGGAACCTTTTTTTTAAGTTTTGTATAGTAAAATAGCAAAATTCCTAAGTCTTTTCATTTAGTTTTTCCAACTCTGGCCTCCAAATTTTCGAAGAGTATTAACATTTATTTTTGTTAAAACTAACTTTTTAGGATTTGGGCTTATAAGGTTTTGTTCGGTAATTATTTTCTAGAACTACAATAAAAACATATTCGTCCCTTTCGTAGTTAGTAATTTTCAAAGATCTGCTTACTTTCTGTTTAAAGCGGAAACCTTATTGAAATCTAACCCCCGTTAAGTAATAAAAGTAGTTTAAACAAAAATAATTTTTGCTGTATACTTAATTAATGCTGAATCTATGCGAATACAAGAGAAAAAGTAAATATTTTCTCAAATGATTCCATTGAGCAATTCCTCGTATATCACACGCTTAAAAAAGAAAAAAAAAATTTGTTCTTGAATAAACCTTTTAAGAAAAAAATTACTTGGCAACGTTTTAAAATTCGATGAGCAAGTAAAGAAATCTTGGCTAGCTGTTCTGAGTTCAACCTTGGGGTGTTAAGTTGACGAATATCAGTTGAATAATAATTTGAAAAATAAATCTATTGATTTAGAATATTTTTTTATATCCTGGCTCAGAGTCGTCATTAAGTCATCATTATCTTTGTTAAGCACTTACAAAAAAAAAAATATTTCGTGCAACTCTCGTTTTGTCTGAGTCATTTTTTGTGATAATTGGAAGGGTTCCATAATTTTATGCCTAATTTAATGTCTTTGCGTCTTTGTTTGGGGGGAAGAACTTTATGTTCCCCATATCAATTTTTACAACCCTTTGATAATATCTAAGACAAACTGCAAAATTTAAGATTTGCTTTAGAACTATTTACATTTCGCCTACCATCAACTCAACTACCTCTTTAATTTTGGATCATTGACAGGTCGAATGAAACGTATATTGTCTGAGAGCCAGTGAACATTTTTGCACCATATTCGTAGGATTAAATTGATGCTTTAGGTACATGTCTAGGTCATGACATTTTAACCCTGCCAACGTCACAGTGGTGGATTTAGGTATGGTCTTGCAACCAAAAAATTAAAAAATAAGTCATTTCGTCCCGACTGATTTCTTGTGGGATAGATGCCATTGAAATTGTATGATATACAAAAACCGATTTGTTGGTCGCAAAAGGGCTATCAGAGCGACACAAACATGCAACAAAGGGTGGATTTTTATCATTTATTCCAAGCTGATACATTTTTCAAATTTTTAAATGCATCCTGAGTAACCTAACACAATAAATGGCAGAGCGATATTCCGGTCGCAACTGGCACAGAACAATAAACACAAAGAGCTGTATCGCCCAAAATATGTGTTCGATTTTAGTAATCAAAGTCTAAATATAAAAAGCTCGTACCTAGATTTTGAACCTTTAAAAAATGCAAAATTTTCAAAATTATAATTTGTTAGATATTGAACTCCAACATAATTATTATTACTTAAATTTATCGTATTAAAATCTATTGCAGGAGGTACTTCAGATAGGTCGACCGTTGTAGTTTCCCTATGGACCTGTTGCGCCAACTATTTATTTTCTTTTTTTTTATTAATTGATGCATTTGATTAAAAAGAAGAGCCGAGAAGTATAGACTTATAATGGATAAGAACTAAGTAACCCCGCGTAGTTTCCTTCTTAAACATTTTCTAGCCCGTTTACCCATTATCCTTTTTTTTGTTAAGAAATATTTGAATTAATATAAACTAAACCACGAAGTGTTTTATTGAATAAATGTACCGGAAATACTGCATTTATTTTTAATTAATCAATCAATATCCTTTTATGAACTGGGGAACCATGTCGAAACATAATTTCCTCTAAGTTACTTATCTACCCGTATAGATAAGTACAAATACTTGTTTGATCGAAATTGATGACGTGCAATTTGTGACCTCCAAAAGTCAATATGAAGGTTTTCGGCATGGTGAACACGCCGGTTGCAGCCGATCGACAGCTATGGAAGGTTGACTTCAGCATCCCGCAACCCTTGTTGTCAATGGGCAACAAATTGAAAATTATAATGACATGCGATCAGGTATTTCTTGACTCTTTTAAATTTTCCTGTTAGTAGGAGAAGATCACACAAGTTACGGTGTAACAATGCACTTCAATTTCTTAGGAAAACAGTTCAAAAGAACTAAGCGGACAAAAATCGATGAACACAGATGCAAATGTCCCAACCGTTTTCGTTTTAAAAATTAAACAAGTTACAAGCCACAAGAAAATCATTTTGCAAAATTTAGTCCACAACAGCGAAAGATATACCAGAGAAATTTCAAACTAAACATAACTGGTGGTCAGCAAGGACCCAGAAGACCTCCTCAAGACCCACTTCATTTATTTTTCTTACCTAAACAGTAAGCCCCAATCGTGGGCGCCCTTCACTTGCCGATAAAGAACTCGTGAGCATTGTAGAATGCATCTTCATGGTCAAAACCTAAGTCGAGTACGGCTTCAGAAATACGAATAAATATTGTCCTGAAGAAGGAGGCTTCGATCTGGATGGGTGACTAACCACAATTGTTTTTTTTTTTTTTTTTTTTTGTGAAATGTCTCTTTTATGTTATCTACCCTACTACCCCAGTATATGGTCTGCCATTGTAATCAAAAAATATCCGAAGAGGAAGGACGAGATACTGCAATTTAATATTTATTATAAAATAGCATGAGTACGATTGTCTACGTGCCGCTTTATCTGACAACTCAATAGTTTTCCACCAGAGAAGATTACTTTATTGTCAGACTAAAGCTTACAAATGTGCACAATAGCAAACTGCTTTTGTTTGTTGAATACGCACATACCAAAGCTTGCAAGAATATTTATAATATTCTAATTCATAAGTCGGTTGAATTCTTCGCAAGACTCCATGAAGAAATGACGAAGTACCTGAGCCTGTGTCTCCTTTCACAAAAAAGCCATGATGCAGAAGTATGCAT
Source organism: Cheilosia vernalis (assembly GCA_949126925.1). Classification (NCBI taxonomy): domain Eukaryota; kingdom Metazoa; phylum Arthropoda; class Insecta; order Diptera; family Syrphidae; genus Cheilosia; species Cheilosia vernalis. The sequence goes on from OX421360.1 coordinate 22,936,397, forward strand.
ACGTTTTTAAAAATATTAATTTAGCAAAAAGAATCTCGTACCTGTATACATCGTCTTCGGAGCTTAACAAAAGGCAACATTGTTGAAACAGCAAATATTTATTAAAACATTCACTCATTTAAAGTACCGCAATAAAAACAGTATCCGCAGCGGTGCGAATCGATGCATGTTGTAAAATATACAGGAAACTGCATTCATCGTACTTTACTGGGCGCTGACAGACTATTGTGAGGTTTTGATTTGTATAGACATTTATACTGCGGGTTTTCGTTTTCTGGCGAATGCTATTGGGAGATTTTTTTCCGCAAATATTACAATGTTTACTCATATTTTAAATGGATTTTCACTTCTTTTCCTGCGGATTTCATGCCTCAGAGGACTGAGATAGTAGTGGTTTAAGTTGACCTACGGTTGAGTTTTATTCAATTCGAATGTCCTTCTGTGAGGTACGTATGTACTTTTTGTGAAATAAATTCCGGAAAAAGATCATAGCTATAAAGTGGAGCTTTGGTTAGCCTGCGCGATACTAATAATCATATTTAGTTGCCAGGTTTAAGTTTATGAACTCACAAGGCGAAATCTTCCATACAAAATTACTCATTGTGATCTTCAAATTATTAAGTGTGAAGATTTTTAAACAAGGTAAAAGTTTATTAACAATGAGGACTTCCTCAGATGAAAAAAATATAGATAAATAATCCAAATATTCACACTGCGACGGATCGTGGACAGTCCCCAAGAAGTCCAGATCGAGTCCAGATCGATATTCAATGGGTCGTATGAATAGAATGCAGTAATTGTTTCGTCTCAAGCGAAGTATGGACTGGGGACTATTTGGATAATATTTCTTTCAGATGGAAATACATATTTAGACAGAATCATTTGTAAGGTAGGTACCTACATAGCGGAGATCCGGGCTTTTAGGTAACAGTTCAAAAACCTCTCTGTAATTCATAGTTCTCCTTTAACCAATTGTCTAGTGTGTTAACAAATAAATATTTTCAACAATTTCGGATACGATTCCCGGCACCACTGAAGAAGAAATGACATCAACAAGCTATTTGGCAAACCAAAAAAAAAAAAACATATTTCCAGGGGCAATTGAAGCTATAAAATGCATTTATATTTCTGAATTTTATTTTTTTAAATTTCAATATCCACAAAAGTCATTAGAATCTTAAGAAAAATTCAAAAATTCACACTTACTGGTCAGGTTTGACGGGAATTTGTACACGTACAGCGAAGTCAATGCTATGTTTGAATTTTACAACTTACTTTAGCAAAAAAGATTTTTATTCATGCCGATTCAAAGCAATTGTTAACTGCTTTTACTTTGCTACAACCTTTTGCTCAATGCAAATGCTAGTTTTTATTAATACGACAGCTTTAGAACTTTGTAGACAGGTGTATACTTCCTATTTAAAATATTTTGCAGAATTCGGGCGGACTGCACAAAATTACAATACCAAACATTGAAAACAATGAAATGGCGGAAGTTTGCTCTCGGATATACCTTAGCAGGGAATAATAGCATTTTCACACCAAGCCGAAAACCGTGTTTTCCTCGAAAACTTGCATTCAAACAAACCGACCACCAACTAGTTTTCGTTTGATGTTTCAATCAGCAAACTCTTTTTGTTAAAAATTTTGATCGCATTTTTTAACAAACCATATGAATTTAATGCATTTCAAAACAATATTAGCCCATCAATTAATCGTGGAAAATGATTTTAACTTGTGAGTTATGACATTTGTTCGGTCAACCATTTTGCTGAATTTGCTGAATATTGCAAAAGATATGTTTGTTTCAACAACTCAACGATTGGAAGTCGTTTTCGTGGAAAAACTAGTTTAAATGACTCGTTTTGAAAACTGAAATATGTGTGGGAAAACTTCTGTTGCTTGGTGTGAAAAGGCTCTAAGAGTGAAAAGTGTTATCCCATCTTGGATGGGTTCACTGCAAGGCCAAAGTGGAAAGCATATATGTTTATAACTATAACTGTCTTGAAAGAGCTTCTCAATCGGCTGTTTGGAATCGGCATAAAATTGTTGATTACTTCCATTCGTTGCAAAAATGAAAAAAACTCACACAAAACGATTGGTTGTGAGAAACTAGGCCCAGGCCTGTTGCGGCAACTATTTATATTTTATGATTTGAAAACAGCTTCTGCCATAATGGCATTATGGAATTTGAATCCCATTCAGCGTTGTCATGCGGCTAGAATCGCTTGCAAGTGACATTGAAGTGGCCTCTGGTCGTTTTTATGCAACGCCCTCTGATAATTCCTTCCTGCTGCCCTTAGTTTTAATTACTAACAAAGGGGGTAGGTGGGATCAGAGTTAATGTGCTTTCTCTTTCATTAATTTGCTACAATTTTGCTGCTTCTCTGTAGGCATGTTTGGGTTTAAGCACAGCTGGTACTTCTCTATGACCTTTTCAAAGGATATCCCTAAAAAGTATCCCTAATGCACCCATTTGATGTGGCACAAGCCTTAAAGACATCTTCAAGTTTACAACTGACATCCAACATTTATACCCCGGCCATTTCCTTTTTTATTTTGCAGATCCCCTTAGTCCCAAAATAGCCACATTTTTAGCGCTCTTATACAATAAAAGAAAAATCTCTAAGTACTAACAGAACCCTAAACAATACCATAGAAATATTAAATTACTGATGCGCTTGATGTGGCACTTCAAAGGATTCTCATAAAATTTTCAAATAGGTCCATTTTAAATCCCGTCTATCAACTAGATGACTTGAACAAAAAAAAAAAAACACTGTCCGTCCATATTCACCATACCTACATATCATTAAAAGGCTTTCAATTTTTTTTTTTTAAAGAAGAAGGTAACACACGAACTGACAGTAATGTCAGTTTGATGAAGGTACACAAACACAACCGAAGAAATGCTTTCTGTCAGCGGCTCACAGCGTATATGAAAATTTCAATTTCGATCAAGTATTCATATTCAGCAAAGCAAATCCTTCAAAATGATGTAGATGTATATTGGGAACACACATTTTTAGCCGCCCCACCTGAGCTCGGCGCAATATTGGTGACTCTTAAGTACATTAGAGATTTTAAATACATTTTTATATACCTTGTCGTAACCTTTTCTCAACAGCACTGCGTACATAAGTTGCATGACTGTGTCGTGTGTGTCTGTGTACACATAGCATTATTACTTTTCCATCCTACTTATTTTACAGCTATTTTTTTTTTGTGTGTTCCTTTTTTGTCAACGATAGTGTAAGCGTTTATGACTCTCAACCTCAACAGTGAACAGTGTAAGCGTTTTTCATTTTTTTTTTCTCACACATTTTCTATGTGCTCTATTGTTGATGTGTTTACTCGCAGAGTGGGGTTGTTCCTTGTTCGTTCAACCTCATTTGTTTGTATTATGTTCTGGGGATAACATTTTTGCTCAGGTCTTCAAGGAGCTAGCGTTTTCGGAAGGAATTCACACTTAAATGTTAAATGCTACAAATGGCCTCAACAGTTTCGACACCTTTTTCGATCGTTAACATTTTACGGTACCGCTATAGGATTGCAATGAACCAAGGTTGTGTATGGCATTGCTTTAAATTATTGCCAACTCACAGCGTCACACTCGAGTTACAACTAATTTGGCGTTAAGAAGAGTCCAGTCAACATGGATGACAGAAAAAAACCGAATTAGGTACACAATGGGACGGGTTTTGTAATAAGGTAAAGAAACATGCTCCTGACCATGTTAATTTTAAGGTGTTCAGGGTAAGTCGAGGTTGAAACTAGTTTGTCAAAGATTGGTCTTCTTAGACAGTGAAGACTACTAAAAAACTTTATAACCACTGAATTGTATTTTCAGTGAATTACCACTAGTGGACGAAGGTTAGATTTTTATATTTTTTTTTTAAATGTCATGTTGAAGCTGCTTGGCGGCCATTTCGACTTGTATGACAGTCAGTTTGCATTTTTGAAATTGTTAAGTGGCGAGGAGCAGTTGATGATAATGGATTTACAGCACCTAACACCTCACTGCAGGATCGAGTTATGAAATAGTCGTCTAGCCAGTGATCATCGTAAGAGACTAAGGCCCGTTTTATTCACTCGAAGTTGAACACAACTTGGCAAGTTTTCCATATAAAAATCCCGAAGTTGTGTTCAACTTCGAGTGAATAAAATGGGCCTAAGAGCCTACACAGAATATGCCGCATAAAAAGGTAATTATAAACAGAGGCAAAGTTCATTGAGACTTCAAAAGGGTTGACAGTTTAAGTTCTTTATTGCAAAGTGTTTTAGGTTCGACCTCCAGCTATACAAAAATTGTTTCCAAGTAAAGGGTGTTTTTTATTTATAGAGGTATAGAACTTTAAGTTGGCAACACTATTTTAACTGGCGGCCATTTTTCCAGCTGTCAAGTGATTTATTTTTAGTTTCGTTTTTCATTTCAACATGAACAGACTGACGGCTGAACAACGCTTCCAAATCGTGCCAAATTGTTTTGAAAATCATGGTTCTATTCGAAATACGTATCGCGTACTACGTCCATTTTCATAAGCGAATTTTGTTCAGCGATGAAGCTCACTTTTGGTTGAATGGATACGTCATTAAACAAAACTGTCGCATTTGGAGTTATGTATGATAATCATCAAGTGTATGATGAGACACACCACAAAAACTGACTGTTGTGCTTTATGGGCTGGTGGAATAATTGGTCCGTACTTCTTTAAAAATTATGCTGGCCAGAACGTTACAGTCAATGGTGACCACTATAGAGCTATGACTAATAACTTTTTCGTTCATCAATTGAACTGTGGTTTCAACAAGATGGCGCAACATGTCACACAGCTCGTGCCACAATTGATTTATTGAAGGAAACGTTTCGTAACCTCAAAATTTCACGTTGCGGACCCGTGAATAGGCCTCCAAGATCGTGCGATTTAACGCCGCTTGACTATTTTTCTTTGGCGATATGTGAAGTCGCTAGTCTACACTCATAAGCTCGAAACGATTGACTATTTGGAGGACATTATTCGCCGCGTTACTGCCGACAAGTGCCACAAAAAGTCATCAAAAATTGGACCTGCAGATTAGACTACGTCCAAGCCGGCCGTTGGGGTCATATGCAAGAACTCATATTTAAATTATAATGCCAGGAGATCATCTTTTGAATAAAGTAAATTTCATATCAATTTAAAAAAATCATCTTTGTGTTATTCCATTTCAAAGTTTTGTACCTCTAAAAAAAAAACACCGTTTACCATTGATGCAGCAACATTAAAAGAAACGGCCTTTAGGTAAGTAGTTCCAAGTTCCTTCTTCTGAGAGAAAAGTTTTCCAAAGTGAGTTTGCCAATGAAGTAATTTAAATTAGACAACTTCTGAAGGTCCCTTCAATTAGCAACAAAATGTCTGGATCGGGAGCCATTTTATCACATTCGTTTCTGATATATTTCGATTTAATGAAATAAGTTTAAATCGGTAGTTTATCTAATTGATGAAGCAGAGAGCTGATTGAAAACTTAAAATATTTCAGAAAGTGTTATGCCTTTCTTGATTATGATTGTGTTTTACATTGGCAATTTAAATGCAGCGAGTGCGGAAAATATTCGAAATGAAAAAGCCAAAAATGTTCTAGAGGTATTAGGAAGCATTTCCCAACAAGTTTCCTGAAAATCTGTCCAGTAGCTTTCACGGCAACCAGTGACAGATATAAAGCTCTGTACAGTTTTATTACCTGTAAAAGCCCTGTACAGTTTTATTACATAAAAATAAATATTTACAATCATGACAGAGGGAGATGGAAGATCCTAGGTTACACTGATAATATCAGAGTGACAACTGTGGACAACATATAAGCCGAAGTATCCCGAAACAAATATCATGTGTTCTCAGGGAGGTGTACGAAAATGGAACGGCTTACTACTTTACTACTTAGGTCGGTAAGAATGACCTATGCCGAGGACGTGCATCAATAAACATTGACCGCAGAATCAACTTTTCAGAACATATAATGTCGCCGACAAAAATTCACGAACATTAGGAGCACAGTGCGAGGAACCGAAGACGCCTTTTAACATTTTCAGGGCACACAACATCGCATTTCCCAATGGAATGGTAAAAATAGAACCATTATCAGAGCAAGCGGCGATTCGGTGACTAATAAAAGCGACGCTCCCAGACCTGACTGCAAGCGCTGTAGGAATAGCGGTGATGTACCAATTGCCCACAGAAGATGAAGCGCATGCAGCCCGAGGCCAGGAGGACGAAACTTCCAGAATGAGAAGACACTGTCAGCATCTAAACCTAGCCTGCCAACTAATGCACAGATAAACAGTACTCAGTCCGAAATCGGTGTTTTAACACGTAGTCATGGAGCCGCGCACAACACTCGTAGTACAGGGGTTGAATAACCGCATCCGTCATCGACTACTACGTGACTGAATTTGTAAAATCCACAGAATTCAGTGACTTTTTGCTCGCTTATGGATGCGGTAGTTCGACGCCAGGTACAGACTAGGTATACCAAAAGTCATTTTAATCCTTTATGCGTCGAAAATTGAAAATGTCACAGTTACCAAGCAAAACACATCGAGCTCCGTGCGGCACCTCCACTTAGGTGCCTACGCCTGGTGTTCGTTATCTTATTCCCGGTTCATAATTTCGCATATTTAATTGAATTCTGTTTTGTTTTGCGCCATTAATTGCAGGCTTTTAAACAATTAAACTCAATTTGTGGGCAATCATAATATGATATCGTTCCGCTCGGCCGGGACATGACACTAGGTTAATGCAAAAGCGAAACACTTGTGGCAGTTAACACGAATGAGTCCATTTTCTGTGTGCGTTGTATTACAATTACCGATCGATGGCATGACAAGCAGAAAGTGGGTGGGCAATGGTTCGAGAATCTGCCTCAAAGTTCGTATATTCGAGGTTCGCGCAAAAAACAACGGCGAACGCATATTTCTATATAGGCGGCATTTATGAGCTCCTCAAGGACACTTTGTTTCCTCTGCAAATTAGTACAAAATCCGGCAGCACATTCACGGAATATCAAACAGCATGCCATGTCCTTTACTATAATGGGAACAAGCGGGTATAATCGTTGATGCGGGGAACACTGACTTTTGAAGGCAGCCCTAACCAATCAATGATTCAATATAAAATATATGGAAACACAAACAACGAATGAGCAAACGAACTTAATATCGCATTCCAAAGGCACACAAACCCACTCACACACACACACCCACACGAAACAAAGAAATAACGAAAAACATTAAAAGGAAGAGTGCCAGGCATTTGCGTGTAAAAAGGAAAAGCTAATTAATTTTAATATTAATGGTAATTGTCGTCTGGGCTAGCACATCTAATCGCAACGTGAATTCAAGTACTCACATATATAGTGGGGTCGGTGGTGGTATACCAGGTCTAGAGCAAATACAACATTTGTGACGGACCACATGTCAATTGACTCACCTGCTTGAAGGGTCTCATGCCGCCATTTATGCGTAACGAGTCCGCGGCTATCCCAGCGATGCCATCTGTCATACTGTTGTCACGTAACTGCTTGAGGGACACATTGGGCGCGGTGTGTGAGTGACCGCATGTGTTATGGCTGCCGCAGCACACGATATTACTGGCTTCAGGCTGCGAACTTTGTCGTATTATCCGCGAGCCATTGACTGGAGAGCATGTGACCAAAACTGGTGGAACTTGCTGTTGGTATTGCTGCTGTTGCTGTTGCACAGTCATTGTGGATGCACATATTGCCGCCGAGCCGCTAAGGTTTCCCTGATGAAAGGCACTTTTGACGCTGTCCCTTGACGCCGAACGGTCCATTTTGGATGTGGACATTGGTGTGGCGGAAGCGCGCCGACTACAGTTTCGACACGCTCGACACCGGTTTTGCGTTGTTGTTGTCGTTAAAATATTCTGATATGAAGAAGTCTGATTCGGTTGCAATTGGTCGTGATAACTGTTTAGATTCGTTATTGATATGGTCGGTCGCTGCTGTAGCTGGTGCTGTTTTTGGTCATCGTGGGGATGCACCTCTATGTCGGGAACAGTCGATGGGCGCATTCCCTGTTCGACGTCATCGTCTGGGCCGCGCATACTCTCCTCGGAGCCGTGAGTTTGAGAGGACAGCTGCGGACTGGTGAGATATGTTGATGTGCGGTCTTGACGTATAAGTGTTGGCTTGCTACCCGATGACATGTTGGTGGGACCATTCGCTGATCCCATTTTAATTTGTCGCAAAACTGAGGGCTTGCATTTCGGGGTGTTGGACACCAGCAGGGAGTCGGTCTCCTCGGAGCTAACGTACCCGGAATTGTTCGTTTCCAGAATGTTTTGTGTAGACATCTGTAATTGCAAAAGAGACATCGGTTAGTGGTTGTTTTTAAAAAAAAATATGAAAAATATGGACTTGGGTTTGGCTAAAATATTTTTGATATGTATTTGAGTAGGGGAAGGTTTCTAAAGGCGACCATCTTTGCAGAGTACTCTGACCAACGGTTGGTAGTTTTAAGAGCAGGAAACTTCCCTGCTGGATCTTAATTTATGCATCGGCCTGTTTATTATAAAAGTAATGTATTATTTCAACTATAGTATCTTGAATTGTAAACATTTATAATAGCATTATAACAAGATAAGTGTCAAAAGTTTTCTTGTCAAACAAACTGTACCTAAACATGGACACTGGCCCTACGTTATCTGATAGTGTTGCCATGCTGCACCAGTGGGAGGGCTTTCGACCTATTGTAAGAGAGCTGTTTTCGTTCAAACTCTTAATACCCACCTGAAAATGAAGAACTTTTTTTTTGTAAGGAAAACGTGTTTTTGAGTCCCACGCCCTACATTTATTTTTTAATTAATTATTTGATTCAGCAAGCCATGGCCGACATATAGTGGGACTGCATTAGTTCATATGAGGGGCATTTCATCATTTGACATTTGCAAACGACCTGTCTTTACAATGATAGAAACTCACCCACAGATATAGCAATCCATATCCATACCCATGCGAGTGGTAAGTAGAATTTTAGATATTTTTCATATCAGAGTTGCGTTGTCCTTGGCAATGTGGAACTGAAAATACATGCGAGTTTTTTCCATTACATGCTTGCACTCAATCTTCGTTAAATGCAGCACACGGCACACGCATGAAATGTCACACTCACATTCCGATGCTAATCAGCTACATTATCATTTATTCAGGAAGAAAATATGAAAGCGAAGCACGAACAGGAACAAACAAACAGTGACTCAGATACTCAGAGCTACGAGTAGTAGAAACCACCAGATGCCCCCTTTACTACTCGTGGTTTCTTTTGAAAACTCATGTTTCTTTAACATTAGGCGCGAATTTATTGAACATCTATTTCAGCAAAGTGAAGTAAAGCAAACTAAACGAATGAGCAAAGAAACTTCCCGACTTTTAGTTTGAATCATCATTTATTAAGTCCCACGTTCAAAATTAGCTGCTGCTCTCAAGTCACTTCCATTTGCAATAAACCCCTATTGCGAATAATCGGGAGTGTCAAGTGAGCATGCTGCAGATTTTTACTTTGCTTGAGATGGATATTCAAAAGAATGTACCTTCTGATAGCTTTTCCGCGATAAGGAACACACGTCTTTAGAACATTTCGAAGGAAGATCTACTACCAAGCGAGACCTTTTATTAGGGACTTCAATCGGTGCTGTGAAATTACACCGAGCGCAATAATTTTATTTCACTTTGTGAAAGCCAAGTCGGCCTTATATTCGCTTTTTAATTATAAACACATTCAAATAAAGATTCCCACCTATTTTCAGATTTGCACCTCTGAAAATGTGTCGTTGAATGTATTCACACATGTTTCGAATTTTCTTATATTTAAATAATATTTTCTAAAATTTTGTATTCTTTGTATTTTAGCCTTTGCGCGAATTTCAAATTATTATTTTCTCATATTTCGAATTTCGAAGTATTATTTTCTTAAATTTCGTATTCTTTGTATTTCAGCCTTTTTTAAACTATTATTTTCTCATAAGAATTAAAGGATCATAAATATTTGTGGATCCTTTTATAAAAATCATAAAAGGAAGGACATAAATTACAAAATAAAAAGTTTATTTTATTTATTAAAATTCACGAAATGAAGCAGTCATGGGCAGGACACTAGCAAGAAAAGAAGGAGAACGACACGATTTACATTTACTTTTATCAAACTTTTTGTATATTTAATTTGACTTAATTCTAGGTAACAAATGGTGGTGAATATTAAATATTTAAATGCGTTGGCTCAACAACAGGTATACAATATTTGTTTTGTTAAATCTATTTTACATAAACTGTAGCTGTTTTCTCGGATTCATACTCATGGTATGCATCGTTGTCTGCGCTGACCTCAGGGGATAAGGAGCAAACAAAGTGGCATTTCCTTATCGTGTCGAGCGCCCTCTCGGTTTGAGTTATATTATGTTAGGTGTGGTTTACATTTTGTGTCTTACAATTATTGTTTGGTGTGAACATTGAGAATGATCATAAACACTTCCAGATACAGATAAAACGGAAAATACAAAATAATCTTAAATCACACATTTTTGCACCAATTTAAAAAAAATGCAAAGAAAATAACAAAACTTATTTTTGTTCGTACAAATTATGGAAAATATTTGTCTACAATTGAAAAATTTGCAGATGTCGCAACTCCAGCACATCTGCCAATAGCAGATGAGTCTTTAAATGTCCTAAGCGTCTGGCAATGGTCTGACAATGATAGAATCAGACGATTGACAGGTCTGGCAATTATCTAACAATGACTTTTCTGCAAATATTGGTAGACAAAATTGCTAGTTTACGCAGGGTTGGCAGACATTTGGGACAATTTTTTCATCTGTAGACCTGACAAAATTGTCAGATCTGGCGGTCGTCTGAACTTAGCTTTAGCTGCGAGATACTGCTCCGCATTCGCACAGTATGTGTGTGTTATTTTCATAGCGTTGCAAGTCGTTGCAAAGTCGATATGTGTCTGCCAAATTTGATACCTACTTAAATGAACGTAATTCTACTTCAGTGAATGGTTCACTGTATTATGTTCAAACAAAAAATAAATATTTCAATGGTCAAAAGTCAACTCGATGTCGGGGAAACATTTTTTTCCCAAAACTTAAACCCAAATTCTCAGAACTAACACTTTAATATATATATAAAGAAGCATTTGCAACCAAGGACAAAAAACACACACACACAAACAAACTTTGCACTGTGCCTTGTTCATGTTCATCCATGTGAAATTGTGAAATACGTTAAATTGCATAAAAAAAGAACAACTCAAATGACACTCATTCATAGTTTGACGGCAATCGAGAACAAATAAAAACAAATGACGACCACTAAACTGAAACTCGTATGATTAATCGTCATCAAATCGTATAGATTTAGGAAATAGTTCAACATTTGGCGAAACATCAGTACAACAGCAAACTCAATCACAATTTATCAAATCCATTTTGTCCTAAGCAAACAGTATCTATAGTTTCGATAATTTTTATTAATCAATCAAAAATGTCCGGCCATTGAACCGTATATTCATGTGCAGAAGGGCAGAAGTCCGCAATGACGTCCTGCTGGGGAGCAACTATTATACCAGCCGACAATATATAACTTTACCATATTTCAACTGTTAGTTTTTGTCAAATTGAAAGTTGATTAATGGCATCATAACACTGTGTTCCACATCTAAGCCTATACAAATTTAAATTTTTCATTTTTATGTCACACCTTCTATAGATACCGATAGCAAAAGGAACTTTGTGTAGTGGTGGTAGTGTATTTCACCCTAGCACGAGCTGTAGGTACAAGAAAATTTCACTCCATGTTTGCTGTGGGACATCAATTACAGAGAGGACTTTGGCATTTGGAAAACAAAAAGGAGCAACGCAACACACACATGTGATGCGATTGTAGCTAACGATAACGAGTTGGACCCTAGCTTTCGTAATTCACGGCGTCTAACGTTTGCTGTAATTACATGCAAATGCATGCGCTCTACATTCCTCCACAGCAAACTTATTATGCAAGTACAGTTCAACATACTTGTGACTGGGACTGGGACTAGGCTATGGTGATATATGTAACAGGGTGCTTCCCACACAGACATGTTATGCAAAATTTATTGGGGTGAATGGGGGAATTCGGAACTGGACGGTTTCCGGTAAATTGTGCAGTGGGGTCAACGAATAATAAATTTCATTTACACAGGGTGTTACTTACAGTCTAAAGGTCTAAGCTTCTGATTAGGTTTGGCTAGGTTCACGGATGAAGTAAACTCATCGGGGAGTTGTAACGCTCGATCAAAACGTATCCGTCTGGGCAATGTCAAAATACAGGAAATAGAATAGATGCACCATTAAGGGTCTGCGCAATGTCCAAACTCAAACTGATGCAATTAGAAGAGTAGATGGAAATGTATACGGGGGTCTTATATTTATGTTCAAAAGCAGTGTTGCTGCTAAAAATTTTTTGAAAGGCGACTAAAAAGGGACCCGAACCAAACATAGGGACCTCCATATAAAATAGGCCTACTCATAAAGCAAACAAATCTGAGGAGCAAAAACATTTGTTTAAGTAAAAAAAAAAACAAGTACCTACCTATCTTCATTCGGAAATCTTTTATTTTTTTATTGTGTTGCATTATTTTTCGTTCAATAAAGAATAAAATCTAACTTAAACTGAAAAAGACGTAATTTTTATAATTTTTTAAGAAAGTGTGGGTCAGGGGTTTTTAGGCTCAAAAAAAGGGGGCCAAAAGGCAACGCTGCTCAAAGGCAGACTGGCTCAGAGTTTGGAACTGGAGAAACAAGCGTTTCCCCATTTTTAAGCCTCAAGGCCCTTGTCTTTTCAGTTTAAGTAAGATTTAAGTCTTTACGAACGATAAAGAATGCAAACAAAATGAAAGGTAGCGTTTCGAAATGAATTAATAGGTTTTTTTTTTCTAAAATTTTTTATTTTTTTTTTTTTTGTTTCTTTATTAGTATTTTTTAGGTGGGAGCAGATCCCAAATTTGGGGGGAGAGTCGGCAATTTTGTCGATTTTTCTAGCAAAAGGGGAAAAATGGGGAAGGGATTTCTTGGGGCGAAAACAAAATAAAAAGGGGAAAAAACATTTTAAATTTTATTTCAATACAGCTTTCGAAAGACTACATTATTTTTAAATAAGACACTACGTTAACTTTGGTTGGAATTTTGTACACAACCAAATAATTTTAAAAAATTGCACAGTAGTGCAATTTTTAAACTTTAAGGTACATATATATAGTTATAAATATAGGTAGGGGAGAGTGGGTATGTATGGGCCACAGGAGGAATGGGACATAAGCATTTTCTTCAACGTCGTATACTTTTTCTCGTTCCTGTTGATCACAAATTTGCTCTTTAGTGTTTACCCACCGGTCAACGAAGCAGGTCCTGTGCGCAGTTGAAATTACGCAGTGGAGAGCAAAAAAGGTAAATTTGTGCATAAAAAGTAAAATCTTTGGGTAAAATTTGAGTGAAAAAAAAATAGCTAATGAGTCAACTTATTGTTCAAAAAGTGAATTTAATAGATATTGTCATATATTAAGAAGTGAATTATATCTAATTTTGTTTAGTCTGCGCCGTATTTTAAGAGATATTATTTTTGATCTCTTTGAAGTGCCCTACAGGATGATTGGGACACTTATATGCAGGAGGAATGGGACACCTGTCCGTGAACCGAACAGGGGTATGGTTCTGGAATCTTTGTGGAAAGCGAGAACAATAGACTACACTACCCCTTAGGTAACCAAAGTACAGTAGTGAAAGGTGCCTGTTTGGCAGTACAATGGACCAGTAGTTGTGTCTGAGTGCTCCATCGGATAGTAACACCCTCCGACAAAAAAAAAAGCTTTTCCACATCAAAGTCTAAGCAAAGAACACTTAAAAATGTTCGCACGCAAAGTACATTAGAAATAAAGGTTTTAAGATAAAAAACACACTTGTAATGGAAGGCGTCCCATTCCACCACATAGCTGTCCCATACCTCCTGCTTCCAGGAGGAATGGGACAAAGTTTGTTGGTGCATGGAATGCGTTTTAACTTTAATTCTGGTATACTTTTGGTTACTTTTATGTTTTGGATAGCTTGCCAAAATGTTATCGTATATTAAAAAAAATGTTTTGTGGAGATATGATTTATAAGTTGCCAGCAGATCACATTTGCCTGAAAAGTTTCCCATACATACCCACTCTCCCCTACATATTTATTGATTTACCTAAACATCAACATTTTTTTTTGGTTTTTATTAGTATTTCATAATACTGACTGAACTTAATGCGTTCCTATTATTTTTCTGTTTGCTTACTCCTAATATATTTAAATAAAACATAAAAGAAAATAAATAAAAATAAAAAACAAAACTTAAATAAGGGATTTTTATTTTTGAAAAGTGGTAAAAAAAATACCGTTTTGGTGTTAAAAATTGGGGCCTTTTTCTTTTCTAATCTGGGATCCCTTTTTTCGGTTTGGGCCCCTTTTTAGTCACGTTTTTGAAATTTTTCAGCGGCAACGCTTTGAGAAACTAAGGTGTCTGCGTTTTGAAGCACACCTGAAGGTTTGATCGGTTGAAGAGAAAATATCTAAATAGGAATCTATTAATTTCTTAAAGACTCGAAAAATAATGGGAGAGAATGGCCCATTTGCAAAAAAAAATATTTCTTTTATATAAAATGGCCTTTAAACACTCAGCACCTATACTTATTTTCCGTTCATGATAAGGACTTATCGGCGATAAGGACTTAACGGCGCGTTGATACTTAATAGCAGCCCATAAACTTCAGCACTTATTATTATTATTATTATTATAATACTATTGTTTTATTTAATATGTTTTTAGTCTTTGTTTCTTGTTTTATTTTTTTTTTTACTGTGATTATTTGTTTAAAATAAAAAAATACAATTTTAGTTGAAATTGCAGAGAAATTGTTATTTATCTCTGAATGTACCTCGGTCTTTCGGGAAATTTATTTGTCAATAATTTTGTTGTTAAATTTTTTTTGCAAAATAAATTTTATTTTTGTGTTAAGGAGTCTAATATGCATATGGAAAATGTTATTACATTTTTTTTAACGAAGAGGCCATAATAAAAAGCACAGGTAAATTACGCCGCGCGCGCCGTATGAAATAAACCGACAATAGTCATTCTCTGGCTGCAGATGAACTGGGTAATTCTGTATTAGGATTATTATATATTGATGCAAGTTTCCGTTTAGTAAAAACAACCATCCAAACATTTATCTCGAATTGTTTATTTTTGCTTTTTATTATAACCCAACCAAGTGAGCTTTGAGCTACACACTTGGAATAAATCATTTTGTGAAATACATTGCCTACTTATTTACAAAATGATTATTGGCAGTAAAAACATAAAATTTCAAATTCGACAAGAAGAGAAATACCATTAGTCAAATCTGAAAATCTGCACATTACAAAATCTGGTGAGGTATATCAAGTCGACTAGATTTACTTGAGCTAGAAGCGAAAAACGATATTTGTGGGTAACGTAAATTTTTCTCTACCTACGCCGTACATAAGAAATATAAGTACTCAGTCAAGGAATTATCGGCTCCTTAAAAAAATAATCTTGGCAAATAAAGACTGAAAAATGTATCGACCCCCAAATTTAACTTCACTGTATATGCAGTGCATTTACACCAGTCAACTGGTGAACTAAACTTGATAAATTTACCACCTGGCATTAAAAAAAAAATACTTGGACAAGAGTAGATATATTTATTGTATAGCACACTGATGCTGAAATCTATGACTATGGCTTCATATCAGTTTGATAAAAGAGTCCACTCAATCCTGAGCCCTTATCGATTTACATTTTGTACTGCTGTGGGAATGAGTCACAAAAGCTCGTAACAATACCTGTAAAACATCAATCACCGATCTATTTGTTCCTTCAAAAAAGGTGTCGACAAATAAAAGAAGATGTATATCCTCATCTCCTTACATAAATGGGATACATTTTCAATAACCGTTGAAAGGTTCATGTCATCGTCAGTCGCCAAACTCAAAAGTTAATGGACCAGAACACATCTGCCCCCTTAATCGATTATCCACAACAACCCATCGCAAAGTTATACAAACAGTGATAAAAATCAGCCATTTTCCATATTCGCCAGACGCCGCCGTCTTCTAACCAAGATGTAACAATATCCACAATAACAAAAGAACTCAATGAAATATGCTTCAAATGCTGAAGGTTGAGAGTTGATTTATTACTTGGTACGCTAAAGGAAAGTTTGGGTATTTTATTACTCTATTGCACTTTCCCAGCTTAATTTTGGATGTTCAAAGATAATCTTAAATGAACATACATAAGACTAAAATTAGTCATGAAATAGATACGGTTTATTTTTATGTCCATCGCAATTAATGGATCATGTCACCCTGTTCAACCTTTCCCTACCCCATTTCAATATTTACATTCGCAATTCTGTGTACGGTATGGTAATGAAGTGCATTCAGTCCACTTACATGAGAGGTCAACAACTGTTTGCGTGTGTAGCAGAGTAAAGTACATTTTCTTCCGCATAGCTATCACGTGGGGATTATAGATTCAAAATGCGCTAAATCGATTGAATCCACATACTTTAAGTCCTTTTTGCATATTATTAGATCAGTTTGAAAGTAGTTAGTTTTAAAAGGAACTCGAGAACGAAATGAATGTCATCTCCATGTAACTAAGATGAAGTGGCATAGTTTTTCCTCGATAGAACGACAAGAGCTTATTCACTTAAAATATTGAAATTCATGACCGCAGTCTCATAAACTGTGACACTCGCACATGCAAATGAAATGAGCCTTTACTCGTTTTCCTTATCCATTCATAATTTTTAGATAAGACTTCCGATTTTCGTTCCATCATTCAAGAGATTTAAAATGGAATAAGCATGTGAAGCTGGATTATATTTCATTTGCGATTTTAGTCAGTGTGACCGTATAAATAATAGGCAAGCTCAAGGCTCTAGTCGTGTTTGGGCCATTTTGTACACTATCGTTCAACTTGCCGATGACTCCGAGGTTAGCCAACTTCGTAGTTGATTGGAAAGAGAGAGTTGAGCGGCAAGTTGAAAATTGCTTTTATTCACTACTTTAATTTAACCCCTGCCCTCAGTTGAAATTCAAAATTTGGCGTAGTTGCTGTTTCAGAAATATCCTACCGAAGATGATAATACATATTTGAATATGTTACTTGTGTTTGTGTTTGTATATCTATGGCACAGTGCCTTTCGAATAATACAAGTTTCATTCTCCTCATTTCATAAAAGATACCTAAAAAAGTGTACGGAAACTTTGGATGTTCACGTATTAATATACACTAGTATCGCTTGTGGTCGAAAATCGACCATACCTTTCATAAGTATGTATACTACAAAACGTATTACAATTATTTTCGTTATTTCTTTATGATTTTATAAACGAAACGAAAAGAACGACATCTATAATAGATATATTGAAAAAAATATGTAAATAAGCTGCTCCCTCGGTAACAGACTCTAATCTAAGATGATTTATATTTAAATAGGTAAAGTGACTATGGTTATATGGTGGCGACAAATAATAAATAATTCCCCTAAATAAATTTCTTACAATTATTGCTTAATTTTAGGGGAAGGTAAATTGCACAACTTTATTATGGTGATTCCCTCCAGCAGGTTCTAATCTAAGATGATTAAATACGTTCCTATGGAAACATGACGGCGACAAAATGTCACCAAAATGCTTTTATTACCTGTTTTGTATGGGGAACTCATAACTTAATTTTACCAGTCATAATGGCGACATATAACCACAAGTTTGTGTTTGTGCACATCTATGGCACAGCACCTTTCAAATAACATAAGTTTCATTCTCCTCATTTCGTATTAGGTAAATACTTAAAAAGCGTACGGAAAGCTCGGATGTTCACGTATTAATATAATGATGATAATGATGAATGAGTAAAACTATTTTCAAAGGATCTAGATGTAGCTTTTTCGCTCATAAAAAAGCACCATAATTATCGAAAATTGTGATACGTTTTTTGTAAAATCCTTATAAAAGGTAGGGTCGACTGTATTCGGGCAGAAAATCCATTCCAATGTAGGTGCTAATAATCATTTTTAGTGTCCATGCAAAATTTTTCGAACTCACAATGGCAAAATTTTCAATTGCATATTGTGAAATAGAAAATATTTAGTGTGAAGGTTAAAAATTATTAAGGCCTATTTCTTACCTACATTATTATGCACGAAAGCTGTCTAACCTGTTATTCCCGGGTGTATTTTGCTGAGTGCTGACAATTCTATTCTTATATGTATCTATATTTTCCGTGAAGTAGAGCTTTTCACACCAACCATTGTTTCGAACAATCTTCTTTTTTTCAAAGAGTACCTGAATCGAATAAGGCTAGGAGATCACATGCGATTTCAATCGCACGACTGCTTAGTCGCAGAAAATGGAACGCACACATTTTAATGTGAATGCGTGCACCCAACATTTACAAATCGCAGCGTTTATTATCCCGCGATTTGTTCCAATTTTAGAGCGACGCGATTGTCGCCAAAATAAATAACCTATATCAACTTCAAGCAATATACACACACATTTGCGATTTAAATCGTTGCGATTGAAAAACTCGTTGTCGCAACCAGATGTGGGTATGCACGCACTTGCGGTTTTCTATCGCATCATTATTTAGTCGCAAAATATGAGACCCATTGCTTTATACATGAATGCACACATATGCAGCTAAATAACCGCAGCGATTAAAAAAACGCAGTATAGACATTCAGATATGAGCCCCCGAAACTTTTGAAAAAAAATATTTTATTTTCTTTGCGATAAGTGTGGAGCCTATGCGTTAGCTGCCAGACTAAAGTTGATTATTGGTAAGACCGAATGTCATTTGAGTAGTACTTCCGAATATTGAATAAGTAGTTGCAGAAGAAAAAGTTTCCCATAGGATTTCTGCTGTCTGTCTGAAACTCAGTTAATTTAATAAGTATG
Source organism: Cheilosia vernalis (assembly GCA_949126925.1). Lineage (NCBI taxonomy): Eukaryota > Metazoa > Arthropoda > Insecta > Diptera > Syrphidae > Cheilosia > Cheilosia vernalis. The sequence goes on from OX421360.1 coordinate 22,955,443, forward strand.
AGCCCGGTCTGAGATCTATGAATCAGAGACAAGCCATACTCAGACCACCAACTTTGGCCGATTTTCCCTTACTTAACCTACAAGCTTTATTTTTTCGGAGTGGTCGCGATTTGGTGCGCTAGTATTGTTACATAGAAATTCGTATTGACAATTGAATTTATTAGATGGTGAAGGGCTTAAGCGACATTTGCAAATAAAGGACTTCCACAAAGTTTATAGACAAAGTGGTCACTTAACTTCAAAAATTCCACATCACGAACAAACTCGCCAAAAATATGAGCCACTTCCGCTGTCGCCAAAGTAGCTGTCAGCGTTCATAGAATTTAATCCGTTAGATTTGAGATTATTCGTTACTTGTGGATATTATTTTTTTTACGAATAAGTGTCTTTTGCTTAAAATATTTATGAAAAATCAACAATGTAGATTGGTCGAGGGAAAATAGTAAACTTTTGAAAATGTACTCATTAAATTGAAGTTAATGATATTCAAAAGTGGAGAATACGCAACCATGTTGGTCGGAATATTATTTTAGTATATAGAACATCTCCTCTAAATAGTTTTATTAACCAAACAAATCAAATTATTATTCCCGAATTCTATCACCGAACTCTATCACATTTCCTCATGCTTGGCAGCAGTTGGCAGCATTTTTTTTTATATTTTTTGTATAGTAACAAAATGGCGAATTGGAAAAAAAATTGAGGGGGCCAGCGGCAAGACTATTACGAGTTAACAGAGACCTTCTTGAGCTTTTCGTCAATTCTTTAACAACGAGTACAGAAATGATCTTCGTTGGGAAAAACATGCTTTGTCGAGAAACACTGGGGAGCCTCTATATAAGACCCTCATTATCATAGTCCCGCTTTATATGGCACAGGATCATGGACAATCCGTTCGCAAAATTCTTCAGTTATTCTTCGAGATTTAACAGCGGACTCTACGATCTGTACAGTGGCATCGAGCTTGTCAGAAACGCATCAGTCGTCTAAGATGGTTGGGACATGTAGAGCAAATGGATAGCAGTGCTCCGGCCCGAAGAGTATTCGACTCCAACCCGGAGGGACAACACAGTAGAGGAGAAGTGTAGGGAGTTAGCCAAAGGTTGCGCTAACTAGAGAGGCTTCAAAAATAGACTGTTGCGACACCTAAGTAGGTAGGCACGGAAAACCTCCACGGCAATATTGATATATCAAACAGTCTTGTATTTATCAGCAAATACCATAAAAAAAAATATTTATAAAAGTTGGACCATTCTCATTGCAATTGATGAGGTCTTGCTTCAAGATCACATGGCTGAGACCAATTCCATTTGTCAATTTTAGTGGCGGATCCTGACGCACCGATATTATACCCGATATTATACAATCAACATAAACTATTACAAACGTTTTAGGACTCTACTATTAGTGTAACCGTCGAAGGATCATAGGCCACTCCATAAATAAATACAGAAACTAATTGTCCCCTGAGTCCGTTATTAATAAATACGCAACTTAGTTACCCGCCTAAACACTCTTTACAGTTGATGGTTGACTATCAACGCGAATATATTCATAAATATATGGAAACCAAACTGCTCTTTAATTTTCATTAATCGGATAAATTACGCCGTAGATCCTCGTTTGCAGCTCTTCAGTTTTCATCTCATAATAGTAACGCCCGCACACAGTGCAATACCTTAAGCCCTTTACCAAAAGCGAAAGTTTTTCCTTAATGAGCGTAGATCCTTAAGTTGCAATACGCGAGAGGATGTATGAATGTGTATTAGCGACACATGCATGAAATATGTAGTTTTTCCTCTTTTGCCTACTTGTGATGATTTTAATAAGCCAAGGAGGCGAAAAGAACCCTTTCATTGTGTGCGTCTTTCCCCCCTCAAGAAAGGAGAACTCTGGCGCAACAATGACACTGTCGTCATTATGGCTTAGCTGGGTATAATTATAAAAGTCTAGAAGGCTGAAAATGTTGAAAAGTAGGCACTTGGTGAAATAAAGCGATGTTCTTCTATTTTAGTATTCGTTTTTACTGGATGAAAAGGACCTAAATGGAGAGTTAACAAAATGACACTAGGAACATTCACAGTGGCAGCGAAAGGGTCATTTTGAGTTGAAGTAATTTGCTGGTTGGAATTAAATTAAAAAAATAGTAGATAGTTCCAATTTAAGTTTTTAACTGAGACTCAAATACTTTGGATTTAGTTTAAAATGCTTCTTTTCTTTTGTAGTAGGTATCTAAGTAGGTTGAAAGGGATACTTGAAATGAGTTGAAATGAGCCCACAAAGGAGTTTCTTTCGATGGGGATCTAATAAATCTTCCCATTTTAGTGACGTATCCCAGAGATGCTCTGCTATGCGGGTGTTTATTTCTGAGGAAGTTGTATGAGCGAATAGAGTAAACATGTGTGCAGTCGACTGGAATACTTATCCTACTTTAATTAAGAATGTCGAAGCAATTCCTTGGAATTAAAATCGCAGTTTGTTCACTTAAGAGGAACATGAGTGTGTTGATGTGGGGAATAAGCTTTCAGTCCTAGTTGTCGCATGAAAATCGGCTAGCGATGTGCGGCTACAATTTTTTAAGCTATGAGAAAAACTGTGTTTCAATGCAAACGTATATTCATAAATAACAATGAAAAAGCTTAGATCTGAAATGGCAATTGGTGTTGGGTACATTTAAAAAAAGCCCTTCAAAGACTGACTGACAATTTTAGCCGACCTTCGGCATCATATTGTGAGGCATGAAACTACCCTATCGCGGGGATGAAGGAGTGCTGCCATCAGTTCTGATATATATTGAAAAAAATAAGGTCCAGCTTTTCGCAGGCTTTCGATAGGAAAAGTTTTTGGTTTTTGGAAGAAAGCGCTACATTATTTGGCCTTTCTCGACAATTGTGCTTTAATCAGTTTAGTTGTTGTACAGTTGTTTGTCAGATTTAAATTAAAAAAAAGTCCAAAAAGTTGAAAGTTCTTAGTATGACTCCTAGATTTATTCCCGACATTCGTGGCACAATAAGTACTATTAAATCAAGCTGCGATATACTACATGCAATACACCACACAACACGCAATTTGGCAGAATAATCGATGGACCTGTCAAAGTGTCATTCGAAATTTTCGTCTATAAGTGTGTTTACAAAAAATTCAAATACTGCAGTACGTTCGATCTCTCTCCGAAATGTGTGAATTTTATCCGAGAAGAATCTCTTAATTATTGACAGCCCGAGAGCTGTCTATGGCGTTCGTTATACATTGAAGAATAACAGCTGGGGCCAAGTATTAATTTGGATGATTTTGGAAAATAGACAAAAGTACATAAACCATCTTACCAATTTCAGGCGCGAACAAATTATGACAGGTAGATGTCCGTTTGCGAGATTTAAAGCGACGGACAAACAGCTTTTCTTTTGTGTGGTTAAAACAAGACACGTTTTAGCTAGTTGTTAATTAAACCCAATTCGTTTAAGTTTAAAATGCACCTCAATTTATGTAGTTTTGTGTGATTTCATTTGGATCATTAATATTACAGGCGAAACAAACCAATTGCTCAGGTTGAAACTAAAAATAACCCGGATTTTGCTGAAACACCACGCGACGTCCAAAAGATGATGCGATATTCAAACTAATTGAAAACTACAAATGCCTGTGCATTTTCGAAACAGCAAATATGCACAATTTTTGTTTGCACACTGTTTGGCAGATCGTGCATATGATGGCAAGATTCCAAATAATTCTGACAATAGCTCGACGGAGGGGGGATGGATGCAGAGTTCACTTGACGCAAGACCCGACTGAGTCCGCAATGATGTCATCGTTTCGACGTTTCACTAGAACAAATAAATTGCATGCTACTAGGACGTACAAGCTGCTGAAAACGGCCCTGTTTAACATGAAATCTATTTTCAGACTTTGGCTTGTCTTCCTTGTGCGCATCATAAAACCGCTTACACAAATAAACCAATTCGACTTGCTGCAGCTACATCATTTTAATGTCTCATTTTTATTGAAGTGCCGAAAGTGTGTATATTTTAAGTAGACTTTTATCTGCACTTGATAACATAAACAATATCGCTGTCGACGACAGGTGAGCGCAATTAAATGCAAACAAATTGCGTGTTCTACGAGAGGTGTATGCATTTTCAGAAAATTTCAAATACATTCTTAGGGTCAATAAACTTTTGATTATTAAATCAAATGTGTCTTGCTTTAATTGGAACCTTGTCAAGATTATTTATGTTGGGATAGGCAAGGTAGACGACGCTGAGTCATTGGGTATGAGCCATCGTTTGGCTATATATAGGTACTGCTCACGATGGGAATGAATCAGTGGCGAGCATATGTGCTAATGATTCTACCGAAACATTTATTTACATTTTTGACATTTGAGGGCAAGAGGTGAGCAATCCAAATCGGCGAATCTGACAAATGTTTTGATTGCAATTTGGTTCGAAAATATGGTTTCGTATCCGTGCAGATATTTAAAAAGTGAGTACTTCCATAACTACTCAATTCCACTCTCAACGAATTCACCTTCTGAATACTCGATGTTGTCCGCAAGAGCTTTCATCCAGGAAGGAAATGTATCTGAGATTGTGCTGTGATTCCTTCAAGGTAATTCGCACTATCTTTTGGTCAGTGCTTTTCTATAAGAATTTATGTTATGGACACGATGACTTACAACTAGCAACATATAGCAAAATAAGAACAAGAAAAATTAAAACGATTTTCCTCAAAACGTGCTTTTGTCTTGGAGTCAGTAAACCCTTCGTCGCGAGAGGACGATTGTTTTAATCCCCACATACATGCGTGGTGAATTCGGCGAAATCAATGGGATTTGATACCGTTAAAAATTGGTTGAAAATCACCTGAAGAGAATCACATGCTGCGAATCTCTCCAAGGCGACCATTTGAGTTATATTGTTTTTAAGGTTCCGTACCCAAAGGGAAAAAACGGAACGGATTAGTTTCGCTTGGATGTCTCTCCGTCTGTCTGTCTGTCCGAACCCATTAAGCCAATTTTGTTACCAGGTCTGTCTCAAGAACCGATTGACATAGAAATGAGCCCCGTCCGAGAAGATGTTTTTTTTTTGGCCAAAACTCACTTTGCTTATTTACAACTGATCCGAACTTTCGATAGCATTTTTGTCAGCTAATTTCGGCACATTCGGCATGCGATGAAACGATGCACGTTGATATGGAAAACCTAGCTGAATATTTTGCCAATAACTTTGGCAGATATTGACACATAACAAATGGGAAAAAGTAGCATTGCTTCCTGGTCAGCCTTTATAAAAAGTTAGATATACAATTGACTCTCAGCAGGTGGTACAGTGAACTGGCCATCCGGTGAATATCTATTCCATATCTGTAATATTTGCCCTCTGATTGGCATACCCAACTAAACCATCTTTTGGTTGGTGGAGCTCGCCCCAGATAACCGGAAGATATCAGTTCTCGAGATATTTCTCTGTCGCAATTGATCCTAGCCAAGATTTCAGCGACTTCTTCTGATAACGTTTAGTATCCGCAATGTTTCAGGACAATTTAGAGTAATTACAACAATAACTATTCAAAACCATAAATTTTGTTCGCAGTTGTACGGCATCTATCACGAACTTGGCTGCACCCAAGACGAAATTGAAAATTCCAACCCATTCAACTGGAAATGCATCACCCGGTTCTATCAACGTCAAAGGCAACAAAGGCTTGGTTGTTTATCCTCATGTTAAATATGATTTACGGCTGCATAAGAAAAGTCAAACGTTCTCTGGCTCCTCCTCTCATTCTTACCAGCGAGTACTGCCTTCCAACTGATTTTGCCGAAACGACTTCTGTTGGTACCTAAGTTATTGTTGTTTCCATAGTACACGTCTTTATTTGATACCACCGAAAAGCGATCGTAAAATGGTAATGGAACGAAAAACAAAACATTTTCTATTCCCAGGCAATACAGCTTTTTGGCACGAACAAAGTTGGCCGAAAATGAATTCGGCTACGCGATTGTTCTTTTAACTTTGGGCTGTGCCTTAAGCCAGTTAGCCTCGTAAGTTGTTTTCCACCCCTGAAACCAGAATGCGGCATCGTGTGCTAAATTATGGGGTTGGATATAAAATCAATGAACCAAATTTGAAGCCCCTTCTCCAATATACGAATATTACAACTTGCAAAAAAAGTTATTTCCATTTACCGAGAAAGGTAAACTTTTAAAGTTTCCACTCCCAGTCATAAGGACAGACGAGCTCGCATAAATTTCACCTGCCAAGGGTCACTTGTGTAGTGGGTGATTTGTGGTCTGTAATACATTTCCGATGACACAAATAGACAAGAGAAGTTCACCGACAATGCAGCTGTTTACCGCCGACTTAACCTCCTTAAATCTGCCCTTTGTGCCTAGTAGTATACGTTGACCTTTAAAAAAGTCGACTATATGGTCTTGTGACATTTATTCGACAGTTTTAGGCGCTTACGTTGCAGTGAGTTCGTTTCGCTGAGGAAGCATTTTCATATTATTTTTTTATTTTTCCTTATTTGCAGATGGGAAAAAAAACGGTAGAAAAAACTTTTTATTGTCAAGTGACACTTCGATGTACTCCAAAGGGGGTGGCGCTATTTCATTATTTTTCTCTTCGTTGCTAATAAACACAGTTCGCATGACTCTGCACAAGATTTTTTTCCTACCCTAGGAGAAGTGCAAAAAAACCATTCCCTATGGTACACTTCATAAGATTACCCGAGCAACTACCCCCGAATGAAATTGACTACAATATTTTAGTTTTTTTTTTTTTTTTCTTTTTTGTTGGCAAGGACCTTGCCCACCCTTCCATTAAAAAGGAAAACAAGATATTGCACGGGTTGAATTTATGAAATTTGTCATGCAACCGTACAGTAGGAGAAACAAATTGATACAAATCGTTTTTACAATGACGTAGACGGATACGGCATGCATATGCATGCGGGGCAATCTGGAAGAAACTCAAAAAGTGCATGTGGAAGGCGAGAGTGTGCAAAAAAAGATTTTTTCGGTGGTGAGATTGGGTACAATGTGCCGTTTATTGCACTGTACGGTTTGGAATTGACAATTGTACATTTTTTTCAAGATGCAACCGCAAAGTGCTTGGTTGTCGTGAAAGTGCTTACATTTTTTTCCACTGACAAAATAAACGTTCAAAGGAGCGAGCAAATTGCTTTGTGTGGGCATTTTCTATTAAAAGGATTTTTATCAACCCTTTTTTATAGGTATGAGGTATTGTTTCCTTTTTACGACATCACAGGTACTTCCTTTGTCAATCTGTAATAAGCTGTCATCAATGTAAGTAGCCTGGTGTATTTTTTATAGATGCCCTTGACATTCTGCTTGGGAAATTTGCGTTCAGTAAGTGTATTCAATTGAAACACTCAGACGTATCCCACGCTGGGCTTGGGATAGAATGCAAATTATGCATGCGGGAGGTAGGGTAGGATAGCACAGCCATCTGCCACTGAATCAATAAGATGTGTTCTTATACAAAAGCGATGCATACGCATAACTTATTTTTTTGTTTGCAGATTTATATGGTGTCAAACATTATACGGGTCTAGACGGAGAATCTGTCTGAGGATGAAATGTTGGGTCGTCGCCTAAAAGGAAATCAGACGTAGATGTAGGCTATAGCCGTGTATCAGTCCAAAGTTTCTAAAATTGAAATTATAAAACCGACAAAGTGACGAAAGTTTCTTGCTGTCGATAGTTGATATTCCATAGTCTGAAAGGTCAAAAGTATTTTTCCAAATACAGGAATACGCTGTTCTACAACTCGATTGTTTTTTCGTTATAATGCCAAGAGCTTGTAATTATTAGTTTCTTATGGTTAAGTATTTTTTTTTTTTTTGACTCTTAGGCAGGCATGATACAGCCCGCGGTCCATAACCGGCACTCGAGGCGATTTCCTGCGGCCCAATTTTTGGAAGCCGTTTTTTATCTCCTATGATTACTAATCATTATAAAAGCAACAAAAACTTTGATGGAAAAAAATAATAACACCCGACTGACTGTAAAAATTGGACAAATCCAAGTTTAAGTCATTCTCGAGCTTAATATGAAATAAAGTACACGACTGGGTCGAACGAAACTTTCTCGATACTAGAAAAAAGAAAACAAAATCCACTTTCGGATAAATTTATCTCATATGGCAGTTATATCAAATAACAATATAAGTTTTTAAAAGTTAATGCTCTCAGTAACAGGCAATTGTCGCAAGTTCTGGCTAGAGAGTTATAAGCGCCTACTGTAATTATTATATAAGGTCTTACACCTCACAAGATTTTTGAATAAAGGACAAGCGTACCTAGTAGGAATTTCTGTTTTCGAGCTACTAGGATATGTGTTAAATTTTACTGGAATACGATTCAAGTTTTCAATGGTTGGAAGAACTGCTCGTGATAGACAGATATCTTTATATAGACATACCTACATATATGTATGAATTCAGGCATTTGTGAATAAGCATTATATTATTAGTTACATATAAATTGAATATATCGATGCTCGTGTGTGGGGTGGAAGCCTTTTTCAAAACAATAGGTACCTTGAAAATACATAGATCGTGATTTCTGTAATATTTTTTGAGAAATAAGTATGGGATATTAATTAGTGTTATTTTATTATCCTAAATATGTATTTTGATCAAAATCGTTTGAGCGCTTTTCGTAAAACTTGGTAGACATAACAATAGCAAATATTGCAATGTTTAGTTTGGAAAATACTATTGCGTAACCATTAAGCTGAAAACTGAGCTTATGATATTGTTCGGGATAAAAGCAATACTTCGTTTTTAAACCTTTATCGAAATCGAAGATGGGGTTTTCGAAGTATGAGCAGTTCTTAAAATTAGCTTTTTCGATGCTTCGAATTGAAAATTGAGGACACAATAGTTTTGAAAACATCCATTTGACTCTAAGTTTGCATTTTGGTCAAAATCATTATAGCCGTTTTCCGGTAAACTGAAAAAATCTAAATATTAAAAAAAATACTTTTTTTAAAAATCCATTATACGATAATGACTTAGAAATTAATTTTTGTTACAATCATATAGACCTTTTTTCGAGATATGTCGTAGTTTCAAAGTACCGTTGTTCGAATTTTTAGCCAAAAACTTTGTACGCAGTCATAATAACCTTACCTACTTAAGCTTAAATATCAATTTTGGTCGATCAAATCAAACTGGTACGAACATTTTATATGGGAAATAAATGAGGTTACCTTACAAAAAAAAAACCTCTGCCGAAGCCCAAAAACTTCAAATCCGAGATTTGAACGTAATCCGGGAAGCCGTTTAGGCTGTGGCTGTGGGAGGACGGAAAGACAGACAGACGGACAGACCGGACAGAATTTTGCGACCCACTTTTTTGAGTTCCTCTATCATCGTAATATCAGAATTGATTAATAACTCGAGTTCGAAATTTTGTACGAAAACAATATCTTTCTTTTGCTACGTAATGGAGAAAGTTAAAAATGTGCTAAAAACCCGATTATCTAAAGAATAATTCAGAGGCGGCTTGCTGAAAAATATCTGTTTTTCTGACATGGAACAGAGAGGAGATCGTTTTTCTAGTAACAAAGCGTGGGAACTCGTCGAAACGGTTGCAAAACGAATGTTATTGAAGCTAAAGAAAATATATTTTTGTTATAAAACTACTTCATTTGTTCCTTTTTTAATTTCAAAATATATTTCTTTTTAAGTGAAATGTTTATTTTATTAATTTTAATAAATTTAAATAAACGCATTTAAAAATAAAATCGGCATAGGTAGCTATGTTCAAATGTAAATTAAGTTACCGAACTTTGTATTAATTTTTTTCTCATTTCTTCCTAGAATTCATCAAATTCGACTTTTTACCCTTATGTTTATGTTTCGGTATGAACCAAATTTATGAAGGGAAGTTATCGTTGTTTTCTTACTGAAACAGCGGGCTCAAATCCCTATAGCATTAACCGACTTCAGGTGAAAGCGCCTGAAATCTCGTTTCTTACTTTTTATTTTGAGCCTTTTAGCCGTGGAAGAATACGAATCCAATGACACCTCACTCTTCAAAATCGGTCACTTGTAGATCTAGCTGGAGTACTACCCTGCCCATTAGTTTTCTTTTTTAATTTTGTCCATTGAATTATTTTATATTTTCATGCAGCTGCCTTAACGTAAACACAAAGGGTTGTTCCAAAAATGAGCTTACAACATGCAAGTTCAGCATAAGTGAATTTTAGAAAAAATTTCCCAAACATTGAATAAATTTCTATTAGACTTGGGAAAAAAATTACGGTTGAATTATTTAAAATCTACAAACACATAAACTGCGTAACTATTTATTTTACGCTCCAATTTCAGATAGTACATTTTCTTTAAAAAAAAAAAACTGTAGTTACAAAATCTCTTTTGGCAAAAGTGCGAAAAACCATGTTAGTTAAATTTTTCATCGTCAGACGGGTATTTCGCATTGTGAGTAAATTTTATCAAGAGTTCTATTTGGAGACCAACAATTTCAATGTCTTTAAAAACTCTTAAACTAAACTTTGATATGAGCCCGTGTAGCTAACTAAGAGGCACGAAATTTGCCCAACAGAGTCGCGCCCACTTCATATCCCACCAAAAAAGTTTCCTCCCGACGGGCATCAAGAATTTAAAGGAAATCGTGTGCAGGCAGGCAGTTTTTAGGAAAATGGTTCTGCTTTCATTTGACCTCTAGTTTAGATCATATTTTTATAGGGTTCGACAGCTATTTATCAAAGAATCGGATCGTTTCGTCGTTGTTTGAAAGTTTATGATTGTCATTATTAATCTGAACTAAACCAACTTTTCGACTATGCAGCAAGGTTTAGCTATTGTACCTAAAGAAGCAACGATTTATTTATTTTGTTAATTTTTGGAAACTGGGAAGGCTTTTGCAAGGCTTAATGCCCAAAACACATGTGCAGAAATTCTGTACGCAGCGCAGAGTGCAGTGCTGCAAGTAAAACAGATGTGCAGAAATTTGTTTGACATCCATTGCATCGGCTAATATGGCAACTGTCTTTCGCCGACTAAGCAGCTGATGTGTTTACAACCAAAACAAAAACAAACACAACCAGCAGTGTCAAAAGCCGATGATGCCAAATACTTGAAATTGCAATTTATTTTCTTTTGTGTTATGGTATGTTTGAATTTTGCAGAAAATTTAGAAATAGAGACATGTTGCAGTACTGCAGTGAGTGCAGAATTTACGTGTGTCTATAACCATAACAACATGTGTATTCTAATCTTGCTGCGCAGTGAGTTCTGCACATGTGTTTTGGGCATAAAATGAATTTAACTTGTATATCTTTGCATGTGTTGAAAGCAAAAATGGTGAAGAGAAGACAAATGCCAGTCATCTGTCATTCCTTTATTTAAATTTACACTTATGGAACTGCCACAACTGTCGATATTGTAGTTCATTCAATTATCAACAGTGGAGCCTTCTATGCAGCTTCATTAAACATACTGTTTTCACTGTTAAATTTTACGACTGTGCGTTAGGGTTTGCTGCGCTGTGATTGTCAACTTCGCAACTATTTAGAAAAGTTTACTAATCGTTTATGCCAACACGTCTCTGCTCAAAATGTCCTTTGGAAGAATGTAGGTATCACGAAATGTAATACGAATAAACGACATAATGTGTAAATGCGTCCTTTGTAACGCATATTTTGATATCAGGCGGAAACAAATGTGGTGTCACAGGAAGAAACAGACAGACAGCCATAAAAAGCTAATATCTACTAAGTTTGGCTAGTTTGGTGAGTTTATTTGTAAAGTTGACATATGGATGCTTGAAATTTAATTTGATACGATCAATTTTGGTTCAATAATTGTTAAAATCAAATATTTGAAAAAGCGGCCCTTCTAAAGTATTTGCACGGGTAAGAATAGGCCCAAAATAAAGAAATAAAAATTAATTATGCACCAATCACTGAATTACCTAGTAGTGGGTATAGAATATAGATGTACCTACCTACTTTTGCCAAAGTTCCGAGATTGTTCAATCGAACTTTCTCCTTTTGCAGTAAACGACTTTGAACAGCGAGCCAGATGTCGCAGCGTAATTACTTTCAGAAGTTGTCTCTTGTTAAGTTGAATATGGGAATCGGAATTGAATAGCACAGCAGTTTCGTGAGTTTTATTTCAAGTTCGAGAGCCGTCACTTTTTCAAGTTTGTTTTCAAAAGTTTAAAAGGGTTTGAAAGGAATCGTACTGAATGAGAAATGCAAGCTGTAATATCGATTCATTGAATCTTTGTGATTTATGTGATTTAAATAGGAAATGCACGATAATATTAAAAGTACAACCAATTGGCACGGTCTACACGCACTGACGGTACTTTAGGTATTTAAAGGAACCTGATCATCAAATCTTCAGCCAAAATGATCTTCTTGGCTTCGAAGTAGGTTAAGATTCTCATTCAGGATTCTCTAGAAACTCCGACCACTATTCATCTTCTAGCCTTAGTAAGCCCCTAAGACTTTAATATAATAGTTATTTGCCACACACTTTTGGTATGAATCAAGTTCTAGAAAATAAAGCACTGCAAGAAACTAAGCAAACCGTATTTTATGAAACTGCAGCTCAAATAACAATAGTTAAATATGTACATACTCGAACAACAATAATGGCAAAGCAGTTCTCTGATTAACATACGGCTTTAAGTTTTAAATGATATCCCAGCACAAAGATTTTGGGAAGTGAAAGACTTTAATGAATGTGGGGTTTTTGAGTGGAAGTATATTATTATTTTCGTCTCTTAATTTCCGAAAAAGACGTCTGTGCTGCAATCTAACGGTATGGTTAGGTTGTGTTAATAGTTCTGCTGTAAATCTTCCCATTCATTCTCAGATGAAATCTATTTCTATTGTTTTTATATTTTTCAAAGAATAGATGACACCGAAAAATTCTTGACCTATGAGTTGTGACCATAAACTAAGTATGTATAAATAGACTGGCAGCTTTCCCACGTCTCCCCAATTTCCCCCGCAAAATTTTTCAATACTAATACTAAAGGTTAAAAAAATTTTACTTAAAAAAAATTGGCATTTTTCGCAAAGGGGATCAGGTGTTTTTAAGGGAGTTCAAGTGATGTGAAATTAGGAAAAAAGGGAAAAATGACTACGCTTCGTGGGATAAATGAAGAGAGAGTGCTAACAACAACACTCGGCAGTCTTTCTACATCTCAGTATCTGCATCTGGACCTTTTTGTGGAAGTTACAATTTCCGAAAAACTTTCCGTGTGTAAAAGGGAAAAACATCAAAATTGTGATTATATCAATAATCTGGCAAAAAATAATACAAACAACATTTCACCATGAACGTCAGCGAACTAAATCTCCGAACTTCCGGAACTTGACATGATGGTAACTGACCGACTCCCTAAAACGTTGTGCTTCAAAAGGAAATTTTCCACGGAGATCACTAAAAGAGAAGCATAAAAACGGCCTCAAGTGGTATACGGATAGTTCGAAAATGGACTCTGGTGTGGGAGCTGGTATCCATGGGCCAAGCCGCAATGTTTCAATACCTATGGGGAAAAGCCCCAGTGTGTTTCAGGCGGAGCTCCATGCCATTAAGGAATGCACAGACCTCATAAGTTTTTCTGGTATAAAAGTTGCGAACATCCATATATTCACAGACAGTCAAGCAGCTATATATGCCCTTAACTCACCACTCATGCACTGCTTCAATGCCCTCCAAGCTCTTGGCTCCAGAAACAAGACCAAGATATGGTGGGTTCCGGGGCACGAGAGTATTGAAGGAAACGAAAAATCTGACGCCGTCACCAAATCAGCAACTTATTCTACTATAAGAAACTGGGAACACAAAATGTGTATCAAACAGTGCGAAGAAATCCCAGGCCCTAGACAGGCCAAAAGGGCGATCCTGCCATTCAAAAAATTTGGCAAAAAAAAATTCTAAACCTCAGAAGACACGATATCTAAAACCTTGTAATCTACCTAACAGGTCACCCCGGTTTGCGATATCACCTAAACAAAATGCATATAGTCAACTCCCCGGAGTGCCGGCTATGTCTCGAAGAAGACGAAACAGATGAGCACATCTTGTGCGAATGCCCCGCTCTATCCAGCACTAGAAGAAAATTCTTCCTCCGTGAATTACTAAGAACTGAAGAAGTCCTCTGCTAAAAATATTATCAACTACATAAAGAAAGTGGAAACTCTGCTATAGCCTGAACTATTTTCTGGCAATTTCCGGCACAATAGACCTTTTAGGTCGACGTGCCTCTTTATCGCCTTGGCGAGTCAGAAGTTTAATAAAAAAAAAAAGGAATAAATTGTGAAAAATTCATTCCTATAAATAAAATAATATATTTTTGTTCCTACATTTTATGTTTTCGTTTTATTGTTATTGGCGAAAAATCATTTCGCTGGGAATACCGCACAGAAAAACGGCAAAGAATTTTAAGAGAAGAATCGATTACGAATATTATGACTTGAAATATGATTCCTCAAGAAGATTCAGACATTTTATCAGTTGAGGTTTTTTTATTTTTGCTACTAACAAAAAAACCTAATTGAAAAGTTTTTGATAGACATTTTATGTATGTCATTTCATTTCATGTACCAATATTTGCAGAGGATTATTTATGTGAAAAGTGAATTTAAGATACCTACCACTGTCAGTGTAGAAAGTAAGTATCCAAGGCTCTGTTGCAAAATGATGACTGCACAGTGCACATTTAATATTCTTTCTTCCCACAAAGTCGGGCTGTTAAAGTCGAAACTAAAAGTGGTTTTTGGCAGGCTTTATGTCACTTTAAAGTTCAATGCTTTTAAAAATCTAAAAATTAAACGCCAACAATGGAACTATTTCATTACAACCAGTCAAAGCAATAAGTAAACGATTTCAAATTACTCCGAGCGACAGCGAAACGTTCCGTGTTTATACTGAGCCCTTCCTCACGTAATAGATGGACGTAGCCTAACATACTATTCCCAGATGAATATCACAATAACATTCATTATATATGTTAGTGGAGATATTTTTTTTGTAACGAAACATATAAATGATATGTAGCTGCGAACGCCCCATAAAGTAATCGTTATTTTACATGTCTGAGCTGCTTTTACTCTAAATGGTTTGTAATAAGAGTTACAACATTCAACGATGTGGGCTGTTTTTTATTACTTTCCTTTCGAAGGCCATAGTGGAAGAAACCCATTACTCTGCAACTCGGGTAGATGTTACATATACGCTTAGTTTATATTATCAACTACAGTGTCATATTTCGAAGGAGTTTGGTCACGTTTCCTCGCTGTATTATATGCTTGAGTTTTTTAGTAGATAATGATCCCTTTAAACACAAATAGTTTTACTTACTTAAGTACGGTTTAAGTTGTTATATGAGTATACGCGCCGGTTAAATATGATTATTATTTCAATAACGACGAACCTAAATTTTAACAGTAGCTTATGTTATTCAAATTAGTTGTGCCTACATGGTTTTCATAGTCACACTGAACAAATACGATTAGAGTTAGGTACGTGTCCCATTTGAAACGGAGAAAATAATTACATGTTTAAAACGCAAAATGTTTAAATACCATTCTGTCTTATAGGCATTTCACACCGAGCCCAAAACCGGCTTATCGCGAAAACGTTTTCCCATACATATTTCAGTTCTCAAAACGAGTCGTTTAAACTCGTTTTCCCCGAAAACACCTCGAAAACGGCTTCCAATCGTTGGGTTGTTGAAACAAATACACCTTTTGCAATAATCACCGAACAAATGTCACAACTCATAACTTAAAATCATTTTCCACAATTAATTGATGGGCTGATATTATTTTGAAATGCACTAAATTCATTTTGTTTGTTAATTAATGCGATCGAAATTTGTGACCACAAAAGTTTGCACCGAAGTTTAACGACTAGTATCTCACAGCTGATTAAAATGTCAAACGAAAACTAGTTGGTGTGACTGATGCATCGACGAGTTTTCGAGGAAAACGTGTGCACGAAAACAGTTGCTTGTGTAACATATGGCCAATCATTCGTGAGCACGAAAACGTTTGATCGTTTCGCCTTACAGAATATCGACCCCGCTCTTCAGGAACGACGACTCCGAAAGTCCGAACCCTGGGATCCACGTTCTTCGATAATCTCTCGGAACAGGCCGAAGCAGTAATAACGGATCTCCTCAAATTTAAACAGTCAGAAAGATGAAGAATCCACCAGATTGTTTTTGGGTCTTTTTATAAATATATGAAGGAAATCACAACGGGCCTTAGGGCCTCCGAGTGGAAATGATTCTAGCGCACCACAAACCCTTCCCTAACCTAACATTATGCGCGTGTGTGATGTAATACACAAACAACAAAATACAATACATGAAGGTAGATCATTGTATTTTCTTCTTTACTGCATAAACGCAATGCAAGCCTCGGTATGGAGTAGTTGTATGTGACGGTCGTGTACACTGTATAGTAGCGGGCCGATTTATCCTCACAAAATTCAGCGCGTGGTTAGTTTCTAACTGACACACATTTCTCCGTATATGTCCGAATTTCTACACTTGAGTGCATGGAAAAAGAGAAATAGGGCCATCAAATGCAAATGTTGTCACTTGTGAGCGAAACGTGTGACCAGCTCCCTAAATCACAATTTCGATTGTTTTTGTGAGCCTAACAAGTTGGGATGTGAGCAGAAATACGAAAACCCCACAAAATCGATTTCGCCTTATCTAGTGAGAGTTACATACCACTACTACCGCGGCCTTGTTGTGTTTAGGCAGTTAAATCGTTTATTGCGGAGGCCAGCGACCGGAGGCGAATAATTACAATATTTACTCACAAAGGGGCAGCTGGTTTGGCTATAGTCCGCGCTGCGCTGATAGAAAATTGTGGAGATTTATGATTTTGTTAATACACCAATTTAAATGGAAAACGGTTGGTACGACTTTTATTGTGGGAAAAATATACAAAAAAAAAACCCACATTTATTATCACCGCTTCCTTGTCTCTCTCGGCCAGATACCGATCAAGCATAACTCTAACATGTCATTTTAGAATAGGTTTGTTTGACGTGGTGTGCACTAGTGCGCACTGAGATGTGTCAGCTAATTTTCACGTCTGTCAAAAACCCTGAACTTCCCTGAAAATTCTGCCACTACATCGAACGCAAAAAATATTACCCTAAAGTCTCTCTGTCAGATATCTTTAAAAAAAATTTATGACAGGAAGCAAAATGACAGCGAACTAGGGTCAATTCAGGAACACAACTAGGGTGCCCTGGAAGCCAAGTCAAACACAGGTTTTCAGTACCAGGGCGAGCTCAGTGCTATATCGAACACGTAAAAGATTTGTTTGAACATTGCTCGGCTTTGTAAAGTGAAAAAAGGCCAAATTTTCAGATTTGGCCTTATTTCGCTTGGCCTTATTTCACGGCACCCTTGCTTCTTTTTCTATTGTTCATTATTTGTAATTCTAAAATACTATCACCGTATTTGTTCTATGTATTGATTGATTATTTGCATTTCACACTGAAGTGTTGTGTTTTGAGATATGATACTCAAAATCTACCATTTCAAAGGAAATAGTTGCAATATTTTAAAATTAATTTGAAAACAGTCCTTGGAGCTGTACATTTTTCAAATAGAGATGACAATTTTTGCTCTATTGTCATGGGAATGAATATATGTATTTCAACAAGATGCCGCTCTTTGTTTACATGTTGCTGTATTGAACAGAATTGCTTTCGACTACATGTCGCCTATTTTTGTATTTTTTTTTAATTTGGCGTGGGTAGTTTTTTTTTTTCATTTGTCCGCTGTAAGAGATTAAAAGATTAAAATGTATGAAAATTACATTTTATTGACGAGCAAATGAGGAACTGCTTTGGGAATATGCGAATATGCAAAAACTCAGCAGGCAATTTTTAGTTTGCAAATTGTCTCGAACACTAACCGAAAGATATGAATAGAAACCGCCACAGAAGCAAAATAAGTATGGGAATACTTAAAGCAAATGACAGGGAATCAACAAAAGACCTTTGTTTGAAATAAATCATAGGGAAGAATTTTTTTCTAGCGCTGCAGAGAAAAATATTTGCACAGCAAATTATGATTTTCAGCAGCTCCCGTGAAATGGATGAAACTGTGGGATACTACCTACGGTGTAATGGGTTCATATTTATGCACTGAACACTAGGAATGTTTTAAATGTACAACCATAACTTCAAATGAGTGATCAATGCTACTTATGAAACACAACAGTTTTCATATTTTACAGTTCTGATTTATTTAAGTACACTGCACTTCAAACATTTATAAAAACCAAATAAACTAGTATCATTTACTAACCGGTAAGACATAATTTTTAATAAACAATTGTTCAAAAATAGCAGTTTTCGTGCTATTCTTATGGGAAGTACACATCACACCTTTCCGGTCGTCAATAGGGCCAGAATACCTTTTAACATCCGCACCTGAGTCAACTATAAAATCCAGTAAGTGGTTTCCACAAAACCAAGATTGGACAATTCGTTTGGCGCTTCCTTTAAAAACATTTTAATACACTCTTAATTCCAATAACCACACGTTTACACCACTGTCTGAAGACTTACTTTAAGTTAAGCGATTGAAGAATTGCTGAGGCATTCGTTTCTCAAGGTATTGTTATCAATCCTACTCTTGACATTCGACTCATCCTGCTCTTGTTGTTAAAAAAAACCTTACCATTGAGACTCGATCATTATACATCTACCAAAAAACAGGTCGATAAAAACACCTACCTGTAAAGAAAAGAAACAAATAGCAGTTTTAAAATATATGTCTATTGACCGCTTTATTTTTTATTAATAAAGGCTAGGTAAGAGAATTAATACATTATTTTTTAATAATAATAAGCTTTTAATTACTATTAGGATTGATGAATTTTCGTCACATTATTAGATGCATGTTTCTTTTCTATTATTACGAGTGCATTGTTTTTATGAGTATTTATATGTCACTAGCGGACCCTAGCCTGTTTTGCTAGGCGTTAAAACTTAAGTTTACATATTTTGCTTCGTTGAGTCGAGGAGCTTCGATAAAATATGTTGATGGACGAAATTTTCCAAGCTTCACAACAAATCATTATAAAATGAAAAATTTAATTTTAATTATTCATTTTTTTTTCCGGAATTTTCTGAGTTTTCCACTAAGAATTCTCTATTTTTCCATTTGCAAGGTCATTCCGGAACAATTGTACACAAAATTTTCAGCATTTTGTATACTAAAAATCAGTTTTCGATTTTTCGAATTTCCCGACTACATAAAATAAATTTATCAGAATTTGGCAAAGTCTAAGAACTGTTTTCAGAATTAGCGTCAAATGGTATAAGCCTCCCCCTTAGTTGCCTAAAATTCTACGTCATAGCCATAGCTTTTAAGTAGGTTAATATCGCCAACTCATCTTGTTCGTGGTCGTCCGGTTGGTGTTGTTGCTGGTGGTATTAGTCTTATATCGAGAAGTGTCCTCTCCTTTTTTGTCCGACAAATCCTTAATTTTTCGTTTAGATTTGCTGGTAAAATTGCTGAGTCCATTAGATATTTTTTGTGTCTTTGTTTTGTTTTTCGTTGAGTATCTCCTTCATGTTCCAGAATTGTTGCCACGCTTTTCTTCTTGATTTTTTAATGACTTTTGTTGTTCCAAATAAATATATTCCTCAACATAAAAAAGAATAAAGCAGCTAAAGACTAAATAAATCATTACTAACTATAAGGACAACGTCAGTGACATATACGAAAAAGAAGAAAAACAATTTGGATTGTGTACGATAAAAACTTTCAATCGTTTTCGCTTGAACGAACGTTTTGCTTATGTACATAAATTGGAAAACGAAAGCGAACATTTTTGAATACACATTTTCGTTTTATTTGCTTCTTCAAACACGAAAGTCATTTTCGATTCGCATCAGCCTTTTCATTGACGTTTTATATTCTCATCAATTATTTGTATTTCCACAAAATATACGTACAAATAACTCTTACTAAAGATTTTTAGACAAAAAAAATAAGGAGTCAAAAGCCGCATGTCCGCAATATTCCGATTCGTGTGAAATATTAATTACATCGAACGTTAGTATAAGAAAAAAGTTTAAAATTAAATCGTATATAGAACTGGAAAAGAAAAAGTGTACATAAAGAAGCTGTCACAAGCCGAAGTTTCCTGAACTACGAAAGTAATCCTAAGAATATGCAATTTAGCTCACACTGCTTAGAATAAAAATTTTTCAAATCGAGAGATGAAAAAATGAAAGCCGATTTCGCTTTCGTGTAATTTCTAGTTAAATAAGTTATTTTTAAATGCTTTAGTTTTTCTTCAGTAAATCGAAAACCTTACATATAAAAAATAAATAAAAGCCACGCGCGTCTATTGTCATAACGTGTCCTCAATTTGGTATTTATAGATCTCCCAGCTCGTCCACTCGACTGTCAAATTCTCGTCAATACTTGAGGAGGTTTGGGACTTAGTTGAAGACTTAGTTGTTGTGGGTGACATTAATATAAATTAACTATCCTCAACTGGTACCTATAGAAAGGATATCTCCAAGCTAATCACTAATAACTGATGTTATCAACTTACACGAATTATTTATTAAGTACGAGAACCCTATTGGACTTAGGCCCATTTTATTCACTCGAAGTTGAACACAACTCGGGTAGTTTGCCATATAAAAATCCCCAAGTTGTGTTCAACTTCGAGTGAATAAAATGGGCCTAAGAAGTGACGAACAACATTCACATTAGGGCACGAACTGATAAAGCCTTAAAAATGAGCGATCATGAGTGATGTGTACCAAATTAAAATCAAGATTCTGAAATGAAATAATGAAATGTTTGAAAGGGAAATCTTCTGACTTTAACTATTTAGAGGATAAATTTCTGTGTGCACTGAAAAGAATAACATAAAAGTCCATGGCGCTCCAAAACAAAAACTATAACTTAAATGCTTGGTTTAGTAATTATTTACTTGTTTTAAGAAAACCAAAGCAATAATAAGTAACAGTGAAGGCGACTGGAATGATTCTGCCTTGGCCAGAAATAAGTATAAGCAAGAGATAGTAAAATCTAAGCTAAAAGGTAAAGTGGATAACGCAACGAATCAAAAGTAATTGTAGCGTAGTTTAAAAAAGTTCCTTTTACGCAAAGACGAAACTGTTATAAATAATATTGAATTTGATTGCGTAAATGTTAGTGACAGTTCTTTAATCGTTTATAAATTCAATGAGTTAGAAAAATAAATGACTATAAAACTTACTTTTGCTAACCAAATAAATCAACCTAATGTCTCGTTTAAATTTCGTCCTGTATCGCTTAGTGAGGTGCGTGAATCTTTGGTACAGTTGAAAAAACAAAAGAGATTACACTTTCCTTTCCCCAAAAATATATTTAGACCCAGCCATGCAATCAATCATAAATAAATCCTTTCAAGAAGGTATTTCCCCCATTCAATAGGATACAATCAATCATCAGCTCAATTCCAAAGATACATAATACCACAAAGGATGAATTTCGACCAATAAATGCCCTTTCGTTACCTACATGGAAAAATTATCGAAAAAATTGTTTACAGCCAGCTGGAGGACTATTTTGAAAGTAATTGTTTCATTATCGAATCCCATTCCGGTTTCAGAAAAACTCACTCATGTGAATGTGCAATAAACTTAGTAGTGAGAAATTGGAAAGAGTGCACAGGCAATGGTAATTGGTAATAGCCTTTTCACATAAAGCCGAAAACCGTGTTTTCCTCGAAAACTCGTCGATGCATTCACACCGACAACCAACTAGTTTTCGTTCGACGTTTCAATCAGCTGTCTACGACTACCTAGTCGTTAAACTTTGGTGCAAAATTTTGTAGTTACAAATTTCAATTGCATTAATTAGCAAACAAAATGAATTTAGTGCATTTCAAAATAATATTAGCCCATCAATTAATTGTGGAAAATGATTTAAAGTTGGGAGTTTGGACATTTGTTGGGTCAGCCATTTTGCTGATTATTGCAAAAGCTGTGTTTGTTTTAACAACCCAACGATTGGAAGTGGTTTTCGTGGAAAACGAGTGCAAATGACTCGTTTTGAAAATTAATACATATATTTTCGTATAAGTTTTCGAGAGTTTTCGCGAAAACCCGGTTTTCGGCTCGGTTTGAAAAGGCTATAATATCTCAAGAGAGCATTTGAGACAATTGGTAGGCGATAACACATCGAAAAACTCAGTATTTACAACGTTAAAAATCACGAGTTAGATTGGTTTAAATCATATTTGTCAAATCGAACCCACCGCGGGAAGCTGTCTGATCCAAAAGAAGTACCTACTGCTAAGTGTTCCACAATAAGGCTCGTGACTGGGAGCACTATTGTTCATTAATTATACAAAAAATGGCATGATCATGACAGTAATGATTTGTCATATCGCAGAAGAAGTGCCACCGAAAAATTCAGCAGGACCTGGAAAATGTTAACTACTAACTGTGTCACAACAAGCTTATGATTAATATTAAGAAAACAAAGTGTATGATTTTAAGTAAAAATATCAATATCGTTTCGAACCTTTATATTGAAAACGAGGTTATTGAAATAGTTGATTAAATAAAATACCTAGGGATAACAATTGATAGGAATCTAACATTTTAAGACCACATAAATTATCTTTTTAAAAAGCTATGTAGAGATGTGTCATCTATGACAGCGATAAAAATGTATAACGTGGTTGTGAAACCACACTACGAGTATTGTTTAACAATTTGATTTTTTGTGTAATGAAGGCCTAATTTCAAGACTTCAATTATTACAAAATAAGGCAAAGAGAATATTTTTTAAATGCAATATCGATAGTCCAATCAATTTTATGTAAATGCTTGTTGATTTTTGTGAATATTAAAATTAAAAATAAGTTAATGCGAGAATATTTAACTGAATATACTCGTCGATATAATATGACTGATAAACGGATATATTCCCTAAGAATTGCGGGAGATTTTCCTTTTGTCAAAATTTTTGAAAGTACGTTCACAAAATTTACTAGCATATAAGCTAGAAAGTAAAGCTTAATAAATCATACATAACGATACATTTACGATGAAAATTTTATTTCATTATAAAGTTTGGACTTTGCAATTAACTATGAAATACAATATCACTCAAATGGCAACCTCGGAGAGATTTTTCGCACATTTCGGGCGGTATCTCGCCATAACTTGAGTACCTAATGTTAGTTTTTAATGCTTCTAGAGTTCGGGGATTATTCGCGTAAGCACGATCTTTTGCGTAGCCCTACAGAAAAAAATCTAACAGTGTCGTCAAATCGCATGATCTTGGTGGTCAATTGACGTCGCCAAATCGTGAGATCACTCGACCAGGAAACATCTCATGCAATAAAGCCATAATAGGTCGTGTTGTGTGGCTTGTTGCCCCGTCGTATTGGAACCACATATCGTCCAAGTCTTGATCTTCAATCGCCGGCCAAAAAAATCGGTTATTATAGATTCGATAAATTCGGATCAGCATCTGCAAGTTGCAGCAGCTATATTTCGACAGGCCTTTTGACATCAGTAATGCTTCCACTCTCTTCAAATTTCTTCACAATTTTACGTCTAAAAAAATTTTAAAGCGCTGTTCGATTGTCAAGCGATCCATTATCGTAAATGGCAAACATTTAATGAATATTATGACACTTCAAATGACTGCAGAATTTGAAAGGTATGTCAAATGCCATCGCAACTAACTTCAAACCTCGGGATGAATGACCCTGTAGTTGCAGTATAAGATTTAAAAAAAAAAACTGGCTATAAAATATGTAAAATTTAAGTTCTAATAAATGTAAAATGTAATGTAAAAAAAATAAATAAATTTTGTAATTTTATAATTATTAGTTTTAAGTTTAAATTATTTAACAACAAGAAGAAAATAATAAATCATGTCAATCAATTCTTCGGTTCAACACAAGCCAGATATAAGCTTGTGTGACAACTAAGAAAATAGCAACTGACGGATAAAACATTCCAACATAGTTTCTAAAGCAAACTTCAGATTCCGGAGAAGACAAATTCATACGAAGATTTACAATCGAGGCAATATTTTCCAGGGAAGACAAATTATTCAACGAAATTTCGTTGTATTCTCCCAGAATATGCGATAGCTCCAAATGGACTTAGAAGTTTGGTGCGTTCTTCTCCACACGCTCTATTCGCGACAAAGTTCTGGCTCCATTCTACCCCCACGCTGAAAGTATTCCAACTTATGTCTTGTTTTGGAAAGGGACCTCCTTCCTCTATCTGTTCCCAAAGCCTATTGTTCTGCATCGAAATAATGTTCATTTGTTGTATTTATGAATCCAACATTGATGGAACAGATTTCAAAAGTAATCACCTAACCCCTTACTCTGCCAAACAACTTCAACTTGTAATTAGCTTCTTATATTATAATTATGAGATATTTCTCTAGCAAGCCCGTGTAACATTATTGTTTCTTATCAAAGGGAAATATTAAACATCTTATTACGCCGGAGTGTATAATATGTATCTAGGTCATTTATTCTAATTAGGTCGCCTATTCGGATCATTATCTTGAATATTTAAATACAATTTGACGATTACAGTTATATGCGTGTCTCAGTTAATAATTCATCTGCCAATGTCAACAGTTTCACAAAAACCAAAACCAATACACAAACGCTAGCTGGATCCGCTGTGGATAGTGGATCTCTCCCACTCGAAAGTTGAAATGCAGAAAATGCGCTTCTCATTTCAGCTCTATAACAGACATGAAATATATTAATTTCGATTGTTTTTGTCAAGGCACTGTCAGATTACGTTTGACGTCGGAAGTGACTCGTTTTTCAACTTGATTTACACAACGCCGCGCCATGGGGTAGAAAAAAGATGTGTTTCCTGTTTCCATACAATAATTGTCATTGGCGTGAATACCAATTCCCCCGGGGGCTGTAAATAAAAAAAACGTCATATTGTTGACCATTTCCGCCATTAATATCGCTTAATTGTTGGTTAGGTGACATAAATCGGCCGCGAGCCTGTGAAAACGAAGGTATTAAGTTGGCCGTTTCCCTTAAATGAAACGTTCGCCGCAGATATATGCGCACTCGTTTGTCTTTCTGGGGTCAAAGGTAAAGTGAAAACTTTGTAAAACGTACGAGCTTTCCATTGGATTGTTCTTGTCTTCTTTTTTTTCTACGACAGCAAGAGCTTTTTTCCTAATCCGGTCGATTGTTCATTGATTTTTGTCGTAAACAAATTCACCTCAACTCGAGTGTGAACATGATACGGGGGCAGCACACAACGAGTGTGCATTCACGTGACTTGAGGAGGTTTTTGTTACCGTCCTGCACCCATACTCATGCCCGTGTATAGATATACTACTATTGACCCAAATGGGGTTTGGGCTTAGATGGACCCATTGCAATACGAACGCCCATGCCCACCTTTTGCGTGGTAAGCGTAACGAGGCTATTTTTAGATTTCCACAAAGGTTGGGCGAATGATGAATTATAAAGTAGGTTTTTAGTTTGTTGAACCCCTCTTCGTCTCCTGCAGGATTGATGCGGTTGGGAGCATGGCCAGATGATATCTCAAAATAACACCCAACAAACTTACGTACTCCCATGTGGCGTGCTCTTTTAAGTGATTAAATTTAATTCAAATGAATGTTCCGCACACAGAAAATGTTTATGGATAAGAGAAAAAAGCTTGTGAAATCCTTATGAAAGATATACGCAAATAGATAGGCGGGAAGTGGTGCTCAGGAGAGTCCAATTATATTTGAATTTACCCAAGATGGAAATTCTATGGAGAAGCAATTTACCGTGAATCATTTTTGTCGCCAGTTTTTTGAAACACAGCACAGCACCCCATTGGGCGGTAGGGGTGGCAGCGGCGGGTTGTTACGCGCCATTAATTTGGAGTAAGAAAATATACGGGTGAATCTGTGGGCAGCAAGAAATCCAAGTCAGTTGTTAACGTAATGAATTGTTAAAAGATGGATTGCTCACTCAACTCATTTTGGCCAATTAACTTGAACGGATGGGATAGTATTAATCATGTTTTGGAACACGTGACGCGGGACCATTTGCAACATTGCTGGTGAGCTCTTCTAAACAAGTCATAACTGACATCCATTGCCAAGAGTTTGGTGGGTTATTGTGGTTACCAGGGGAATGGAGTGCTGTGACATTCAAAGAATGGGATGTTAAATTGGATTATGGTAAGACTAAAAATATATGTTTCTGGGAATAAAGGCCTTATTTACTTAATATGCATGTTTTTTTGTACAATCGTAAATGTTTTGAAGGACTAAAGAAAGAAGCAAAAAGAATATGGGCTTGCGGGAAGTGATGATTAACTTGAGAGATGAATGTTGAGGAACTTTTCAGCCGATTATCGTCGAAACGACGGAATTGTAACGACTTTGAGAGTGATTAAATTAGATTAAATAGATTTTATTTCAAAGAATGTTGTAAAGAGTGTTTTGCAATATGATGCATGTTGTAATAAATACTATTTTTCTATGATCCGTTTTGCTTTATTCGAATCAGATCACGCTTATAATAAAATACGGCTAATACATTCGAAAACATTAAACAAAAATCCCATACAAAAGTGACACAACGAAATCATGAACTTAAATAGTTGTATTAGAGCTTACTGGTCTATGTTTTCCGAATCAAAATAGAAATAAAACTATTTTATTCATTTCCCGACGTTTCGTTGATGTTTTTTCAACTTCCTCAGGGGATTTTTTTTTTCTCTCTTTTATTGGGTTTTACATTGGTCGAGTGGTTAAATAAACACAATTAATATACGTATATAACATAAACACTATACAAGCAAATAAATAAACAAAATTAAATTAAATTATATAAACTAGTATCACCAGAGATTTTATTGCCACACTGTAGTTAGACTTTATCATGAACGACAAATTTCGCTCTTCTTTTCATATTCCAGTATGCAGCTGCGAAATGATGGCGGAAAAGTGGGTAGTTGTAGTAGATTGCTTGGTACAATTCTCCACTCTCTTTTCGCACACGTTTATTGTCCGGGTTCGGGGACATTATTTGCTTGCGAAAAATTGACATTTGTACTGCAGTGTTGCCAGCTTTTAAAAGAGATATGGAGCCAATTTGTAAATTTTGGCGCCAAAAATACCTAAACTCATATATGACGATCAAAAATTCTCATTTTTATTGAAGGTAACTCATTGGCATACTTATTCTGGTTAAATTGTTTTTAAAGCCGACAATGATAAATTAAAAATAGGCGGTCAGGTCATAGCAAAAAATAACAGATAGAGCCGTAAAGAAATTAAATATTTCAGTGGAATGTTTTTTTTTCTGTGGAATTAACTAAGAAGTTGATCGGAAAAAGTTTTTTTTCGCACGGAAAAATTTATAAATTATTTTTCTAGAAAATTTAAAGATAACTGGGTAATTTTTTTTTCACAAACTAACTTTATAATTCATAAGCAACTTTTGAAGACCAAGATTGAGTTTCACCATTAGGTGGTCAAAAAAAGCTAAGGAAAATGGCTGCTGGGGCCTTATACGAAAAGAGCACGTTCGCAATAATTGTAGTATGCGTTGTTTTTTTTTAATACCTAAGTAACCTAAAAATCGCCAAACTTTAAAGTAAATATTCTAAATTAGGATAATTCCCAAATGACAATTTTAAGGAGCCAGCGAAAATTTCGATTATCCAAGTGAGAGATAAATAGCCCGTGCTGGTAACACTGCTACTTGTGTACAAGCTGATGGAGCTCTACAAACAAAATCATCCGCAGCCTTTCGGGAGACGTTTCGGACTTTTGGAGACCACCGGAAAATTTCCGAAGCCGAAGAGAGAGACCAGAAAATTTCTCCTCCATAAAAAACCTGCAAGTATTAGCCCAAAAAATTTCTTTGGGTTCGTTGGTTATTGCTGACAGATTGTTGTTAAAACGGTGAAATGCCAATTTGTAACTGGCTTTTCATTTGATTTTATTTATATTTCTTGCTTGTATAAAAATAGATGTAAGAAGCAAAAGGAGCGAACTTTTAAGTTCTTGTAATAAAATCAATTCAACTCTTGCTCTTAAATATAAATTTGTAGTTTATTTTACTGATATCTAAATATTCCCGAAAAAAATCACGTTTTTTTCAAATTTGTGGTTGAACTCGGTCCTGTTCTTTTTTGTTATTATTCATTTCGATGATCGAATCCACTCGCATTGAGAAAAATTCGACATATTATCAATATTGAACTAGAAAGTGAGAAAGCAGAACTATTGAGCACAAGTCAGCTATCAAATTGGCTGCCACTTGAAACAGTGCTACCATTTTATAAACCAAACCTCTAAATAGTGTTATGGGCATAAGGCACATCAATGCGTAGTAGCGGAAAACATAAAACGGAGTAAATAGTCACAGGTCTAACAACCATCGGAGAATGCCAAAGCGTAACACCTGATCAGTGAAAAACTGAGGAAGATAATAATTATGTTTAAGACTCATCGTAAATAGTTTGTAGGTCACAATAGCCAATTTTATGAAGCTTTTCCAAGATTTTTGTAGGTCAGAACAGAGAGCTTGCGCATAAGTTTTCGCAAATATTAACATTGACATACAAATAATCAGGGTAACATTTTTGAGCCTCAGAACCCTTGGCCTACATTTTTTTAAAAATTATCGAAATGGCCGCTTTTGCAGTTTAAGTATGATTTTATTCTTCATTGAACAAAAAAAAAATGCAAACATAAATGAATGTGCTGCTATGTTTTTTTTTTTTTTTGCTATATTAGTATTTTATGTGGAAGCTCCTTTTCTCGGCTTGGGCCCCTTTTTTGTCCCATTTTTGAAAATTTTCAGCGGCAACTCTGCAAATGATTGTAGGATTTGGAAGCGTTGTTCATGTTCATGCCACAGTCTATTCATGTTGAAATGCCAAACCAAACTAAAAAGAAATCACTTGACAGCTGACAAAATTGAAGCCAGTTAAAATAATGTTGGCAACTTAAAGTTCAATACTTCTAATAAAAAAAACACCCAGTTCGAAATTTCCTAACTTTGTGTACTACAAGTCTAGGGCTTGTTCTAAAGTTGGAAAAACTTAGAGCGCGAATTGATAACTGCTATGTCAGATTTTATGTGGCATCGATTGTCTCATAAACTGCTACCTATGCAAATTTCTCCTGTCCCATTGATACGCCGACTTTGATAGTAAACTTTTATGTTCACCTGTAAAACGAAGAGTAATATATTCGACTGATCAACTTCGATGCAAATTGTACACCTACACCACGATGCACGACACTGTGTAATATATTTGTTGAATTTGAAAATTGTGTCAATCGATTGTACAAATATCATATCAAGTGGAACTCATGATTTCCACTTGAACATTAATATATTCGATTTTCTGTCGAAGTATGTCTTGTATTTGACGTATAACTTTGCTGTCACTGTCGTGCGAATGGTACGACGTACGAGTAGCATGTGCGTGTTCGCTTTGTCGGTACATGTTCGCTGTGACAGCTTAATATGTTAAGCTTATTATAATACCCTGGGGCGCGGAATGGTACTCGATGTAATTGAGTGTAAATAATATGGAAGTAGCCTTACCAAGGGGAACGTTGTACTTTGCAACGATTATTGGACTCAACGTTATTCCACATAAAGAAATGACATCGAGAAACTAGACATCAACAAATACCTACGATTGTCTATGTAGAAGCGCAGCTAGAATTGTTGCTATCCACAATTATAATTTTATAGAATTTTTTAGATATACAATCTTGTTGGTAATTTTGTGTCCTTATATGTTAAGTTTCAGTTAGTCTCATACTAACAGCGTAAACTAGGACTTTACAATATACGAGTACTATATTTATTGCGGAAAAGAAGGACCTAGTATGTGTGTTTTGTTACTTAAATGTTTTTTGCAAATTGAATTATTATAAAAACAAGCAAATATAATTTTTAAAATAATTATTTTTACTTCGAAGGCAATAAATAGCTCCTATGCTTACAAGGTGTTTTCAGACTCGCAGATGAAACTGGTGCGTGGGAAGAACATTGTTCTATAGAATTGTTATTGTGGTGTGGGTATATTAACTTTGGATATAGCAAATCCAAACTAGATCCGAATATTTATGTACTGAAACTGAAAGAGGATCCTTATATATGCGGCATAAAATACTTTCGGTAAAATGGTTTGCAAGGAACGTATTAAAAACATTTCATTTTTCACAAACTTGGACTTTGTGTTCAAACACAGTTTTTGACTATTTTACTTTCTGACATAGATTTTTCTTAAGATTCAAACTACCAGAGTTTTTTGTTGTCATTAATGCAAGTTTTGCATTAGAGTCCCACTGACTGTCTCTT
Source organism: Cheilosia vernalis (assembly GCA_949126925.1). Taxonomy (NCBI): domain Eukaryota; kingdom Metazoa; phylum Arthropoda; class Insecta; order Diptera; family Syrphidae; genus Cheilosia; species Cheilosia vernalis. The sequence goes on from OX421360.1 coordinate 22,985,849, forward strand.
CATCCAAAATGTAATAAAATTTGATTGGTCGCATCGAACTTAAGATTCGTCCGAAATTTGTTGCTGTAATTGGTACGAAGACGGTATCTGCTGGCCCTGAACCGCTCGTGTCAGAGAAGAATTTTCTGGCTCGTGTACATACTACCACTATCTGGAAATGATTCTACAATAGATGTAGGTAAACGAATACATTGGCCAAAGAATGTCTTAAAAATAGTAAGCGGTTAAGCCATAAAATCAGTTTCCTTAAAAGACTATGCAGGGTGACGAATTTTGATGAATTGCTTTTCAAATAATTACGATTGTATTTTAGAATTCAACAGAAGCAACATTTTATCTTTATTATATTAAAACCAAAGTTTTCGTCTTTTAAACTCATAACTTACATTTTTTGTTTTAATTTTCTTAAAAGATCAAACCTTGTTCTTGCCATTGAAGTCATGTTTTCGTTGATTTGAAAGGAGACTTTATTAAAAATTTAGCTCATAAACTCAACTAAATAAAGTTCCTCCAGTCATTAATAATGTAAGCACTTAAAATTCAGCAACATGGAAAAAAATTCACTGAAAGTTATACAAATATATACTTTGGTGTCATCTTGTTTTGTACACACAAAGAAATTATAGTAAAAAAATCAAAAAAATATTTTTTTTTTTGTTTGGAAAATAAGTAGGAGTCAGGGGACCTCTACTCCTTTGTTGCCCATAGGCCTCCAGACCTCTAACTCCGGCCCTGAGTTTTTATATGTCGTAAACGAGGAAAAACAAAAAAGGAAGGTACTAAATTATAACTCTGCCTACACTTAAAAAAAATCTGAATAGTAGTTAGTTACATAGCTCAACGCAATGAACAAAACTATACGGGAACCAACAAACAATATAATTAGGACATCCGATCCAAGTAAGTTATCGTGCCCGTATACAGAGCTGTAAGAACATCTTCAGAGAGCTAATGAGTGCACATAGGAATCTGCCATAGTCTTTCAAAAGATTCGTACACATATCCATGTATTGAGCCGTAAGAGACTCATAAGAGAAGCTGTAGCTAACGTATCCTATTTAAAGTCATGTTCCATATGGAAAGATATTATTTTGTCAAATATCATAGCGTCTTAGAAGCTTTATTAAAGCCTTGTACTTGTCTAGTACAATAACTTCAGACTGCCATATTCTTCACATTCGGTTATTAACTACCTATCACAGCTTTACTGTTATAGTACCTTCAGGTAGAAAAGACCACATTTATTTCAGAAAAACACTGCCCAGAAATGTACATATAAAATGTTGAAACAGTTTTTAAAAAAATGTAAAGCCTCTTACCTGATGACATAAATAACACGTAACACAGAGAACTGCTACGATTGCACAGCCATTTTTTTTTTTTGCGTCATTTAACACTTTCGGCGTCATTTAAGCCATGCATTTTGTGCCATTGAAATAACTTTAAAAATGACCGCGTGGTCGATCTTTAATGACACCTAGGACAAATGACCACACTTTTTGACTGTTGCTTCACTTAAATGGTAAACTTAAAAAAATGACATTTTTCTACGCAAATGACAAATTGACAAATAATGACGCAGCGTTAAATATGATATCTGTGCTTTCGTTTGGTGTTTTTCTCGTGGCGAAAGGACCTGTCGCATTGATAAACTGGTTTTTATTTGTTTTGTTGTGGTTGTGTTGCTCGTTATTGAGAGAAAAGGGAATACAAACCGTCGCCGTTAAGTGCCGACAATTTCGACTATTCCGTCAACTTTGTTTTGAATTTTAATACAAAAAGTACAAGTACAACAAAGTCGAGAAAATTATGCAAAACGCAGAAAGCAGTAGTGAATCGGGATAAGAAAATGTGCCATTCGTGGAGCGACTAGGAGAAATCGCGTTTGATTGTGATGTTGCAAAAGCAACGGGCGCTTTGGGATAGCTCAGTTCAAGAATTCAAACTTCGTCTAAGCCGATTCATGGGAAATTGTTGTACTAGAGCTGGCCATCGTTGCGTAGACTTATAATCAAGATCAGCGTCACTACTTTCCAGCATACCATGCGATTGTAATTTTTTCCTTCGTCATTTAATGGCATCCCAACGGAAAATTCTAAATGACGCACAGTGTCAATCACTTTATTTTGGGACAAAAATGACGATAATGGTCATTTCGTGTGATCGGCATTTTTTCGCAAATGATCAATGGCGAATCGTAGCTTGAATGTCAGTCTAATGCGGAATTTTTGGCTGACGTCACAGCGTCATTTAAATGACCTGGAAAAATGAACGTGTTATCGTAGCTTAATACAAATAACCACAAAGATAGAGGATTGATCGGTAAACAATACACTAAAACTATCATACCATTGAGCAGGAGGAATAACCCTGCTCAATGAAGCTGTACCTATGTGTACTTTGCAGGGAAACAAACCTCTTCTTGCCGCATAGTACGTATTTCAAGGACTACACACAACAAACCTTCAGTTATAAAGTGATATCTGCCGGACTTGTAGGCGCAGTTTGACGGTGTTGCAAAGGTCTCAGATTCCATTTAACATTCGGAAAAACAGATATTACACCTAAAGGTTCAATTGTTAAATTTTTTAATTCCACAATTTTAGCAATCACATGATTTTCGATTGGTAGATAAATAATTGAATTCTTCCTTCATTGCTCACGAACACGACCAAACTTTACCCTTTCAAATGAATATGTACTTGACACTTAAAATCCATCCTCTTGGAATTTCACAGTCCTCGTCGTAAATATTATCCTTTAAACAGCAAAGTTTCAGTGCACAAACTCTGTTAATATTTCATTTGACAACACTGTGAAATTATCAGCCCTTTACAAGGCTAAGACTTATCCGCCCAAGCAGTACAAAACCACAAAATCCCTACCAGAGAGCATCAATACCACTACAAACTCAAATCGAATAGATTTTTCAACATGCAGAGCTAAGCTCGCGTTGACAACCGATGTAAGTGCGGAATTCAACAACTTGCTGGCTTTTATCGTGAAGTTATGGAGCAATCTCCAGAAATGGTAGGGTAAGTAAAAAAGAGTGTCTGGCATCTGGAAAATATCGATTGAATTGCTGATAAGGGAGGGAACAGAGAAGTCATTAATAAATACGACGAAATGTATATTCAGAGAAGGAGTAGCTTGTGTATGAATTTTCAAACCTATACAGGCTTTCGGTAAATTCCAAAAATGTTTGTAATAGATTTCACCATCCAAAAATGATTGAAGAACTTTTGCTCTATTTAGTTAATAAATTTTTTCCATTTAATTATTTTTCGTTTGATAAATTGACCAATAATTTGTACGCTGATTAATGTTTGGTGAAAGAGAAGTTACCAATCCAATTGACATTAGTAATATCAGGATGCACTGATGTTCTGTAAGCAGATTCATCTTCGTTACACTTTTTCTCCTTCCGTGTGTAGGATACAATTCAGTTTCATACCTTTCCTAATGGCTTTTCCTTCAACCAAATAGTTTCATTAATTATTTTTTTTTTTTTTGAAACTATTTAAATATAAATAAATAAATAAATCTTTAAACTAGCTGGACCCGGCTTAACTCCGCTTTGCCGCAACAGTTGGCTGAAAAATGCGAATAAATCTATTTTCCGAAATTTTCTTTCTGCGTAAACCTGATAATACAGCAATATAAACAAAACAAAAAAAGAATATTGAATATCAACCCAGTGACCCAGTGGTTATTAAGTTGCACCCCGAAGGAATCATATAATTACATCAGTTTCGCTTGTGGTCGAAAAAAGATCCTATAATTCTGTAGTACTAAAAAACATACCACAATTTTTGATTGTAAGTATTTAGTAAACGAAAAAGTGATGTCTAGATATCGCAAAAGTACTCCCCTTTGAAAATTTGTTTTACTCATGATTTACATTTTAAAACGTAACAATGAAAAATGAGTGCAAAACTTTTATGTCGAAAAATATTTTCCATTAACATCATTAAACCAAGAGGGTTGTCAACACCTCACATGCCACTGAACTAAAATTATACAGTTGCTTACTTTAAGGGGAAGGCAAATTGTATTCCTTCGAGAATAGGTTCTATTCTTGGATAGATGAATACGTTACTATGGCAATATGGCGGCGACAAATTTAATTTCACCAAATTTCTATCATTTAACTTTCATACGTTACCAACCGAAGTTTACTCCCATTTTTTAGAAATTGTTATGAAATGAGTAGCATGAAACATCGTGGGTATATGTTGCCATTAAGACTGGTTAAATTAACTTAAGAACTCCCCATACAAAATGCTTATCAGTTAATTGAATCCATTTTAGTGGCATTCAATAGAGTGCTTTCTCTTTCACTTTAACGTCAAACCAACTTGTAGGAAGACAAACCAAGTTTTATGTGGCGGGAGATAATATGATTTGTTTTATTGTGTGATTAAAAGTTTACGATGAAGAGAAAAATACTGCTTAAAAACATTGCAGAATTAATATTATGTGTTTGCTAAAAGTTTTCCAGTTTTTAATGCTATTGATTTTTAATAGTAGCTCTGCGCCAATAGCAATCTACATAAGATACCGAAGGCTGAAATATAATTATGGAATTATGTGTACAAAGCAAAACAAAATATGTATGTCCTGTGTAAATTTGTGTGAACTTTTGTGTATATGCGTAGTTGAACAAAATGTCTTATGTATTTGTTTAAAAGAGCTCACGAGATTGTCAGTAAAGGCTCTATAAATGATTTCCAGTGCAAATAGCACTATCCCAACATGGTAACATGTTTCAAAAAGGCCAGCCTTACATTTGCAGTGAGCAGATTCGATTTCACCATCAAAATCTCCAACACCTATGTCTCAAGTGGCTTGTCACCTAGACGTTGTCATACAATTCCTGTGTTTTACTTGTCTTTCCCAGTACCACATAAATTTGTGATAAACGAGTACCCAACCCTAGACAGATAACCTACGTCGAATCGACGTAATCAATTTGTTAATTTCGATGTAATTTGTGCAAATAATGTAGTCACTGCACTCCTGCCAATCTATTAACCATCCGGCTTCAAAAAGATCTTGGCCTTTGGTGATGCTCTGACTGTTGCTTCACTCATTTCCAGTGTATACCGACTTTGGTTTTATAAAATAGTTGAAAATTGAAGAAACCTTCCCATTTATAGGAAATTCTTTTGATAAAAATAATAGGTAAGGGTGTTATTCCTGAGCTTCTCAATTTTTTGTAAGTAGCGAGGTTTATTCAGCGCAAATAGCTCCATTTCTATACTTAAGAAAAAGTTATTCAGTAAGTTATGTGAGTTCTTTAAATTTATTAGATTTAAGTTAGATAGTTAGATACTTTTAACATTTTAATAAACACTGATGTGGTATTCATAGTAACGTACCTATTCAAATATATACCATCTTAGGTAACTGTTTTCGAAGGAATGCTTTATTTAAACTTATAAATAGTTGGCGCAACAGGTCCGTAGGGACCCTAGGCCTAGCTTCTCGCACAACCATTCGTTTTGTGTGAGTTTTTTTTTTTTTTTTTTTATGTTTGTTAGACGTTCGCGGGAGGTAGCGCAGTGGAGAAAAATCTTAAATTGGAATTAGGATTTTTTCGGGATTCGAACCTGGACCCCTCCCTTAGTAGTCCAACACTAAACGCTAAGAAACTGCACCGGAATGCAAGAAATTGTGTACCTAATTTTAATTCTGGGGTTTCAATGATGTTACAAGTGCTATGGAAACGAACATTGTTCGACATACATTTTTTTTCTAAATTTTCATATTAGTAAAACTATTTTTAATTGGCGTATTTTTTTCGTTATCTAGGTAGACATATGTTGCTTTTTCGTTTGTAAAAAAAGTGAATATCATAGTATTGGTTAGGTTAGGTTGAGTGGGGTTATGAGATCGTCATAAAAGACAAGGCACCATAGCGGGCCCGTCGCCATCTCCAATAAACAATTATAGTTAAAAAACCTAAACCAAATCGCCCAAACAGGCAATTTCCCTACAGAATTTGATTATGGTCTCAATATTGTGTCAGTAGTTATTAAAGAACAACTTGTCAAGGTGCTTCCTTTTACTCCGAGAGTTGCTTGACACTCACATAGTAGGTGGGAGATGTCTTCCGTGACTTGTATAAGTCTGTTTATAGTTCCTATACATATATCCGAGTTAGCTAACCCTAGTCTCATTGCATGCTCCCTTAGTAGGCAATGTCCACTCCTACCATTAATCTTAACTCTGTTCTTCTGAGGTTGATTAATTCGTCAGACCTTTTCCGGTTTAAATTGGCCACAGTGCCTTCGTGACCCTGTGCCCCATCTTGTGACTGCTTTATTAGTGGTTCTTTCCAATGCAACCCTTTAAGCCACTACTATAGGTGGTCTTATAATACCCTAACTATCTGCCTTGGTCAGAACGTCAGCCTTTTCGTTATTCTCTATATCACAATACCCTGGTGCCGAACACAATCTGACACGGTTCTGCGCACAAAATGCCTTGAGCATTGTGCGGCAATTCCTGACTAGTTCAGATTTATTGGAATGTGACTCTAGCGCCTTCAGCGCAGCCTGGCTGTCAATGTAGATGGCGATATTCTTATTAGATGTCGATCTAATCTCAAGTACCTCCGCAGCTTTGAGTACTGCCAGAATCTCTGCCTGGAGCTCACTGCATTTGTCCGAAAGTCTAAGGGCCATTTGCAAATCCAGGTTTCTAATTTAGTTTCCTATCAATACCGTACCAAGCTTTCCGAAAGGGTGGTCAGTTTAAAGAGCGGTATCTCGTATTTTGTACTTAATAGTACGAGTTAAGTTTTCTTCGAGTTGACCCTTCAGTCCATATTCTGAGCATATTGAGGGTTCCATAAGTTCACTTTCGAACAACGATAAATAGTTCATCCCCGTAATCAGTGACTATGAATCCTGCATTATTTAATTCGTTATGTTTGTCATCTATGACCAGCACCCAAAAGAAGTGGAGAAATTACCCCTTCTTGGGGGGTTCCTAGGGGGTGAGTTGTCGAGTGCATTTCATATAGCCAATCGGTAATGCGTTGCTCGACATTTATCTCTTCCAAGGCAATTTTGATTGCATCTTTCCTGGCGTTGTTAAAAGCCAACTCAATATCCAAAGAGGCAGATAGTGCAAATTCTGTTCAAACAAAAGATAGTGTTGTGTTCAGACGCGAATTATAGTTCGGGTAGAAATATATTTAAGGTCATTTTCACACGTGAAAGATGCAGAAAATTTCTGAATTAATGTTGAAAAAAATGTTCGTTGTGATGTCGAAAGATTCCGTAAACCGATAAATCCCAATAAGAGGACAAATTGCATATTTTTTTCAAAAAGACATAGGCCCTTTTTTCGATAAAAAGAGGACATGTCCTCTTAAAAGAGGATCTGGTAAGCCTAATCATGTGTGAGCTCTAAATGGAGAAAATCACAATAGGCCCACTTGTGGTAACTTGCTTCCACCTCTCCCAAACAATCTAATCTAATCTAATCTAATCCATTATTCGCATGGGTCATGGACCATGTAATCCATATAGAGAAGCCAATCTTTGCACCTTAGTCTGCTCTCTCGGTTCAGTGACAGATGCTTAACTTTTTTAACTGGTGCCAGTGATATACCCGACATCCTTATCAGGTTTTATTTTCCGCTTGAAGGGTAGTATACTGCGGTCCTTTTTTTTTGATTCAAAATCTCCCACATAAAACAAACTCGGACACAAAGCTTCTCAGATGTTTGACCATTTTCTAAAAACAAAATAAAGCCCAACAAACGCAATTAATTATTTGAACTGTGAAACCGCAGTCCACATGTGAGTGCCTGCATAAATGTGCCGCAAGTCCACACCGCAGATTTTTTTTCAGCACCCCGTGAATGCAATCAATCTCTCAATCAGGCCCAATTTTTCCTCCTAATACGTCACTCTATAATATATATTCTTCAATTCCCTCTAATTTCGCCTTTTGATAAATTAAGTATCATCGGATTAAGTATTGTTTCCTGTTTTTATTCCTTTTCGCATTTGTTCCGCAGTACTTCCATGTATATGTGTACATATGTAGCCCAAGCTTGGTATGTATAATTCTGTGTGTATCTTCTTGGCAAGCTCTTAACGGAGGTGGATCACAAATACTCGTGCAACTCGCATGGAACAGACTTGTCCTCTGATGACGTATAGCGCCAAGGGAGCACACTGACAGATATTAACTACTGACATGTACCTATATATATCAGTCACCGCTGAAACACGCACGCTTCTGGTACGTATACACTTACACACCCCTTGAACCCATCTTCGTATATAACGAGGCAAAGCGGGTGAAATCGTGAAATCTGCACTATCAACTTATCGTGCAAATGTCTAAGCACTTTAATGAATGAGCCGGGGAGAGGCACACCAAACACAATGTTGGAAAATTGAAAAACAATAGAGACTGCTACCGCCCCCGTTGAAAAACAACAATTATAATTACATCTCAGCTGTTGATGGCATTATCAATTAGGGCAGCAAGTATAGGTACATCCAGATTCACTCAGCAGCCGAATCCCGTACAAATTGTAAGCAGATCCACAAAGGCATTGAGCTCTGCTCAAATGGAATGATAGTCAACATTAAAACGTAATCTGAGATCCATCCCGTCCTATCCTCCTATATCTCCATGGAACGAATATTCAAGTGGAAAAATGGAGATGATAAGTTTGTTGTTTGTTCGATTGGGTAGACGACATACGACAAACAGATAATCCGAAGGATTGATGGAATATTCAGGATCACAGAAAATGACTCATGTCTTATGGCGAAAGGACCAACATCGAAGGAGAGGTACCATGTTGGAGTGGATATCATGGTCGAATAAATCCAATTCGGGGACCGATGAATTTCAGATTCATTATACTTGCATGAGACTTAGAAGGGCTCTAATGAGCAGCATAGACGAAATTAAATATTTCGGTTCGCTCGTCAGGATATTGAGTATCCAATGGACTGCCTTTGAACTGCACCGAATAAGTATTAATTTCCTATCCACTGGCATTTCATTCAACTAACAGGCATTTGAATTATGTAGTTTTTAGTGTATTGGTGAACAGGATAATGGGGAGCAACCCGCATATCAAGTTGTAACAGAAAAGACGGAATTGGTTTTCAAAGTAGACTTATTGTTGTTACTGCGTGTAGGGTGCTTCAATTCGAAAATAAATAAAATAAATTACTGTTGCAACGGGTTCATTAAGGCCTTTCGTTCAAGTGGGTTTGACCACCGCACCGATGCAACAGAAACTAAGAAGAACACAATTTAAAAAAATGTGTTTAAGAAAGAGGCGATAAAAGTCTGACTGTGAAACGCAGAAACTGCAAATCGATCTAAAGACGATGGGGAAACCTCGCTGCTCCATCAAAATCGTCAAGAACATCAAACATCGAGAAACGATGTCGAAAAAGGTTCGAGACAAGCGAGAGCAACCGCGATAGCTCGAAAAAAATCGAGCTGCCGTGGGACGGCCGAAAGAAGCGAATCATTGGACGTAAAGTATTGGCCCGTGTTACGTGGCGGCCTATTTAAAATTCATTTTAATTTTTCATAGTGCCAGTTAGTTTAGATTACTCTCTCTGTTCCTCTTTCGCTCTCTACACACATATATTTAAGAATTTTTCGACTTTTCTTTTTTCCTAACATTTCATTCGTTGAAATGTCTTTGAGCAGAGCATATCGTTGCGTTCTCGCATTAAAGGCCATGAAAGAATTAGAAGAATTGCGGAAACGAACTGAGAAAGGAAAACGTAGGTTTTGGGTAAATCCAATTCTGGAAAAAAGGGAAATGCACAATTTAGAGGAACATTTATTGAAAGATGTTTTGTGGGAAGATGACGAGTTTCGCATTTTTTTCTCCACAACGTAGGTTGTTCGGAGGTTTCTATTGATTTTTTTTAGCTTTTCGGTGTCCTTGCCACTTTCCTTGGACAATTGCAACCATGCATTTCTTTTAAGGTCCAACCTTTTGTAGTCTCTACTTTTATAGTTCCATAAACACTCGAATTTTTCATAACTGTTTATAAATTTGAGCACATCTTCGACTCGCCACTCAGCCATCGCGGGAAAAAACAAGAAATAATAACCAACTATAACCTGTCTACATCCTACCTACATCCATTCTCTGTTCCCATTTACCATATCCTTGTAATGTCTCGTTTTTATTCAAATACCTAGTTTCAGCGCTACAACCTACAAGCGACCATTCGCCACTCAGCCATCGTGAAAATGAAAAACAAGTGTCAAACTGCACAGAAATTTCAGCCCCTTTCATGAAATCAATACCATGAAAGGAGCTGTGAAATACTTTTCATGAAATTGGTTTTTTCATGAAATTTGTGGTCTCCACGTGCAATCTGTCATTTCATAAAAATTTTCATGCTAAGAAAATTGCAGGTGGAGACACCGTGTAAACCATCCCTGAATCAAGACGAACAACACAAAACAAAAATCATCCAAATCGGTGGAGCCGTTCAATTCATTTTAATTTTTCATAGTGCTAGTTAGTTTAGATTACTCTCCCTGTTCCTCTTTCGCTCTCTACACACATATATTTAAGAATTTTTCGACTTTTCTTTTTTCCTAAACCATCCCTGAATCAAGACGAACAACACAAAACAAAAATCATCCAAATCGGTGGAGCCGTTCTAGAGTTTTCATCTTCCAAGTGCGCCATGGAGGGGGAAGTTAACGCTACGGTGACGATTTTTTTCGGTTTACTCCCCATCTTTTTGAATAATTTATATGCGTGACCCACCGACCGTCCGTAAAAAAGCTATATTCGCTTCAAAAAATAATAGTAGAACTAGTGAGATATTAGTTATAATATAAGAACTAGGCCCTAACCCGGGGGGGTGTGATGTGCACCTTGCGTAGAAAAAAAAAAGAAAAAAAAAAAACATTTTGTTTGACAAATTAATACCTTTCATACCCACGACGGAAACTACGCATGGCAACACTGCACCACCATCGTCCACCATACATTAAGAGCAGCCACAACAACAACCACCCATGAAAGAGGAAATTCTTCGTGAGGGGGCGTAGCCCATTAACTCAAATTGCATGGGTTTTTTTTATACGACCAGAGCGTCAACAACCACGAGCTTGATGACGATCGTGGCGATGTCATGGTGGTAGTTTCGTTCTCTCGAACATAGCACCACTGTTGGGCATTTCGCACCCAAATTTAATAGGCCCGCTCTCGGTTGTGCATGCGTATAATGGTGGTAGTTTGTGCTCTCGAGCTTAGCACCTTCTCTATGCATTTCGCACCCAAATTTAATAGGCCCGCTCTCGGTTGTGCATGCGTATATTGGTGGTTGTGCAGAATTATTTTTTGGTGTGCGCGGCTGAGTACCATGGAAAATTTTTCTTTGTACAAAGAAATTTTCATACATTCTTAGCTATATTTGCTCGGCGGGACTGTACTTTTCGCAAAGCAACAACAGAGTATTTACATGCAGTCACATGGATGGCATGACTCTGTACCGATAATACGGTAACTTGTTTGCGAGTCGAAAAGGCAAAAGGAAGAAAAATTAGCGTGGCGTGGGTACGAGCACGATGATGGTATTTGGCTGGGGAGTAGTCAGTCGAGCTTGAGCATTGGAAGGGAGAGGTCTTCTCCGAAAAGAGTCACGGAAGTCGGTTTTCGGTTTTTGTTTGTTGGTTTGAACACCATCGTTCTATCGTCGACACAGCGAAAAAAAAAGAAAAATAAAATTTTGATTGCGCGAGTCAGTTTGATCGTGATTAATTTTATATCGTGAAGCCGTGTTACGATCACTCGGGCGAGTAGTAACCACCGCCGAAAAGTGTTTTTTTTCCAATGTGGTGTATTTCTTTTCCTCGCTCGGACTCAAAGTCCCTCGTGTAATTTTGTTGGGAACACGCGCTCGGACGAGAATCGTTTTTTTTTTGGTTTTGACTACTCTGGCGTGGTGTGAAAGTGTACCGGACAGGTCACCCTGCGTGCCTGAGCCGCAGAACATTCCTTTTTTATTGTGCGAAGTGCACCGGACAGGTCACCATAAAGCGTGCCTGGGCCCCAAAACATTAAAATTTTTTTTTTGTGCGAAAAGTGTACCGGACAGGTCACCCTGCGTGCCTGAGCCGCAGAACATTCCTTTTTTTTATTGTGCGAAGTGCACCGGACAGGTCACCATAAAGCGTGCCTGGGCCCCAAAACATTAAAATTTTTTTTTTGTGCGAAAAGTGTACCGGACAGGTCACCCTGCGTGCCTGAGCCGCAGAACATTCCTTTTTTTATTGTGCGAAGTGCACCGGACAGGTCACCATAAAGCGTGCCTGGGCCCCAAAACATTAAAATTTTTTTTTTGTGCGAAAAGTGTACCGGACAGGTCACCCTGCGTGCCTGAGCCGCAGAACATTCCTTTTTTTATTGTGCGAAGTGCACCGGACAGGTCACCATAAAGCGTGCCTGGGCCCCAAAACATTAAAATTTTTTTTTGTGCGAAAAGTGTACCGGACAGGTCACCCTGCGTGCCTGAGCCCCAGAACATTCTTTTTAATTTTGCAAAGTGCAACGGACAGGTCACCCTGCGTGCCTGAGCCGCCGAACATTATTTTTATCGTGCAAAGTGCAACGGACAGGTCACCCTGCGTGCCTGAGCCACAGAACACTCCCTTTTTTCATTTTTGCAAAGTGCAACGGACAGGTCACATGATTGTGCCTGTACCCCAGATGACACATCAAAGGCTATTTCGTCAAGTGCCCGGGTATCTGTATTAGACCCAAAGACAACAGTGTTTTTATTGAAATATCCTGATGCGAAATCAGCAGCCCATTGGTTACTGCCACGGCGAGATACGAGCTTCCAGCTGAGGATAAACGCTCGGGTCGAGACGGGATCACCTGGTGTTACGCTTCGGAACGGCGCCGAAAACTTGTAAGATTGTTCCATTTGAATTGATTTGATGTGCCACAGATTGTTTGATTTTTTTTTTATATGCTGTATCGGTATGGATTCAAACCTACCTATATACATTTGTCATAACGTAGCTTAAAACAAAAATAAAAGAAAAAAATTAATTAAACTTTTTTTAGTTAAATTACTGTTGCTTAACATATAGTAGGGATGGTAAGCGAATCCTTCTGATCGCAATTCATCCAGAGAAAAAAAAACAAAGATACATCTCTTAGATACGTGTCTCTAGAATTAAGATCTAGTTAGCAGGCGATTGTCCATTATATATATTTCTTTCCATTATTTCTTCTGAGTTTTGTGTTGCTAGTACAGACAACGACAGCGCTGACGTAGTAGGTAGAGCATGGCAATTTAAGCCAGTAGTTTTTTTGATTTTTTTTGGGGCCAAATCCATACCTGGATTATGGTCGATGGTACCTTAATGAAGCATCGCTGCTACACTGATCGGTTTGACTTTTTAGATTTGTCAAAAAATTTTTTTTTGTACGGATTTGTATTCAAATTCATAGATATAAATATATGTACATGAAAACTAAATTTTGGAGTAAAGCCCCATATGGGTTATAAAAACAAAAAAAAAAAAAATATAAATTTTTCTGGTAGATTAATTAAGTGAACATCCGAGACTTGAGACCCCTCTGGTCCTAGCTCGGCTAGTTTTAAGAATATATTTTTTCCTTTTTTTATAACAATAAAACTTCATCCAAGTATGGAAATTAACGTGTAAACACTCGGTTTATTTATTGATCTTGTGATGGTGAGGTGAGTGGAAGGAAATCCAGGTAAGCTAGGGGTCACCAAGAAATAGTATACGGTGACCATGGTAGGGTGGGAACGGCCTGGAAGTAATTATCATCTTACTTTCCCTTGGCTGAGAGCGATCGAGTGTGGGACAGGGACATTTTGTTTATTATTTCGGATCAATGCTTTAGTTACCGGAACTGAGGCAGGGATTTCTCGTAGGTTATTTTACTTTTGTTTTATCATGCACACATAATTAATTGTGTAAGGACGTTTTCTTTGGTTCGAGCAAGAACCCCCCCATCCGGCGAGCTAGTCCGAAGTACTGCTAGGTGTGCATACCCGCTCACAAGCCGAAGAAAATAAACGACAACGTTCCCGCGCTAGCGGTCCATTACATAATTTGGCGCTCAACGTGGGGCCCGAAAGGATGAGCAAGTACTCTGTGCTGCTATTTTTTTCCCTTTCGCCCCAAACTAATAAAAATTTTTTCTCATTTCATTGAAATAGTTTTGATCTCAGTACAGGACGAACATTCGGAGCTATTGAATTCGTGGTGATTGAGACTGCAATTCAATCCAATGTGGTTCTTACTGACCGGTATAGAAATAAATCACTGTTGTTGAGGGTTCCTCTGGAATTGCTGGACTGGATCGGTCTTATGACCTCTAGTACCAGACCGATGGATTATCCCAGACAAAGAATGTTTACAATTTCATGTCGCTGGAAATCCTCTGGAATTGCTGGACTTGTTCGGTCCTGTGACCACTAGTACCAGACCAATGGATTAGCCAGAACAACCATACCTCATTAAAATACTCATTTTGTTGTTACTGTTACCACACTCATTCGAATTTGCTTACATCGTTAGATAACAATTAGTTAGAATTAGTTCTTCTGCAGAGAAGACGTTTATTAAACCGCACTAAACCACACAAGATCAATAGATATTATTATGACAATGCCAATACACCACAGTACTGAAAATCTGAATATTTTGGTAGAAGATTCTGCTACTGCACATCTCCAAACAATTTGCGTTATTTGTTCGGAGACTCTGGACGACACTGCTGAAAAGGCTGTTACTACTTGCAATCACGTGCATCATAAGGCGTGCCTTCAAGGTTGGTTAAAACAATCTGATACCTGCCCACACTGCAGACAACCATGCCTCAGCAGTTCAATCAAAGACATTAGTTCGGCTTCTACAAGTCAAGGGGCAGTGCCTAAACAGCATCCCCACAATACCCGTTTCCAGGCCAGACACGATCCGTCGACGGCTTGGACTAATCGACCCGCGTCAGCTACTCCACAAGCCGGTAAACCGCCTCGGAGGCATAATAAATCCTCAAGGCGATTCCCCACATCGGAGGCAAGGAACTCCTTGCCATTACCCACTGCAAATTCTCGAGATAGTCTTGATTTAAATGGTCAAATCAAGGACACTGTGAATCAATCCCTGCTCCAACAACAACAAGAAATGTTTGAGCGAATGACTCAGAATCTCTCTCACACCATAGAGTCGAACGTTACCCGTTGTATCGGGAATATGGCCATTCGAACCCAAGTACCACCAGCTCCACCACCTACTACCGCGACTCCTCCACCGGAGGAATTCGTTGCATGGGGTCCCGAGCGCACCTCTCGAGACAGACCCCCGGTGTTACCCAATGTTGCTTCATCATTCGCCCGCTTCGATGTTGGCACGTCTGTAAAGGCATCCAACATTATAAACAATTGGCACCTGCACTTCGACGGTCTATCCACTGGGATACCGGTGGAAAACTTTATTTACCAACTTCACGCACTAACAAATCAAAGTCTAGGGGGTGATTTCGAGCTCTTGTGTTACAATGCTCATCTACTCTTCATAGGCAAGGCTCAGGATTGGTTCTGGCGTTTTCACAAAAACAACCCCAGCTTCCGTTGGACTACCTTGGTGGATGAACTTCGATCCCAATACAAGGATAGTCGAACGGACTATGATATCCGCGACGCTATTCGCTGCCGTAAACAGCGCGATAGAGAAAAGTTCGACGACTACTATGACGCTGTCGTAACCCTGACTGATCGTTTGAGATCCCCAATTTCGGAACCAGACCTGGTAGAGGCTCTGATTCGAAATCTTCGGCCGGAAATTAGGCACGAAATATTGCACCTTGACATACACACAGTGCCTGAATTACGAAGAGTATGTGAAAGGCGAGAACGTTTTCTAGAAGGCCTAACTCACACGCCTTGGCAGCAGAGAAATTTTGGACGTCGCCAGATTTCAGAACTGGAAACTGGCCACCCCAATAATGCCATCTGTTCACCTCCGACCGACTATGTAGTCGGCAACGGAAATGTCGAGAATTGTGCCATTTCAATTCTAAAATGTTGGAATTGTGAAGAGGAGGGACATCGTTTCGATATGTGTCTTCAACCTCGACGCGTGTTCTGTTATGGCTGCGGCGCTAATAACGTTTACAAACCCAACTGCACAACTTGTATGCAGCGGGAAAACCGACCCAGAGATGCGAGAAGAGTCGACCGCTCGCATCCGAGGAGAGAGTCGACAACACAATAGTTTCTCAAGCCTCAACAATACCACCAATGCACCGATTCGTTAAGCCCTACACCTTATTGTCGCGAGACAAATCACCTACTAGTGCGGTAATCATTGACACCTGTGAACCGCCTACCAGCACTCATGCCAATAAACCCTACCACGTACGCTTGTCTGAATACCAAGAAGCCCGTAGAAGGATTTTCAATACGGAAGGTGTTCCAAGGATCAACCCTAGACGATCCACCTTGAGATTACGACGATTCTGGAACATGGTCAGGACAAACCGCAAAGCTCTTCTGTCCACAATTAACTTTCGCAGCCATGACGTGCGTCCATATGCCTCAGTAGAGTTGTTAGGAGACCGTGTAGACGGATTGTTAGACAGTGGTGCGTGCGTCAGCTGCGCAGGTTCATCCCTGGCCACTGAAATTCTGAACAGCAGTGTGCCGGTGAAGAAATTTCGATCCAACATCACTACCGCCGATGGTAAAGCACAAAGGGTCGAGGGTTATGCTCACTTGGAGATTTCATTCCGAGGAAAAACCGATTCCATCCAGTTATATCTGGTGCCCTCGCTAACCCAAAAGCTCTACTTGGGCATAGACTTCTGGCATAAATTTGGCTTAGGCTCTGACATTCTTTCGGAAATTCGGCTTAGTGATCCTGAAGTTGCATCTTCAGATATGCATGATTTGTCGCTTGAGCAAATGCAACGGCTAGAAGCTGTTAAACTGTTCTTCCCCTCTTTCGAAAAGCACGGCCTCGGCAAGACATCGCTGCTAGAACACGTAATCGACACCGGCGAAGCCAAAGCAATCAAACAACGTCATTACCCGGTGTCACCAGCGATCGAGAAGCTCATGTTTGAGGAGATTGATCGAATGTTGGCACTTGGGGTCATAGAGGAATCGCAAAGTTCATGGAGTTCGCCCGTGGTCCTTGTAAGGAAACCAGGGAAGGTTCGGCTTTGCTTGGACTCAAGGAAAGTAAATGCCGTGACCATAAAGGATGCCTATCCATTGCCTCACATACAAGGCATTTTGAGCAGACTACCTCGCGCTGAATTCATCTCCAGTTTGGACCTGAAGGATGCCTTCTGGCAAATTCCGCTGGAGATGAGTTCGCGTGAGAAGACGGCATTCACAGTGCCGAACAGGCCACTGTATCAATACACTGTTATGCCGTTCGGGCTTTGTAATGCCCCGCAGGCTATGTGTAGGCTAATGGATAAGGTTATCCCGGGAGAACTCCGAGAAAAGGTATTTGTGTACCTCGACGATCTGCTGGTGATGTCGGAAGACTTCGACAGCCATGTGCAACTCCTTCTGGAGGTGAGTAATCACTTGAAGAGAGCTGGACTCACAATAAACGTAACGAAAAGCCGATTCTGCCTTCGGGAAGTGAAGTATCTCGGGCATGTCATTAGCCATGGGATCATCAGAACTGATCCGGAAAAGATTCAATCCATTGTGGATTACCCAGTACCAACGTCGGTCAAGCAACTTCGTAGGTTCCTTGGAATGGCCGGTTGGTACCGAAGGTTTGTCCCCAACTTCGCCTCAGTTTGTTCTCCTCTCACAGATCTGCTTAAAAAGACCAAGAAATTACAGTGGACCCCAGAAGCCCAACTAGCGTTTGAAAACCTGAAAACGTTTTTAACCACCTCACCCATCCTTCATATGCCCGACTTTAGTAAACCATTCATCATCAATTGTGATGCTAGTCAGACCGGTGTCGGAGGCGTCCTAGCCCAGTTGGACTCCGACAACAACGAAGTCCCGCTGGCCTATTGGTCGAAAAAGTTAAACAAAGCTCAGAAGAACTATAGTGTAACTGAGCAAGAGTGCTTGGCCGCCGTGCTTAGCATCCAGCGATTCCGCCCGTTCATTGAAGGTCTAGAATTCACAGTAATCACTGACCATGCTTCCTTGAAATGGCTGATGAGCCAGCAAGATTTGAGTGGTAGACTGGGTAGATGGGCGTTGAAAGTGCAGGCTTACAACTTCGAAATTAAGCATCGTAAAGGTTCAGAAAACGTCGTACCAGACGCTCTGTCGAGGGCATATGAGGATGTGATGGGCGCTCTGGAGTTAGTAGAACCGTTGGTTGACCTCGATTCACCTGAATTCGACTCGGATGAGTACGGTGAGCTTAAGAAACGTATCACTGAAAACCAACAGCAGTTACCAGACCTAAAAGTTGTAGACAGGTACGTTTACAAACGAACTGAATTCCCCACAGAGGACGGACTACTGGAACAACAGGCCTGGAAACTTTGGGTGCCCGTAGGACTTACTGACGATGTCGTTAGGCAAGCCCATGAATCGATTACTTCTGCTCATGGTGGGATGGGGAAAACCTTGGAGTTAATTAAGAGAACGTTTTTTTGGCCTCGAATGGCAACGCAAGTGCGAAAGTTGATTCAATCTTGCGAGATATGCAAAATGACAAAACATCCGAATCACTCTCTTCGTCCACCGATGGGTGAACAACCTATTTCCGTACGACCGTTCCAACGTCTGTATGTCGATTTGATTGGTCCCTTTCCGCGTTCTAAATCAGGAAACATAGGGATGTTCATCATACTAGATCACTTCTCCAAATTTCATTTTCTTCTTCCTCTGAAAAGATTCATAACCAAACCCATGTGTGTGTATCTACAAACTCACATCTTCCCTGTTTTCGGTGTTCCGGAAGTCATCATTTCGGATAATGGCAGCCAGTTTAAGTCCTCAGAGTTCAACAGTTTTTTAAATAACTATGGAATTCAACACCTGTATACGGCAATGTACTCCCCTCAAGCAAATGCGTCGGAGCGCGTTAATCGCTCCTTGATTGCCGCAATCCGTGCATTTGCGCTGAGGGACCAGAGCGAATGGGACTTGAACTTGTGTCACATCAGCACGGCGCTACGTAACTCAGTTCATACCTCCATAGGACAGTCGCCTTACCATCTGTTGTTCGGTCAACATATGGTGACTCATGGTTCCGCGTATCGATTGCTCCGTAATCTCGATTTATTAGAGCCGCCGGATGTATCGATAGCAAGGGAGGATCTGTTAGCAAATACCAGGTCAATGGCTAAGACCGTTATGAAACATGCGTATGAGACAAATGCCAAACGTTATAACACCAGAACGTTACCCGTGAGCTTCCGTGTTGGCCAAGAAGTCTTCCGGCGGAATTTCGCTCAAAGCAACTGGCAGCACGGCTTCAATGCCAAACTCGCTCCTGCGTTCGTGAAAGCACGAATTCAGCAGAAGAAGGGGTCCTGTTATTACATAGTTGAGGACTTACAGGGCAAAACCTTAGGAACATACCATGCAAAGGACATCCGAGCATAATTCCAATGGGGGGTCTTCAGAACTTTCCTGCTAATCAGGTTTAGTACGAAAGTTCTGTGTTGTGATGTGCACCTTGCGTAGAAAAAAAAAAGAAAAAAAAAAAACATTTTGTTTGACAAATTAATACCTTTCATACCCACGACGGAAACTACGCATGGCAACACTGCACCACCATCGTCCACCATACATTAAGAGCAGCCACAACAACAACCACCCATGAAAGAGGAAATTCTTCGTGAGGGGGCGTAGCCCATTAACTCAAATTGCATGGGTTTTTTTTATACGACCAGAGCGTCAACAACCACGAGCTTGATGACGATCGTGGCGATGTCATGGTGGTAGTTTCGTTCTCTCGAACATAGCACCACTGTTGGGCATTTCGCACCCAAATTTAATAGGCCCGCTCTCGGTTGTGCATGCGTATAATGGTGGTAGTTTGTGCTCTCGAGCTTAGCACCTTCTCTATGCATTTCGCACCCAAATTTAATAGGCCCGCTCTCGGTTGTGCATGCGTATATTGGTGGTTGTGCAGAATTATTTTTTGGTGTGCGCGGCTGAGTACCATGGAAAATTTTTCTTTGTACAAAGAAATTTTCATACATTCTTAGCTATATTTGCTCGGCGGGACTGTACTTTTCGCAAAGCAACAACAGAGTATTTACATGCAGTCACATGGATGGCATGACTCTGTACCGATAATACGGTAACTTGTTTGCGAGTCGAAAAGGCAAAAGGAAGAAAAATTAGCGTGGCGTGGGTACGAGCACGATGATGGTATTTGGCTGGGGAGTAGTCAGTCGAGCTTGAGCATTGGAAGGGAGAGGTCTTCTCCGAAAAGAGTCACGGAAGTCGGTTTTCGGTTTTTGTTTGTTGGTTTGAACACCATCGTTCTATCGTCGACACAGCGAAAAAAAAAGAAAAATAAAATTTTGATTGCGCGAGTCAGTTTGATCGTGATTAATTTTATATCGTGAAGCCGTGTTACGATCACTCGGGCGAGTAGTAACCACCGCCGAAAAGTGTTTTTTTTCCAATGTGGTGTATTTCTTTTCCTCGCTCGGACTCAAAGTCCCTCGTGTAATTTTGTTGGGAACACGCGCTCGGACGAGAATCGTTTTTTTTTTGGTTTTGACTACTCTGGCGTGGTGTGAAAGTGTACCGGACAGGTCACCCTGCGTGCCTGAGCCGCAGAACATTCCTTTTTTATTGTGCGAAGTGCACCGGACAGGTCACCATAAAGCGTGCCTGGGCCCCAAAACATTAAAATTTTTTTTTTGTGCGAAAAGTGTACCGGACAGGTCACCCTGCGTGCCTGAGCCGCAGAACATTCCTTTTTTTTATTGTGCGAAGTGCACCGGACAGGTCACCATAAAGCGTGCCTGGGCCCCAAAACATTAAAATTTTTTTTTTGTGCGAAAAGTGTACCGGACAGGTCACCCTGCGTGCCTGAGCCGCAGAACATTCCTTTTTTTATTGTGCGAAGTGCACCGGACAGGTCACCATAAAGCGTGCCTGGGCCCCAAAACATTAAAATTTTTTTTTTGTGCGAAAAGTGTACCGGACAGGTCACCCTGCGTGCCTGAGCCGCAGAACATTCCTTTTTTTATTGTGCGAAGTGCACCGGACAGGTCACCATAAAGCGTGCCTGGGCCCCAAAACATTAAAATTTTTTTTTGTGCGAAAAGTGTACCGGACAGGTCACCCTGCGTGCCTGAGCCCCAGAACATTCTTTTTAATTTTGCAAAGTGCAACGGACAGGTCACCCTGCGTGCCTGAGCCGCCGAACATTATTTTTATCGTGCAAAGTGCAACGGACAGGTCACCCTGCGTGCCTGAGCCACAGAACACTCCCTTTTTTCATTTTTGCAAAGTGCAACGGACAGGTCACATGATTGTGCCTGTACCCCAGATGACACATCAAAGGCTATTTCGTCAAGTGCCCGGGTATCTGTATTAGACCCAAAGACAACAGTGTTTTTATTGAAATATCCTGATGCGAAATCAGCAGCCCATTGGTTACTGCCACGGCGAGATACGAGCTTCCAGCTGAGGATAAACGCTCGGGTCGAGACGGGATCACCTGGTGTTACGCTTCGGAACGGCGCCGAAAACTTGTAAGATTGTTCCATTTGAATTGATTTGATGTGCCACAGATTGTTTGATTTTTTTTTTATATGCTGTATCGGTATGGATTCAAACCTACCTATATACATTTGTCATAACGTAGCTTAAAACAAAAATAAAAGAAAAAAATTAATTAAACTTTTTTTAGTTAAATTACTGTTGCTTAACATATAGTAGGGATGGTAAGCGAATCCTTCTGATCGCAATTCATCCAGAGAAAAAAAAACAAAGATACATCTCTTAGATACGTGTCTCTAGAATTAAGATCTAGTTAGCAGGCGATTGTCCATTATATATATTTCTTTCCATTATTTCTTCTGAGTTTTGTGTTGCTAGTACAGACAACGACAGCGCTGACGTAGTAGGTAGAGCATGGCAATTTAAGCCAGTAGTTTTTTTGATTTTTTTTGGGGCCAAATCCATACCTGGATTATGGTCGATGGTACCTTAATGAAGCATCGCTGCTACACTGATCGGTTTGACTTTTTAGATTTGTCAAAAAATTTTTTTTTGTACGGATTTGTATTCAAATTCATAGATATAAATATATGTACATGAAAACTAAATTTTGGAGTAAAGCCCCATATGGGTTATAAAAACAAAAAAAAAAAAAATATAAATTTTTCTGGTAGATTAATTAAGTGAACATCCGAGACTTGAGACCCCTCTGGTCCTAGCTCGGCTAGTTTTAAGAATATATTTTTTCCTTTTTTTATAACAATAAAACTTCATCCAAGTATGGAAATTAACGTGTAAACACTCGGTTTATTTATTGATCTTGTGATGGTGAGGTGAGTGGAAGGAAATCCAGGTAAGCTAGGGGTCACCAAGAAATAGTATACGGTGACCATGGTAGGGTGGGAACGGCCTGGAAGTAATTATCATCTTACTTTCCCTTGGCTGAGAGCGATCGAGTGTGGGACAGGGACATTTTGTTTATTATTTCGGATCAATGCTTTAGTTACCGGAACTGAGGCAGGGATTTCTCGTAGGTTATTTTACTTTTGTTTTATCATGCACACATAATTAATTGTGTAAGGACGTTTTCTTTGGTTCGAGCAAGAACCCCCCCATCCGGCGAGCTAGTCCGAAGTACTGCTAGGTGTGCATACCCGCTCACAAGCCGAAGAAAATAAACGACAACGTTCCCGCGCTAGCGGTCCATTACAGGGGTTTGAGGGGCTGAAGAAAAATATTATAAATTATTCACCACAATTTATTACCTAACCTTAAGTCAAATCTATTAAAAAAGAATCTCTTGTAACGGTGTGTCACTCCTGTGAAATGGCTCTACTAATTTTTATTAATCTTTTTTGTGAATATTTGGTAGGTATGAGAATAGGTGGTGGAGTCTATTTCATATACCTACAGCTAGGTGACAAGGGTGACCCAATTTTTATTTTTATTTTTTATTTTTAGATCAAAAACTTCCTACAACCCCACAAATTTTAACCCTCCTACCCCCACAAAAGTTAAATAAAAGTAAATGTTATGTAAATGTTAGTGATGGTATGGTGCAAGTGCCTGGACTCTGTCAAAAATATACGAAAACCTCCTGGGATATTTTGAGATATTCGGTACAGTTTCTATCGATGGAGTGTGGCGGAGATGATTCGACTGCAGAGTAGCCTTATGGGCTCTTATACAGTGACGACGACCTGTTCAAAAAGCTGAGAATACATTAGATGATACGTGTTAAGTCTACCTCGAAATAGATAGCTACAATTGCTGGCGTACCTCGGAAGCATTCGATATACGACTTACGGAGAGTCAACCACATTAAGGCACTACATAACTCGGCCTGTTACCAATACCACCAACAGACGGATCATAAACTCAGGAATAGAAATTAGTATAAGTCAAAGAAAGAATTTACAATTGTTGACCCGTTTGAGATATTTTTTTTTGCCGTAGTCCGAATAAATATCGCCCAGAAGATCAATTGAAAGATTTTATTGAACTTTGGTTCTAATGCGATTTTATTGACTGCAAAAAGATAGAGAAAAGGCATAAATATAAAATTCAGTCTGAAATTTGTAAACTACTTATATCGGTATTTGGCAAAAACTACTAAGGTTAGTAAGGCTTAACGTAAGGAAAAATTTATATTCGTAGAAGTGCACGAGTGAATCGATGAAAGGATAATGGCTGCAAAATCTAAGTTTCTTTTTTACAGAAAAGTTAAATTGCCTTTTTTTTTTCTTTTTTGAGAAACAAGGCTGTCAATCATCTACTCTATGTTTCTCAGAAAGAGAAAACCTTGTTTATCATATAACATATACTTGTAAACAATTCAGTGATGATAGTTTGTTATATAAAATATACAGCTCGATGACAACAATAAATAGATGTCTGGAAAGTATGGACAACAGCGCATTTAAGATTTAAGTCCATCAATTGGCCACCTTTCACGAACGTCTGACAACCGAAAGTAAAATTGTCATGAAAGAGCTTCACAATTCAGCCCCAAAATTGCAGATCCCTTCCATTCGACCAAAAATAAAAGCTCAAACAAAACAAAAGAATGTGAGAAGTTAGGGCCAACTACTGCAAGTTACAGCTGCTTGACAAAGTGGCCGAACTTATACACATTGGCAGCCCACAGTGGCTCCTGTGCGCTATATGCAGCCTAACCACGACAATTCTTATTCTTACGCTGTCGTCTTACGATTATTATCAGCTATACTGCGTCACACTTACCCAATTTATATCGTGTGCATTCGCTTCGGGCTATAACATTTAACCAAGCCATAGCAAATAAAAAAAAATTGCTGTAAAGCTATCATCAAGGTAACCATCTCAATGAAGTAATATATATTCACACACCAGGTTGAGATCCCATTCCCAATTTAAGATGAACCATAACAATTTTCAGTCGCTGTATGCAGTGTTGCCAGTTCGTGGTTCATTCCGCTTTTTGTGGGGGATTTCAATAAGAAATTTGTTGAAAGGTTAAAAGGGAAATTTTTCTAGAAATGTGGGGAAAAAAAAAAAATGTCAACACTTTACCTTTAACATTTCCTTTTAAATGGAAGGGGAATCCAATTGATTAATTAATTCGAGTATCTTAGCTTTCGGTCAGTGCTCCGAGCCGAAGAAAAATGGTTCACATTTGTCTCAAAACTTAAACGTCACTGTCTTAAAAAAAAAGTTGGAAAATAAAAAAACCTAATCAGAATATGAGAATTTACTCGACTGAACGCCGCCACAAAAACAATAACTAAGCATAAATAAATAAATAAATAAATGGGTGAACTCTAAAATTTCTTCGGAACAACACAGAACACACTTCAACCATTCTCCCGACGAGGCTGCCGTTAGGTATTACTTCGCGGGGCTGGTTCGCATTCAAGCTATTTGTGTCGTCACCTATTTCTGGTGTTTCTGCGGCCTCTAAGGCTTCTGCTGTGGCTTTTCTTTGCCTTTCAATTCTCCTTGTAGTTCGTTTTGTAGGATGGTTTTAAAATTACATAATTCCGCCCAGTTCTCCTGTGATTGCATTCGGAGCAAGATGGTTAGCTGTCGTGCCAAAAACGGTGCAGATATTTGCGGTAGCCACCATGACCCAATAGGAACTGGGTAAGGTTATATATTCTACAGTGATTCAGGTTTATCTGTATTATCTTCATATGGTCTTTGGCTAGTGATAGCTACATGCTTCACATCATCTGGATGATCTCTCTTGCAGAGCATACAGAAAAGTTCCTTGTCGCAGTTCTTTGCTATGCTACCTTATCTGTCCCACATCTCCTACATAGTTCGGACTTCGGAGCGGTCTTATTGGCTTTTGCATTTCCAGGCTAGGCGACCAAACCCGTTAAACATTTGAAACGTTTTTTTGAGTAGGGTCCGTTTTTCAGCTTTTAAAAGTTTTCCTGCGTCTTCTGCGGGAGGCAGGGACAACACGTCTGCTGGTGAAACTATCACTACAATCTGAGCGTTGACGGCACCGGCTATGTCATCCACGGCAGTGACCTCATCGATGTGTTTGATCTCTAGGACAGTTTGGTGTGTAAGTGACCTTACATGCACTTGATCAGCTAGTGCTTCACTCAAGACTCCTTTGAACTCCAAGGTCTTAACACCCATCTCCTTGAGTTGTATAAGGGACCTCCCTCTTGTGTCCTCCTAGTTCTTGACACCGGCCTTTCCCACTGTTTCCAATTTTGAGTCTGCCTTTACCTTGCGCAGGGTTTCCGCATATGAAAGGGTCCCCGTCGCAAGATCCGTGTGAATGAGCCATATTCATTCTAACAGTATTTTAGGTTATGTATTGAAACTAGGGTGAAAAGTCTGTAAAAAGTAGTCAGTTTACTAAATATTTTTATTGTGGGGAATGCATGGGGATTGCCACCACGAAGAATGGGGAAAAAAGGGACATTTTAAGGTCTGTGATGGAGAGTTTCACTTAAAGCGCCTGGAAACTTTTGCTGGATGGGTATGCTCACGTGCATTTACTCATGATAGGCAATCGTCTTCACCTTTTTTCTTTCTTTTTTTATAAGCAATTGTTACAGACTACATGCTATGTTCTCAATTCCAATAAACTGCTTCCATACTAAAAATACATATATAGCAGCAGAATACAGAAAAAAAGGAAACACATGCACATGCCTTTGGTAGAGCCATTTCTATTTATAAACTTTAATTTGCGCACATTCAAGGAAATACCGGCACTCGTACTGCACATACATATTGCTTTTCAACGAATGGAGTACAAAGAAAAAAACTTTAAGGGACTATTACACCTGAAGTCTTAAAATAGTAACTGGTTCAAATTGTTTTTTTTGGTAACCGTCTTTTTTTAGCCATCAAATTACTAGGCATATCCAAATAGAACAATGAAACACGTGGTCCTGTCATAACAATTGCGGTTCTGATTGCTTTGGGGTGTATAGGACCTACCTATTCATATTATAAAGCGAATAGAAAACTCATTGGAAATTCTGATAAGCATGGAAATCGGAGCGGCGTGTTTAAAAATTGTTTTGCATATAATATTTCCTCGGTTTAACATTTTGTATACTAACATCAAAGTGCTTACAGTGCTGTTTATTGCTTTTAGCAGCCACTAATTGATTCAACTGTCAGACGTTCAAAGGTATTTTTTTATTTTCTGCAAAAATTAGAACGAATTAAATACCTTTCGGTGCTGTGGCATCTGTGAACGTGCGCCTGACACATCGTAACGCATTGTTAAATGTTTAGACTAATGAACATTATATTGAATTTTATGTTTTCCTTTTATTATTTTCTGAGAAGTTAAAAGATTATTTTACATTTTCACCGACTCATGGCCATGAATTGCAGGAATTGGAAACACCGCACTGATATGGAGCTGTCAGCAAAACCATGCTGCAATAAAAACATGGTTATAGTTTAAAGATTTTGTATATATCGACCGACCGCAGTTGGTGAACTTGCTGGAGGTATTTACGTGAACAAATTAGGTAATATTTTTGAGAGTTATTTCAGCTGGATGGCAAGGATACAAGTGGGAACAATATACAAGAGTTTAACAGTGTGTCCACAGAGCACTTTTTCGCGGGCAGTTAAATTGAGCGCTTAAAATGACGCCATCAGGCAGAATAAATAAATCATTTAATACACCAACTCTCGGTAAAATACGATCCGACATTAATACTAACCCATTCACACCGAGGCGAAAACATTTGAAAACTTCATCGTAAACAGAAGTTTTCGCATGCACATTTCAGTTTAAAAACGAGTCGTTTAAATTCGTTTTCCACGAAAACAAACACACCTTTTGCAATGTTCAGCGGATTCAGCATAACAGCTGACTGAACAAATTTCTCAACTCACAGCTTCAAATCATTTTTCACAATTGTTGGGCTAATATTATTTTTAAATACACTAAATTCATTGTGTTTGTCAATTAATGCGATCGAAATTTTTAACCAAAAGAGTTGGCATCGAACTTTAACGACTAGTGTCTCACAGCTGATAGAAACGTCAAACGAAAACTAGTTGGTGTGCGGTGTGAATGCATCGACTAGTTTTCGACGAAAACGAGGTTTTCAGTGCGATGTGATTAGGGTATAATTATGCCTGATAATTGATCCAAACGAATAGACAGTTTGTTGTCAAGTGCGGCTGTTGGCAATACGGCTGTCATCTCAACCGACTGATTTCGGACGAATCCATCATATTTCGCAATGGCTGCCGGTTTCACGTTTTGGCAAAAGTGAAGGAGGCCGCCATTACTATTGCACACATGATCGGAGAGCTAAAGTACAAACTTCACAAACAATATTTATTGCGTTTGTTGTTTAAGGAAATATTCCCAAAGAAAAAGAAAAGAAAATAGTAACAAATAAATCTTAACTTAAATGTAATTTGATAATCATAATATTTTTTTTGTTTTTGTAGGAATTTTGTAGTATTTAGAAGCACTTCAAAAACAACAGCGGCTTTAGAATTTATAATATTGACAAAATGTTGTTGTTGATTGAAACTCAATTCAATAAGAAATTTTGTCAAACTTTTATACGATCTTCCATCAAATTGATAAATTGTTATTGCAAAACCATTTTGTCAGTGAAACAAAACAAGTTCTTTGACACAACGAAATGTGGCAATAAATAATCTGCTAAATAAAAAATCGGAATACAGCCATACGGTTTTCCAGTTGGACTTGAAGATCCTTAACTTGGTGCGTAGGGAAATATGACAGGAGTTCCATATTGAGGACAACGTTGCAAAGGCGCTGCGGGCTTTACTTATTCTACTACTACGATACAAGACTGCCTAAATAGTTAAATTGTTTGACCTCCTCAGTTGCGGCCAGTGTGCAATTAATTTTGTCTTGTTGCAATTGATCCCAACTAAGACCAGCCATTTCTCTCACTTGCCGTGATTGATGCATCTCGTTCATCCCGCTGTTAATATTTGCCAGGAAACAGATATCGTCGGCATAATCCAGGTGGCTTATTGCTACGTTTTCACCGGACGGAGATTAATCGCGAGATTTAGGGTAAGAGATTGCAAATAAATTCAGTTTCCACCAAAAAAAAAAAAAAAACAAGACTAACTTGACGTTTCACCAGGTGTTGTAAAGTACAACTGCCAAATCGAAAAACCCAAAATTGTGATAACAGGAAAAAAAATTTAAAGATTAAATTGATGAAATATGAGTGGAGTTCCAGAAATCTTTAAATATTATTGGCTTATATAACTTAATTCTACAAAATAAAATGAAAGTTTTGTTTGTTGCAATTCTAGGAGAAGTCGCTACATAACAGTGATTTATGCGGGATTTACGGAAATTTTTCTAATTCTCGCAGATAATCTCCGGTAGAACGCCAATTCTCAAATTCCGCATAACATAATTCGTATACGATCGAATCCACCACCTGTGCGAAAATTATATTCACCTTTCGAATGAGGTAGAATTTTACGGCAAGTCAAGTAAACCATTTTGACAGGTTGCGAAAAAAAACACTATTCAAATTTTAATTGGCTGGGAATTGTTGTTTTCGATTAACAAAATAAAAGAAATACCAAAAGTATGTATGTTTAATGAACATTTATGGGTTTTCACAGCGGCTACATTGGGCAATATGAGCCCAACGAATCAGGGGCCTATTTCATAGATCATACATTACATACAATGTATGATTTAGACACTTCTGATGTATTATTTTTGTTTCATAGAAACGTTGTATGATCAACAGTCATACATAAATGTATGTGAGGAGAATCGACTGGAAGTATTGGAATAATGTATGATTCTGTTTCATAGAACTTTATCATACATTGTATTGATACAACAAAATATGAATTTATCATACATTTCATACAGCAATCGGTTTTGCTGTAAATCACAAATATGAGTTGCTAAGCCAATGAAGTGGTAACAATATTTGCTATAATGGTATTAAAGCTCCATTGGAATTTGTTGGATGTGCAATAAATGTACCCAAACGATTCAAGTTAAAATGTTTTTGGACGGCTAACAACTCTTATACGATATTGGGTGGTAAGTATTCTATTATTTTAGTAATATGGCTTAAACGCAAAATATTTTAAAATAAATTTCACACAACATTGCATCTCTGCACAATCTTCCCAACAAAAAAAAATCAAGCTGTATATTCGCACTCACTAAGTATGATTCCACACCACCAAAAAGTAAATGCTCTTCACCAAAAATTACATCCTTTTTCAGATATTATTTATTTGTGCTATTTAAACAAAATAGTTTATATAAAACATTATTATTTCAATTTCCAACCAACACATGTTGTGTTAAAAGGAAAAACAAACTCGCTTTGGGAAAAAAAAATAATTAATATGAAGTGTCAAAACAATACATCACATACAACAAAATACAATTTCATACAATACTTCCAGTGAAATCTATGAAACAGAAAATTGTATGTGATGTATTAAAATAATTTTAATGTATGTTGTATGTGATGTATGGGATGTATATGATCTATGAAACAGGCCCCAGTTAGCCGCAATCGAAATATACCGATCTATCCGAGAGCCCCAAGATTTCTTTCCGAAAATATTTATGTCAATTTTGACTGATTAACGTATGCGAGAATTTTTGAGAATATACACAGGTTGCGCCATTTCAATTTTTGTATTGGAACTTGGTTGAAAAATCTGCATGAACCAGTCAATCACTCTATATTTTTATTGTGGGGAATCCACGAAATATGGAGAAAAAAGGGAATTTTAAGGTCTCTGATGGGGAATTTCACTTAAAGCGCCTGGCAACACTGCTTCGGCCAACAATATCCTCGGCGATGTTGTACAACTCTTGGATATTATTTTTATTTAGGATCTGTGCTTTGCTTTGCTATTTTTGTGTGCTTGTATTAGGCCCCTTTTTAACTTCCGCCCATTTTTTGACGGCTTTATGATTCTGTCCATCAGCAACGCTGAGTATAGGTTCCTTCTGCGGATCTTATAAGGAATAATATGTGAAAATAACGAGTTATATCTGCTTCAATGGTATTTAAATTATTTAAATAATTTTCCCTATTGTTCCTGACAACCAAGCTATAAATATATAGCCCACCGTACAATTACGTATTCTGATCGCCAATATAGATATAGATTTTTTTTAACTACATTCATATACATGAAACTGTGGTAAATGGCCAAACCATTTCTCATGCCTGACCGGCAAAAATTGCACGATTAAATTCCTGTATAGTGTGTTGTGCTGTGCGTTCGTTAATTTCTGTGTTTTCTCATTGCAGTTGAATAAATCAATACGCAATTGTTTTTGCTTAAATGTCGCTTATGAACTATAATTCGTTCAAATTATTAACCAGAAAAGATAATTGTTCCACTGGCAATTATTTGTATTACCATAAAGCGGATTACGATTGAACTAATGTCATCGATGAAGTACAATCATAGGTTATATGCAACATCACATGGTCATAGGAGTCGGTCAGTGATTTATTGGAAACTCCATTCCATTAGGACTGATAATCGGTTTCTTGCTAAAATTAACTACAAAAATCTGCACAATCGTATGCATGAAAAAAAGGTTCACCAAAAGCTTGCTTGGGATATAGATGGTGTTACTGTAGAAGCAGGTGAAATGAGGTTAATGTTATTCAGATGTATGCATGTCAAATAGTAAAGGAGACAGCAGATATTCTAGTGGAGTATACTTACAACAAGCAACAATTCTTTTTGATAACTGGTTCAACACTGTTGGAAAAGGGCCTACTATTGTACTGATTTCTGTACTATTTAACTTAACAGGGTACGCAAGTAACACTTCTTAATTTTGACTACTCTATTTTTAATTTTTGGAATAAATCGAACATATGAGGTTATTTCACGGCCATATTATTCGCCCCCCAAAAATTAAACCCAAGTCCATAAAATTCAGTCATTAAACCCTAACATAAACTCAGTTTATCCGATTGAGTTTAAACTGCACTCCGGAGACCAGTTTCAGTACTTTAACGCGGATTAAAGCTCAATTTCATAATCTTAACAATTTTTCATTCGCAGGAGACGGCAAATAAGTAGAAGTGAAATAGAATGTAAAAAGTAGAAAGCAAGAAACACAAAAACCTAATTTCATTTATGAACTGGATGAAAATGTAGACGCCTCTCTCGTCAGAAGACAAATTTTAGAGCTGATGGAACAGCCAATGATGAATCATTGATTGCTTGCGTGAGTGACTACGATGTCTTGGATTTTTGAAAATACTTCCGCCTAAGATAAGAGACATGTTTGAGGGCAAATTTATAACTAATGCAAATAAACATGAAACTCGGCGTACAGCAAATCAAATCAATTTCAATTGTCAAAAAAAAACTGTTTTACGTGAAATTTGATATTGTTTTAAAAATACGGGTTAGGGTGAACAATTAACTTAAACTTAATTTACGCTCGGAGTGTACTCAGACCAAAAGATCTGCACTGGCTCTTACAACCGCAGTTGACCCACAAAATAAGTTTAAAAAAAATAATAATAAGCTCACATGTATTATTTTTGTTTTCACAAAAATGCATTTCACGCTAACAACAACCTTCCGGAGGATTTTTTCGACCAGACAGCGATGAGACATTTTCAATGCGCCAACGAGCGACTAAAACCAAAAAAAAAACATTAACAATTTTTTGAGACTAAATGAATTTTGGTAGCGTTTTGGAGCTTATTCCGATATGCGAATGATTATTAACATACCAGATCGGAGTTTCACTAAATGAGATCTCACTGATACTATTACGTTTTTTAAAGAATTGAGTTTAGGGCATACATAATGTCACGTCTATCACAGAATCCGTCGCATTCGGAATTTGGCTACGGCCCCCGAAAAAAACTATCATAGAATCCGTCGTAAGGGAAAATGTTTGCTACGAATCTCGTCGTAGGGGAAATTGTTTGCTACCTATTTCGAAATTCGTAGCAAACATTTCCTCTATGACTATCCTATGATAGTTCTTTCGGGACTCGAAGCAAAATTCCGAATACGGCGGATTCTTTTTTCAGAGATCTCAGAAAATGGAAAGTTTGATTTAAAAAAAAAGTCACGATGCAATTTCACTTCCCAGCAAATGTTTGCCTTCAAAAATGAATGATAAATTCATTTATATGGAAATAAACCTTTTTCACTCATTAAAATTCATTACCTAAATATGATTCATTATAATGAAGGTGAATGGACATTTATTTATTTACTTAAGTGAAAATTATTATTTATTTATTTCTGAATTAGTGTTGAAAACAAGTTTTGTTTGCAGTTTTTTTTTTTGTCGAAAAATTCTGTAAGCTCAGAACTCGCAGAAAGAGAACAAATTTCCTTATTTTTTTAAAAAGCTACCGGACATTTTTCTTTAGATCAAAAAAAAAAGCCAAAATAATATTTTTTTGTTTAAAGCTGACGAAACGAATTTTTTTATTTCTAGCAATTTTTTAGCTTCCAGATTCTAGCATTTTTTCCAGTTTTATGTGCAGCCGTAGTATACTATGGTGGGCTCCCCAAATAATACTTTTCAGTTGACTCATTAATTTCTTCATGGAATTAAATTTCCCTTTAAACTTACCTGCAAATACACTCTTTATCCACCGCCGTTTATTTAAAGCTATAAGCTTGCCTTCCATTTCGTTAAAGCTCCCAACCGCTTTACAAAACATTAAACTTTATATAGAACACAACCATTGGGTATATAAAACACCGCGTGTTTTTCTTCACTATTCTTTTTACGAACACCTATATATACACAACAGTTCCCTGCGAACTTCCCCTGCACGTGAGTGGCGAAATTTATTACTCTGAAAATCGCGATCCCGTCAACCACACCTCACTGATTAAGTGCGAAGAAGGGCCAAACCAAGCAACTAAACGGAAGACTATACATAAGGGTAAGGCAAACATCTCGTCCCAAATTTCGCGTGCTTAAGAGCAAAGTTCAAAAGTAGAATCGAATTCAGACGTGATGGTCTTAAGAATAACCGCATTAAGAACCACTAAAACAAAAACACACCGAAAGACTGGATAAATTCTTTCGGCATACCTAATGGTGAAACTTCATTGCTATCATTATTAATTTATGGAAATGCATACTTCTACGTTCTTCTGCACTTTAGCCGAGAAGGGTATGCCCAAGTTTTGCGTAAAATACACTATCAACCAAGGAGACTCTTCATAAAGTGGAGGCAGAAGTGCGATTAGGAATTTCTTAGAAATGAAAATAGTACTAGAGTTCAGAAAATGGATTTTTCGTTTATATTGGTTTTGCTTACCACCACCACTATTTGGAATGCTCTAATGGAGAATGAGTTGGGTAACTAGTTTCGTAGTACTTAGCTTTATACGAGACTAGGACGATAGCCTTCGAAGGCAGTAAAAACCGAGTGACAGTGTAAAGGTGTGGCAACGTAGAGAGTTGAAGTGGTGCAACGACGATGTTAATGGCTCTGAATTTTATGGAGTTCTAACCCTGTTGCTGATAAACGTGATACAATTTCGGGCATAACAGGTGACTTAAAGGAGCAACATTAAAATTTTATTTTACAGCAAACGACCAACTCGGTCAAAAGATAAACATTAAATAAATTTAATTTTCGAACACGAGACGTTAATCAAATCTGACATTACGATGATAGGGGAACTCAAAAAGTGGGTCCCAAAATTCTGAGGCTGCCCGGATTTGGTTTAAACTTCGAATTTGGAGTTACCGGGCCTTTGGTTTTTTTTTTTTACCACGGTAACCACAACATTAATGATACTCCGCATATAAAATGTTCATACCGGTTTGATTTGCTCGAAAATGGCTCTAACGATTTCAACCCAAATTGATATTCTGAGCTTATGTTGATGGAGTTACTATGACTGCATATATGTATACTAGAAGAGCGACTTTGACCAAAATGCATACTTAGAGTAGAATTAATGTTTTCAAAATTACTGCATCCTAAACTTTCAATTCGAATCACCGAAAACGCTAATTTAAAAAAAAAAACTGCTCATATCTCAAAAACCCCATTTTCGATTTGGACAACACTTTGAAAAACAAGTAATGCTTACATCCCGAACAATAACTTATATTCAGTTTTCAGCTAGTATTTTTCAAACTGAAAATTGCAATATTTGTTAGTGTTTTGTCAGCTGTAACCGCTGTAACGATTTTCATCAAAATGCATATTAAAGATAGTATAAGTATTTAACATGAGATCCCGTGCTTAGTTCTTGTCAAAAATTGAAATAAACTAGTTTTTTAAATTATCTTTCAAAAAATGACTACCCGATCTGTATTTACATATCTACGGTATGTTTTTGGAATTGAGAATTCTATTGTTCAGTAGAAGCAAAAAAGGAAATTCAAACACTTCCAATTAAGAGTGCAAATTGAGATACGCAAAACTTATTTTTAGCAAACAAACCCACGCCTTCATTTCTTCAACAATATTAAATATGAACTTTAAAATAATTCCAAAAATTTTCAGATTATACAAACAGAAAATCCTGCTTCATTTGCACCCCCATACACGTCCATCAGGGTATTCACTTCATAACTGACAAAGCAAATTCAAAAACAGAAATCTGAATTCTTACATATTTATAATCCATATAAAGATACTTTTTTTGAAGGAGCAGTCAGTTTACCCCATAACGAAGAATGGGGAAAAAGGGGAATTTCAAGGTATGTGCTGGGGAATTTCACTTAAAGCGCCTGGTAACACTGTTCGTCACCATAACCACCAGCATTTTCCAATGCAAGCCAAGCAGTTAAGTTTCTCTTTGTATAAGCCAGCCGGAGCCAGAAGATTTTACAGGCCAGGACACTTTATGCACTATTCTATCTTATAGGTGGGTTTAATCCGGGGAATTTTGATTGTGTATAAGTTAGATATTTTCGAGATTTTACCTAACCTATACTAACTTTTCTATTAGAGATATTCTTCGATGTGGAAAGAATCAGCTTACATACATTTTGCTGCGATCTGTAAGAATCCCAGTCATCCCTTAAATTTAACTTGACTGTGGGCCTCCTGATATCCAACTCATGTCTGAGTTCCACCACCGAATCAGCGACCTTCGCTTTTTAACAGAACAAGCCGTTGGGTTATGGCTCCATTCAGGCCATGAATAGCTTCTTGCTTGCCTTTTGTCTTATTCCGAATTAAGTGGGAATTTTGACAGTTTCAAAGAGCTTCTAACTTAAACAGGTCTGGAAACCTAATCGCAAGCTCAAAATCTGCTTAATTCCGTAAAGGTATTGTTGGCGTGATGCACACTGGGGCTTCAATGTCAGATTTCTACACTCCCGCACTTTTATTTTACAAATTGTACCTATGAAATATCCTTAGGAAAATATTATATAAATTATTCTTGTTGATAGCCACAAGACAAGTTGGGCCAGTTTAAAGCTATTCCGAGGAACTATTAAGCCGACTTCTCCCCTAAAGACCTTTTTGAGACAAATGAACACAAACAGACTGCCAGCCAGCCTCGAGCATTAAACAAAACAAAAATATCACAGAAACAATGATTATGAAATGCTTCCTTCCCCAGACAACACAAATGAGACGTCCTGTACAATGCATCTTTGTTAGGCGAATAATAAGTCCAACAGATAAAAACAACTGCCAAGACATTATACCTGTTTGTATTACTAACTACACCGAGGAAGTGTAGTTAGTGTAAGGGAAACTTTTATACCTCCTCGTGCACTCACAACTTGAACAAAAGAACACAAGTCTAGGTGACATTTCTGGACCATTTCCAAAAACGGTGCAAAGTCTCTTGTTTTGTTCAGAAGGATAACCACTGTAATGCCTCTCGGAATTTATAGGGCTGTAAACGTGTAAAGTGAAGCCAAAATTATAAATAAAGCCGTCACATCATTTATGCGACGGTATGCTTGGAATAAATTTTATTCACAAATTTATGGTGCATTGGTTACATACGTAATCCCGAGCACAGTAATTTTGAGGGATTATCTTCATCCTTGGAATATGGAACCAAAATAAATTTTTAATACAAAGACAGTCTTCTGGTGTTATCTTATGAGTATGAACAAAAAATCAAGGGAAGAATCACGTATGAGGAAATCGTTTCCTAAATTTACAACCATAAGAATCTATTTTCTGAGTCAATTCTTTTGTGTGGTGGGGATTATGTCAACAAGTTCAGGTGCACGAAACGCACCCACTCAGTTCTTCCCAAAGGGAAATTACTCTTATATTATCAGTTGAACTATTTTTTTTTTTTGTAGAAATAAAAACTAGTACTTCTATATCTATATCTTAATATTTATAACTCTACTGTACGTGTGTATGTCACTGAACTCCTCCTAAACGGCTTACCCGATTTGAATGATTTTTGTTTTCTTTTGTTCGTCTTGAATCAGGGATGGTTTAAAAAAAAAGAAAAATTGGAAAATTCTCAACAGGTGGCGCTGTAGGCACACATTTAGTTTTTTTCAGTTAAGTTCAATTATCTTCTGTAATGTTATAATCCAATAACAATAATATATACATTATTCCTTCGGTTTGAAACTTGATAACTTTATAACTCGATAACTGCTGGGCCAATTTCCATGAATTTATTTTGTTTTGTTCGTACTACTGTATTTCAATCTTAGAAAGACTTAAAAGATACGATACTTTTGGACCCTATAGGTGGCAATGTTTACGATCTCCAAAGCCACTCAGCCGATTTCAATGAAAATTTGTGGATGGGTATTGTTGGTTCCAGTTATAGGATAGTTTTGGACCTGATTTGGGAATGAACATTTTTAATGGAGAAGAAGACTTTGAAAAAAAAATAGACTGGATAGAAAAACGTAAGTGTAACTTCAAATACAACAAAACATATTTAAAATTTTGAATTTTCGAATTCTTTGGATGTTTCGTGCTTACCGCTACACAATTTGAAATTAAGAGTGGGCTCACTTATAATTTTGTGGCACAATCTTAATAAACCGAAACTTTGTAACGGATCCCGTTTGATTTGAATGTGAAAAATCTCAAGTCAAATGTCATGCAAGCGACGATTTTGAGGGGAACATTCAAAGGCAAACATTCGCCTTTTCCGGATTCCGCTTATTCAGATTGACTCGCCATTGCGCCTTAAGCGTCTTCAATTTCCCCTCAATTTCAAATTATAAGTAGCAAGGATAATACTGGCTTTTTGTGGCAACAATCTTGAAAAAAAACATTAATTTTAATTTTAAGTGAGGAAATAGTCAGATTGGAGTCGCCGCCAGTGATGCTAATCCGGATCGAAGTTTTTATGCCTAAACCCGTAAAAAATCAAGCCTATTTGGTAAAAAAGATGAAAATTTCATATCTTACAAAGGAAATTCAACTAATCTACAAGATGATTCAAGAAATTGTTAACAGAATGTTGGTGGATTGATTTTTGTTAAATTTGTTTCATTTCTTCTAGGTGGAATTCTAAGGTCTCTAGCAAAAGTGTACTTAAGGATAGAACTTGTTTTTTTTTTTTTTAAGTGTATTTAATATAACTTTTAAATAAAGAATATCAATTGACCGAATCATATAAAGGAGCATTAACGAATTTGAGCGGTACCAAGTTCGCCGGGTCAGCTAATATAACTATAACAATACAGCGTTTAAATAGTATTTGTTAAATTTTCCAAAATCTATTTTCTTTTTCAATATGTCAGCAAAGGTTAGCTGTCAAAATATGTTGTATTCAGTATTCAGATTTCTAATAAAAATAAGGGACAAAGTAGAAATATTCCCTACCAAAACCGCACAAAATCAAAGCACATAGCTATATGAGTTGGCTGTGTTAGAAAAGAAATACAATCTTCATTTATGACACCTGAAATTTTCTTTTTCTTTTGCTAATAAAAATCGGTAAGGTGCAAAATAAATCTGGTTCTGTCAAAATGTAACTCATAACTGTATGAAATTTGGCACTTTCAAAATCCACTTATCTTAAGTCGACCAGATTAATCGGTCATGTCACTTTCCCGACAAATATACAAACCGTCAACTTATCAGTTTCTCAATTTATTCATTTGTTGATCCTAGACCATGACCGAAAAGTTGCTATTCGGTTTCGGTATTCGGCCAAATCGCAAATTGCAGCATATCTTTGCTTATTATATTGTTATGGTTACTACTGTCACTGATATTGTTTCGAAAGTAGTTTCCTATGTGGTCCAATTTTATATTGACAAGGGCAAAGGGGATGCCGAGAAAACGCTCATATTAGGTCTGTTCCCTAACAACAATGCATTCAAACACAAATTAGTATGTCAAACTTCGTTCGCTTACGCAAAAGCTGGACAAAGGGAGAACAAACCATTTCCCTTTTATAAAAAAAACCTGCAAATATTAGCCCAAGAATTTCGTTGGCCTAGTTGGTTTTAGCATGACAGATGGTTGTCAAATCGTTCAAATGTTATTTTGTAACTGACTTTTTATTCAATTTCATTTATGCCGTTTTGGGATTTTCCGATTTTGCTCTCAGATTTCAGATTTTTCGTGCCGAATGGGACATAAAACGAGATTTTTCTTCCTCCGCATTTGTGGTAGTGGATATTTTAAAAGTCACCTGTTCTTAAATTGTAATTTATGGTTACAAAAATCAACTCAATTTATGTTGATATCCATAACGGCAGCCAAATGTAAATTTTTCTCTATTTTTCACAGACCTTAAAGTTTGACAAATGGAAAATATTTTGGTGTTATAGGCTTTTCGCACCAAGCCCAAAACCGGGTTTTCGCCAAAACACACGAAAACTTTATCGAAAACAGAAGTTTTCCCACACATATTTCAGTTTTCAAAACGAGTCGTTGGCACTCGTTTTCCACGAAAACACCACCAAAACGACTTCCAATCGTTGGGTTGTTGGAACAAACACACCTTTTGCAATATTCACCAAAATGGCTGACCGAACAAATGTCACAGCTCACATATTAAAATAATTTTCCACAATTAATTGATTAATTTGTTTGTTAATTAATGTTGCACCGAAGTTTAACGACTAGTGTCTCACAGCTGCATGAAACGTCAAACGAAAACGAGTTGGTGTGAATGCATCGACGCAAGTTTTCGATGAAAACGCTGTTTTGGACTTGGTGTGAAAAGCCTATTAGTGTAGGTAGGTGTGAATGGGGACGTTCGGATACCTAGTTTATGTTAAACGTCAACTAGATTTATCAGGACTAGGTATCCGAACACGCTGACTTGAATTGTTGTATTATTCTCGCGGTCGGCGTTACCGTTATTGGAATAAAATCATAATTTGGCAATTTTTTGGAAAGGGCCATCTTCAAAATTTTTAAAAAATAGTTATTTCCAAATACACACTTTTATATAATGTTATGCGAACTAATGGTTGTTAAATTTCGTGCAAAAATTCTAAATTTGCAGATTAGCTTCAGAAATCACACCTTTTTCTCTCAACGGCCCTTTTTTTGCAACTCTGTTCATTTAAAATTTCACTCTTTGAAATGTCAACTGAGTATGCAGGCAGGATTTTCCTGACTAGATTTTTTTTTTTTTTTTTTTTTATCCGAGGGTAGGTGAAAATCTTCCAAAGACACTATGAGAATAGCAAGCGCGTTCTCATAGTAGTGTCAGATTTTTACTGACTAAAAACACCACCCTTCTAAAGATTGTTAGATACTGCAACTAAGATATAACTTATCAAGCAATTTTTCTATCATTAAATAACAACTTTTGACAGGTTACCTTCCAATGAAAGATCCTGCGTGTTCCGCAAATTAAACGCGGTTAATCTTATCTTGCCAAGTCGAACGGTTTCGTTCGTTGTAGTCGGCGCAATAAATTGGTCTCGTCCAAGATTTGTCGGACTGTATTATTGATATGTCCGATTAGTCGGTTTCTATGCTTTCTCGCGAAGCTTCTAGTTTCAGCTTCGATTGTTGGAATTCCGAGATCCCTATGGATATCGTCGTTTCTAATATACCATGGTGCCTGTACAATTTCTCTAAGAACCTTATTTTGAAAAGTTTGTAGAATATTGACATTTGTTTTCTTGGTACAACCCCAAAGTTGTATACCGTAGGTCCACACCGGCTTTAGCACTTGCTTGTATAAAAGCAGTTTGTTCTCAGTACTGAGCTGGGAATGTTTTCCGAGTAACCAGTACATTTCTCTATATTTGTCGGCTTTCCCTCCATAAACGTCAACTGCAAAAACTACTCACGTGACCACTCTGTGCCAATAAGAAATGAAATACATCTAGTCAGTCAGCTGTCAGACTTACTAAAGTAGGAATCCGAACGTTCCCAATGTCGCTCAGATATCGAGATTCGCAAAATTGCTCTTACTATCAAATAACGTTTTTTTTTTTTTTCTGTGGCCAGTGGAACAAGAAATCTGGCAGGCAGCTGATTTCGAGAGCAGAAAAACTGCTCTGAATCCGAAAACATGTTCTTTTTTTCCCAATGGAAAACGACATTAGATTTTGTGCTTGATTAGCATTCAAATAGATGTAAGAAGGTAAAGCGCCCTTTTTAGTTTCTGCAATAGAATTAAACTATTGTTCTTAGACATGAATTTGTACTTTGTTCAACTGACATTTGAATATTTTCGCCTAGAAAAAATTCACATTTTTGTAAATTTGTTTGGTTCCTTTTTCTTTTGATTATTTTTCATTTCGGTGAGCGAGTTCTCTCGCAATGAGAGGAATGTGACATATTGGGCCTTACTAATAATCATTTTTAACCTTCACGCTAAATATTGAAAAATACCTATTAATCAGATAGCTTCTACGGAAGTTACTGCTGGATCTACGCAGGATTTGCTCATTTTCACTCAAACGTATCCGGTACAGATAATGATATTATTATACCAACGGCCTGAAGAGTCTTCGATTTCCGGAGGGACAACGCAGTAGAGGAAGACCTCGCATTAGGTGGCAAACGTGCGGTATGCGTCCTGCTTTTCGCAGTTAAAGAAAAGGATTTCAGTAATATTACACACAGCTGGGTATAACAAACAACAGTGACCGTAAAAATACAACAATACTAGTACAGGGGTTGAACTACCGCATCCGTGCTCGAGTAATATACGTGACTGAATCTGTTATTGTTTTGCTTGTAAAATCGACAAAATTCAGTAACGCATGTCTCGCTTACGGATGCGATAATTCGGCCTCAGAAAAGAAGAAGTTCAAGTCCCCAAGCTAAATTACATCCCACTGGAAATATTTTTTTTTTTTAGCCATTTAAATAACAAACACTACAAACTACATACACGATACATCTACTCATGGTCATACAAAAAGACACACTATGTTCGTTGCTGCACCTAGCTACATAGAAATGCATTAAACAAACAAAACGAAAATGAAACTAACAAGTACAAGTATATAATAAATGTATCCACTCGACACTTATTTGCTTCAGTTTATTCCCTTTTTCCACGTAAAATACT
This sequence comes from Cheilosia vernalis, assembly GCA_949126925.1. Classification (NCBI taxonomy): domain Eukaryota; kingdom Metazoa; phylum Arthropoda; class Insecta; order Diptera; family Syrphidae; genus Cheilosia; species Cheilosia vernalis. Next base: position 23,027,983 of record OX421360.1, read on the forward strand.
ATCCCAAAGGACTGTTTCGTTTCATTTACAACGCGGATGACCCCTATAAAAAAAAATATATGTAGGTACCTACACATACAGCGTACTCACAAAAATGGAGGAAAATTAAATTAAATTCTGTATATATTTCATTGCCGAACAACATTTTTTTCTCTCAAATTAGTGCCCCACCCGCCCACAAAAGTATACCCAAATTTATTATGCTTTTACCAATAAATAATAAATTCATTTGCACCGCACCTGGAACCGGAACCATGGCCATGTGCAGTCGGATTGATTCCAAAATACAGAAATTTCTTAATATTAACTGAACAACATGGGGGGGAAAAATCGCTCCACACAAAAAACTAAACAAAATGTAAACTTGAAAGAGAAGATAGTAGTAGTAGTTACAACAACCACAGGAACAAACAGCGACAACAACGACGATCTCTGTTTTATGCGTATCATAAATGTATCTCGTCATCGTTTGCGAAGCTCTATAAAAACGTCTACCATATGGTTGTCTCTAATAATAAACTCATGCCGGTTCGTCAGCTGTATATACACTTTATATAAATGTCATCACCCCCAAAGGAAAGCAAAAGGACGAGCGCCGCAACAACAAAATACTCATAACCATAAAGTATACATGGTTTATTATAAATGTAATTGCATAGCTTAATTGTTTAAAAATAGATTTCGATCGGGCAATGCTATAATTATTTAGTATTTTCATTCCACGCACACGAAGCCCCGACCCTATCCAACCGCATTGATTTTCAAAATCCAATTAAAAGAAGAAATACTGTAAGTTATTACCTTTGGTGTGGTTTTCGAATGTGCGTTTCAAATTTGACAGAGTTTCTCTTCGCTGACGTCCCGAGAGGAGTAATTGACTTTGTTATCCCAGCACTATCATGGTATGGATTTTTTTTTCTCGAGTTTTTGAATTTTAAATGCAGTCGCACTCGCATTCGACTCGCACTATCAGTATTGTTGTATGCTATGCTAAAGCATTTCACTTAACTACATATACTCTTAAAATTAACACTTAAATTTGGTCAACATTTAAAACTACTTTAGTACATTCTTTATGCGAATGTTTTTTTCTTATTTTTTTTTTATTTTTGGGGATGGTTATTATACGCTACACACAATTTTCCACTACAAACATTTCGCGATATGCATAGGGTAGATATTACTTAAAAGGTATACACAGGTTTCACGGTATACATTTGACATTTACAACTTTAAAAAAAAAACGAAACAGAAGAACACACATTCCGATAGAGCGGCGTTGATATGGTCGAAAACGGTGTTTTTGAAAAGGCCAACTTTTCAACGCCCGTACTTGTCACACACACTTAATTTGGTTTGAATTTTTCTATTTTTTGTTTTCTACATATTTTCAGCTTTGTTTGGATAGTGTAGTTGCGCGTTTTCTCTCATTTTTGTAATATACTTATATATATTTTTTTTGAAGTAACGAAAACGAAAAACGTACAATGAAAATTATTTCTAAATAGATACTAACGAACGGAAAAGTCAACAAAAAGTTAAGGAATTCAGTGCAAGACGGTACAAAAAAATTCCACTTTTCGGTACACGCGTCCAAATATAAACTGCTCCTCGAAATACATAATATATTATCCAGTACCTACGTACCACCTGAAAGCGAACAGAGAACTTATCGGAAGCGCACACAGTACAACGAGGAACGAACTGGTCAGGAGGAGAACACAAGAGTTTGATGGTTTCATTTTCACTGCTGCTGGTTGGAGCTGGGAGCTGCGAGGGTATGCTACTGCTACACAGTATACACTCGCAGCCTTAGGAAAGGAGGAGGAATGCAAAAGCGAGTGGCGCACAAGGCAAAATTTTTTTTTTTTTTTTTTTATTTATTGTATTTCGTTCGTTTGTTCGTTTTCCGTGTGGGAAATTGTTTTGGAAGAGGGTTGAAAATCAGTTACAGGAAGTTCGAAGAACGCAAAGAAAAACAACTTGACCCCTCTGTTTGGATCTTGGTTCACTGCCTCTGAACCTAGGCTGGTTTGATATTTATGTTAATCGGGAAAATACCTCCGATTTGGCACTATATTCGATTCCGATGGAGGCAAAGTGTGCTCGACAGTGCTGTCGAGTGGCAATGGCAATGTTGGTCTCAATTGTGGACATTGGAGCAAATGCGCATGTTCGGGAAATGATTTCGTTCCCGCTTGGAGTTCGGTTCAAAAAGTAAATAGAAACTTTGCCCACTGTTACAGAACTTCGGGTCGTAAATAATTTATTAACCAAATCGTTGGGCTGGATAGAACAACTGGAGCATGAAAAATCCGAAATTTGATTGAAAACATTCTGACACTCCTGACACGTTGAGTATAGGCAGATTCGTATGGAGTTCGAATCCTGGAGGGTTTTCGGTGGACTTGAGTTGACGGGTGGGAAGTGTGCGTGATTGTGAATGGTTGCATTTTTAAGTGCTACATGAGTCGACATGGATATGAATAAGCTGTAGTGCAGCTCTTACCATGTTTAGAAAAATGGAAGATGTTCTTTTTAAAGTTACATTCATGCCATTATGTGCGAAATACGGAAGAACATAGTTTAAATGGCCGGTCGGTCCAATTTTTGATGACACGGTCCAATATCTACGGCGTTACTCGAACAATTTATCTATTTATCTTTTAATATTAAATATACTGAAAAAAAATGTATTTTTACTTTCCGATCGGCGGCAGAAGGAGCCAAATTAAAATACCGAACAATTCTGTCTTAAACTATTTCATTGGGAATGCTCTCATCTCGCGTGCTCGAATTCAACTGAAAAAAACTATTTTTTATTCGAAGCGATGCTTCGATGTGAGATTATCTGCAAATGTAACATCGATGATGCATAACGATTACCTTCGTCATAGAAGGCGATATTTATTGTTTTGCTGACGTTGGCGAATGCAACGTCACTGAAGGTGGCCACACAGAAGTGTTGATTTCGCAGAAGGCGGCTGAATTATATAAACAAGGTATCGATTTGCTTAAGGCAAATTGATTCTTAGAATATACGAACGTTTGGTTCGTTTTCTTTGAATATAGAAGTGGATAATGTCACTATAGCGTTTCTAATATTGGCATCGCACTCGTCCGAATCGGTTGCCTTGTTAGCGTATTATTGGAACTTAAAGAAGTACTAGAACACGTGATTCAATTTTTTTTTAACAACAAAACACGTGAAAAGATGTAGGTAGAGTAGCCTACTTGCGGTCCACGGCCCACCCCAGTGGCCGCCCACCTCGCAGAAAAGTCGTTCTAAGTAGTTAATCGTATATAATTCTCTTTCGAAATTTTCGGTCTTAAATTGCTCTCTTAAACTTCTCACTTCATATGTTAAAATTCTTGTTGCGTGTGCTCAGTCGCCTTCGAGTAATCAGCTAATTTGACTTGAGCTGTGTCGGGGAAGGTTTTTGTGTGAATTTACTGTCAAAAGGTTAGTTGCTATCGGAATTAGTGTTTGGTGTGAAAATTTAGTGGATAAGTGTTTTCAATTGTTGTTTTTCATATAAAATATATTATTTTTCATTAAAATTAGCTTTTAAATTTGAGAAATTTCAGTATTTATTGTCGATTTCAATAGGGCCGGAGTAAGGCTGCAAAAATAAACATTGTTGCCTTATCTTAGGTTTAAAGTCTAAGGTTCCCTCTTACTTTTTGATCCTAAGATATTCAGATTCTTGTTTTAAGCCGCTTAAATATGACCCGGGCAAATGAGAAGCACGCCAAGGACAAGAAAAAGCGTGTCATATTATATAATGGCACAGATTTAGAACAAGCCTTATTTGAAATCCGTGAAAAAATATGCCAATCGGAGCATCGGCAAGACGGTTTAATATATCAAGGACGACTCTTCAGGAACGAGTTCACAAAAGAACAGCGGATAGCCTTGGTAAATTTGGTCCCTGCCCTGTGATCTCTGCAGAAGAAGACAACAAGCTTAAAAACTGGCTTATAAATCTAGCGAAATGTGGTCTTTGTTATTCGTCAGGCTAAACAAACAATTTATTTCGTTTCTCAAAGTACCTACCCATGTTATTGAAGGGATCTACGAAGTTACCTGCGATAGCACATTGCTAAAAGTATCTCAACCCAATGTAGAGAGTGTTCAAGAAGCTCCCTCACTAGATAAAAGTCCACAAGATTGGGAAGCAATCATAGGAAGCCATAACTTTTAATTAGGAATCTCCATTTTTCTAAAACTACATTTATTTTTTATAAGATAACTATGGAATTGCAAATATAAAATGAAAAAAGTTTTTCGCCCGTTGTGAATGATAATATTTAACAAGAAATTTCTGCCCAGATAATGGAGGAAAACACACCAACCACAATTCGTAAGCTTTATTTTTAAAATCTTATTTCTGCCACTCTGCAGAACCTCACACTTTAAAAAGCGTTGAAAAGCCTTCGAAAAGCCCATCCATTTTTGAAATTTTTTTGAAATATCCGAAGCCAACACAATACCAACACAAGATTCCGTCTGAAGTTTTATAAAAGCTCCCAAGCCACCAATGTCAATTTCATCTCAGGCTTGGAAAACCTTCCAAGAAAACAAAGATGAAGTGGAAAAAAGGAAGCTTGGGCGACAAAAAAAGGAGAAGGGAAGAAAAAAACAACGAAGCTAAAAAAGACCGTCCCAAAATGTCCTTCATGTAGTGAAGATGTCCTTACGGACGTGGAAGAAGAAAAACTTACGAATATAGGCTGTGATAACTGCGAAAATTGATTTCATCTACAATGTACAAATCTTTCATCTTTCAACATTGCCTTTTGCAGATGCTGAACTTCAAGAATTTACTGATAACTTAAATGATATTTTATCAATTAACTTCTTAAAAATGTATTAAGAAATAAAATTATTAATCTATTAAATTATTTTATGGAAACTAGCTTTAAAAAAAAAATGTTCCTAACTGAAGTAAATTTAAGGAAGTTTAAGTTTTGTGTTTTGTTTTGTTGGCAGAGCTAATCAAAGACTTTAATGGTCCATATACACTTAAGACTCTATATAATGGCTTTATTCGTTCAATATCGGCTTTGCATTGTTTGGAGTCCTTTTTACCGCATTGCTGAGTCACGCTTAGAGAAAATTCAATTCATTTAGGTATGCACGAAAATTTGACTGGAATATCAATCTCCCAAGGTACGATGGTATGTAAATGTTCCTTAGGAAATTCGAAACCTCTTTTCAAAAGAAGGATATGCCTTATTGTTTGCTAATGGCGTCTTAGCTGGCCACATTGATTGCTCGTTTTTACTGTCATCGTATATAATGTATATGCTCCTTCTCATGTTCTTCGACCTATTGAAAATTGTTTCTTTGTGCCACCTAGACAAAGAACATAATTATTTTGGTCGAAATAATCCTATCACTATGGCTTGCATAAATAATAACAATAAATACAAAAACCTAATTGATTTGGATATGAGTAGGGAACATTGTAAATCTGTAATTTTAAGTGAATTGTTAATACTACCACATTCTTGTATTTAAACAATTGTAAAGTCTAAAATAGGTTAAGTTTGTAACATGAATTAATTAAAGAAATAAATTACATTGTAGGTTTTCCTCTCACTTCCCATAAATCTTGCTTGGTATACTCACTTCATTTCAGTCGCAGTCAAAGTTTTGTTGAGAGCATTCACATGAGACTGCCGCGTGGTCGTGGAGGGTGGAGCCCCTGTATTCTAGGATTAATCACAATAAATTGGTTGCTGTATGAAATTGTGAGCATGTTCGTTAAGTATGACCAATTCTAATTCAAATATATAAATTTGTATTTATAGTCTAGTGACTATAAAACAGTATTATTTGTCCGGTTTTCAAACACACTGTAGGACTTCAAAATTTTCTCCGGTCAGGATGAAGGGATTTCGGCCAGATATGAGGGTCAATTAGTTTGCTCCCGAATGTTAGCAAGGTATTCTAGAAAGTCGTCAATAGAGTTCCTTTAAGATTGGCTTAAGAAAAAAAAATTATTCCGGACAACCATTTTGGCTTCAGAGAGTTTGCATAGTACTGTCTTGTCTAGCAATATCTGAGTTTGATCCTAGATTTGAGTTTAAGTTTTCAAATAAATAACTAGGCACTCGGCATACTGATACCGAGTATAACACGGACGTGTCTTACTGGCTGTTACAGATAAGTCATGCCGCTTCGAAACTGGTCTCCTACATTCAATGGAATAAAAGTAAGAATTAATGCAAACAAAATTATAAATTATTGGTAGCAGTTGCGACCATTGCCGGTGAGAAACGTGGTGAGGTGTCTTGGCATCTGGCTCGACAAGTACCTGTATTTTGACAAACATATATAGATGCTTGTACTGCTGGGGCTAGGAGGGCTTACGCTCTGACAATGAGACTGTTTCGCAGCAGTCAACTTAGCTCCAGGGTGAAGGTCATTTGCCACGTGGTCCTTATAATCCCTATCTTAGCTTATGGCTCTTTCGTGTGGTTAATAGTTCATTATAGCGTATAGTAATATTTTTAAAAGATTAAAGTGTTTGAGACGCAATGCCTCAGGCCCTCAGGGCCTGTCTAGGGTTGTTTAGAACTCCTGAATCGAAGTACCTACAGGTTGGTGACCTTTCGGAGAAATTGCTCACCACAATGATTATAGGTAGTTTACGTTAAGTAGCTTAGGTAGTTTTTAGTCGTTTTAAATAAAACTATTTCCTGGTTCCTCGGAAATTAAAAAAACAAACAAATTAAAGATTTTTAGGTCTTTTATGTACATGTCAAAAAATAGAAGCGTTTAACTTATGAAAATGTTTGGCAAATATTCGCTTTAAATGGATCTTGGGTTTAATCGATACTATGGACACCGAGTTTTCCTAGTCCTGCTTCCTGTCCCTTGCCTGTTATAGTCGCACTCCTCGTGGGTGGTAGCAGTTCCAATTAATTGAAGTCCCACTGGCCGATTTACTATTTCAACATATTCGCCGTTGGACTCGAACTTTCAACCGCCAAAGTGTGGCGAACAATTGTCAATTCAGTCTTAAGTCGTAGCTACAAGTGTTTATGAAATGAAAGCTTTTCCTCTTATATCCAAAGGTAGGGCTTCTTTATGAAAGACCTCGGGTTCTACCCCAGAATTTAAGGGGGAATGACTAAGCTCCCTAATTACATTTCCGTATAGTTGTCAGTTTATTAAAGCTTTTTTCCTCATAAATTCATAAACCCTTTGGTTTTTTTTTTTTTTTTGTCCTACACCTTCGTGTGTGTCGGTATCCAAGCTGGGCAATCTTCATTGCGGTGAGCAAGAAGGTTCATTTTGTATTTGTACTCAATTACGAAAAGTGATTTTAATACCAAGTTTGTTATGGCAATTACTGCTGCCGGCCTATACTAATGTTCATCCGGAATATATATCGATCGGCACCCTTGGTATGCGGTTTGCGGCAAGTAATTAACCTCCTTTACAGTATTGTAAACTTTGTAAGGACCTTCCTTTTGGGACACCGTCACATGAAATACCAATATGAATACAGCAGAACTTTGTTTCAATGCATAAATGTTACACCCTACTGTGTACATGTGTCTATACCTCTCCTTGTCTCTTTAAAGGCTTAAACACTATGCCAATTACATTATGTCTAGAAAAATAATCAATATCTTACAAACAAATTATCATTAAGCTTTCATCGAAAAGGAAAATGAGAAGAAAGTGTAGAGTAAAGAAAAACAGGGAAAGCAGACACAAATTGAGTGTAATACCGACACGGAAGGAGATATCAGTGGGTGGGTGGCAAAATGCATTTCTTTGCCGGAAATGATGCATTCAATTAAAAGAGGTTTCAAGGAGCACAGAAGGGTAGATATACATATATGCTGTGCAGCATTTTGTAATGAACTTCCTCCACCCTCGAAGTCTGACGGCGACAGCAATTCAAGTTTTAGTTTAATTAAGCAAAACTTCGTTAAAGTTTTAATTCTCTTATTAGTTAGAAAAGACAAGCGAATATTTTGTCCTTAATGAATTAGTTTGCATTTAGATGTAACCAGTTTCAAATGTTTCCTACTGTGGTGGTGGTTTGTGTGGCGTACACAATTATGTACAACTTGTCGGAATTGCTTTGTGATGTGTCAAGTTGAAGATGTTGCTTTTTTTATTATGTACACTTCGATTATGGCAAATTGTGAAATTGTGCTTATTCACTCGGATGTGGGTAATTTTTCTCCTTTGAACAATCGTTTTCGTACAGTTTTGTTAAAAGCTGAAACAAGCGAACGAACGGTCACGTCATTTGCACAACCAGGCTTATTCCACCTCGAACAATGATCTTTCTACTACTTCAAAATAAATCTAGGGATTTTGTCAGACTTATCACGTAAATCACTTTCACAAACTTAATTTAAATACGAAAACATAGCCACTGCCGTATCAATTTTGTTACCGACTGTGGTTTTCAGTTGTTTAAAGAAGCTTGGCAGGAATTATTTTTCTGAAACAAATAATTTAAATGCTTCTTTAATTCGATTCAATAGCTCACAGCTCGCATTCAAATAGTGGAATTAAATTTAAAAAGGAAAAAATAGGAAAATAGTGAGTATACGTAAGTTTCTCTCACGGCTGACAAATATGTCAAATGCACAAATTTGACCAGAAACAAATTCAAAATCCGGCTTTAAATTTAATTCACAGAAATCGGTGGTGGTCAAATGTTCTCCTAAAACGTTTCATATGTTGCAAGTTATTTGTGACATAGATTAAATAACAAAGATGAAAGTGGTTCAAAGTAGGTCGAACGTCAAAGTCTATCCACATACTTTGGTGTATATTTTCAGCTCGCTGAGAGAGTGTCGTTAAATTTTTAGAGTTTAACAGATTTTTAGTGTTTAGCTCGGGAAAGTATGCGATTAGACTTATTAGGCGTTTTTCTTTTTTTAATTCAGAGTGTTTCTTTTTTAGCTCAGACACTTCACAGCTCGAATTTGTGTTTACTTTTCCGTTCAGAGCATGATAAGAGTGCGCTCTATGAGCGCAGAATAAATTGACTGAGCAGGCTGAGTAAAAAGCTGGGCCGGCATTATGTAAGTTGAAAACGTTTAAACGTTTTCGTGCACACGAACAGTTTGCTTCATGTAACATCAAAAACGAAAGAAATTCTTGTGGGCGCGAAAAAAAAACGAACGAACACATTTTCTTTGACGTTTTCGCTTTTCTTGCTTCATGTAACCTTAAAAGCGAACAGATTTTATGGTCTCCACGAAAGAAAACAAACGACAGCTATTTTGTTGACGTTTATCATTTTCCTATTTATTCTCTTTGAGTTTGGTGGTTTTAAGATTGTGCTGAATATTTTACTAGAAATGCTAACAAACTATTTTTTGTTGACCAGGGAAAGCGACGAAAGTGAAATGGAAAATGAATACCATTTCAACAAAAAATAGCTTAAAAAAAAAATCTGCGGGATTGTTCGAATCCTCTCACATTACCTGACAAAAGATTGGTTTATTTAAATTTGGTTCTTGATTAGAAAGTTATTTTTTTCTTTTAGTTTTGTTCAACGTTTTAGGTTAAACATAGTTGCCTTTAAGTACGTGCTAAACAATTTTCATTTGCATACAGGTACACGAATTACATACGTGCCTCCTATTTTAAAGCTTTTTTTCAACGTCAAAACAACTTAACGAGAATAAATCTACATACTGAGACTATAATTTTGTTGTCACACAGTTTCTCAAACCTAAACGAATGTGAACAAAAAAACGTTAGGAGTTACATGAAGCAGATTTTCGCTTTCGCGTGATTTATTTCGAAACGCGAAAGTGGTTTTCGTTTCGTTATTTACAGAATCCCACCCCTGATTACATATGTTACATTTACACTTACACTTGCAGTAACATTTGACAGACAAAAAAGGAAACAGGAAAAACAACAAAAAACTTCAGAAAGCTCTGAACGAAAAAGAAATATGCCTATTGTTGGAACATCGCAGACAAGTTATCTACCTAAACCCAGTAAAGTACTTACCTGAACGCACCAAAATGGAACCACTTAACAAAGGTGTACTTAGTTCCAACATACATTGGGAAATAACTCCACTATGCTGTAAGCATCAAACCAAATTCTTAAAACTACAGGTAAGAACTAATTCCACTCTTTTGAAATAAGACTAATGTCGTTTTCCATGGGATTTTTGGATTTTTCTCTCAGATTTTAGATTTTTCGTGTCCAATGGAACATAAAACGAGATTCTTCTTCCTTCTTATTTGTGGTAGTGCGTGTTTTAAAAATCAGCTGTTCTTAAAGTGAAATTTATGCTGATATCCATTGTGGCGGCCAAATGTAAATGTTTCTCTATTTTTCACAGACTTGTCTTCTACATACGTAATTAATAGCACACTTTAAAGTTCGACAAATGACAAATGTTTTGGTGTAAGTGTAAGTAGGTGTTAGTCTCGCTTTTATGCGGCCAATGGAACATGAAATCTGACAGCCAGCTGATTTCGAAAGCAGAAAAACTGCTCTGACTCTGTCCCAATGAAAAACGACATAAACTACGAGTACAATGCATAAGGAATGGATTAAGTATGGGGGCATGCATCATACACTCATCTGAGATAGCCAATGCCCGAGAAATAAGATATCGTATAACATAAATTGCATTCAGTGTCCTCCCTTAACATAGGTTCATTGAAATGAAACCGATAAACGTTCAGTAGAAACAATGTGTCAAATTGACAATTTAAATACGTAATACAGCCCGAGACGGATACAAGAAACCTCTTAAATACCAAAAACTCATTTCTTATATCCGAGGTGTTCTTATATGCGAAGACTTTTACCAGAAACAAACTCTAAGGTGTTTCCACATGCGTTTCTTATAAGCGATTTGTTCTTATATGAGTGTGTCTTATATCCGTCCTGGACTGTAACAATCTTCTTCGTAAGTGGAAGTATTTTAAGAGTTGAATTATTTCTTGGATTTTGTGCTAGGAAGTAATCGGGCGTGTCTTAAAATTTCAAATTTTAGCTATTTGTAACAAAAGAAAAAGAAATAAATAAAGTTATGTTTTTATTATTGAATTAAAGTGAATTCAATTAACTTAGGCCCCCATACCTATTTCACATACCTATTGCGCGAATTTTCCTTTTTTTGTTTTTTGTAATGTTAAATATTGCATATATTTATTAAGCTTAAACTTCTGAGAAGGCTCAAGAGATCTGGATCTCGGAAAGCAGAGAGCGATTGACAGCGAGGCTGATCAGAAACGTGACTGAGTGAAATGACAAGAAACATAACCCAAAAGTTTCTGACCAGTGACTATATTATCAGAAAAAAGAGAACATAATAAGAGCGAGATAGAGCAAGCCTACAGGTTGTATATGAATCAAGGCTGACTGACAATGGACTTTGCAAAAATACAAAATACAATGCCCAAAAAAAAGTTACAATCAAAGAGTATTTTTCTACATTTAAAGAAATCCATAATTACACTTAAACTTAGCAATAAAACATTTCTAGGCATAAAACCACTTAGTCTAAGTTATAAGAAATATTGCATATAACTTGACTTCAAGTTAGGAAATAATTTGATTGGAGTAACCGCTGACTAAACCATGTCGTAACGTAAGTGGCATCTGTCAAATCCAATTAGTTGAAGTTCTTACTGTCACCACCCACTGGGGTGTTCCAAGCTGCTTATTGTTAACTATATAAGTAAGTAAAGTAATAATTAGTTTGGGAACTTAGGGCTTGTCACTCTTTATGTGTATAGGTACATTTAATTTTTTTTTTTTTTTTTTTTTTTTTCTGAATACCTAAAGTGTGGCGCATTCATGTATTAACAACTAAAAGTGAGACAAATCACAAACGTTTTTCATTTTTTTAGATTTCAACTTAAAGCTCGCCTCTGGTGAACCAATGAAATTGAGTAAAAATAGCAGAAGTTGACTTTGGTTAAATTTGTTTCATTTCTATGAAATGTTAGGTGGGATTTAGAGTTCACTAACAAATGGGAACTTTTGAGTCCAATTTTGTTGTTTTCTAAGGGACATTTTAATAAAATATGTTTATCCTTAATTAGTGGCTATATAATAAGTGTTTCGAAAGCTTCGGTTAGAATGTTTTACACGTTCTGTGTATATAATGATAACGATATAATTATTTTTGTAACTCTTGCACCTAATAAGATTTGTAAGTGAAATTGTTAATCCTTTCGAAAATGTTTTTATAGTAATTTAAATTGATTCATGAAAGGTGAAAGCAAATAAAGTGGCAGGTCTTAATTGGTCTGGCATTTATGTTCCAATTTTAGTTCCGAATAGTATTCTTCTTTAACTGGTAAGCTTAAAATCGAGCTAGTATACAAAGAAGGTATTGTGGAGAATGCAAACAATTTTTAAAAAAATCGAAGGTGTTGTGTTCAGACAGAAAGTGCCCGACTGGGTCGCACGAAACTTTCTCGTTTAGTGCGAGTCTGACTGACTTTCAGAGTCTTTAACAAAACGAAAACTGAGGACACAATAGTTTTGAAAACATCCATTTGACTCTAAGTTTGCATTTTGATCAAAATCGTTATCGCTGATTTCCGGTAAACTGAAAAAAAACTAAATTTAAAAAAAAAATTGTTTTTCAAAAATCCATTACACGATAATATCGAGAAAAACTGAGTTTGCTATTTAGTTATAAATGACCACATTACCTTAAAAATAAATTTTTGTTATAATAGTATGGACCGTTTTCGAGATATGTCGAAATATCAAAAGTACCGTTGTTCGAATTTTGAGTCAAAAACTGGGTACGCAGCCATGGTAACCTTACCTACCCAAGCTTAAATATCAATTTCGGTTGAAATCGTTAGAGCCGTTTTCGATCAAATCAAACTGGTACGAACATTTTATATGGGAAGTAGGTACCATAACAATTAAGGTTACCTTACAGTTCGTAAGCCCAAAAGCTCCAAATCCGAGGTTTGAAAGTAATCCAGGAAGCCGTTTAGGCTGTAGGCCTGTGGAAGGACGGACAGGCGGACGACCGGACAGAATTTTGCGACCCACTTTTTTGAGTTCCTCTATCATCGTAATATAAGAATTGATTAATATCTCGAGTTCGAAATTTTGTACGAAAACAATATCTTTCTCTTAGTATGTAATGTACCTAATGGAGAAAGTAAAAAATACAGTAATTGAGTTCAAAAAAATACAATCGGAACTAAGATTCGCTTACAGTCCACACCACACAGTTAATTGTTCATCGCTGATATGAATACAACCCCCTGGAGTAATACGAACAACGGTCCCGTCGAGTGGAGAAACCGAAGGGTATAAGAAGGAGTTTTTTTAGTTACATATACCTTGCACAAATGGGGAGACCTCCCTCCTTAAAGCATTTCTTCTTCCCCAACAGGAAAAAAGAAACAAGAACAAAAATTACTGCTATAAAACGGGAATCTGTCGAAAAACTTGATTTTTCGAAAATCGTTAATCCAGTAGCCATTAATTATGAAGCTGAACCTCAGAGGCAATAAGCAATACGATACAAACGGACAGACCCATGTGAATGTATAGTATATCCCGTTCCTCTTCCCCTCTGCCTATAAACCATTTCCGCCTGCATAGATGTGTTGTGATTCTCTTGATTGCTTTCCTTTTTGTTTCGTTTACTGTTAGGCACTTATTTATGAGCACTTACTTTTATTCATTATTAAAGTCCAGAATTCTAAGATTATCCGGACCCTTAGGTGATTATTTCCCCTTACGTTAAATGTTGTTTTTTTTATTTACAGAAAAGCACAACAACCGGATATACGCGGTTGTATATGCAAATTGAGGGAGTGTTTTAATTGCTATTTCTTGCACTTGGAATGTGTTACTAACTACATCACGATATCAAACCAAGCGGTAGGTAGAGTGTTGCATAAATTAATTAATCCATTCCACTTAAAATTCCGAACCCATCAACGCAACACCCGCCGCAAAAGTTTTTCTTCTAATTTCCCCACACTGAGCTTGTCCACTAATTTCGGGCTAATGTTGCTAATTTCAGAGTAGGGTTCGCCGACCTTAAGATAGAACATTCTGGACTTTTTTCTTTTGCTATTGATGCTAATTAATTTTTACTAATTGTGATGGATCGTTTTTGAAATCATCCCCACAGCTCGCTTCGAAGTGAGAAAATGTCCAACGTATTTAGCCTTCGGAAGTGAGTTGATGACATTACACGGCACTGTTGAAAAAAGACTGATTTCTGTACTATTTGACTTTCCCGAATACGCAAGTACCACTTCTCGATTTTAAGTAGGTAATATTTGTACCTATTTTTAGTTTTTGAAATAAATCGAACTAATGCAAGATTATTTCACTTACATCCAAAATTCCTTCCAAAAATGAAACCCAAGTCTAAGTCTATAATATTCAGTCATTACACCCGAACATACCCTCAGCTTTTGAAACTTGTCGGTGTTTAAACCGAATGAATTTAAACTGCACTGTGGAGCCAGTTAAAGAATTTTAACTCAATTTCATAATATTGACATTTCTTTTTTGTCAGGAAATAAGTAAAAGTGAAATAGGATGGAAAATGTAGCAAGAAGCTAAAAAATTAATTTCATTTGTAAAGTGGATGAAATTTGTTTGGCTTCGTCGTCCGAAGATGAGTTTATCCGGTTAAAAAAAAATAGACATATTGGAGCTAAGTTCATAATCCATACAATAAAAATGAAACTCATTAGGTACACAGCAAAATCAGATCAATTGCAAAGTGACAAACAAAAATAAAGTGACCGACTGGGTCGAACTAAATTTTCTCGTTGATTGGTTGTTTTCTTATTTTGCTAGGTATTTAGGTTAGGTAAACGGGTAGGTAGAGCAGAGAGAACCCTGCTGATGAGTAGGTAAGGATCTGAAAGCAATGCTAGATAAAAGTAACGTTTCATAAAATGCAGAAAAAGGAACAGTGCGAAATAAAATTCACGTTTGCGTTATTCATCTGATACGGCAATATTTGATAATAAGTAACGATGTGAGTTTTTAGAAGTTGAAGCTCTCAGTAACAGGCATTTTTCGCATGTTCTGCTTAGAGAGTTATAAGCGCCTACTGTACTATTTTATGCTCTTACAGTTCATAAGATTTTTGAGTACAAGGCAAAGTGTAGTCGGAGTTTCTGTTTTCTGATCTGCAAGGGGGCTCTAGGAAATAAGGCCCCAGGAAATAATGTCCCAAACTAAAAATGAAATAAAGCCCCAAAATGTATACGCGAAACAACAACAACTTTTTGTTTTGGAATTGGGGTTTTATTTCATTTTTTTGGGGTCTTATTTCGTTCTTTTGGGGTCGTATTTCATTTTCGTTTTTGGGGTCTTATTTCGTTAGCCCCAAATTGCCAAATATGAAATAGACCCCCAAACGTTAATTCGTTCTTTCTCGAATTTTTTTTTTAATCTCGAATGTACAAAAATCTTGAAAGACTATGTCTCGAAAAAATCTCGAAAATAAAAAGTAAATTCGAGATTTTTTGTATCCCAAGAAAAAATTCTGGGTCTTACCTATGTCTCACCCAACAATTTGAAAATTTAACAAAAAAATATAAGTAAAAAACCTTGCACCCACCCCGTTATCCAACAGTAAACCCAAGCAGGGGGTTTGCAGAGGGGCAACATGCCCCCCTGTACACATTTCATAATTTGCGCAAATTGTTACCATTGTCTCAAAAATTTGTCATTTTTTTCGCATTTGAATTGGGGCTCTATTTCATTATTATATTTTTTTGGGACTTTATGTCAATATGAAATAAAGCCCCACTTTTGAGCCTTTATTTCATTTTGATAATGGGGCTGTATTTCATAATGAAATAAAGTCCAAATTTTGGGGCCTTATTTAATTTATATTTTGGGGCACTATTTCCTGGGGCGTTATTTCCGAGGGCCCTGCAAGGGCATGTTTTTGTTTTTCACACTGGTTTAAGGTGTCTATTTGTTTGGAAGAAGGCTACGTATCAGACTGTTATCTCTACATAGATATTTACATGTAAGGTTTTAGAGATTTGTGGTAAATTTGCATTAGCAGTTATGAACCGAATATTCCGATGGACGTGTGTGGGGGTGCAAATGCAGTGTGAGTTTCTGATTGTGTAAGGCACCAAGTGATTGTAATTATTTCAAGGTGCATATTCAATATGGTGAAAAAGAAGAAATGCGTCATATTTGCTGAAAATAAGTTTTGCGTCGCTGTTATTGCATTTTTAATTTAAGTGCGGTATTGAGTTTTAAAAGGATGTATGAACATAAATCGGCTGTTGGGTAGTAATTTTTGAGAAATAACTACAAAACTTGTTATATTGAATTTTTTGGAGAAAAACTAACTATGGGATATTAATTAGTGTTATTTTATTATCCCGAATATGTATTTTGATCAAAATCGGTAGAGGGGTTTTTGTAAAATTTGGCAGACAAAACAGTACCAGATATTGCAAGGTTTAGTTTGAAAAATACTATTGCTTAATTGTTTAGTTAAAAACCGATTATAAGTTATTGTTGGGTAGAAAAGCATTGCTTCGTTTTTAAAGTTTTATCAAAATCAGAGATCGAGTTTTCGAGATATGAACATGAACTTGAACAGTTCTTAAAATTAGCGTTTTCGGAACTTCGAATTGAAAATTGAGGACACAATAGTTTTGAAAACATCCATTTTGGTCAAAATCGTTACCGCCGTTTTCCGGTAAACTGAAAAAAAAATCAATTTTTGAAAAATTACTATTTTCAAAAATCCTTTGTACGATAATATAGAGAAAAACTGAGTTTGCTATTAAGTTATAAATGACCACATTACCTTAGAAATTAATTTTTGTTACAATCGTATATACCGTTTTCGAGATATGTATGTCGAAATTTCAAAAGTACATTTATTCGAATTTTAAGCCAAAAACTGGGTATACAGTCATGGTAACCTTACCTACCCAAGCTTAAATATCAATTTTGGTTGAAATCGTTAGAGTCGTTTTCGGTCAAATCGAACTAGTACGAACATTTTATATGGGAAGTACCATTAATATTGAGGTTACCTTGCAAAAAAAAAAAAAACCCTCCCGAACTGTAAGCCCACAAACTAAGTTCGGGCAGCCGTTTAGGCTGTGGGCCTGTGGAAGGACGGACAGAATTTCGCGACCCACTTTTTTGAGTTCCTCTATCATCATATTGTCAGAATTGATTAACATCTTTTGTACGAAAACAATATCTTTCTCTTACTACGTAGGATGGAGAAAGTAAAAAACTCCGGATTAACGTAACCAGGAAAATGGTGAAATCCTTTTAAGTATTGGGGTAGTTTGTGTGTCCACAATACCAAAAGAACAGACTTCAGGCTTGGAAACTAAAGCAATGGGGATAGTGATAAAAAAAAGTACTAGATACACCCCAATAACATCAATGATAAGCTTCAGCGGTTTTCTTTCAAATCTAGCTGACTTGAGTGAAGAACAGGGTGAACGATTCCACCAAGATATTCGGACTATGGAGGAACGATTCCAGGGTCGCTGGGAAACCAACATGATGGCAGCACTTCGTCATTCAACTACCGTAGATTATCATAAAAAATCAAATTCCTCAAGTTGTAGTTTTCTTATTACAAATATTTTTTTAACGGTGAGTCTATATTTTCTCGAAAGAAAAACTAGAGCTGATACAAAAATAACTAATAACATATTTTAAATCACTGAACTATGTAAAATATTCATTGAAACAGACTGTTGACCAGTGATCTTTCTCTTACCTGCTACGCACGAGTAGGTGTACTAGAAAGTTAAAATACTGAGCTATCTTATATCTAAATAGAACAAACTAATTCAAAACAGCATCAATATTGGGCACTCTTCTTGATTTCTCTGATGAATAATTCGAAATTCATATTATGGACTATGTAATAAGATTGACTACCAACGCTATGTATATAATGCAATCCCAAAAGATGAATTATGTATCCAAAAGTATATCTTAAGCTGTAGCTTTTCTTCCCATAATTCATCAAATCCCTTTCGAATTACATCGCAATACTTCATTCATGTTTCTTGTTTACCATTGTGTATCCGCCTGAAATGAATAACAACGGATCAGCTTACATTTACTGTATCAGAGTCTATAACGACAAATTGTATAGGTCCTCCCATTCATTATTCCGTTTCGGTGTCCTGTATTGTTACTGCCTTTTCAGCCAAAATCAAAGTTTTCACAAAAGAAATGGAATCAAATCCTCGACCGTGAATTTCAAACGATTCCCAGAAAATAAATGCTCAATAAAATTGAACTGCGGGAATTTTAACATATCACCCAATTTAGGTGCGAATTTGAAAAACCTCCATCACCATTGTTTGCTATGTGTGTACCTACATAGACATACCCTATCAATATAATTAACAACCTTGTTCCCATGTTCGGAACGGTTGAAAGGGATGAACATTTTAGCATCCACCTGTTATTGGCCGATGATGAGGTGGATTTTATTGTTCCGTGGGTAAGGTTATATTCAATCGTGGGTCATTGATTTTCTGATAGTTGCCTTTGTAAGTTGTTTGCCTCTGCAGTAGATTTTGCATGGTCTGATAACACTTTTATTTTTAATCGAATTAGTATCTGAATATAAAAGCTGATAAAGATCAATATTCTAAACAAACCTATGCCAACCTCACCATACAAATTCAACGAAAAACTGTAGGTCTAAAGTTAATACAAAAAATAATGGGCATAACTGTTGTGGTATTCGTTTGGGCTTCTTCAGATTTGCCCTCAGATTCCAGATTTCGTGTGGCTAATCGAACATAAAACTTGCTCTTGCTCTTTTTTGTGTTGATATTCGTGCGATTTGAATATGTGTAGTCTTCGACACTTTTCTAAGCGATTTCCATTCACTGGTTAAATTTTGTATTAAAACATTAGAAATATTTGTCCCGATTGATTTATAAATATTTATATATAAATAATTTACAAAAATAGATTCACTCGATGCAATGCCTTTCTTTGCTGGAGAAAAAATTCACTAAAAAAGTAAACAAACTCCATCAGTTGTCAAACTCAAACGCACTTGTATTGGTAAATCTGAGAAAATATCTAGATTCGCAAAAGTGCTCTGAAATCTGAAAAAGATTGCTTTTTCCTGTACCAAACGAACATAAAAATTGCTCTGAGAGCAAAAAAAGTGCTCTGAGAGCGCCCAATCGATTACCACATGTGATTCGAACAATTTCGCTCAACTGTTTTTACACTGCAACCAGAAATTTGGCATCACTGGGACTGGCACTGGGAATGGGAATACTAATGTAGTATTCGATTTGCTCTCAGATTTCAGATTTCGTGTGCGATTTGAATATGTGTAGTCTTCGACACTTTTTTAACCGATTTCCATTCACTGGTTAGATTTTATATTAAAACATTTGAAATATCCGTCCCTATTGATTTCTAAATATTTATACACAAAGGGCCTTACCGATAATCATTTTTAACCTGTACACTAAATATTTTGCAGGTCACAATATGCAATTTTCTATGGAAAATTTCGCCATTGTGAGTTCGAAAAATTAAGCCTGGACACTAAAAATGATTATTAGTACCACGTAAATAATTTACTAAAATAGATTGACCCTATGCAATGCCTTTCTTAGCCGTAGAAATAATTCACGAAAACCTAAACAAACTCCACCAGTTGTTGTCAAACTCAAATGCACTTGTATTGGTAAGGAGTCATTTCACCCCTACTTTGGGTCCTTGTCATAAATGAAATATTACTAAAATTCGAAAACAGAAAGGTCAAAGTAACTGCTTATGCAGATGATGTAGTAGGTTATACTTGCTACAGGCAAATTCCTACCGACCATGAGCGAACTACTAGAAAACACAACATTACGAACACTTAAATGTAGACAAAACAATGCGGTCTTGGAGTCAATCCACAGAAAACTGAACTAGTCTTATTCAGTGACAAAAGAGCGATTCCAAACTTCGATCATCCAACATCCAACCGGCGCAATAAGGAAAACATCTGCTCTTGGAATGGAGGCTATTCTCAACTTGCTACCATAAGACCTAAACATGCAAGAATCTGCAGCCAAAAGTGCCCTCAGAATCAGCCAAACCGAAATCTGGAAACCATACAAAACAGGACACGCACAGATTCTGAACAAATATTTGGGAGACGCTGTCACTTCTGACTTGTCCCCCCGTCTTGACTTCGATAAACCATTCTCTTGCTGTTTTCCTAGCAGGGAGTGGGAGAATGGAATACAGATGAACCCACTAAAAGGAAATCGATATCCATCTACACATCAGATGGATCTAAGATGGACTGTGGAACAGGTGCTGGAATTTTCTCCGAAGAGTTAAATATACACCACTCGATCAGATTGCCTGCTCACAGTAGTGTCTTTCAGGCGGAGGTTCTGGCAATCGCCAAAGTTACTCATATGGTGTCAATGTTGGCAATAGCAAATGATGATATTGCTATATATTTATTGACAGCCAAGTCAAAGCAGTGTCTGCTATTGAAATTAAATTAAGGCTAGTTAACCGCTGCCGCGAAGAGCTTAAGGTTCTCTGCTCGCAGCACACCACGCGTCTCTGCTGGGTCCCTGATGGACACAGAGACAAAACCGGCAATGAGAGGGCTGATGAACTGGCAAGAAACGGACCACTCTGTAATCCCAGAGAGAGTGGAAAATAAGATCCGTATGAAAGCCAACCACAGGCGGAAAGAATAAACTACCTGCGAAATATCACGGAAGATATGGCCGGAATATAATCCAAGTCGGACTAGCAAGCTTATGAGGTTTTGTAGAACGTCGCTTTATAAACTGGTAGGGGCCCTAACAGGTCACAACTTCCTAAGAAACCACACAATAAAACTGCAACTCAGGAATGACTATACGTGAAAGGATTGGGGGTTGCGATGACGAGGACACACCTCACTACCTCTGTCAATGCCCAGGTCTCTGTTACTTGAGAAACAGAACACTTGGAAGTTACTACTTCCAAGACATACAGGAACTTTCGAATGTCTCTTTATCTAATCTTTACAGGTTCATAAATACATCTGGATGGCTGGACAAGGTCGAGTAACCAAGAGGAAATGAATACCATCACCAACAACATCGGCTTACCCCCCAACAAGGGCATCACAATGGGTCCATATGGACCTAAGTGGGGTACTGCAGGGCTCGCTTTGCCGTATCCACCCATAAACCTAACGTAACCTAAATTGCGACAGAAAACCAAATCTCGCATATGATGTACATGGCGCCTACCACAATTGCAAAAGAGTTTCAACGAATTTCATTTATGAAGTTCAGATACCGAGTTTCTTGTAACACGTCAAATAGATTTGTCTGGACTAGGTACACGAACGCGTCGACGTAGTCAACTTGAGCTTACTTTGAATTTTAACTGAGTATGATGTTCTTGACAAAATTTGTCTTCTATACAAACGGCTCCATAAACGTCAACTAAAAACACTATTCACGTGACCAAACTGGTCCAATAAAAACTGAAATGCATCAAGCGAGTCAGCTGCCCGACTCAATAAACTAGAAATCCGAACGTCCCCATTGACAGTAGAAATTCTGAATTTCTCTCTCGGATTTCGAATTTCAAACGGCAGAAAACTCAGGCTATAGTCAGATCCACTGCTGCCAACTGTGTGATTTTATGCTACTGCTGTATTATTATGCTACATGAATGATAATTTCAGGTCTCGTATGATAAAAATGACCAAATTGTATAATAACTGACTTCCATGAATACGGTAGCACTGTCAGACTCGCTTCTGCCCCACAGTTTATTTCTTTCTGCGTTCAAATTTCTATAGCAACTCCAATTTAATGTGTAATTCCAATATGCACAAACAAACAAAACTGCAGAAAATATTCGATATTTACGTCACAAGTTTAAAAGCAACTCAAGCTGAATCGATAGTTGCCACCTATATACTTATCGATCCCAGTGCCCGATTCGTTGGTATCATAAACGTCATTAAAATAACCACAAACTTAGTTCAAAGGTTTGTAGGTGAATTATAGCATTTCTATAGCTAATTTACGATCTGAGCTTTCCAGCATTATCTGAGTTGTATCCCGATTTGTTTCTTTCGTTTTATATTTTAATTTCGGATAGGAGGAGGTAGTTAAAAGGGCAGGTATATCGCCACGAAATGAATTTTATATGCCAATGCTGACATCATTATCTGCGTGTCAACTTTTGTGGTTTTTTAAGGTATATATACCGCCTGCTATATGAATTAGAAATAAACAATAGAAAAGATACCACTGCACGAGTTTATACGTCAGTACTGACGGTGATATCTGCGACATTGAGTTAGCTACCTACGTATAGATATCCTTCGTCAATGTCATCATCATTGAGCGTCATCATTTGAAGCTTTGGGAAACTTTAGGTTGGGAACATATAAGCTGCTGCTCGTAAAAACGATTTTAAATAATAACTATAGCATTACGGTCAGTTGACAGTTGGCCGCGCTGTATACCAAAGATTCCAGCGCGGATTGTATTTTTATTTAAACAGATGGAAAGAAGCCACTGACGGAAAACTTGATGACAAGTCATAGGATGTTGCTCGATTTTTTAGCTCTAGCAACGACATTTTGCACATAGTTCATAGAAGACGCAACTGTGTCTCATTTATATCTTCTTTATGGTGTAACTCATCTCAGTGACGAAGGGCACTGCGATCTTGGTAACCTAGGTGGCGATAAAATCCGGAGTGGACTTGTGCGGGCCACCTAAGCCGCGGTGTTTTTTGTACTGCGTTTTTCGAAGACTTCTTCAGTGTTGCAGCCATCTTAGAGGACTGATGCGTACTTTTCGGACCAGTCGAGCTTGTAAAGGCAACGCAAACAGGACCGAAAATTACTCTAAGAATTTTGCATTCGAAGCGATCAAGGAAATGTTCAGCCGTCCATGCTTTTGAGGCATACAGCAGAACTGGGATTTTGAAGGTCTTATATAGAGTCTCCTTAGTGTTTCTCGACAAGGGCCTACTGGCCTTATTTAATCAATTACCTTCTGAGGTCAAAATAGCCAGCAGTTGGCAGGTGTCATTTTTCACTTGAGCTGTATTGTGATGCCATTTTCAGAGTTAATAACCGAGCGGAGGTATAGCTGTCTATCGTTAAGTTCTGTCCGATTTGTCGATGTTGTGCGTTCGTTCTTGTTGACAGCAATATAATATTTTGTTATACTTGCGAACGCACCAGTGACAGCTCGCTGATTTGTTCTGCGGCCAATGATGTCGATATCGTCAGCGTATGCAAGTAGTTGGAGAGACTTTTGGAAAATGTTGGTGTTGGTATTGGCTTTCGCTGTCACATGACAGCGCGTATCTTACCGAAATTTTTTTTTGACATTAAAGTCATTAAAAAATGCATATTTTTGCATTTGTTTTTTAAAAGGGCCCCCAAACTCTGTGTACGCCCGTAGACCTCTGCTGGATCTATCGCGGAACTGCCAAAACTGATTTCTATGCGCGAGAGCAAAAAATACCATTGGGAAACCCATTCGTCTACTGAAACGAATTATTAAACGAAAGAAAGTGTATAGCCGACAACCTTACAACTGACAATATGTCTATTCAAATCTGTTATACATTCGACAGTCTTTCAAAATACCTACTATATTATTGCTGTTCATAAACCCTTCCTTCCATCACGTTCAAACTAATGACACAGCCGCCTTAGGTCGCCAATTAAATGGGGTGGTTTTGGCGCCCTATTTTAGTAGGAAATAATAAATATATCAAGAAATACCACATTCGAATATATATGATAAATGGATTGGCCTGGCGCACTAGCACTCGTATATCAAGAAGCAATAAAAAAAAATATGCTCAACAATCTTGATATGGTGAACTAATTCATGTCAGGGTCCGTGTGTGTTTATAAAATGTTTGTCGATAATTGTAGCATGTCCTTTGATATCGAGCCTATAGTGCAAGGACTTTGTGCTATAAATCTATATTCGAGAGAATGGGCTAATAATAAACAATTAACTAATTGGCCTTTGGCCTTTGGCGGGATTCGAATTATTTTGGTTACAACAACAAGAATTACAAAAACATATTTTTTTGTTATAGTAAATAAGGAGGACTGTCATGGCCCTGATTGAAAAAATGTGTTTTCTCACGAACTTATA
This sequence comes from Cheilosia vernalis, assembly GCA_949126925.1. NCBI lineage: Eukaryota > Metazoa > Arthropoda > Insecta > Diptera > Syrphidae > Cheilosia > Cheilosia vernalis. Next base: position 23,052,145 of record OX421360.1, read on the forward strand.
TATATAAGTAATAGTATTTGAAATATTTTGTTGTTTTTTTTTTATAATTGACACGCGCTAAAGAGGTTATGACTACTCTTATGATGTAGTTTGAAGTACACAGCGCGGGCGTTAAGGAAGTTGGGATAGAGAAGATAGGAGATTCCGATGCACATTGGTTTTAAATGTCTGCAAATTGAACCGAGGGGGAAAGACAGAGCCGGGCAAGGCGTTCCACATTCGCGTGGTACGGCTTATGAAGGAATCTCTATATTTCATAGTACGACCGAAAATAGGCTGAAGGGTAAACTGATGGGCATTCCTGGCTTGTCGAGTATTGCGGTTGAATTGTTGAAGGGGTGGAATGCAGCTGGCGATTTCGCTTGAGCACTGTTTGTAGAAATAGCGATAAAACAATGAAAGACATGTTACATTTCTGCGATGTTCGAGCGAATTTATAGAATTCGCTATATTTGTTAATTCAAAATTATTCGTGGAGGTCGAATTATATGCGGGCTTACGCTAGTGTCAACATCTGAGAATGTCCACTCGATCAATTAAATGGACCACAAACCATTTCATTGCATACATATTGTAATATAGTCGGCGATTGACTTAGGCTATAAACTAATTCCGCAATTGAAAATATCATGCCCCTTTGTGTCTTTTAATGGTTTTAAAAAAAGAATTTGCAATTTAAGACCAACCACCAATTGCGAATCGGGAGTAAATTACGTAAAACAATTTTTTTTGTTTTACTAATGATGACGATGGCCAATTTTTGCCATCAAGCGCTAAAAGAGCTAATGTTTTTAAATACGTGAATTTGCTTGCTAACAAAAGCTTAGATATAAGTATACCAGTAAGATTACTCTTTGATGTGAGATTTAAAAAAACCTTTCTTTTTTAATATTGAAATTAGTTTTTATAAAATTCTATTCAGTTAAGTTGATATCGATTGCAGCGTTCGAATGGAAATATTCCTTTCCTGGAAAAAACAGACTCGTCGTAAAAGTACGTCTGAGCAGTTTTTCTGTTCCCGAAATCAGCTGGCTGTCAGATTTCACGTTCCATAGGCCGCAAAAAACAAAAACCTTTTTTCAGATTCAGAGAATTTTTGCAAATCTCGATTTCTGAGCGAGATTCACACCTACTTATACTAACACCAAACTATTTGTATTTGTTAAACCTTAAAGTGTGTTCTTTTACGTTTTTTAGAAACGAAAAGTCTGTCAAAAATAGAGAAAAAATTACATTTGGCCGCTGTAATGGATATTTATATGCATTAAATAGATTTTTATAAACACGAACTGCAATTTAAGAACAGCTGACTTATAAAACGCGTACGTGTACGCACCACAAATACAAAGAAAACAAAATCTAGTTTTGTTCCATTGGACACGAAATCTGAAATCTGAGAGCAAAATATAAAAATCCCAATAAGACGACATAATATAATGGCAAAACTTCAAAGCTTGACAAATGTCAAATTATTTGATGTTTGTGAAAGTACATCGGTGTAAATGGCACATTCAAGAATCTAGTTATCTTAAGTCGACTATGGCCCATTTTATTCACTCGAAGTTGAACACAACTTGGCAGTTTTCCATATAAAAACCCCCAAGTTGTGTTCAACTTCGAGCGAATAAAATGGGCCTATATCTATTGGTCTGGATAAGATGTAAAATTAAATTAGATTGGTGACACCAGAATAGACGACACTTTTTCTATACGTCGCGTCGGCCACATAGGCGAACTGTCAACTTGGTACTCAGTCCTGTCTAGATTCGTCGGCTACCCCTTCATAAACGTCAACTGAAACAGCTGCGCATATGACCGATTTCAGTCGTTCTTAACCGTAATACATCTAGTCAGACAGACTACTGAAACGAAAATAGATGCATACTTGAACGTAAAACTCTAAGAAATTTGAAAAGCGTTCTGACCAAAGGTAATAAGAATTACAGAGACAGAATTACTTGTAATTTAATGCCATTTCACTGTTCTAAAATTCTTGCTAACGAGCATGAGCAACATGGGTTTAGTAACAGAAAATAAACTACAAACAACTTCATAGAATTTACTTCACCTTGGTGAATCGATTAAAATAATGGAAATAACAGTGCCTTGATTTTGTGCGGTTTTTTCCGCAATGGCGGTGTCGGAAAGGGTTCACTACTAATACTAATTTATGTAACAGCGTCAGAAAAAGGCACACTTTTCTTTCATCGCCCCTTTTATATGGACTTTTTAAAACTAAATTGAAGGAGATTTCAAAAGTAGATATTGATATAATTTATAAACAAAATTCAATTAATTTTTTATATATTTATAAATAAAAATCAAAGCTAAAAGGTTTTCATTTTAAAATTTGTCATTTGAAAACGAATTGCATCTAAAGTACTGTCTAGCTTACCCGCAGAACAACCTTAAAGACATCTAATTCTAATGTTATTTGGTTGTTTTGGGTTTATTTATAAAAGAAACGTTGTGAGAGAGTGATCTTTTTACAGTCTATATTGTATTGTGAAACTAAAACTAAAATTTATAACCTTTCTCTAACAGTCCGGGAGATTGTTGCGAAATTCTGAAAAGTAACAAATAAAAAAAAGAAAAAAGTGTCATTTCTAAAGCTATTCTGCAATTTAAGAATTTTCGCACAATATTTAACAATTGTTGGCTCTCCTAACACTATAATCGTGTTCTGATACACAGCAGCGTTATATTTTATAGAAATTCATTTGGAAATCACTGCGTTTCTAAAATTTCCAAAGTGAATTTTCATACTAAAAAAAGGGAAAAAGTAGCAACAAATAGTATTAGGGTCCTCGAAAAAGTGCCAAATTATTGCACTACGGTCTCGTTGGTCACAGCGCGCGGCTCACTCACACACTCAAATCCGATTCGGAACGTTCCCTAGCGACATCGCCTCAAAAACCGCACAAAATCAAGGCACAGATGTTTTTTATTTCGCTTTAAAACGCGTTTTAAATTAAATTTTGCAAAAGAAATGACAGATGGGAAAGGATTAGGAGCAGAAACAATACTGAGACCCCCAACCGATTTTCCGTTACTTGCCTACAAGCTATATTTTTATGGGGTGGCAAATGCTTAGTGCGTTAATATGATGAAAAATGTGTCCCAATCAAAGCATATCGTGTAATAACGAAATGTCATCATATTATGTATGCTTAAAGGTGTTTGTTGGCAAAATTTGTTGGACAGTCAGCTTATGTATGTTGGCGACCTAAACATATATTGTAATACCCCTTATGGGACCGTATGCTAACATTCGGACAGTCAGCGTATGCTGACTCGTATGATATATACTGACGAGGTAAAGTAGGCTCATCAATAAAGAAACCTTTCTGTGTGCGTGTTAAAATAAAACGTAGTTTTCCCAATTCGATCAAAATAGAAGTGTCATTTTATGACTACATAGATCTGACGTTTTACATATGGGTATTATATAGCATAAAGCTTGAGGTTTAAGTTAAGACTAGGGTTACATGAGTATTTGCTCAGATTTGTTATAAAATCATTACAGAAGCAAATATCACAGAGTTTTGCCCAACATACGTTGGAGGATTGTAAGGCAAAGTGGACCAATCTGCGGGTGTACATTAAAACGAATTTTGGTAATCATCGCGCCAGTAAATCCGGCCAAGCCACCAAAGAATCGACTGAGCCTGTTTGGAAGTATTTCAAACGAATAATGTTGTTTTTAGAAATTAATGATGACCATCAATCAACGAAATGGACTTCGTCAATGGTTTTGGTAATTTTTTCTCGCTTCTTCATAGGCTCTTGTTTAATTGGTTTTGTTGTGCATTTTTTAGCAATCCGACATGATACGATCGATAATGCGTCGTGCTTGATTGAGTCGGTAATTATGCACTATCTAGAGGCCGCTATTTTTTTTTTTGCACGCATTTCATTTTTTCAACTAAACCAAACAAAAACGATAAAGTTTGTCTTTAAGCAATGAAATGATAAAATACGTCAGACGAACATATTATGCATGTTTGCTGAGAATTGTTAGCATATGATTGTCAGCATACGTATGTTCAGTTCATTCAACATATCGTCTAATACTAGGGATGCCATACGCCCCCCTTTAGGGGGGACAGTCCCCCATTTTCATACGAAAATGCTGTTTGTCCCCCCTAACACAAACTACTGTCCCCCTTAATAAGTCAAAATTCAATAAAAGAAAACATTCAATTGAAAATTTTTAAAATACTTTCTTTTAATATTTTTAACAAGATTCTTTGTGAACACATCCATTTGAAGTGCAAGAAAACTTTCAAAGCTATTTTTATTTCATATTTTTTGGACTCTGGTGATCAATAATAAAAAAAAATATATGTCCCCCTTTTTTAACACTTGTCCTCCCTAGAAAACTCACGTTGTCCCCCTTTTCGTATTTTTTAATCTGGCATCCCTATCTAATACTATAGGTAGGTATAGCTTTAGTAATGTTACTTAGAAATTCGTAGTAACTTAAAAAATCCCGGCTCGCCAACACACTCGCACCTTGCATATACCACTTCCGATGTCGACAAAGTTTATGTCCGTTAAATTTGAGATTATGTATTTGTTTTGTGTAAAAAAATCTCAATGTATATAAAATTGTTGCAAGTGCGTTGTGACTTTATAACTCACGAACGGCTCAACCGATTTCAATGATTTTTGGTGTGTTTTATTCGTCTTGAATCAGGGATAGGCTTATGAGAAAAGAAAAGTTGAAAAATTCTCAACAGGTTCATGGGGAAATGCACTTTGAAAAAACAATAAACTGGATAGAATTCGAGTAGTGACACTTCTAATACAAAAAAAAAAATTTTATATTTTCAAAGCAATTGTTGTTGTCAATTATTTTAATTATTTTCCAAGCTAATTGTTGTTGTCAACAATTTTGAAAATTATTTTTTTTAATTTTTTTACCTAATAAGTTTGTTTATGCTTACTATGTTACATTAAGTAACTTTTTGAAATGGAGTAAGATGCTTTGATTTATTTCATGGTTTTTGAGTCCATAATTTTTGTTTGACATGTATTTTCAGGATCCTTGCATAAGTATGTGTGAGTAAGTTGAAATGTAGGGGTGATTAAGATGACGTGGACAATGATGACAGGCAACAGGAGTTGTGGTTTGTGGAGCGTTTTGAGCTTGCACGTAGGGGTTGTTACGAAAAATGAGCGAGTAACAATCGCGGTATTCTGCTCATTAGTGAATTGGGTTATGGGGAACGCAACTCATAGGTACCATAACATCTTCGGTACCGGTGTAGAGAGAGAAGGGAAAAGGCTTACCATTTACCAACCAAGTTGATAGGTGCGGTTAGTTTTCTTCATGGCTGTTAAAGTTACAAATATTTCGTCGGTCGGTGATGGACTATGTTATTAAGCATCGTGTCTTTGGTTATTTATACTCGATGTTGGATGTATTCGATTGAATGGCAAAAAAGAGGCTTGCCTCATGCGCACATTCTCATTTGGTTAGTAGAAAGAATGCAACCAGACCAAGTTGATGACATCATATGTGCCGAGGTTTCAGATCCGAAACCGATCCAGACCTGCATGACGTCATAATTACAAACATGATTCATGGGAAGGTTTGAAAATGGTATCAGTATTTTTATTTCACATTTTCTGTTTCGTGCGAACCAACTTACAAACACGTGAAAACCAATTTAACAGCTCACTAAAATTCGATCACATTTCGGTTACATATTATTCCCAAATACATTATACACACTGTTACTGTTACGGAAATATGTCTGAAATGTGGGAACAGCGCTTACACTATAACCATCAATTTCTACTTGAGTTCTGGACCCGATGGGTGGTGCTGGAAGATAGGATTTGTGGCATCTCCCATGCAAAAATAAAATCAAGCGCTATTTCTAAAGTTACATAATTAAAATTATAATGGGCATTGTCCAAATAAAGCACTTTGCAAACCTAAGCGGATTCCGCTTATTCAGAACGGCTTGCCATTGGTATTTAAGCGTCTACATAAAATAGAATGTGCATTGTGCATGCTCGAAATTATTACTTTCATTACATTAACGAGTTTGGGCGAAACGAAGTTCGCGGGGTCAGCTAGTTTTTTTATAAATAAATGTACGTTTGCTTAAAATATCTATGAAAAATTAACAATGTAGATTGGTTGAGGGAAAATAAAAAAAAAATTAACCAATTTTTCTTCGGTTATTTAAGAACAATTTACTCATGAAATCAAAGGTAATGAAATGATATTCAAAAGCGGAAAATACACAACCATGTTTTTCCTAGTAACGATTTAAAGTTTTCTTTCATAAAAACTTATAATTTGACTATATGGTAAGGTAAGTCATATTTGGCTCTCCTTGCGCAGTACTGCAAAGCTACGAAAGTAAAGTATTCGAATGAGAGCCTTCCATTTCAAGGAATTACCAATCTTCCAGGTTTTATCGATGAACTGGAGACGCCAGCAGACTTTTTTTAACGGCGATCTGTTAAACCTTCATATAGTTGAACAGTCAAATTTAGTTGCACTCCAAGTTGACATAAATAGGCCCGCTAGTATTACTCGAAACGAAATAGAGCAGTTTATGGGTAAGTTCTATTTAACCACGTTATTGAGAAGCTCTTATAAGTTATATTTTTAGGCGTGCTCATATACATGTCGTTGGTACAATTACCATCTTGAAGGCACTATTGGAATACGACTATTGGTCAAAAATTTGTACGTGGCACGATGACTTGCAATAGATAAAACGTTTTTTGAACTTCAACAATAATGAGGATATGAAGTCGCCGGGTTTGACAAGCTATTCAAGATTCGACAGCTGCTAAGCAAAATCCGTGATCAATTATTGCTCGTACCTAAAGAAGAACATTTGGTGGTTATATACGTATGCGGAAGGAGCACCTAATTTGGGGAGTAAGCGGAAATGTTTTAGCAAGAATAGCGGTTCCAAATATTTTTCGACAATTGGTTCAACAGCCCCAATCTTGAAGTCCACCTTATGAAAAATGGTTTATTCCCAAGCAAGGATTGATCGAGGATTAAGGCAAGGATTAATCGAGTCATTAATTCAAAGATGCCACCTGAAATACAATTGAAAAAGCTGGGACGTGTAAGCATGGTCGAAAAAGTAGCTAATATCGATGGAGTTGAAGTTGTTTCCAAAGATTGATATGTGTGTTGTTAAATCATGAATTTTATGGTGTCGTGGGTCAGAGGAATATATGCCGCTGTTTGACTTCAAGCTTATAATAGCCGAGCACCTTTGCAACGCGGGAAAAGTAAAAAAAAACGAGGACGTCCTACGACCACTCCGACTTCATCTCCGACTACAAGCAGAGGAGGTACTCCTACTAGCAGTAAAAGAATGAAGCGTCAAAATTTTCCACTGAATTCTGTTCGAGCTGACAGTATTGGACGTTTTCCCAAATGGATGAAGAATACACAATTTGGCCGAATTCCGTTCCTGCACTTTTTGTGAGAAATGTAAAGTATTTTTGTGCTACAATGACATAAGAAACTGTTTCACAAGCTTTCCCACAGAAGCTATAAGCATAGAGAGCCATATATGTTACCTTTTTATTATTTGTACACTTTTAGGTTGAAATGATGCATTGTATTTAAAGCGTTTTAGCCTTAGATCATACCCTCCAATAAAGTATTTAACCTAGTTAACAAGTGCGTTTAACTACCAAAGTTTTCCTTATCACACTTATCAATAGGTATACTCCAAAATTGCAATTAATTGCCATTCAGCGTACAACGGTTCCCCCACAACCTGTTGAATGTAGAAGTGATTACTTCTACCTTATGGCAGTTCACCTATGGAACTTTAGGGAGTCCTTGCGATCTCGCAGACTTGCGCCTTTATTAATATTGATTGTAGACAAATCGCTTCATCTCTTTCTTACTAACTTCACGCTCATGATAGCGTGTCCATGTCCCTTGTCGCATTATGAAACATACTATTGAATTTGTTTAAATTTGCTCCCTAATGTGTACAAAATAACGTTATGCCACAACTGTTCTTAGTGATGAAATAAATCAATAAGGACATTTTAGTTGGGTCATAAAAAAACGAGCGGCTCTACTTTCATAGTATACATAACATTTTGTAACTTATTAATATGTGGGTAAACAAAACACCTACCTGTCTATTAAATGTACTACATTGCTCAAATATGAGCTACTTAAAGCAACATTTATCAACGGCGCACACACACACTGCGCTTGGAGTATTCAAGTAGTAGGTTTCACAGTTTAATACTTATCAAACGGCCATGTTTCCATGTACCGAAATATCGAAATACACGTTAAATTAATTGAAACTATATCCGACTATATTCAGTTGGTCGAATCGAAAACAATAACGAAAACAATTCTGAAAAAGTTTCGCCCATAGGCCTTATAACTCGTGCAAAGGACCGGACCATCGTGGGCGATTGACGTGTCCAATCAACCGACACTACTAACCAAAACTAAAAGCATTTCGATTCGTATCGGAACGGAAGTCCCATAGAACTTGAGAGACAGTTGCACATTAACTTCGTAGCATTAGGGATAGGGATCCGAGTAATAATAATCATTGAAATATGGGACATCGGACCAACTTACTTTGTCATGGCACCATTTTTGTATTCAGTTTTGAAGGTATAGCGTAACCACGTCAACAACTTACTCCTCGACTGTCACTCTTCATCGATGTAAATGTCTGTCGCTTGTAGGTAATTGAAGGTAATATGTTATGTGTATGATCTAAATCCAAAGTATACGCATTCTTCCATTTATAGCTTTGCATGGATAAAAGTTTATTTGTTTGACGAAGGTGCGAGATGATAAGTATAACTTTTATATAGGTTTGTACACCTGTGTAGGGGTGCATTAAGTAACTTTTAAGTATGCAGTGTTACATGTCGATTCTTTGAAGTGGATTTGCAGGGATAACGGATAACTCTGGGGCTCGAGTTACATTACGGTTGACATGGGTTGACGAAGACCGTCATCAGAATAATTTAATTAATTTTCATTAGCGTTGCTGTTACACGTATGAAAGTAATTCAGTTTGGGGTAGCGCATATAATTTGTGCTAAAAACGCGAACATAGCTAGGTACGAGTAACTTGGTTGTCTGTTAGCCTCCATTATAGGCCATATTATTGATTTTTAGCAAGCATAGGCTTATAATCAGAATGGGTTGTTCTTTTTGCATTCAACCTTGAAGGGGTTCTTATTAATAACAGAATCTGTGTAACCGGCGGAGGAGGTTGATGACAGATTCGGCCTTACCAATAATCAACTTTAGTCTGGCACTTTACGAAAAGACTCCACACTTTCCAAAATCCCTTTACCAATAAACAAATATAGTTGCCAGACCATCGCTAACTGTAGGGTTAAATGTTAGTGTTGAGAAAGCCATGTTTATCTCGTGCATTAGCTAAATAAATCCTCCCTTATGTCATTTTGAAGACAAGTGTTGCCCAACCATCCAAAATCGCGGTATTAAATTTCGAAATAGGAGAGAATTTAATACGATGTTGTTCAGCCTGAGCGTTTACAACAACTATTAATTAATTTTAGTAAATTGTGAATGTTTTCTTATTTTATTCATTGCAATACAACAATGCAAATGGTTTTTAAGTCTAACAATCACAAATTTGTACAAATGTATGCAAAATATTGAAAAATATTGCTTTTTTATTTTATTTCTAAACACGTGAAGCATATATTTTTCTCTGTTTTATCTTGTTTAACCGCTAGTTCTTGCTTTTTGATTGGTTTTCCTTTCTTAATAGTTTGCGAGCAACGAAATTAATTTAATATAAGTTTGGGATATTTCCAAGACTTTCTTGACAGTCGTCGCAAACAGAAAAAAATGTCTTCTTACCTAAGTTTGGACGGCTCATACAATTTTTCAACAATTCTCAGTACCTCAGGCGAATCAGGTAGATATTTTGTTGCATTCAAACCCTATTAAAACTCTTTGCAAAAGGAGTTTGTTTACCGAGAATTAGGATCTCTAATGAGACAATGGTGTGAAAAGGTTCACTTCGCGGAAAATATAGTTATAAAAATAGAATTATCAGCATTCAGCAAAATACATGCAAAATAACAAGTTTATTAACTTCTGGAGGAGTAAAATTGCGTTTTATATTTTTCAGTTCGAATTGCAACTTTTGTCGGTTTCTGAGTTTCCCGAATTAAGTAATATATAAGCCATACAATTTTTTGTAGGTTAAATTGTATTTGTTTTCAAACCCGGAAGCGATAAAATTCTTACACGCTTCCTACGTTCCATTGTTATTTATTCTGAAATGAATGAGCCAGCTATTATTTCTATTTTCAAAAATATTCACTTGCTAACGACGCAATGGTGATGTTTAGACCTCTAATAAGTTTTGATTTGCATCGTCATCCTACGAATAAATGAAACCATTCAAATAAACTGTGCTCCGTTTATTGGATAATTTGAAGGAGATTTTATTACGACACAAATGGACTCATAAAGATATCGCGAGGTAGTATTAGAAAAAAATGGAAAGCGTACCATAAAAGTACTGAAAATTGTGTCCGATCGAACGATAGGGCATTACTGATTTGCATATGATATTTGACAGATCAGCGGATATTTTGTGCATATCCTATTTTGTGTTTTGTTTTTTGCTTATAATAAGTCTCAAAGAGCATTGGAAAGATATGTGTTGGGCAAATTTAATTGCAATTTATGTATTCCTTTTTTTAGAATAAAATGCTCCTTGTGAAGGAGACCATTGACCTTGTTTTTCACGAAAACAAATTATGAAATTTGAATAATTCTGCAATGACAACAAATGTAATAGATTCTAAGAAAGTTGTCGGACTAGTAAATGTGGAGGTCTAATTGTTTATTGGTACCATTTCACAAATGCTGTATATTTTTCCTAAAGCTGACATCTAACTAGTTGTCGACATTAGTGATTGATTATTAGTAAGGCCGATTGTATTCAGACCTTTAGACTTGATATTATTATAAGTCAAAACAACAATCGGCATTCGCGATAGGTAGGTCCAAAGAATGCATGTCGGTAAGAGGACTCGCAATGTTTTTATTTTGCTTTTAGGTGGGTTAATTAATAACATACCTGACTAGAAAAAGTGGTAGAATCGATATGGATGACGATGAGGATTATGGAAGAACTACTTCTGCAGACTGTTTAACGGCGATGACGACTTAAATTCCGCTGTCAGGCAGAATGAACCGTTCAACCTGGGCGATGAGGATCAACAATACCGTCCACCCGACCTGGACGAGGTGAAGATAGCTATATCTAAACTGAAGTCCAACAAAGCCGCTGGAGCAGATGGCCTAGCCGCCGAGCTGTTCAAAGCGGCAGGCGATGACTTGGTTAGGAGCATGCACCAACTCATCTGTAAAATATGGTCGGAGGAAAGTATGCCCGATGAGTGGAACCTCAGCATTGTTTGCCCGATCCTCAAGAAAGGAGACCCTCTGAACTGCGCCAATTACAGAGGTATCAGTATCCTAAACATTGCCTACAAGATCTTATCTGCCGTTTTGTGTGAACGCCTGAAGCCTTTCGTAAACAACCTGATTGGTCCATATCAGTGTGGCTTCAGGCCAGGAAAGTCCACCGTAGACCAAACATTCACCCTACGGCAGTTCTTGGAGAAAACCCAGGAACTTCAAATCGATACCCACCACCTTTTCATCGACTTTAAGGCCGCCTATGACAGCATTTATAGGGACGAACTATACAGAGCAATGTCTAGTTTTGGCATCCCTGCCAAACTCGATGTCAAAAAAGGATTTAGACAAGGCGATGCGCTGTCATGTGACTTCTTCAACATCGTTCTTGAAAGAATAGTGCAAAACTCAAACGCCAACACCAGAGGCACTATCTTTCAAAAGTCCGTCCAGTTACTCGCATACGCCGATGACATTGACATAATTGACAGAACGCAGCGTGATGTTAATGGCGTTTGTGAGCATTGAGACTGAGGCGGCGAAGATGGGTTTGGCGGTTAATGAGGGCAAGACCAAGTATATGCTGTCAACTAAAAAGGACACCCAACACCGACGGCTCGGACAGAACGTCACAATAGACAGATATAACTTGGACTTTGTCTACCTAGGCTCCGCTATGAACTCAGACAACGACACCAGCGCTGAGGTTAAACGTAGAATTACTCTTGCCGATCGCTGTTTCTTTGGGCTAAGAAGGCAATTGAGTAGCAAAGCCCTCTCTCGAACAACTAAAGTGACCCTTTATAAGACCCTTATCATCCCAGTTCTGCTATATGGTGGCTGGGTCATGTAGAGCGAATGGACACGAAGAGGAAGACCGCGACTCAGGTGGCGCACGCAAGTGGAAGGGGACCTTAACCAACTTAGCGTGCGAAACTGGAGACAGCTAGGCTAGCTAAAGATTGCGCTGGCTGGAGACGCTTGTTGGTTGAGGCCCAGGTCCACCCCGGACTGTAGCGCCACCTTAAGTAAGTAAGTAAGACTAGAAAAAGAACCATAAAAATAGGTTTAACGACCGTAAAAAGTGTAGCCAGAAACAAACGACATAACAACTTAGTTTGTTAACCTCCCACTATGGCACAATGATCACTGCTTCAGAATAACGGACGAAGAATTTCTTCTGTTAACATTTTTGTGCATGATTAAATTTTGTAATAAAACTTTGTAATTCTATCGGCCAAGGCATTCAAAAGTTAGAAGCTAGAAGGTAATCTAGGGGGTGAAATACGCTTCTGGACAGCGGATAACGATAAAACATATCCTATCCATGCCTATCGAGGCGCATCAAAAATACTAGCAACTATGCTCAAAGTACTTACCAAGCCGATTCGCACATTCAATGTTATAGAAGTGACTGGCTCTACTAGTCGTTACGCAAGTTGGATACTGACACCACAACACCCAGCCGACTGTCCTCTAGGCAAAGGAAGACGAAGACTCTTGCTCTTCAAGTTGGTTGCATTCAGTGATTCAATTAGAGGACGACCTAGACTACTATCACAGCAATTCAGGAAGTGCGGTGGGATCGACTGGGTTAACAAAAAAGGACGACAAAATTTTACATTGATAATGGTGGCTAGTAGTTTAAGAAACAGGGCCAGGGGCAGCTAAGTTCCTGATTATAGGTTCCCTAGAATTTCAATAGTGCATTTTTTGGGCAAGAAGTCTCAATCTTTCGACCCGTGGGTGAATATATGTGTTGCGTTGATTTTTATTTCCCATCAGCTGGATCAAGGCCATTCTACCAAAATGCATTTGTGCACATTTGAATAATTTTCTAAGTACATATAACGTTAAAATCGTCCAAAATTATATTAGCAAGGTACGCATTTTAAGCGTACACGATACCACGCCTGGAAACAGACTTGGGGTAGACTTTGTGGCTGTCGGTGTCTAACGCTAATAAAACAACACAGTGCAACTGGCGGCAGGTAAACAAGGAATTCAAACTTAAATGTGAACTTACAGGAACGTCCCAGATGTAGCGTGAGCAAGAACCACAAAGAAACATTGATTAAAAAATGTTTGTTGACACTAGTTTTAATATTCATTTTTGTACACTTTCATTTAATTTAACTTTTATACCACGAAAACTATCGATAGTCAGGTTTAGTCTCTCATTTCACCTTCCTCGTCATCATCATCCATACCTTTTATGTACAGAACATTGTTACAGCGAATAAGGACCTCACCCAAGTTACCTACAGGAGAATAGAAATGCGTGTTCATACATTGGATTCAAGAAATCAAATCGCATTCCTTACCTGTGACCTGGCCATCGATGTGTTCTTCAGTGTTAGCCAACTGCATGTTCATATATCCATCGACAGATACCAGATATCCTTTGTATTCATGTCCCCATTTCAGTTTTATGAGAACCGCTTTGCCGGTCAAACCATTCAGAAATGGTTTAGGATTTATGGGCATAGCAGCAGACATGATGGAGTTGTATTTTTTTCGTTTTTCGCTCAGGGATGAATGTATATAAAAGTATTTTAGTACTCTCACTTAAACGCCGTGCACAAATTAAATAGAATAAACTTAAAATACGCGAAAAAGTCTCAAACGTTTTGATGTCGCTTTATTACAAATTTTTAATGACGTTTATGCATTTTCAGGTTAGTTTTCGGAGTTTTCGGAGTCGCTTTTTGAAATGAGTTAATTCAGGCATAGTTGAGGTATTAGAATGAGGGCGTTCAGTCCAGTCTCTGAATTTCGAATCTCAATGTGTGAAAGCATAGGTACCTACGCCAATAATTGACATTTTTTTCTCCATGATCTACAATCTACATAAATCAATAAAAGGCCTGTAAAGTAGGATTTTCAGCTCCCAATTACTACAAGTAACTGTGATTCCTCCAAATGTGAAGTAGAGCGTAGCGGTTGTCTTTGCGTGCTAAGATCAAAGCTTATATATTCGACATCATGATTGTTTCCAGGTTGTTATGCATTTAAATACCCTATTCACGGTGAGATAAAAACCGGGTTTTAACGAAAACGCACGAAAACTTAATCGGAAACAGAAGTTTTCCCATACATTTATATCAGTTTTAAAAACGCGATGTTCTGAATCTTACACCAATTTGGCAATATTCACCCAATTCAGCAGAATAGAAGGAACAAATGTCACAAATTAAAATCATTTTCCACGATTAATTGATCTTGTTTTTAAATGCAATAAATGCATTTTGTTTGTTACTTAATGCGATCGAAATTTGTAACCGAAAAAGTTTGCATAGAAGTTTAACGACTAGTGTCTCAAAGCTGACTGAAATGTCAGACGAAAACTAGTTGGCATTAGGTGTGAATGCTCTTTGCGAAAAGGCTATTGGCAATATTGCGCAAAAAGTGTGTTCAATAATTTCAAGACATGTCTGTTAAGCGCAAATAGCATATTTTAAATCTGACATTTTACATCAGCTGTGAGTGTACACACTTCGAACAGACCTTCTATGCAATTGTTGTCCACGGTATTTTGTTGTTGCTTTGTGCATTTTGTACGCCATTGTGCAGCGGGTAATGTTGACATTTTGAATTTCGCGGCATTCGTGAATTTGTGGTACCTATTGCGATTTTGTATTATTGTTCTAATTTTTTGAATCAAATATTTGTTTAGAATCCAAATTTAAAAAGTAGGATATATAGTTTAAAGAAAATAACATTCCATTCGACATGTCTCTGGCTGTTCTATTAAATGAACTTCGTCAAATATGCGCCGAACTCGGATCGGACAAAATAAGTAATAGAAACAAAGCATTGGACAGACTGGACAACATCCTGACCAATTCAAAAGATGACCTAATAAGAATTTACGGAAGGAGCGTTGAAAAGGTTGATCCAACCTGGGGTCAACTTTTCAACAGCTCCGTTGATGCAGCTCTTTTGGTAAGTGTATTAGTCAATCGTAGGATCAGGATCGTTTTTGCATCTGAAACTCTTTGTACAGCACGCGGAGAAGGTACAAGAAGCTCATGGAACCAAGGTCTTTCAGACACTTCGCAACAGAAACCACTTGTACAGCTCTATTATTAACAAACTCATCGACTATAGCTTGGAAGGTATCACACTCCTAAGTTCGTGCTTTAATTTAGTCATTCATCCGTCTTTTATGTAGATAACAATAATTTTCTGATAAGACCCACAATTTTGAACGCGTTCTTTACCGGATTTAGCAACAGAACTGTTGTGAAGAATTTCGGAAAGATGTTCTTACAAATCTTAGAAAGAGGGATCTATGAGTCAATCGAAAACACCAGCGGGCTTAAGGTGAATGAGCTAAGCAGTAAGTACCAAAAATCAACCTGCTGATTAGTTGATATTCGTTTGAACTAATTTGTTTCCTTCTTTTTTTAGGAATTATATCGTTCCTCTTCGAAGTGAATGTACCAGACGACGAGACTCTAAAACTAGCAGTTATTCGCTGCATAAACAAGACAATTGAATTGTGCCAACAATATGTTCAACTTGGTTTCGACTTCAAAGACTATCTTGAAGAAATCAAAGCGTTCGCTTTGGACGCTGAAGATGAGCACAAAAGGGCTGAAGTTATTAAGTTGTTTTACTTGTTTGTGTCAGAGGTTAGTATCCACAACAAATCGTTTCCCTCTTACGGATGAAGCGAAAAACTATCTGTCTTCAATTTACATCGCTTCAAAAGGAAGCCAATGTGTTTTCAAATTTAGTATGAATGGCGGTGACAAATTAGCTAAGCTCCATCAACAGCTGGCACGTTCAACAATCTTAGTTTCAACATCTTTGCCACTATTGTTTGGCGAGTGGAAAGTGAAAATCCTATTTGATTCTATTTTTCTTAAATTATACGATCAGTTGACACATCTTTCTCCTTCATTTAGCTTTCAGTGGATTACCACATTTCGGTTTGCGGCCACATTCAAGAAATATTACCAGTCCTCTGTGGGTTCTACAACTTTCGGATGAAGCCCGAGCTAAAGGTATCTATATTTTCTTGAGTTCACTTGCTGTTAACATATCTCGCCTTTTCAGACATTCTTTTTCCGTGGTGTTTATAGCTCGCTTAATGCAATCTATCCAAACCTCAGCAAAGGCGATTACAATACAATATGTGTGTCCATAGACGAGAACTGGTCGAGAACGCTTCGAAAGCTAAGGTCAATCGTTGACATGGAAGCAAAAGAGCAAACCATTCAACTGCAGCGCCCAGCATACAAGAATGATGTTTGCCTACATATTTTCGTTAAAATGTCCGCGATGATTGTTTACTTGGTACTGTTATACAATTTTTAGTTTCTCTTACACAAATGATTTACCAAACTCTCTTTCGAAGGCAAGTTTTTGTAATAGCCAGTCGCAGGAGGAAACTACGGAATCAAGGGCGAAGATTCCCCGAACATCCGATCAACTTGATACTATTCTTGCACAAACGCGGAAGGACAACAAGTCCATCAACCTAATTTGGTACGTTCATCTGCATCGTCCTGTATAGTTAGTTTTAATAAATATTAATATTTCATTAAATCTCAGGATGGAAATCTTTACCGAGCTCATAGCTACCCAACCGCACCTCATAAACCCATCAAACTACGTTACTATTTTAGACTCCCTTCGGAGGTCTCTGCACATATTCAATGGCTCACAAAGTTTGAAATGTCTAAGACTTGGACTTGCCACCTTACTTAAATTGGAGCCAACGCTCTTTCTAACAATAAGAATCGAGTCACAACAGTGGACAGAAATTGTCGAATTCTTGATTGCAGACACTTCCAGTAATCTAGACGTGTTTAAAGAAAAACATTTATTGTTGCACGAGTTGATTCGTGCAAACAAGCTACGCCTTGATGATTGTGTCACGCTTTTGAACTTTTTCCTGTCGAGTAATGGGATGCGGCGCAACGAATCCATTATAACAATTCGTGAAATAATGAGGTACCACGAGAGCTGCAATGTTGATAAGACCTCCGATTTGATTGGAAAACTGTTGACTTGGCTTTATCAACCCGGCAAGATAGACTGCATGAGCATACTGTTGGACAATGCTCCCTTGGATAAGGAACTAATCGCTGATACTAGTGCCCTGATGGTCATTAATTTCCTTGACTCGCCGTCTCATGAATTGATGGTTGCAAATGGCCGATCAAGTATCAGCGGAGACACAGAGCTTCTTAATTACAAATATTGTCGAGAATATATTTGCATTAAAGAACATGGCAAGGAGTTGCGACAGACGAATGACGCGAAAACGGCGGACAAATCTCCGAGATGTGTGATTCAAAATAACTACGAACTATTGATGCGTTTGTTGAATTTAAAAAATTCCACCGAGCCGAATATGTGTAATATCGAGAGGGATCTTTCCAGTGTATTTAAAATGGTTCTGCTTATGAGAAAATTCTTCGACTATGGAATTTTCAACGAGAGCACGTATATGTCTTGCCCGCTCATAAAAAGAATTGGATTCTTCTTCGATAACCTGGATGTAAGTAATGTTTGTGTTGAATATTTTTTTTTATCATAAATAACTATCTAAACTTACACATTTTGCTATTCAAAGCTTCATAAGTAACCCGGGGAGCCTCAAACGGTCTTACAGGCAGTTTTTTTTTTATTTTTTTTTTTTTATAATAAACACGCGCTAAAGAGGTTATGACTACTCTTATGGTGTAGTTTGAAGTACACAGCGCGGGCGTTAGGGAAATTGGGATAGAGAAGATAGGAGATTCCGATGCACATTTGTTTTAAATGTCTGCAAATTGAACCGAGGGGGAAAGACAGAGCCGGGCAAGGCGTTCCACATTCGCGTGGTACGGCTTATGAAGGAATCTCTATATTTCATAGTACGACCGAAAATAGGCTGAAGGGTAAACTGATGGGCATTCCTGGCTTGGCGAGTATTGCGGTTGAAATGTTGAAGGGGTGGAATGCAGCTGGCGATTTCACTTG
Organism: Cheilosia vernalis; assembly: GCA_949126925.1. Taxonomy (NCBI): domain Eukaryota; kingdom Metazoa; phylum Arthropoda; class Insecta; order Diptera; family Syrphidae; genus Cheilosia; species Cheilosia vernalis. The sequence continues at coordinate 23,070,578 of OX421360.1, forward strand.
AGCACTGTTTGTAGAAATAGCGATAAAACAATGAAAGACATGTTACATTTCTGCGATGTTCGAGCGAATTTATAGAATTCGCTATATTTGTGTCTCCAATGAGTTTTAAAGCACGATTCTGTATCCTATCCAGCAGGTGCAGTGAGGTTTTGGGCGCACCAGACCAGATATGAGAGTTATACTCAAGTTTGGGGCGAATGAACGCCTTGTATATGGCTGCCAGATCAGAAGGGGTAAAATATTTCTTGCACCGTTTGAGGAAACCTAGACATTTCGCAGCGTTCTTGGCGACTTCGTGTATGTGGTCATTCCAACGGAGTTTGTCATGGACACACATACCGAGAATGGAAAGTCTTTCGGTTTCGGCGATGCAAGTGCCATTCATGGATAATGGCTGAGGATTCTGGTTTCGCTTTAATGACAACAGACAGCATCGTGTTTTGGAAGCATTAAATTCCACTCTATTGGCTAAACCCCATTTTATAATGCTGTCGAGATCGGAATTTAATGAGCTTAACATACGTTGCCGTTCCAGTTCTACGGCCGAAGAGCAGGGGCGTGAGTCTTGGAATGAATATGAGAAGCTGAGGGTGCTGTCATCGGCGAAGGAGTGGATTGGATTAGAAGTTACAGACAGGAGATCATTTATGAAAATGAGAAAGAGAGTCGGAGACAAAACGGAGCCTTAGGGAACACCAGCATTTATATGGTGAATTTCAGACTTGAAGCCATCCAATACAACTTGAATTGAACGGCCAGAGAGGTAGTTTCTAATCCATTGAAGAAGAGACGCATCGATCCCATATGCACGCATTTTCAACAAAAGAGCTTGGTGCCAAACTCTGTCAAATGCCTTTGAAATATCAAGCGCAACAATCTTCGTTTCACCAGAGTGATGTAGAGTTTGGTTCCACTTTTCGGTGAGATAAGCCATCAAATCACCAGTGGATCTGTTGCCACGAAAAACGTACTGCCGGTCATTAATGAGTTTTCGTGATTCAAGATATTTCATGAGCTGACGATTTATCAGCGTTTCCTTAGAAAGAATGGATGTAAGTGCTATGGGTCGGTAGTTGGTGGGAGAAGAAGATTCGCCTTTTTTGGGGACGGGCTGGACAAATGCTGTTTTCCACCTTCTCGGGAAGAGTCCAGAAGAATAGGACAGATGGAAAAGCTTACGCAGTGGTTTTGCCAGCGTAGAAGAACACCTCTTCAGAACAATTGGGGAAATACAATCTGGACCAGCGGATTTATTTATGTTGAGATCATTAAGTACTCTTGCCACTGTACGAGTGCGAAAATGGATTTGTCCCATGGTGCATTCGACGCTCTCAAGTACAGGTAGAGGCAAAGCGCAATCTGGGAGCATTGAGCTGGCTGCAAAATGTGCAGCATGCAGCTTTGTCTAAAGAGTTGACAGCTGGAATGTCATTGTAAATGAGCATTGGGATCGAAGATGAGACCGAGTTCTTTATATTTTTTTAGGCAGTGTGCTTAAAATAACTTGCGTTCAGCATAATGGCCCTCTGCAAACGACTACTTATTGTCTGTTCCCCGTCGTTAAAATATAGCAGCCGTCTCTGCTACACTACTTTAAAAACAATTCTTTTTTTTTTTTTGTGTTGGGAATTCGCTGGAAGTAAAAAATCATCGAAAGACATTGCAGAGCTATACGCGAGGGATGCTTCTGCAATAGTGATGGACTTTAACTCATCTAAAAAAACTCCGGGGACTGGCATAAGCCATCCCGAAAAAAGATTGCACCTAGTCGTACGACTAATCAGCAAATTATATTTTGAATAGTTTAATGAAATTAAAGAGATAAATCCGCCGTTTGTCGGATTTTTAAACTTGTTTTGTTTGAAGTTAATACCTAATTTCTTAGCCCTAGCTAAATCTTACAGATCAAGAGGTTTAATCCGTCTCAGTCTCCTGATTACATTGTCATTATTTAAAAGTTCTGTTATTTCTGTGTTTACGTGGTTGAGAAGCCGATTTCTATGCCTCCGAGCAACCTACTTAACCTCATCCTCAACCATTTCAACATTTAGATCCCTATGCAGATCGGCGTTTCGTATGTACCAAGGTGCATTAACTATGTTCCTTAGTACTTTATTTTGGAAAACCTGAATTTTTTGTAAGTTTGTTTGGCATGTGCATGCCCACAATTGGAGCCCGTATGTCCATACTGGTTTTAGAACTTGCTTGTATAGCAATAACTTATTGTAGTTGGACAGGGATGAGTATCTCCCAATAAGCCAATACATTTTACTGTATCGCATGTTCAATTCATCTTTTTTTTTTTCTTAACGTGCGCTTTCCAACGCAGTTTAGCGTCTAGAGTCATGCCTAGATATTTAGCTGTGTTAGAAATTCTACTACATTGTTGTTAATGTAGACTGGAATGTGTGGTACGTTTTTATACGTAAAATTAATATGGACTGACTTAAGGTCATTTAATCTAATCTGCCATTTCTTAGTCCATTCTCAAATATTGTTTATTGCCGTCTGAAGCTTTTTTGTTGCTATTTCGACAGTTGCTCCCACAGCAAGGACGGCTGTGTCATCTGCAAAAGTAGCTATGGTTTCAGGCAAATCGCTAGTGAAATCGCTAGTGAAGAGTAGGTATAGAACTGGACCTAGCACACTGCCTTGCGGGACACCAGCTTTAATCTCTCTTAATGTTGAGCACTCTGTATCTTGATTAATTCTGAAGAATCGATCTGATATATAAGACTCCAGAATGGTCGAATACTGCTTCGGCAGTTGCTTTTGTAATTTGTGTATCAGTCCTTTGTGCCAGACTTTATCGAAAGCTTGTGCTATATCAAGAAATACTGTAGAGCACACATTTTTCTCTTCAAATGCTTTTTCGATTTTATCTGTGATTCTATGCACCTGATCAATTGTAGAGTGCTTGTTTCTAAACCCAAATTGATGACTTGGAAGTAGCGATTTTTCATCAATAATTTTTTGCAGACGTTTTGCCAGCATTTTTTCGAATAGCTTGGACAACATTGGTAGTATCGATATTGGGCGATATGAGGCTACTTCGCTAGGTGGTTTACCTGGTTTTGGTATCATTATGACCTTCCACATGCTTGGCACCTATCTTAATTTAAATGCAGCATTTATAATCTGCGCTAGTTTTTTTAAACCTTTTCGAGGGAATTGTTTTAAAATTTCCCCTGTGATTAAATCGAACCCTGGGGCTTTTTTTATGTTTATGCCTTCTTTGATTTCTTTGGCAAGTTCTTTAGCTGTTACCGGCCGAATAGGTCTGTCTTCTTCGCACGTTTCTTCGTTTCCTTGATAATCTTTATCTTCATAAGGTTTGAAGACGTTCTCAAGGTACTCTGCAAAAGTATTTGCTTTTTCTTGACTGCTTTTTGCCCAGTTACCTTCTCTGGTTTTTACTGGCGGAATGTGAGCTATTGGCCTGTTCATTTTCTTTGCTGCCTTCCAGAGCGAGTAGTCGGTACTAGCATCATTTGTTAAACTCGTAAGATACGTTTTTAAAGACTCGTTATTAAATTCTCTTATAGATTTTCTGAGCTTATTATTTAAGTTGTTCAGTGTGGTTTTGTCGCTTGGCGCCCTTGTCTGTTGCCAGCGTTTTCTAGCTTTTCTCTTTTCTGTAATAATTTGACATATTTCACGCGGATAAGAGTTTTGTTTAATCTTGTTTGTTCTTTGGGGAGTTGCAGCCCATGCAGCTTTTTGTATATCCAGTGTAAATATTTGCACGGCTTCTTCTAGTTGATCTTCTGTTTGAATAGCTGATGATAATTGGATACATTCTTCCAACTTCTGCCTGAAGTGGTTCCAATCAGTCAGTCTATTAACTTTTATTATTATTCTATCGCCAAGTGTAAGAAGTATTGAGGAATGATCTGATTGAAGATCAGGGCCTTCTTCTATATTTATTTTATTTGAGGATATATTTTTGGATATAAAGAGGTCTACAAGATCTGGGGTTTTATTCCTATCTGTAGGCCAGTAGGTAGGTTTCCCCGTTGAGTGATATTTGCCGCCGACTTCTTTAATAGTTTCATATAATTCTCTGCCTCTAGTGTTTGTTAATCTAGATCCCCAATATTTATTCTTGGCATTAAAATCCCCTCCCGCGATTAATCGATTGTGAAATATACGGAAAAGACTTTTAAAATCGTTTTTCTTTAGTCTATAGATAGGAGAGCAGTATACTGCTGCAACAGATATTTGCCCATTACTCGTTTCTACACTTATGGAAATTCCTTGGATGGCACATGATTGGAATTTTGCTTCTATATGGTGTTTTATTGTATTCTTTATTAACACTGCAGCCCCACCTTTTGCACAGTTATGAGGATGTGGAGAGTGATATAATTCATATCCTTGCAGTTTAAAATTAGTTATCAATTTGAAGTGTGTCTCTGAAATGAGACATATATCTATTTGGTGTATGTCAAGAGCCACTTTCATCTCGTCCTTGCGACTCTCGATACCATTAGCATTCCATTCAAGAATTTTTATTCTATTTATCATGTTTGTCTTTTTGGCACAGCTTTTTTGTTGCTGTTCTGTCTCTCTAACAACGATATTCTATCTAATATCGTTTTATTAGATTTTTCCATGGAACCAATCCTGTTTAGGATTTGTTTCATGAGGTTTTCCATTCCAGTGCTTGGCTCTACTTTTCGTTTTATCGTTTTATCTGTTTGATTATTTATTGATGCTGCCTCAGCATATGTCATTTTTGGACCCGCTGTATTTTGTTTTGGGACCTTTTTGATTATCTTTTCGTCTTTAGGCTTTTCTTTCTGTGGGCTCTTTTGTGAGTCCTTTTTGACTTTTTGCTCTTCCTTATTTGAGCTTTTTTTTTTTGTTTCTTTAGCTTTTTGACCCTTGCAAGATGGATTTCTTTTGCAACTAAACAACCTCTGTAGCTAGCAGGATGGTTTTCATTGCAGTTTACACATTTAGGGTGTTCATTTTCTTTCTTCCTACATTCCTCGGTGTGGTAACTTCCTGCACATTTCACACATCTTGGATTTGAGCTGCAGTACCTATCTATGTGTATGCCCATATCTTTGACAGTTTTTGCATTGAGGCACTTGTTTCGATTTACGTAGGGTATGAATCTCAACTGAACATGTCTCCCTAACCTACATTTCACAAATTCTCATGCTCTTGCAGTTCCAATTAAAACGAATCTCTGTGGACAAAGTCTCATATTCGGAACTCCCAGAAGCTATCGAAATCCTTGTAGAAATATTCAATAACATATGCGCTTGCAGTCCGTTTCATAAGTTTTTCACGACTCAATCCAATGACGGTTTGATCGCCTTCGCTGGTTCCACCCTGAAACTAAGTGGTAAATAAACTGTAAGCATTGCTTGCCTCAAATTATAAAAAAAATATCTTCTTTTCCTCAGAATCGAACAGATTGGAGAACAACTCCAAAGAGCTTTCAAACAAGACTTTAAAGCTTCTGGCTTTGCTGTGTTCCAGCTCCGAACATGCTCAAACGGCATTTGCCCAAATAAAGCAACAGAGACTCAACATAAAGGACAATATCTCTGGAATACTAACAGTCACTAAGGTATGTACCGCCACAAGTAGTTGCATCTACTACATTATATATTATATACCAGATATTCTGTCAACAACCACAAAACCATGAGATAGCCATTTGGTGCGTTGGCAAGCTGAAAACCATTTGCCAACTTTATCACACAAATGTAGCAATAGTCGAACAAATAATCGACATGATTGCAGGTATTAACTTGAATTTCTTATATTCTATGATTGCCAATATAAGGGGAGTTTGTTTGCAGAAATCGTGCGATATGTGGAGCCCTACCCTGACGAGCTTCAACTGACTTTTATCATGATTTCGTCGTTTCTCAAGATCGCCTTTAAGAAATCATATTCCGCACAACTTGCAGCGAAACTAATCAAATCAATTCGTCAGATTGTCAAATACTGTCCTAATTTGATTGCTTTAGAAGATTTTGTTAGCATCTGCCTGTCTTCGGCAAAATTTGTATCGTCTCCGAATATCGTCATTTCATTTGCAGCTGTTGTGACGGTTACTTCCTTGCTGGACTCGAACTGGGTTTCGGTGCATGCGTCAAACATGGACAAATACTTTAACTTCTGTTGCACTTTATATTCGCATTTGGATTGGAATGGCCTGCCGGTGAATAGGATTTCAAAAAATGACTGAAGACTTTGACAATATTTTAAAATTCTCATTAGATGGACAGTGACGATGTAAAGAAGAACAGCACAGGTGTAACCATTCAGTTGCTGACTGCTATCTTCGCATTTAGTTCGTTTCATCGAGAGGTTGCCTTTACGGATTTGGGCAAGTACTGTGCCACGCAGGCGCTTAATGAAGGTAGGCTTTCTGTTTGTGTTAACCCTAGTCTTACAGGGAGAATATGTTTTCAGGCAGTTTCTATCACTTCGGGCAGATAGCTGCGTATTACGGTTGCTCGCTTTCCGATTTTACAAAGCCCTATGTTGATGCGCTGCTTTGTATGTGGTCAGAGAATAAGTACCCTGTTGTCAGGTAAGTTTGCGTCAGTTGGGATGTGTTCTATCTACGTCGAACAAAGTGAAGAAAACGCGATCTAGAAGTGTGTTCTTCCCCCTACTCGTTGAATCAGATGGAGCATCTTGTGATAGATAGATCACTCCGACGAAGTGCATGGTTAGGTTAGGTTAGATCAAAGAGGTCCTGTCGTGGCTTCGGTATAATGTAATATCTGTAAGGGATATCACCATCTTTACCGACAGTCAAGCCGCGATTAAATCCCTGGATTCTGTCGTCTTCAATTCAACAACTGCCCTCAATTGCCGACTATCTCTGAACGAGATGGCGAAACAATTCAAAATTCACCTTATATGGGTGCCGGGCCATAGAGACATTCCAGGCAATTGCATCGCCGATGAGCTCTCCAGACAAGGCACTACTATGTCGACTCTACCAGAAAAGAAGAGTCTCTATATGCCTCTTGCTACTTGCAAACTCCTAATTAAACAAAACGCATTAAGCGCTACTAATCGCAGGTGGTCTAGATGCTTAACGTGCCACACCTCGAAACAGATCTGGCCTCAGCTGGATTCCAAGCGCTCAAAAAGTCTTATTACACTGAAAAGACCCATAATAAGCACTCTAGTAGGTGTCATCACGGGACACTGCATCATAGGGAGACATGCTCTCAGATTAGGCCTCCCTTCAAATGATTTCTGCAGAAGCTGTATGGACGAGGAGGAGGAGGAGACTATTCTGCACCTTCTCTGTACGTGTCCAGCACTGTCACTCCGTAGAAAACTACACCTCGGAGAATATTTCTTCGACAATCTCAGCGAACTCGCAAACATAGGTATCAACTGCCTCCATCGCTTCATTCTTAGCTCCGGCTGGTTCAGCGGGTAGATAAGGAGTCGATTTCGATCCTGTGGTAGCACAATGGGCCTAATTTGGCCTAAGTGTGGCTGCACTTGAGGCGGCCTGCCACTCTAACCTAACCTGACGAAGTGCATAATTGGATTTCGTTGAAATTGTTTTCTCCAACAGATTTCCTTACTTCTTGTGCGAAGGGAACAAAGATAAATACGTTGTTGCTCACCTCCCAAGCATATGCTACTATCAACTGAGATTTTCACCAACGGAAGGACTAGAACAGATGCAGGTCCTTAAATATGGCAAAAAGCAACAGCTACTCTCAGTATTTATATTCCAACATTTAAGTTTTTAATATGTTGAGTCTATTTAATTTTTTTAGAAAGCACTTCCCGTGTGTTACGCATACTTGCTAAGCGCCTTGTCTGGAAACACTCAGCATCCTTCGGTTACCTATGCGACGGAAGCAAAGTCTCTTTTGCAGAACTTGAAAAGTTTAGGCTGCGATTTAGCTACAAATACCGCCAACTTATCCTGGACAACAATATACAACGCTGCAAAACAACTTTGGGACGAGTGCCATTTCTTCGCTATGTTTGGCATCAAGCTGTACATCAATACTCCCACGTTATCTATCAACTTTGTCAGCTTGAAACATATTATGCGATTTTATCTTGTAAGTTCCATAGCAACTCACTTATATCGAATGTATATCGTGAATATCCCTTTAACAGCAAAAATGCTACAAATCTTCTGGAACTCTCGCTGAGTGTGTTCTTTTGTTAATGAAAAGTGACGCGATGGTTTTGTTGAACGTTTTGGCCGCATTCAAACTGGAGGCCAGTGATTTTACATTCATCGGTGATAAGCTTAAATCGTTCTACTGGTTTTGCTCGCTGTCCGAAATCGTAATCGAGACTGTTTCAAATCAATTCGCAACAAGTGGTCTAGATAGTACACAAAAATTCTTTCTCCGTGATATTCTATTCTTTGTACTCAACACTATCGGTGATGTTAAAGGTTCGCAGGATATTTCTCTTAACAAAATCGGATCATGGTTTCTAGAAGCTCTTTTTATTTCACAGTGGAAGCTGATATTTTAAAGGCTGGACTGCACTTTGTTTACCATGTTTTGGAGAAAAACATTTCAACGTTCGCGGAAATTATTAAGAAACACTTGAACGACATAGCATGCGTTGTTGTCTCGATAACACAGAATAGCGAGCCATCTAATGTTCACGAAATGGCAATCAATCTATTGGAGCTATTAATCTGTCAGCATACGAAGGAGTTTTATGAATCAGTTAAGCTATTGGATAAATTTCCAGACACAGACATGTACCAAAATCTACGCAAAGTGCAGCGCAGTATAAATAAGAGCAGGGAAACAGAGCTTCGATGGGTTGTTCAGGACTTCCTGCATGCCCACACAAAGGGCTCTGTTGGGCTTAGGTCATTGAAGCAATGTGTAAGTATTCAATTGCAATTTAGGTTCTATGGCGTGGAAGTTATTTGTGCGTCGAATTTTCAGATTGCTGATAAAAAAAGCGATTTGGAAGATCTCTCCTTAGGGACAGGGACAGTAGGAAGTTCAAACTTGCTTTATGATATTCTTAAGCGATTGATTGACGTTGTTCGCGGAGACGACCTTACCTTGGCAATGGAATCAGCAAAGTGTCTTGGAGAAATTGGATCGGTCAAAGTCGCAGATATATCATTTTACTTCGAGTGCGATACAACCTTCTACAACATGGTAAACGAAATGGAATTGTCCTGATCTACTTTATAATACATCCGTTCCAATTGTTTGGTTAATAGGAATCATCCTATCGTGACGAAATGGCATTCTTCGCTGAAAGCTTCTATCGACTTTTGGACAAGCTCCTGCTTAGATATGACTCGGATTCTTGTGTGGAAATGTATGCTGTATGCAAGGATCTTGTAAATTCTAGAGTTAGTTCAAACTTATTGGGTAGGACACAACTTAAATGTTTTGTATACAAGAAATTGGCTTAACGGTTTCCTGTTGAGCAGGTTCGTTTTCAATGTTGGGTGTGTTTTTGGAGCAAGGACGGACTAGCATGCTGGATAGGCACATATCAATTGCAGCTTTTAGTTTTATAGACATTTTGAAGCAACATGAGCATCTCGCCTACAACGAATGGGTGCGGGCGTTTTCATCGAACGTCTTCAGGCAATGTCAGTGGGAGTCGTTCGCAGAACTTTGTGAGCTTAACGTAAGTATCACTAGTGTGTAATGTATACGTTCAATTTTGACTTTTTGTTTCCGTTCTTGAGAGCTTACCGATTGTCCCCTTGTTACACTTATCAGCTCGCGGTTATAAAGCGAAAAAGCCGCAGTAAATCGAGTTCAGCGCATTAATTTTGGAAGACGTCTTAATGATTGTTCCAAAACTAATGCCAACAATGATACTTTAACCCAAAGTGCACTTTCTTTTGCATATCAAATATATGTTGTCTTATCGAAAAGAAAAAAATCGCGACACACATGAGAACTGGGCCCAGATTCTGTAAGGCGAAACGATCAAACGATTTCGTGCGCACGAATGATTTGCCCTATGTTACACATGCAAATTTCTTCGTGCAAACGAAAACATTTTTACGTTTCGCCTTACAGAATCTGGCCCCTGCATTCGAACTCACCGAGCATAAAAAGTTTATGTTTCTAACGATAACGCATTCGAAACCGTTAGTCAAACTGCGCTTCCTAAGAGTTGAGTAAAAGGGAATGAAGTTAGACTATTTTCAAATGCATTATGCATTAAGAACTTCAACTTTTCACGCTCGATTTGACGACAATAATGCCTTTCACTTCAAATTTTCTCAATATATTTTTGTTTTTCCCAGCAAAATGAACCTTCTAATAGGATAACTTAACTTTAGCTTTCTTTTAGTGAATCGTCAATTATTCCTGTATTCAAAATGCTGCTAGCGAATAGGCAAACTCATTTTGATAATATCGTAGCTATGGTGAGAACTTTATTTTTAAATAATAAAATTGACAAGTCTTACACATGATGGCGTTGTTTTAGTTGGACCAGTTTTTCCAACGCACCTTTGAAGCTATAAATACCGTGAGTACAAATAAACGTTCTTAACAAATTGCACGTAAGTCTAATGTTTTTTTTCTTTCAGGAAGAATGGAAGACGTCTAGGAGTATTTACAGCGACAAGCGAGTTATCAAATATTTCTTGAATATCTGCGAATGCATACGGATTCACAACAATTGGTAATTGCAATTTTTTATTAACGATATTCTATATACTACACTTTTCGGTGAAACAATAGAGTTAAGTTATGTAAGTTAGGTTGAGTTAAGTGGGCTACCAAAGATGTGGGTAATCCTTCTCTATTTCGCCATTGAAATCACCTAAGACAATTTTAACGTCGCACTTAGGACGTTGGTCGTATGTTTTGTCGAGGTGCTCGTAGGAATATTATTTGGTAGCATCGTCTATATCTATCACACAGAAGAGATAACCAAGAAAGCAACGCGGGCTTTAATGATTTGCCGGGGTCTAGCTGGAAAATCCTGGGGATGTAGCCCGACCATCCTCCGATGGATGTATATTGCTATTGTGGCACCAATGATCACGTATATGGAGCAATTGCATGGGAAAAAGAACCATAATGTCGACCACAAGGAAGACACTCAGTAAAGTGCAAAGACTAGCATGCCTATGTATTACAGGGGCTATTAGAACTTGCCCAACCGCAGCTATGAAGGTGCTATTGGAAGTAACTCTGTTGCACCTTGTGGTTGAGGAATGTGCAAGTAAAACGACCCTAAGAATGACCAACAAAGGAAAAGGAAGAGGAAAGTGTATCATACTGACACAGTTTGACGTATACTACTAAAAAAAAAAAAACATTTTTAGCCTTTCCTGGAGACGACATCATCAAAAGATTTGATTTCCAAAGAACTTTGCTACTAAGCTCAGCAATAAGAAGAACTGGAGCAATGAATCCACAATTAACAGACAGAGCAATCACACAACAAAGTGATACACAGATGGGTCGAGGGGGTATATGGGCCTGGAACCAAATATTCTGAACCAATGGGCAAAAGTACCAGCTTCTTTCAGGCTGAAATCTATGCCACAAACAGGTGTGTAAAAATTAACCGCGACAGAAACAAAGTCAACTGTGATAATGGCAGACAGATAGGCTGCTATTATGGCACCTAATTCCTGTTGGGGAGGTGAAGTATCCCCGGCTGGATGCTCGATGACTTCGATTAGCGTAAAGGTGTTGACCAAAGATAAAAAAGATTTCGGGTTGATATCTTACAATTCTTTATTTTGTCTTAGGCCGGTCTTACCTCGTTGAGGTCGTAAACACTTACTTACTTAATGTGGCGCTACAGTCCGGGGTGGACCTGGGCCTCAACCAATACGCCTCTCCAGTTAGCGCGATCTTTGGCTAACTGCCTCCAGTTGCGCACTCCAAGTTGGTTGAGGTCCCCTTCCACTTGCGCGCGCCACCTAAGGCGAGGTCTTCTTCTACTGCGTTGTACCTCCGGGTTGGAATCGAAGACTCTCCGGGCCGGAGCGTTGGTGTCCATTCGCTCTACATGTCCTAGCCATCTTAGACGACTGATGCGTACTTTTCTGACTAGATCGATGTCGCTGTACAGCTCGTAGAGTTCGCTGTTAAATCTTCTCCTCCAAAGCCCGTCAACGCAAACGGGACCAAAAATCACTCGAAGAATTTTGCGTTCGAAGCGACCAAGAAGATCCTCATCCGTCTTTGCTAGGGTCCATGCTTCTGCGCCATAGAGCAGGACAGGGATGATGAGGGTCTTATATAGAATCTCCTTAGTGCTTCTTGACAAGGCCTTACTAATCAATTGCCGTCTTAGGCCAAAGAAACAGCGGTTGGCAAGTGTGATTCTTCGCTTGATTTCTGATGTGATGTCATTGTCAGAGTTTATAGAGGTAGACAAAGTCCATAACTACCTCAAAGTTATAGCTGTCTATCGTGACGTTCTGTCCGATTGACACAATTTTCTCAAGAATGATGTTGAAGAAGTCACATGACAGCGCGTCACCTTGTCTAAATCCTTTTTTGACATCAAAGGTCTCGGTGAGATTGTTTCCGACCTTTACGGAGCAGCGAGCGTTCTCCATCGTCATTCTGCACAATGTGACAAGTTTGGCAGGGATGCCAAAACTAGACATGGCTCTGTATAGCTCGTCTCTATAAATGCTGTCATATGCGGCCTTAAAATCGATAAAAAGATGGTGAGTATCGATCTGGACTTCTTGGGTTTTCTCCAGGATCTGCCGTAGTGTGAATATTTGATCGGTCGTGGACTTGCCGGGCCTAAAACCGCACTGATAGGGACCTATCAGATCGTTGACGAATGGTTTCAGGCGTTCACACAGTACAGCAGACATGATCTTATAAGCAGTGTTCAGGAGACTGATGCCTCTATAGTTGGCGCAGCTTAGAGAGTCTCCTTTCTTGTGGATCGGGCAAACGATGCTGAGGTTCCATTCATCAGGCATACTTTCGTCTGACCAAATCTTGGAGACGAGTTGATGTATGCTCTCTGCCAGGTCATCTCCCGCTGCCTTAAACAGCTCGGCAGTTAAGCCGTCCGGTCCAGCAGCCTTGTTGGATTTAAGCTTAGATATTGCTATCCTTACTTCATTTTGGTCAGGTGGACGGAAATCTTGGCTTTCATCGTCCAAGTCGAATGGTTCGTTCTGCCTGACAGCGAAATTTGGTCGTAAACAAGAAGAAGGAAAAATATAAATTATGGAAGAGTGGTTTCCGCATGAGTACAAAGTTATATCCTACTATGCTATTAAAGCGGCATCTCAGTGCAGTCACTAGGAAAACTGCAAAAACACAACAAAATAACCCTCTGCTGGGTGCCTGGCCACGTAGGAATAGAGAGGTATGAAATGGCCGACTCCCATGCATGAAAAGGAGCACCAGAAACTTTTATAGGTCCTGAACGAAGAACGAACCTGGCATAACACTCGGGGCTTGAGGCAGGCCAAGAAACTTCTGGGACCATATAACCGGAAAAGATTCCAAGCTAGCATCGGCATGACCGAAAATAACCTCCGTATCCTAACGGGGCACTATAGACTCGAGGAACATCTTAGGAAACTGGGCAGATCTGAAGAAGGTCTCTGCAGATTCGGTGATGAGTCCAGAGAAATCCCAGAACGCTTGCTGAGATCATGTGGGGCACTGACCCACAAAAGATTGAAATACTTGAGCAAGTACCAAACCAACTATCTGATGAGGAAGTACTGTCACTGGAGAAAGCTCTCATCCTTAGATTCTTAAAGGAAACTGGACTAGAGAGAGTGCTATAGGACGCATTTCTTCCGCCAAGGAGAAAGAAAAGTACAAGAACCTCTAAAATAGTTCTGAAAGGAGTTATTGTTGGAAATGAAAAACACTTTATACTTTTCGTTACTTTAATTCAAGTTATTAATTCATGGTTAGTTATAAGTATTATAGAAAAGACTGCGACAAGAAAATGAATTTGTGGAGGTATATATAGTGTTGCCAATACAAATACAATAAAATAAGAAGAATGGTGATTCTTATATGTTGTGTAGATAATAGCAAAGTATATATATATGTTGTGAGTGTACGTAATAGGGTTGCCATATACTTCAACAGCTCCTCTCAATCCTATGACGCACATGTCACTTTAATTAGAGTAACCCTAACATAGTTGAAAGTTTAATATGTTTAGTTTTCTGCAAATTTTTGGTTAAAATGTCGGCGGGCATCTCTTCAGTGGAAACGTATTTTAAATCGATCAGCTGCTTCTGGAAAACTTCTCGAACATAGTGGACTCGAATATCTATATGCTTGCTCCTTGCGTGGAACACCGGGTTCTTCACCAACTGATGAGAGCTTAAATTGTCGCCATACAGTTCCGTCGGCTTATCTACGGTTTTTTGAAATCCAAGTTCAAGTAAGAGATTTCTGAGGTATACCACTTCCTTCGCTGCCGATGACAAGGCCATATACTCGGCCTCTGTGCTGCTTAAAGCCACCGATTGTTGCTTTCGTGACTCCCATACTACAGCTGCTCCAGCCAAATAAAAAACAAAACCCGTGTAGGAACGCCTGTCATCACAACTGCCGGCCCAGTCAGCGTCAGCATACCCCCGCAAAGGTTCGCCCGTTTTCCTATAAACAAGTTTAAAGTTTATGGTTCGGTTTAAGTACCTGAGAACCTGTTTTGCTGCCGCCATATGTTCTAAGTGGGGGTCGATGTTGAATTGAGCCAATTTGCTAACGCTGTGTACTATGTCCGGTCTTGATGATATGCCGAGATACATCAATGATCCAATGAGAGATTGGTATAACTTCGCATCCACTTTTATACAATTGGAACATCCTTGGCATTTTTTTAGCTTGATTCCGGGATCAATTGGAGTACAACATTTTCTTGTTTCCGTCATGTCATACTTTTGCAAAAGTTCAGTTATAAATCGTTTTTGAGAAACACTGACGGTTTTCGCTGATGCGTTTCGGTTTATTTCCATTCCGAGAAAATAATCAATTTCTCCCTTATCGACAACATCGAATTCCGCTTCGATTTGCCTTTTAATCCATAATAATGTTTTGCTTTTGGAGCACGCGATCAGAATATCATCAACATATACTGATAATATGTTGATTTCCCCTTCTTTGTTAAGAACATACGTACAGTTATCGCTTTGTAGACGAATGAATCCAATTTTGGTTAAAACTTTGTGTAACTTTTCGTTCCATTCCCGTCCTGCTTGTTTAAGCCCATATATTGCCTTTTGTAGCCTGCAGACTTTCTGCGGGCATCCAGGGTCCACAAATCCTTCAGGTTGTTGCATAAAAATCTCTTCTTGTAGCTCGCCGTTTAGATACGCAGTTATGACATCCATCTGATGAATTATAAGGTCGTGTTCAGCCGCCATTGCGAGTATCATTCGAATAGTGGAATATCTAGCAACTGGCGAGAATGTTTCGCTGTAGTCTATCCCAAGTTTCTGACTGCATCCTTTTGCTACGAGCCTAGATTTGTAACGCTCCACTTTGCCACTTTTATCCCGCTTCAGGTCAAACACCCATTTGGATTTAATGGCACGACGATTCTGGGGCAAATCGACCAGTTCCCATGTATTTTTTGACATTAGAGATTCATACTCGGACTGCATTGATGCTAACCATTGATCTGCATCCCTCCTATGCATGGCCTCTTGAACGGTAGCTGGGCTTTTGCTGACATCATCATCATCGTTTTTCATGAAAAAGAGATTATTTAAATATTGACGGCCCGATCTGAGTGTTCTTGTGATAGAACTAACATTATTAACACTATTTTGTACTTGCCCACTGTGTCCAGTATCAGCATCATCCAGATACACTTCCTCATCATCAGCAACAGCAGCAGGACATTCTTCCGGAGAATGGGATGTAATAGCTTGATCAGTTATAGTAGCGGCAGACACAATTTGACCTTCACCACTTGCATCCCCACCAGCAGACGGATCAGTTGTAGTAGCGGCAGACACAATCTGACCTTCACCACTTGCATCCCCACCAGCAGACGGAACACATTCATTTTTGATTGAAGAGACGCCAGTTTTGTTCCCATCAGCAAGGTTTTCGTCGAAATCGAAAATTAAATACTCCAGTTTTGCGGCGTCCTGGTCATCCCCATCTCTTTCAATAGAAACTCGCACATTTTCAATAAATCGCACATCTCGACTCTTATAAATTTTTTGAGTCTTTGGCTCATAGAGATTCGCAACCATTATCGGTTCTAAGTACTTTAATTTGCTTGGAGGTTTGATTTTCAACTTCGGCTTTAAACTTTCGGAATGCATCCAATACATCACTCTTTTTCTTTAAGAAATAGACAAACATTTTTCGGGAGAAGTCGTCTATGAATAACGCGAAATATTTTGCACCACCATTTGACATAACCCGCATTGGGCCACAAATATCACTGTGGACTAGTTGGAGCACACAATTACTTTGTTTCTCGGGTGTTTTTCGCGGATATGGCTTTTGGCAAATTTTCGCTCTTAAACATGTTTCGCATTCTATGGGGGAAAAATTCCCTAACTTCAACCCATACACCATATTATTTTTATTTAACAAACGCATACTTTCACCATTTATGTGCCCATTATGATTTGATTTTGATTTAGAGCACTAAATAATTTTGTGGTTTTGTGAGAAAATAAAAACAAGTCACCTTCCCTATCACCGCGCATGATAAGTTCATTTTTGGTATTATAAATGGTGACGGTGTTGTTCTTCATTTGCACTGTACAATTTCGAGCGGCTTTGGTCAGAGAAATAAAATTGCATTTCAGCTCAGGTACATAGAGAACGTTTTTCAATTGAATATTGCTGTATTTCGTTTCTATTCTCACGTCACCGATTCCCGTTGACCACATAAACTTTTCTCCAGCTAGTTCGATTTTTTCTTTATGTTCTCTCAAACTGGTGAACATACTACGACAGCAGCACAAGTGTGATGTGGACCCGCTATCAAATATCCATATGTTAGTATTTAGTACTGTGCCGTTTTGATGATTTGCATTTAACATTGCAAATGTGTTTGTTGGTTTGTTGGACATTGGTAATGATGATGACGTATTTGTTTCTCGTCTAAACCGGCATACATTTGACATGTGTCCCTTCCGTTTACATATATAGCATTTACCTTTAAACACTTTATTAGTATGCGTTTGTGGTTTTTCAAATTTCTGCTTGTGGAGAAAGGCAGTCTCATTTTGTTGCAGTTTACATGGTTCGTTTTCTCGCCTTTGCCCTTCCTCTATCAATTTGGTTTTTAAATTCATCATTTCAGGCAATTTATCGCGAGATTCGATGGCAATGACAAAGCTCTCATATTCTTTTGGGAGACTGGATAATAGTATTATCGTTACCAGCTCGTCTTGTAGCTTTATGTCTATCTCGATCAACTTCTCGACGATCTCACAAAAATTTCTCAAATGATCACCCATGGAAGAATTTTCTGGCATTTTTAAGCCAAGCAATTGCTTGAAAAGAGTGACCTTTCTTGCAGGTCCGTTAGGGCGATGTACAGACTCCAGTTTTTCCCAAGCTTCTTTTGAAGACTTGCAATTTTTTACGTGAATCAGTTGTGAGGATTTCACACTTAAAATTATTGAAGCTAGAGCTTTCCCATCCTTTACATCCCAAGCTGAAGTTTCATTTGGAACCGATGGCCGAGTTTCACTTACGCACTTCCATAATTCACTGTGGATTAAAACGGATTTAATTTGAATCCTCCAACCCTGATAGTTGTCGTTGTCTAATTTCTCAATTTGATAGAGTGAAGAACTCATCTTCTTTTAATTATGCAAAACGACAATTTCTAGTTTAATTTAATTTCCGCCTGGGCCCATAACCATTTGTTGGAAATGAAAAACACTTTATACTTTTCGTTACTTTAATTCAAGTTATTAATTCATGGTTAGTTATAAGTATTATAGAAAAGACTGCGACAAGAAAATGAATTTGTGGAGGTATATATAGTGTTGCCAATACAAATACAATAAAATAAGAAGAATGGTGATTCTTATATGTTGTGTAGATAATAGCAAAGTATATATATCTTGTGAGTGTACGTAATAGGGTTGCCATATACTTCAACAGTTATAAATACTATGAGGGGAACTCTTTTGAGGGAAAAGATATCTCTGAGGCGTAAGCCTAAGCAGGGGGTACAATAGACCATAATAATAATAATCGTCTTTATCTTCTGTGCGGGCGTGAGCGCATATTAGGCTGATGTTGGCGAATTCAGCCTGATGTGGATAGTTTTAAGTCGTTCACTGACGTGTCAAAAGCTCAAGACTTTCTTGCCTGGGTCTTCCGCTACACATCCTCATCCAAATAGACTCTGCTTCTGCTCCCTTTAGCAATTACCGTAGTAGATGTCTCAGTTGTTTATCCTTCTTTTGCCTTTACCATCCCAACGCACTTTCTGGATGGCGGTGATGTCGGCATTCTAGCAGTCTACGGCTTCCGCTAATTGTGCTGCTGCAAACAGTCAGGGTTCAGGGTTCGAACATTCCCATCGCTAACAACACCCAACCACCAATGGATATGGAGGCAATGAAAAAGACCATTCTGTAGGCTACAATACAATACCTTTAGATTAGAACGCAATTGTTGAACCAAGACACGTCAAAGTAACCTAGGTTAATTATACCTTGAAGCAGCGTACATAGCTGTCAGCTCATCCAATGAATTAGCCGCCTTTCAAGCAAACTGCGGCATCATGGACTAGCTCTGAATGTAGGATATCACAATAGGCCCACTTGTGGCCGCATCTGATGTTAGATGATAAATTTAAGCCCTGTACTCGAACAATTTAAATAAGATGTTGACGCTCAGTTAGACATTTGTAACACTTCCTTTTCCAGTTTTAATCAAGTGCCTCAAAGCACTTCCAAACTCCAACGTAGTCCTCTGAACTCAAATGAACGAACATTCAAGTTCTCTGGTGTCGATAGTACGAACGTAGTTGCAAGCGTCTTATACATTAAATACAGCGGCTGGTATTGATTGAATACACCCAGTTTTTAATAAGGCCATTCTACCCATTATACTACCCTCTCTTACACACATTTTCAATACGATTTTAACAACTAGTGTTTTTCCTACCCAATGGAAGCTGGCGAAAGTACTACCCATCCAAACGAGCGCTAATAGTCATGATCATGAACATAGACCCATTTTCATTCTACCATACTTCTCTAAAGTGTTTGAACGAATCATGCAAAAGGAAATGAATGCCCACATCAACTCATGTAAACTTTTATCTACAATGCAATCCGCAAATACCACAGTTGTACAACCGCAGTTATCAATGTTGAAGAGGACATAAGAAAGGCTATAGATGATGGCCATGCAACTTTTGAGTTCTTGTCGATTTTTCAAAAGCATTCGAGACAGTGGATCACAATGATTTGTGAAATAAACTAGCACACAGTTACCTGTTTTCAACATCGGCCACTAGATTAGTGTCTTCCTATCTTAGGTTCCGAGAACAAGCGGTTGCGATTGACCACATGCTATCTAAGTGTCTTCAAACAACCAGAGGGGTTCCATTCTAGGACCTCTGCTCTTTTCACTATATATGTCAATGCGCTCCCTTCTACATATAGTCAATTCATCCTCCATACATAGGTATGCTGACGACGTTCATTTAACAGTTGCTCTCGTGGATTGATTGAAGACTGCTCAAGTAGAGTTAACATAGATTTGGAAAGGATCCCAGTATGGGCGGAAAGGAACGGACTCTCTCTTAATACTAAAAAAAATCCAAATGTTTAGTGATTAGTCGGAGGCCGTCGATCTACCATATTTCCCTGAAATTCATTTAAACGGCTCTACCGTAGAATATGTTGAAATAGCAAAAAAAATCTTGGAATGCTATTTAACAGGACTCTATCTTGGGGTACGCATATCAATGCGGCAATAGGCAAAGTTTGTGGTATACTGCGATTGTCATGGGCATCGCAAGACTACACGCCTCTGAGCACACGATTACTTCTTGCGAAGACACTCGTTGTTCCAACCCTCACATATGGCTGCGAAATTTTGTGATCTATGAATAAATAAATGAACTATGAGGCTACTTGCGTATAAAAAGCGTGATGAGATCAACGAATTTCACCCTCTAACTACCTTTTTACGGTACAACCCACTGGCCAAATTAACTACATAAACAAGGTTTCTTTTCACGAAAACTCTAACCTCACATCCCTGAAAGAGCTACGAGTATAAACATCTTTTGCAATACAGGAATGTTCCAATAAATATCCTGCACGTTGCGAAGGCCTGCATTTACTGTCAAGCGCACTTCATGGGAATCCTGTATTTGGAAATGTGGGCACTAGAGGAAAAGGATAACCCAACGAACAGGACCACCGAAATTATAAGGGATCCCATTTTCCAAGCCATAGCCACCCAGGTATGCTGACGACATTATTGTTCCTTCACAACACAAACGTCTAACCCCACTTATTAGGCATTTAAATCGATCGATTGTGCAGAAGCTATATCGGGGTTTCTAGATCCACTTACCTCTAGACTGGAGTACCTTAACTTGGAGGGTGATTGGTCGCAGGTGCTCCTAGAGATCGACGCATCAAATGATCTCAACAAAGGCCTTTATGTGCAAAATCTAAAAAGGTAAGCTCTGAAGTATGCCATACAACTCTGCGTTTATATCATTTCTTTATTATCCAGAAATGGTTTGCTAATGCTATCCAGTTCGGATAAGTTTAGTGACAAACTTGACTACGAATGTTGCTGGCGCCTTGGTCAGTGGGACACTGCCGTCGAAAGAACTTCAACGATGGGATCTCTTGTCGACTTGGAGTATGAATTCGAGAAAAATCATTTCAATGCCTTAAAATCGATTCACAACAAAGAGGAAGTAAATTGTATGGCTGCGGTTGATAAAGCTCGACAAGCTGTCATTTCAATTTTAAAAGAAATAAGCATTGAATGTCTGCAAAGTATTTATAAATATCTGACTTGGCTTCATCTGCTGCAACAGGCTGAGGATTTCTGCCAGGTAATCCAACGCGGTAGGGTTATGGAGTAGAAGTCTGTAATCATTTTTTTGTTTGTAGTTGCAATTTGCATTGGGGACACACGCAGAGGGAATACTCCAAAAGTGGAATGTAGAGCAAGCACTGAAATATGGAAACTTTTACTGTACCGAACTTGTGTTGTCTCACCAAATGACTCTCTATAAAATGGCTGGCGTTCGGGCGGGCAGAAAGATAAATGAGTTCTTCAAGGTAAGAACAAAAGCCAACTCGCTTGAGTCTTCTACTAATTGATTTGTCTTTAGGAAAAAAGTGCAATGGGAGAGTGCATCTTGAAGTGTATTAATGAATGCAAGGACGCTGGCAACATCAATTTGGCGATACGCAACATTGCTCTTCTGCGAAACATAGAAACATCGGAACAGTTGAAGGTAGGGTATTAAAGCCCATTTTATTCACTCGAAGTTGAACACAACTTGGGGATTTTTATATGGGAAACTTCCCAAGTTGTGTTCAACTTCGAGTGAATGAAATGGGACTAAAAGCAATGGCACACATTTTCAAATTTTGATCTTGTAGGCGAAAGCTTTAATAGAAGACGCGGAGATCTGTTCGAGAACTGGCAAATCCAGAATGGCCAAAGAAATTCTCCACAATGTTATGCTAAACAAGGACTTTGTGTATTGCCTCGAAAGAATTCAGGCCCACAGGTGAATAAATATACTCGTATTTTATGTTTGTCAGCCGTTGGATCTGATTCTTGTGTTTTGTAGAATGTACGGCGAGCTCTTGCTGGAAACAAACAACGAGACTTTTGATGTGGTATACGACGAATTTTTCATTCGTTCTATCGAACTTCTAAACAAGTACTCGGAGCACAGAGATAAAGTTCTAAAGTCGAGCTCTTTTGATATCAATGAGTTTGAGGCCTTCAACAGGAAGAGTCGTAAGCAAGCATTTGCAACCATAGCTAATTACGCCGATAAGGAATACATACAGGTTCGGAATAATTACTAGTAAACTGTAAGTCGAGCTGAATTGTTTCATCCATTAACTATCCAGTTGAATACGTATTTGAATTCGGAGACTTTTCGCACTAAAGTTCAAATTATGACGAGAAACCGGGAAGAAGCCCAGACGCTGGCAAGACAGTCCAAAGACAGAGATAAGTCCATAGGGATAAATGTTATGCTACGCAATTGCAATATCGATGACAAGGAGATCAAAATGCTGCAGGTGAAGCGGTCAGATAATTTGTGTATCGCAATGGAGTGAGTTTATCATTAATTTCGTTTACTTATCTATGCTTGTTTGTACCGTCAATAATTCGGCAATTCCAAACCGAGTAATTGTGATGCGCAGCTATCCTCCTGTCATGAGGGTGGTGAGTCTTACGATTTTCTACTCAACCCCGGTGTTTTTGATTCAAGTCGAAACCTATAGCCTTAAGACATCATAAAGGAACGTGTCACGCAAATTTGTTTCTAATACTGTCATGTGGCAATGCCGTATACGGAAATTGTATTTACTGTCCTTATTTTCAGAAACTACATACAGTTCTGCAAGCTTGATGATGGCTTGTCAAGCCATGCGGTTTACCGCATTATAGCATTATGGTTTGCCAACAAGCATGATATAAAATTGCACAACAAAATTAAGGAAATCATCCACGAAATACCGAGTTTTAAGTTCCTTTGTGTTCTTAATCAAATGAGCGCTCGGTTGAGTTCTAAAAATCCAGACTTCCTAAAACTGCTTGAAGCGATCCTAGGTAATGCCTTATTTTGTGCAAGTCACATTTTTACTTCAATTTCATTTAAATCGTTGTAGTAAAATGCATTGAAGATCACCCCCATCACACGCTGCACAAGATTTTCGCCTTGGTATTTGCATATGCTGATGATCCGAAGTAAGTTATAAACATATTTCCTCCACTTTTACATATTTCTTTATAAACTTCACGCAGAAATACGTCGACGCATGATCGTGTGACCATCGCAAAGAATATAATAAACAAAGCGAAAAATAAAGCCAGTAGCAATTGCATTAAGCAAATGGAATCAATGTTTTCAGGTAGCTAGTAAACGGGTAGACAAATTTTGAATAACTTGACAGAAATGTTCCGATCTTAGCCCTTATCGATTTTGCCAATAAGGATGCCGGAAAAAATGCATCGCTACTGCTGAGCGATAAAATCAAAAAGCTGAAGAATCTGGACCATGTACAATGTCCCACAATGGATCTGCCGATCGCTATCAACAAGGAGTACACTCTTACATGTATGATTACTAAACTTGAAAAGATTATTCCGGAGCTATTTGCTCATGTATTTCATTTCATATAGATGTTCGGAAATGGGAAGAAAATGTCGCCTTGGTCGGTGGAATCAATGCGCCGAAAAAATTAATGTGCGTCTGTTCTGATGGTGTTGCTAGGCCTCAACTGCTCAAGGGTAAGGATGATCTTCGCCAGGATGCTGTTATGCAGCAGGTATTGTCAATGGTAAACGAGCTGCTGAGAACGGATCCGGAAACAAATGATCAGAAATTGCTTCTTCGTACTTATCGAATTGTTCCTCTGTCGATGGTATTTATTGTTTTTCTCTTTCTTGAGATTTATGTGAAATAATCTTTGTCTACGTAGCGCAGCGGTATTCTGGAATGGTGTAAGAATACTGTTCCTCTGGGTATGTACTTGTGCGGCGATAAGAAAACCGATGGGGCACATAAAAAGTATAGACCGAAAGACTATACTGTTTCAAAATGCAGGACTCTGTCGATGGTAAGTGCGTTTTAGTATTATAGATCAGTGGTAACGTTAAAAGTTAAAGATTATAGCAAGTATAGGATGAAATAAATGTGAAACTTATAGGCTTTTCACACCAATCCCAAAACCGGATTTTCGCCAAAACATATTTAATTTTTCAAAACTAGCCGTTGCACTCGTTTGCCACGAAAACGACTGCCAATATAGTTGGGTTGTTGGAACAAACACACCTTTTGCAATATTCAGCAATATGGCTGACCGAACAAATGTCACAACTCACAACTTAAAATCAATTTCCACAACTAATTGATGGGCTAATATTATTTTTAAATGCACTAAATTCATTTTGTTTGTTAATTAATGCGATCGAAATTTGTAACCGACAAAGCAACGACTAGTGTCTCACAGCTGATTGAAACGTCAAACGAAAACGAGTTGGTGGTCGGTGTGAATGCATTCGAGGAAAACGCGGTTTTGGGCTTGGTGTGAAAAGCATATTAGGCTTTGTCAATGCTATTCGAGGCGTAAGAATGAGGTCACAAATCAGACGCCTAAAGTGTCATGGATGTTCTACCCATAATTATGGATACGAAGAACGGAAATAATTACAATTTCCGGCCACCAACATTTTCGCAATTACTTGAAAACATTTATATTTCTGATTTAAAACATGTGAAATGAGAGTTTTAGTTAGTTTCAGCAAATTAAACCAACAATTCATGAATAAGTTACACGAAATAAATAAGTATTTGTTCGTTCATCACTTCCGGAAGCCATATTGTTTTATAGGAGCGCGGAATTTCTTTAGCCATCCCTATAAAAATATCAACATGCGGAGCTTTCCTATAATTCCTATAACGTAAACAAGATGGCCGACCTAGATTAGATTAAGAAGGCGGGAGAGCCTACGAGGGGCTCTGGCACTGCGGCTACTTAGAGGAGCCTATTGTGCCTTCCCTTATAGTTCCTAGAGCCATCTTTTTACTCCAGAGGCAGTCAGGAAGACAAGTATCTTCTCTGGGTGAATGTCAGCAAGGGATGCTGGATTCACGAATTCATCCCCTAGAGTCGGCTGCTTCGTTGCCCTCAAATCCTCTATGGGCTGGGATCCAGTGGAGGATACCTAGGTTTTTCTTAGAAAGTTCGTTAATGACAGTGAATGTTTCTAGGATTAGTTTGGATTTTATGACAGATGAGTCAAGAGCTTTGAGAGCTGCTTGGCTGTCAGAAAATATAAATATGGTTTTACCCCTAGTTCTAGAACTTAGATTTATTCTAGCGCAGTGGTAGATTGCAAGGACTTCAGCTTGAAATATGGATAAGTTTTTCCCAAGGCTAACTGAAAAGTTCACCTGGGGCGTCTCTCTGTATATTCCAGAGCCAGTCCCTGACTCCATCTTAGAGCCGTCTGTATACCAGATGATGTCAAGATGTGAAGGATTAGGTTTGTGTTTTTCCCATTCTTCCCTAGGGGGAATGATTATGGAGAAGTTTTTATGGAAGCCATATTCAGGTAACATGTCGTCAAGAGGCATACTGAATGGACTTGAAGGATCCATGTTGTCAAGTAAAGACAGATGACCTCCCTGGTATGAATAGGGGTCAATGCTGTTCGAATGGAACAGACGGTGGATACTTAGTCTGGCCTCCATTTGAATGAACTTATGAAGAGGTGTTAGACCTAGGATGACATTGAGTGCCATTGTCGGAGTGGAGCGTAGGCAACCCGTCATGCAGTTCCCAGCTATACGTTGAACTCGCTCTAGCTTTTTGACTGTGGTGACCTCGCTAGTCCACGGCAGCATAGGTCATCGCTGGTCTTACAACCAGCGAATAAAGCCAGTAGATCATCCGAGGTCTCACACCCCAGTTATTACCGCAAACTCGACGACAGATCCATAGAGATCTTGTAGCTCTGTTTACGGTACGTTCAATTTGCTGGTTCCATTATAGTTTACTGTCAAGGATAATTCCCAGGTATTTGGCTTCCTGAGAGAATTCAATGGTTTCGCCGAACATAGTAGGACGAATAAGGAGATCCAATTTTCTCCGTTTTGTAAAAGGGACAATGGTTGTCTTTTTTGGATTAACAGAAAGACCTTCTTTGATGCACCATCTCTGAACAACAGATAGGGCAAATTGCAGTATTTCTGAAACCTTGCTTTCGAATTTGCCACTGACAACGATTGCTACGTCGTCGGCATATCCTATGGCATAGATTCCCTGATTTGTCAAGGATTGAAGTAAATCGTCAATGACAAGGGACCATAGAAGGGGCGAGAGAACACCCCCCTGAGGACACCCTCTAGTTGTAAGTGCCGAGATTTCCACATCATCAATGCGGGTCTGAATTATTCTACCACTCAGCATTGACATTATCCATCTTCCTATTATGGGAGATAGATTCATATTGTTAAGAGCCGTGTGAGTGGACTCAAAAGAAGTGTAATTGAAAGCTCCTTCAATATCTAGGAAAGCGACCAGACAGATTTCCTTGCTATTTATGGATGATTCAATTTTAGTTACCAAGTCATTGAGTGCTGACTCGGTGGATTTACCTGGTTGATAGGCATGCTGAGACTTACTTAGCGGAAAAGATTTCAAGGCTACATCTTTTATGTGTCTATCAATTAGTTTTTCCATGCTTTTTAAAATGAAAGACATGAGACTGATGGGGCGATAGGATTTCGGACTAGAATCCAAATTCCTCCCTTAGGTAAATATTTAACTGTTACTTTTCGCCAGGCTTCCGGTATGTGACCATAGGCCAGACTACAGCTAAAAAGTTTAGTGAAGATGGGTGCAAGAACATCAACTCCCTGCTGCAGAAGTGCCGGAAATATGCCGTCTTCTCCTGCTGCTTTATACGGCTTCAGGGAAGTTATGGCCCATTTGATGGCGTTCTGATTGCAGATTTGTTTTGCAGTTTTCCAGTCCTCCCTCGTCGGCAGGCCAGTCCGCTCGGTTCGGGGGGATAGCCGACCTAAGTACGTGTCACGTTTTTTTTGCTTGTTAGATGATACTGTCCCTTTTAGTAAACCGTCTATTTACCATCCCTTTAATCTTGCGTGTTACACGATCACGCATTCCTATGCAGCGTTAAAGTAAAAATGTCTCGATTTCACTTCAAAGAAGTGTCTCTTTTTAAGCGAGAAACGTTATTACTCCTCGTTTTCGCCAAATCAATTGTCTAAAATCTTTCTGTACCTAGATTCAACTGTTAACTGTCATTGGCACAGACCCAGAGATGAATTCATAACAGCTGTTTCTAGAACTAAGAAGGCATATAGACAAAAGCACATAGCTACGTTTTGAGAGCGTGACTATTATGACGATATTTGATAATATGTTTTGTATCCTTGGAGTATGGAGGAGGAAATCGTCTTATTTTGGCTGTCAGAAAAAGTATAATTTTAATAAATGGGTAGTCTCACGTTGGGCACAAATTTAATTTGGTTGTTGGGTAGTTAGAGTTTGTATTGCGGATATGAATGACTGGGTCTTTCAATTTTTACTCTTGAAGATTCTCATAATTGATTTAACTGTAGGTATACCTTATAATAAACTTGTAGCAAATAGCCTTTATAATGTTAGACAGTGGCAATCAAGTGAATTTTGGTGGCGTTGCACATTTTGATGCTCAAGATTTATTTTCAGCTCAAATTAATAAACACTTTTTATAAGCACTCGCGAAAATGTCCATTTACTATTAGCACCGATGATGTTGTTTGTTTCAAGTATTATAATAAAATCAAATTACCATCAACAGGATGCTTTGAAAAAACAAGATTTTGATCATCGTTTGGCAGTGTACAACCAAATCTGTGAAAAGATAAAGCCAGTATTCCATTACTTTTTTTTCGAAAAATTCCTTGTTCCAGGAATTTGGTTTGAGCGTCGACTCGCTTACACAAAAAGGTAATATCAAATATTAATCCCATTATTCAAGGACAACATAATCGATTATTTCTTTGGTCAGTGTTGCCACAACCTCAATTGTAGGCTTCATTCTCGGACTAGGCGATCGACACGTTCAAAATATTCTAATCGATGAACTTACGGCCGAAGTTATCCACATTGATTTTGGTGAGTAAAATGTAAATACCTTGGAAAACCATTGCGGATATTACTATTTTAGGAATCGCATTTGAACAAGGAAAAATTATGCCAACTCCGGAGACAGTGCCATTCCGTTTAACTCGTGATATTGTCGCACCGATGGGAATTTCCGAAGCTGATGGCGTTTTTAGGAAATCCTGTGAGAAAACGATGAAAATCTTGCGAAAGAACCACGTCTTTCTAACGACAATCTTGGAAGTTCTGTTGTACGATCCTTTGTATGTATGGAAGTGGTCATCGCAAAAAACATTAGACAGCGATAAGGATGGAGATAGTACGTAAACATACGAATGTTGGCTATCATAGTAGGTTTCAAAATGTGTGGTTTCTTTCAGATGAAGGGAAGAATCTTACCGCACAGAGAGCATTGCTTAGGGTGCAAGATAAGCTTGAGGGGAAGGAAGAAGGTAAAATGGGCACACCAAATGTGGAAGTACAAATTCAAAGGCTTATTAACGAGGCAATGAATGTCCATAATTTGTGTCGTTTGTATCCCGGATGGGATCCTTATCTTTGAATATCTATTGATTTATTGTTTTATGTTTCTAATAAATACAGTTTGTTACGTTCAATTTAACTCAGATTTGTGCTACTTGCATGTTTATTATGTTTTTCAAAAAGGTTCAACTATCAACTATCACAAACCGACATTCCGGGCAACTGTAAAGCGGACGAACTAGCCAGACAAGGAAACGGCCTTCACTCAACCAATAACAGTGAACCGTACGCTCCTATGCAATCGATCAAATTCTCCCTATTCAAAAGGGCAATAAAGGTCGCAGATAATAGATGGAACAGCATAGATACCTGCGTCACATCCAAAAAAATCTGGCCGAAATTAGAGGCTAAAATGACTAAGAGACTTCTCTCTATAAATAGAAACAGACTCAGCTCCGTAGTGGGTACATTAACAGGACACTGTTTGATTGACAGGCATGCTCGCAGAATGGGAGCACCCTACAATGATTTTTGCAGGAGCTGCATGGACGAGGAGGAAGAAGAAACCGTTCTTCATCTACTTTGCACATGCCCAGCTCTTGCAAAGTTACGAAAAAGCAACTTAGGAGAATTCTTCTTCGAAGACCTCAGTGACATGTCTCGTACAGACATACGCTGCATCAGCAAATACATAACAAAGATCAAATGGTTTGAATGATCTTCAATAAATACTCAGCGTCAGCTAACCACTGGCCGCACCACCATCTCTTAGACGGGCTGTTTTTGAAAATTATAATCGATGGGTAGACTGTTTCGGTCACCCTTCACTATATCCAAAACAAACCGTCACTCGGTCAAACTCACCTTTCTTGACCAAGTCGAAACACTCTGCAATCATGCGTAGTAAACAGGTCGATTGTTACAATCACCACTACTATCATGCTTTTTGCAACATACGCCCTTTCTTGACAGGTTGCCAGAGGACAAAGCAATGGTTTAACCGTTACGGTCACCACCCGCATATCCGAAGGCATAATGTCCACCGGTCATCCTTGACCAACCATATTAGGACCTTAGCATGGTACATAACGTAATGGCCAATATACAACCATCACCGGTATTATACATCGGTTCACGTCATTTCGACGAGATGTCGGAGGATTAAAAGCGAGGGGCTCACTGTTTCGGTCACCCGTCGCACATCCGAAGACATGTCTGAGGATTACAGGCGAAGGGATGGCTGCTTCGGCCACCCTCCCATCATCTGAGGATAAACTTCCCCCCATTCTCTCCACGGGATAGAGGAGTCACAGACAAAAGTCACATGCACAAAACAGCAATAATGCCCACTAGCAAGTCCGGCCAAGATAAAACTCCGGGACCGAGCTTCCATTAAGACAGATGACCTCCAAGTTGTTTTTGATCTTTCAACGCGTCTATTATCCTGCCTGAGGATTCCATTCGAAGGATTGTTTCGCTATATTGTCGTTAGGTTTCCTCAGAGTATGGCCTATCCAAAGCCACTTCCGTTGCATGATGTCGGCATCCAATTTTTTCCGTCCGGTCTTATTCCACCGGATCTTCAGAATGTACCACAGACAACGGTTAACGAAGGCTAGCTAGATGTTTGCAAATCATTTCCATGTTTCTAAAGCATATAACAGCAGAAACTCTCTGCTTTAAAAGCAGCGACAATTTTCTCGGGGATACCTCTTCCAATAAGCGATCTCCAGATGCATTCACGATTAACCCGATCAAACGCCTTCTGAAAATCAACAAACATGAGGTACGGCGATTGGTACTCAGACGATTGTTCAAGTATGATTCGCAAGGTGTTGATCTGGTCGACGCATGATCGGCCACTACGAAACCCCGCCTGGTGCTTCTTGAGGGTGGACTCGATCCTGAATTTTATCCTCTCGAGCACAATATTCGCCATTCGTTTCGGAAAAAACAGACAGAATGGTGATACCGCATCAGTTATTTTGAGCTTCCCTTTCTTTGGTAACTTCACAATAACTCTATCCTTCCATTCCCGTCGGAAGTTTCACTCTCCCATACAGCCTGCACTAGTTTAAGCAAAATGCGGGATGCTGCTTCAGGGTCTGCTTTTAGGAATTCTGCGGGAATACCGTCAAGTCCAGCTGCTTTGTTTTTCTTTAGAAGATGGATCGCGTTTTTCTTCTCTGTACTTGTTGGGGGACTGGTGTCATCAAACGAAACACAATTTGATAGAATAGGCGAAAGTTTTGTGTAGCTGAGGGAATAACGCAAACATGGCCAGAATTTACTACAGAACGAAAAAACTTTCTGTTAGGGGCCCTACTCTGTATTTCGTTCCGAAAGTCATTTCTATTCGAAAGTGCTTTTCGTTCCGCTTTTGATTTTGTACTCTGTTAAACATTCGGAACGGAAAAAAACACTTTTCCCTTTTACGGATTGGTTGTTTCGAGTCTCGAATTAGTTCTCATGAAATCTGCCAAATCAAGAATTCAAAACAAATAACAAACAAGGCAATTGCGATTTTGAAAGAAAAATAAAACAAAAAAATGGATTCGGTTGCACTTTGGATGGATGCAGAAAATAATAAAGAACGAATTGAACGAAAAATTATACGGGACAAATCAAATATAATGAAAATGTGTGATAAAATGTAAAATTTTAGGTATTGGTGGCAAAGATTCATTTCACTATTTAACTATTGTTTATTATTTTAGTTTTGTTCAGAACTTTCTCCTTTCGAAGAACGCTTTTTTGTATGTTTTAAGATGAACTCTGCTCCTTTAAGATCAACTGCAGTTCCAACTATCTTGAAACTAGCACAACAAACAACATCAAGTGCTGTTGCAAATGTCTGCAGTGCGATAGTAAAAGTATTGTGTCCAAAACATATAAATTTTAAAATGAGTGAAATAAAACGTAAGAAAAAACATAATCTTCATGATTTCTTAAAACAATGAAAGTGCCTTTACAAATTATTCATACGGGCAGCAAATGCAAAGTACGGTGGTGCAGCACATGTATGGAGTCTCTCGTATGAACGTGAATATTTAATTCAAAAATTCTGTTGTGTCCATTTTTCTGCTCGAAGATTCACTACAATTAAATTTATTTGCTTGAATTGTTATTAAAACTAAGTTTTTCTATAAAAAAACATACATTTAAAGACATTCGTCGTCATTTCCGTCATCACATTGGTTGTAGAAACAAATTTTCCGTTTTCGAATGCTTTCGACATTCATAAACGAGATACCAGGTACGAAAATTCCACTTTCGGAATTGTCATTCCAAAAGTAGTAAATTTCTTTCCACTTTAGAAATAGAGAGTACGAAATATTCGTTTTCGAAAATTTTCACTTTCGGAACGAAATACAGAGTAGGGCCCCTGTTTCAGTATCTGTTCTTTGTCACATGGTGCCTTTACTCATATAATGTGTAGGTAGGTACGTTATTGGTGTGCATAAGTTGCTGATCGAGGCTGCCCAGAACGCCTCCTGTAGAAAAACGTTCTGGAAACTGTGCCTGCAAGAACTTCTTTAATAGAAAATTTACGTCTTGTCGTATACGAAAGGATCTGAATCTGCATTAACATACTAAGTATGGACTGCTAGTCTTTTTCATACACTTATGTTGTTTCAAAACAGCAAAGACGCTACTTTTGCAGCGGATTACCAGAGAAACACATGCGGCCGTCAAGTTTTAATTTCTATAGCAAAAAAAGTTAATTTCCCAGCAATTCTTTGTAATTCTTCTTTTTTAAGCGACAATGCAGTTTGTCAGGTTATGTTGCTGTTTAATGCTGTTGTTAATTGTTCAACAAATTGATATTTTTTACAAAACAGTTGACAAATATCGAAAAAAAAATATTTCGTATGTTTAAGTAATTTCTGTAAAATGCTTTTTGGATTAATGAACAGATTTTTATTGTATGGTGTCTAGTTACATAAATAGTTTAACTTGATACGAAGCAATGAGAAAATCGAACAACTACTTAGGCATATGCATTGATGTCTTTAAAAATGTAGCGAACAATTTCAATCTGGAAAAACTATTGTTTGCCCAAACTCGATAACGAAATAAAAACCCACCTGGCATACGGCTGCAACCGGAAGTGTTGGCTGTTTTTTTTTTTGTTTTCAAAAATGTGTGTGCCCCCTTTGACTAACGTGGGCACAAATACAAGAACTCACACTGGTCTACATCTAAAATTAAATTCGGATTGTAGGCAATTGGCAATCGTTCTTTTTAGGCCGAAGCTGACAACTTCGACAAACTGGGACAGGTTTGCCACTTTCTTGACCTGGTAATGGAACTGACTTATCGATGCAGCGTGCGCAAAATACTTCTCCGCATTTCCAACAGTGACTCTGCAATCAAGAAATTATATTGCATTGCTCTATGCGTCATGGATTTCTTACTTTCTTGATAAACTGGTCAAATGGTGTGGAGCATGAACAAGCTGTTACGTTTCTCAAAGATTTCCAGTCAACAGCAACTGAATTGATTTCCTCGGCAAGTTTATTTGGATCGGCATCTTCGTTTAGCTATATATAAAAAAAAAACAATAACAAAATGATTGAAAAACAAAAACAGGTAACGAATTACAGAGAGATTCGAAAAAGACATTTCTGCCGGTTTTAAGGGATGATCATCATCTGCCGCTGAAAGCTCACTCATTTTCTTGTCGTAATTAAATCTAAGAAAAAATTCAATTGAAACACAATAAAAATAAGAAATCTTCGATTACTTGTTGTCATTCATTTCCGCTGTCGAAGCATCCTTTGGCTTTGATGTGGCATCTTGTATCTTTTTTGCTGACTTTGAGATATAGTTTTTAAAACTAGTTATTCTCTGAAAGTTATATTTTTACATAATCAAACTCGTAATTTGTGTTCATACAAGAAGAAGGAGAAAAATCCTTATAATTTCCCATTAAATCAGTATAAAATATTACACTGAATGTTACCTTAGTTAAATACTGGACATGGTCCTCCAAAGATGTACAATGATCTTTGTTCACAAGCAGCATTTCATTTAGTGGTTCACGCGGATGTACACCACTTTCAAATCGGCTGTACATTCCACGCCAGAATCTATTTATGGACAAATATCATGAATTAAAGTTCGAAATCAGTAAAACCAAATAAAAACTCACTTGATGCACTGTGGAGCCAAATTTGCTTTAATAGTTTCATCGACATCTGGCTTGTACAACGGGTTGATGTACTCGTTCAAATGGTTTGCCATAAATCCCCATAGAGAAAATGTTCGCTCTGACAGTTTAAGATCCAAACGATCCTTTTCGCAATTCCCTATAAACGTTCCGAATTGACACGAATGTACGTGATCATGTAAAATGAAAAGAAAACGTTCGTTAAATTCAAACGCATCATTTCTCTGGTTCATTAATTGCCAGGTGCAGTCAAGGAATTGTGTAAATATAGGCGATACTTCTTTCGGATCAGTTTGAATGTGCCCACAGCGCTCGCTGAATTTGTGCCCAAACGCAAGCCAATCTTTTTCAATCAGTGCCTAAAAGAAAACACTTTTATATATGCGTTCAGATGAAAGGTATTACTATACCTGAAAGCCTTTAATTGTTCTATAGTACGGATCCAGCATGAGCGAAGAGAGTGAACAAACCTGTGCAGTTCTGTCCCAACCATCGGAACAGTGGACAACAACGGATACATTTTTGTCCACTGCATTGGCAATAAAGCTGAAATAATTAACGTTCGGAATAATCTTGATTTCAATTCACCGAGCTATTGACTCACCTGGATGTGTCTAGTATTGAACGTATGTGCTTTAACCAACCGGATGATTCCAATGAACTCAAAAATCCACTCATGGTTGGCGATTTCTGTTCACATGTCTCAATCAGTTTCTGCAAGCTAGTTCTTTGCACATGAATATTCTCGATGCCAAGAAAATGGAATTTTATGTTCTCATAGAATGCCTCATTTTCATATCCCTTGCCGGCAGCCCTATTTGCCATTGCATTTATCTATGAATATAAGCTTGGTGTAAGGAGACAGGCGAAATTATAATTTTATTACTAACTCTGGGTCTGGTGTCGACAACATACATATAATCTGTATTTGGATTTGTTTTCCGTATAGCCTCGAGCATTTGTTCGTCTTCCAGGCAACGAGCACTGAATCCCGACAGTGGTTGGCTGCAGCGGCAAATGGATGCCTGGTACAATGAATGATTTAATTAATACTAAAGTTCAAAGAATAGAAGATATAATGTTTATTTCCATTTGAGTTGAAGATTTCAATGGAAAAAAAGCAACCATCGGAGCAAAGTGAAGAAGTGCACAATGGTGCACAGCGTTCATCTGAAACGTTCAAGAAAATACAGTCCACGATGGATATAGGAAACATTCGTATAAGAACACTTCGCTTATAAGAAACGTATGTGGAAAAACCTTAAAGAGTTTTTTTTCTTGTACAAGTCTTCGCATATAAGAAACATCGGGTATAAGAAACCATTTTTTTGGTATTTTAGAGGTTTCTTATATCCGTCGTGGACTGTATATTCTTTAAGAATGTTTGCCAATATTGGAATTCTAAATTAATTTCAAATAATATATGAAACGGACAAATTACAGAAACCAATAAGTGGATGAGGAAGTCGCAAGAGCTCGAAAGTTATGTTAAAAGACGGTAAAGAGCAGCGGTACGCGCCAAAAGCCACGGAAAATAATTATTGTAGTAAATTGTTCGAAGACCCACTATTGTTTTTTCAGAGAAAATACTCACTTTATTTGAATGCAAATAAGTTAAAGCTGGCAGTCGTCCTTTCGATCGAAAACGAGAACTGCCCATCAACATAGCTGTGGTCGCTTCTACCGGGACATAAATTTGTCTCGGATATGTATCACATAAATCATAGCTTTGATTGAGTGAACATTGTGTCCACTTGTCGTTAGGAATGCGCATTCGTTTAAATTCGCCCTCCAGCCTAAAGAAATCCCAGCCAGCTCCTTTAGGAAAATCATCTTTAGCCGGAGTATAGTTGAAACAGTATAGCTTGTTTATTGAAACTATTAAAGAAACAAGTTATTCTTTCGGTTTTTACTAAAACAAATAAATAGGCTACTTACACGGTTGATATAATTTCATTAATGATGTGTAAACATCATGACATTCCGAATCTTTTGGAATTACAAATGTAACTGAGAGAAAAGTCTTGCATCGTATTAATAGTGGAGAGCCTGTTGTACTTAGGGGAAGTTTCTCCACATTAGCTATGTGCATGTGGAGCACCTACAAAAAATTAATTAATCAATAAAATAACATTTACTTTTTTGCCGAATCTGTTATTCATATAGGTTGGACCTTACTTAAAATCATTTTTAACCTTCATACTAAACATTTCCTAGGTCACAATATGCAATTTTGTATGGAAAATTTCGCCATTTTGAGTTCGAAAAATTTAGCCACTTATGTCGTTTTCCATTGGTTTCACTCATTCTGCAATTCAGTGGAACAAGAAAACTGCTTCTGATTAAATCCACAAAAGTATTGGTGAAACGCAAAAAAAATAATCTACGGCAGCTGTCAGCTGACTTGTATAAATACGCAAAATACACTTGTGTGAGTGCTTCTTGAATGGATTCTGACCGCGATTCTGACTGACTTCAAATCGAGAAGCGAAAGTTTCTCCTCAGAATCACCAGAAGCGTATTTTTGGTGCAATGGAACGGTATCAGAAGTGATGTTTTAGATTCCGTGACTCTCCCGGACGCTTCTTTTTGTCCAATGGAAAACGACATTTGCATGAAAAATCTAAATGTCACAATTAATTGGTTATTTTTTTAAAGTTTACTTTAAATTCATTTTTAATTAAAAAATTCTAAGCAGTAGAAGATAAATAACGTGCACGACTGGGTCGCACGAAACTTTCTCGTTTAGTGCGAGTCTGACTGACTTTCAGAGTCTTCAGCAAATCGTTTGCTATTAAGTTACAAAAGACCACATTACCTTAGAAATTAATTTTTTTTACAATCGTATGGAGCATTTTCGAGATATTTCGAAATATCAAAAGTACTGTTCTTCGAATTTTTAGCCAAAAACTGAGTACGCAGTCCTGGCAACCTCACCTACTTAAGCTTAAATATCAATTTTGGTTGAAATCGTTAGAGCCGTTTTCGATCAAATCAAACTGGTAGGAAAATTTTACATGGGAAGTACCATTAATATTGAGGTTACCTTGAAAAAAAAACACCTCCCGAGCTGTAAGCCCAAAAACTCCAAATCCGAGGTTTGAACGTAATCCGGGAAGCCGTTTAGGCTGTAGGCCTGTGGAAGGACGGACAGACGGACAGACCGGACAGAATTTTGTGACCCACTTTTTTGAGTTCCTCTATCATCGTAATATCAGAATTGATTAAAATCTCGAGTTCGAAATTTTGTACGAAACCAATATCTTTCTCTTAAGCCTAGTACGCTGCTCGCGCTTAAATTAAGCCCCCATACAAAAATATCTCCAAAGATAAAATTAAGCAAACAGTTAAGCCAAGCAGTACGCAGTTCAAGCTAAATATCTGAGCCGCTGTACGAAAACTCTCTACAGAATTTAAGCAAGCAAATTAATGCAAAATACATTTTTCCACAGCGAAATTTTGACAGATCAAAGAAAATATCGGCATTCGCAATAAATTTTCAAACGAAACAGTACCAATGGAGAATGGTTAGTTCAACACAAAGAAATTCGTTGTTATTAATATAATTTCTTTTAAAAAGTAGAAATTTCTATAGAAAGTTGACGGAACTTACACTGTCAAAATTAAGCGAGCATTAAGCGAAGTGGTGGAGAGAAACATTGGAGAGGCGCTTAATTTTAGCTTTCCTGGAACAGCATACTAGGCTTTACTACGTAATGGAGAAAGTTAAAAAAAAATAGGTATGGAATTATACGATTCCTATTTGACCTTCCAATTTTATTTTATTTTTACAAAAATTTAGGTTCGTTCGGGTACTTTTTTGCAAACGTAAAATTATTTAGAATTTGGTAAGAAACGGTGCGAATGCGACTACGTACTGAGAAATATTACAAAAATGAGAGAGAAATCCATTTCCCCTCTTTTCATTCTTTCGTAAATTTCTACTCGCCGAATTTCGACTTACTGAAAAATGAAAACTGCCAGCTGTGACAGTGGCAGCTCAAAAGTTTGACAAAGAAAACTATTTATTTTCGTCTTTAACAATGGGGACGTTCGGATTCGTAGTTTAGTAAGTCTGACAGCTGTCTGTCTAGATGCGTCTCAGTTTTTATTGGCCCAGAGTGTTCACGTGTATAGTTTTTGCAGTTGACGTTTATGGAGGGGAAGCCGACCAATCTAGTCAAGAAAATCCTGCCTGCGTACTCAGTTGACATTTCGAAGAGTCAAATTTAAAATAAACAGAGTGGCCGTTGCAGAATTCTGAGGAGTTGGAAAAACGCGATGAGAGAAAATTCTGTGATTTCTAAAGGACCATTCCCATGAGAGCGAATTGCAAACCACGAACTGGCGAATATTCGTAGATTCTGACACTTCATTTACATGAAAACTTTTTTTAGTCGCAGGTATCCGCGAATCATTTGTATTGTTGAAGATTAAGTTCGAGCGAATTTTTCATTCGCAGGTTTGTGGATCGCGACTTTTATGTGGATTGTGAATAAAGTGTGAGAGTTCGCGGCAAGAATTTTCAATTCGCGGGAGAATTGCTGTAATTGTAAATTTCGTTATTTTAATCAATCAAGTCTCGGTTTTTTTTTTAGATTAGGTGTTATATTAATTGAATATGGGGCTTTTGTGGTAAAACAAATAGCGATTTTCAATTCATAAATACAGATAAATTGATTTGTTCGCAGTTCGCCTATTCGCAGTTCGCGTTCATGAGAATGGCCCTTAAGGCCACTCTGGTAATTTAGAATTTTCACACGATATTTAAAAAACATTAGTTCGTATAACACTATACATAGTGTAGTGATTGTCAGGCGTGCTACATTTTAAATGTACTTATTTGAAAATAACAAATTTTTAAAGAAGTGCAAAATCAAGCAAAGGTAACGCTGACCGCGAGAATACAAAAACAGTTCAACTTGCTTAGTCAACGCGTTCGGATTCATAGTCCCGACCAATCTAGTTGACGTTTTACATAAACTAGGTATCCGAACGTCCCCAATGTCAGAGGAACGAGTTATAAATGTTCTCCAAAGTACCGGTCCGGTACTTCTCCTAAATTTGAGAGACTTCTCTTTGCTTGCTTTGCTTGAAAGTACACGAACGGACCTTTTATTGATTTACAATGCTAAGCCAATGCAAATTATAATACTCACCCATGTCTCCTTGTTAGTATCCGGCTGAACAAATATCAAATGTGTCGCTGTAAGATAAAGCGTACCGACTATTGGATTCTTCGAATTGTAGCGATCAATCATGCGTACATTTTCTACCTGTTAAATTACAAACGGAGTTAAGTAAGAAATTCGCTCTATAAAATGTTTTCTTAAGATAATAATAATAATAATAATAGTTGGCGCAACAGGTCTGTAGGGACCCTGGGCCTAGCTTCTCACAACCATTCGTTTTGTGTGAGATTTCATTTTTTTTGGAACGAATGCAAGGTATCTACAATTTTATGCCGATTCCAAACGGCTTGAGAAAAGACAGTTATACTCTCGGATGTTTGTCAGACGTTCGCGAGAGGTGGCGCTGAGTTGGAATTTGGGTTTTTTGCGGGATGATGCAAAGTATGTACCTTTCTCAATCACAAAATTTACTCTCAGAACTAGGAATTTAATTTTGTAGTACAGTGGCACCCACTGTGTATGCGAATAATTTACTGATAATAATTTGGCCATACATTGGAATGTAACTAAAAATCAAATTTTAAAATGTTACAAAAAAACAATTTATGAAGTATTGGTGAGATAAGTTCCTACGTTTTGACTTGTTATATCCAGTGTAACCGCGTATAGAAACATAGAATAAATAGGTTAAAATATTAGGCAATTATATTTAACGTAAAATTCATACACTAGAAGCGATATTCTTTGAAATAATACCTATTACTCTTATGTCTGATAGTCAATAGTCAGATAGCCAATCAGATAGAGGTTAACTGTCTGATAAGACATAAATCAATTTTTCTATAGCCGAACAGCAGCTATTCGAAGAGTATTACAGCTAACTGTCTTACAAAGTTTCTGAGACTAGCTCTAGCTCTTATATTGTGATTGAAAAACTCAAAGCTTATATCTAGCAGATAAGAGTAAAATAAATTTAGTAGTTAGTTAGCAATCAGGCGATTTATCTGACTATTGAAAAATTTACCCTAAACAAAAAACATTTTGGTTATAACCCATTTTCCATTGGGAAAAAAATCAATATTTTTAATGTTGCATTGGGCAATAAAATCAATCTTTGAATCTCACTGAATTAGGACAAATTAAATAGCTATTAGGTATAAGGAAGACAAAATGCTTTAAATAGGGTCTAGCTGTGGTTAAGAGAGAATCGTATCATATTTATTACTTAAACCTAGTCCTTTCTCTCTTTTCTTACCTATTTCCTTCCGAGCACCTATTATCCGAATTCATCAGCAAAATTATAATTGCAACAAATTATTTTCCTCTCATACGAATTATTTTCTATTTAGGTACATATTTTTTATTGATTTAGAGGTTTGAGATACATAAATATGAAAACATTACCTGACCGGGAGTAAAAGGGACATTCTACAATTTGTTGGCTTTAAGGAATAAACTAATGTAGTAGATAGAGTTCTTGACCAATTTAGTGTTTATGTGTAATTCGTGGAAATGCTAATGTAGGTATGTAAACCATTCCGAACCTATATAAAACTGGTAAAATATGTCGTTCTCGATATTTGAAACCGATTTTAGTTTTTTTATTTCTATACGAGACCAACATAATGTACCTACTGGAAAACTTTGGTCGTTTGGGTGTGTGTTTTGCTTTAGGCAATGGCACTATACTATGGTTTAATATTAAATTCATTTTTAACTAACAAAAGTTGTGTTAAACAGATTTTAAAGTAACATATTGCATATTTGTTTATTCAATAAACCTTTTATTACCCGACTGGTTTGTTTTTGTAGATTCAATCAAATAACATCAGATCATCTTAGGAACCTACCTTTGCCAATTTAATGTCATCCATGTTTTGGTGATTTTTATTTTTTACACAAAGCACAAATGTTAATATTCAATCAAGTCAATACAACTGATTTTTGCTACGTTTAGTTTTTTTATAATATTTAAATTTTCACAAACTACCAATTTGCCCAAATACAAGACAGCAAAATTGCTGCATTAGATTTCCTTCGACTCTTTCTATTTGGTGTTTTTCAACTACCTGTCTCTTAAACTTCAAAGGTCAGTCAAGTAAAGTGAAGTCTATATACCAAAAATTAGACAACAAAAGAAAAAATAAATACTTTCGTACGTCCTATCCCACTCCCACCTAAACCCATTTGTTTACATTGTTGTTTTTGTAATTTCAACCACCGTCTGTGAATACGTGTGAGCAACAACAAAGCATGTTGCTAATGGCCGACCGCGAATCATCTTGCTTTTATAAGAATCGCGGTGTTTTATTGTTTTGTGTTGCATATTGAATTTGTTTGGTTTTCGCGGAGGTTTCGATTAAATTGAAAAAAATAGCGAAATATAAAGTAGATAATGCCGATTTCTTGCATGAAAGTCCAATTCAGGAACTCGCATATTCTAGAATAGAAATGAGGAAGTGTGTGTGACTTAAAATTTTCTGGAATTTTTCTGGCAAACAGCTGTAGGCAGGCAGCCGCCATTCCATTGGAAAGTTATATACTCTGTATTCCATTATCTTTGGTAAATGCATTCTTCCAATGGAAGTGTTCAGGAGGCTGTAGCGGAGTTTTTATTTTTAAAGATTCCCCAAAACCTAGCGAAGTTTCTTGTGGAGCGAAAAATTCTCCGATTTCACTATTCGGAAAATGTTTGCTTCCCTTTTTTCTTTGTTTATCGTGAATTTTTGTAGCGAAAAAAATGTCATTACATGGGGTGAATCTATTTTTGTAAATTATTTATGTATAAATACAATCAATCAATTTAAATATTGGATTCATTAGGCGTTTTTCGTTTTTAGTTCAGAGCAGAACCAGAACTGTTATACAAAAAAATTGTGCGACTGTATCCAAAAGTCCCGAAATTTATGTGTTAACAACGTGCGTGCGGTATGTGTGTGGCTTGATACACGTCATTGAGAAAAGAGGGAGTTGTAATAACCGTATTCTTGATATGTTATGAAATGACAATAATTTATTCGTTCTGTGCGAAACTAGCAGAATAGACACAATAGGATTGTGGTAGCTGAAGTAAGATATGTATCTACATTGGAGACTGTAATCTATCAAGATTACGCTGGAAGACAGCATCGATGGTTGTTCCATATCGTGTTGTTGAAATTTTCCGGTTGGACGTTGGAGTTCATTTGAAGATTAAATTTATCTTATTTCATTCGGCTTGCATTGCATATTGTAGATTTGCTGGTCTACGACATTTTTGTTAGTTGTTGTCCAGCTGTGACTTCTGCGTGCCTGGTAATTCACAAAAGATTTGGCACTCGAGATGTCCGTCACATGGAAGAAATGTCAGACCATCATATATGAAAACCTTGCTTTATTTCACATCAACAAAAAGGTAAAATTAATATGCCCCAGCTCATAAATGTATGCAATGATAAAACGTATGCAATGATAAAACACCGGGACGCAATTTCCGTCCCCGCAAGTTAAGTGTGTGGAATTACTCCACCAGATTCCAACAACACGCGCTTAGATGTTTACACATCAAAAATTTGTGTTTCTTTTTAAGCTCAAACACATCAGAGCTCGAATTTGTCTTTCTTTTCTCGCTATGAGCTCATAATAAATTGACTGAGCAGCCCTCGGAGCAGCCTGAGCAAAAAGCTGATTACACATATGTACATGCATGCGCCCTTGCAGTCACATTCGACAGGAAAAACAAAAAAACTTCAGAACGCT
This sequence comes from Cheilosia vernalis, assembly GCA_949126925.1. Taxonomy (NCBI): domain Eukaryota; kingdom Metazoa; phylum Arthropoda; class Insecta; order Diptera; family Syrphidae; genus Cheilosia; species Cheilosia vernalis. Next base: position 23,112,927 of record OX421360.1, read on the forward strand.
CTAAGCACCCTCGGTTCAGATCGCGCTCATAATGCTCGAACTCAGTTCAGCTCTGAACTAAAAAAGAAAAACGCCTTACGTCGATTTCCATTGGGACAGAAAAAGCAGTTTTTCTGCTTTTAATAGTGAATTTGTCTACCTGCTGTATTTGCGGAAAACGACGTCAGCGCGGAAATCAAATGTAGAATAACTCTTGCTAATCGCTGATTCTTTGGGCTAGGTAAGTAGTTGAGGAATAAAGCCCAATCGAGAAGAGCCGAGGAGACGTTATACAAAACCCTCATCATCCCGGTCCTGCAATATGGTGCTGTATTCGTGAGAAAAGCCCTACGAATGATTTATGGCCCCGTTCAAGCAAACAATGTTTGGCGAAGAAGATACAACCAATACAACAACGAGTTATATCAGCTGTAAAGCGACTTAAGCCTAGTTAAATAAAATCCGTATCCAGTTTTAAAGATGGCTGGGCCAAATAGAGTGGAAGAATATCGATGATCTGGCGCGTAAGGTCTTCGGCGCCATACCAGAGGGAAGGAGACACCAAGGATGACCTCATCTCCGATGGTGCGACCAGGTTTAAGGAGACCTCAAACAGCTTGGAGACGGCATGCTGGATGGGCATATTTAATAAGACCCTGAAAGAAATATCGAAATATTTTTTGTACCAATGGAAAACCACTTTATTAGATGAAGCAATTCTAGCTTCACATAAGTAAGTGGCCACGGTCTAGTGAAAAAACACCTTCACCGCATTGGTGTCTCACCGGATCCAATCTGCAGACTCTGTCTTGAGAGTGACGAGTCCTCTCTACACATACTCACGGACTGCCCGGCTCTTCATCGTCTTAGGAAAGACATCCTAGGGGATGAATTCGTTAATCCAGCATCCCTTGCTGATATACACCCAGAGAAGATACTTGTCTTCCTGACTGCCTCTGGAGTAAAAAGATGGCTCTATAAGGGAAGGCACAATAGGCTCCTCTAAGTAGCCGCAGTGCCAGAGCCCCTCGTAGGCTCTCCCGCCTTTAATCTAATCTAATCTAAGCTTCACATTTTAATGAATAACTATTTTTGCACTTTGTACATCCCATAGAAAACGAAAAACAGGCTCAAATGACCAATGACTTCATTTATAACAGAAAGACGTAAATGTCAGCATTCGTTCGATAGTTCGTTAAGAAAAGAGAGCAAATAATCTTTTACAAAACATTTAATTCTTTTTTCGAGTTCGATGGCTTCTTTTTAAATTTTATTTACAAGAAAAAACTTATATTCTCTAGATTATATAGGTTTAACTTAAAACGATAACACTAACTCTTAATACCACACTTAGATTTGTGAACTCATCTCTTAGCTCTGTTTATGTAGACCAAACAAGTTGTACATCTTTTGCCAGAAGTAATTAATTTTTCTGCTTTCGTTCGACTTTCGTCTGCGTTCGGCCATATCCACCTTGAAAAGTAGCCAACTTGCCCTTGTATCCGGGTCAAGTGGTCCCCAGTCTTCGGCCGGCCTTGTTATTGTTTTAATCGTCTGTAAAAATAGATTTTTTGTTAAACCTGTATTTAAAATTATTTTAATACAAAAACAATACCTCACACAGTCTGCCATTGCAGTTTTTCGACGCTACCCATATGAACCACAGTGGAAACTGTGCCATACCTATGCTCAGCAATATCCATCCAGCAACTAGAAAATATCACGCTACAGTCAAAATACTTAAGAATAACCTCTGTTCCTTACTATTCGCAGATTCAGGGTAATCAAAGCCACTGTATTTGACTGGCTCCAAAGTTGCCATTGAGTATATGAAAATGATCAGCATGAGTCCCGGTGTGAAAATTGTCCAACACAAACGCCAGTATATAGAAACTGATTTGTTAGTCATAAACTCGACATCGTCACAGAAATTTTGCAACCCTTAAAAACCAGAGAACATGGTTTTAAAAAAAGATCCCTAAACAGTCAAGTCAATGAGCTCACCATAGATCCATGCAATTCCGATCATTTCGAAAATGGCGAGAGCAAACACCACAAACGTCCCACCAAAAAAGTCCACCAAATTGAGGATCCATTGCCCACCCTGTTGTAAAAGAGAAATTGTTATGGTTAAAAAAAAAACAGAGGACCACTTTTATTTGAAATACTTACCGGTGTTACATAAATAAGACTGCATAAGAACCCGACGACACAGCTGGCACCTGCTACATAGGCAAATTTTAGGGATTTGAACCGATCGCAAATGATCGTTACTATTGTGCTTTGTAGAGCGACAATTGATCCCACTCCTAGGACGAACAACATAAAGAAAAACAAAACCGCGAATAACTATAAAAACAGAAGCACAATTTTGAATTTTTTACATAGTAAGGAATAGTCTTTGAAAATATGCCAGGTTTGGCTGGACAGTTTTGGGGTTAAGGGCATGAGCATGAGCAAGTTGTCAAGAACAATCAAACCTAGTACGCTGGGATTCGGGCTGTGGTAATGTCCTTTCTCTAAATCATTTTTCAATCAAGATTCATTACTAAAGACAACATTTTTTAATGCATGTCAACCTTCCCCCTCATTTTAAATGAAACCCTCCCGTTGACTGCTTTTGATAGGTATGCATGTATAGTACTGTCCAACCAAACCCAATATACTTCTTCATATATACAGAAAGCTTACCTGAGGGACAGCTTGAAATTTTGCAATGGCATCAGGATACGATATAAAAGCCAATCCAGTACCACTGCGAACCACTTCGGAAATGTTGTCAACGTTGAGATTGTGCGCTAAATTCCCCAGAATGCCAAAGATCGTTACTCCGGCCAACAGGCTTGTGAAAGTATCCAAAGTAGTTACGATCATAGCGTCCCTGTATATTCCGTAATTAAATTTATTGTACGATGAGAACATTACAATCGGTCCCACTCCCACAGCCAACGAAAAGAAACACTGAACCACAGCTTCTTTCCAAACCTATAAAAATATAAACCTATGTAGATGGTAGCTATTTTAAGAATTCGAAAAAAAACTCCAACCTTAGGATTCACCAATTCGGCCCAGTTTGGTTTTAAAAAAAATATTATGCCATCAACGGCACCTTCGAGAGTGACAGCTCGTATCAACAGAGCAATCAGAACTACGTACGGAAATAGTGCTAAAAAATAGGCGGCCTTTCCAGAACTCTTAACTCCTTTAGCTATGACGAGGAATATTACAACCCACGACACGAAAAGTGTTAACGTAAGCTTCCATTCTGGATATCCAATTCCGTCAGTGATGTCGTTCTTTTCGTGCAGTACTTCTTTGCTGAAAACAAGTACAGATATTTTTTTTAAAGGTATGTAGATAATTCATTTAGGTTGAAGTGGCTGGCGGCAAGCCGACACACTTAGACCATTATTAGATCCCACTCAACAAATGGGATCTTAAATGAAAAATGTCATCACTCTAAAGAAAAAAAATGGTATTAGCAAACAGAATCTGGGGACCAACTATGTTATTCAATTCTACAATTAAAGTGTTCAAATTCGCAAGAACCGTAGGTACTCTGTAACTATATAGCCGCGCTCATATTTTTAAATTTAACGGACCTCGATCCTCGAGTTGTTTATTCGAATATAGACACAACTAGCCTACATAACCTCATTCTAATGCTGCATTTACATGGTCACACATTCCTATCCCGCAAAATTAAAGGGATGCTAACTACTAAATAGCCGTGTGACCGAAAGGGACAGCATTACCTAACAAGCAAAAAAACGTGACACGTATTTAGGTCGGCCATCTTGTATGCGTGATAGGAATTATAGGAAAGCTCTGCATGTTGATATTTTTATAGCGATGACTAAAAAAATTCCGCATTCTTATAAAACAATATGGCTTCCGGAAATGATGAACGGACAATTATTTATTTTTTTCGTGTAACTGATTGATGAATTGTTGGTTTATTTTACTGAAACTAATAACCAATCTCATTTCACATGTTCCAAATGAGAAATATTAATGTTTTCAAGCAATTGCAGATATGTTGGTGAGCGGAACCTGTGTCTATTTCCGTTTTACGTATCTATAATTATGGGTTGAGCATCCATGACACCATAGGCGTCTGATTTGTGATCTCATTCTTACGCCTTTAATAGTATTGACTGCGGATAAACGGATCTTTCTTTTCGGTTTTGTTGCAAAATTGCGCGTGCGTGATGATGTAAATGGGGTTTAAATCTCTATTCACAACGAACCGAAAACTCGTCGATGCATTCACACCGAAGACATAGTTTTCGTTTGACATTTCAATCAGCTGTCATGAAACTTCTGTGTAAATTATTTTGGTAACAAATTTTTATCCCATTTACTAACGAATGAAATAATTTAGAGCATTTAAAAATATTAGTTGCCCATAAATTAAGTGTGGAAAATGATTTTAAGTTGAGTTGTGACATTTGTTCGGTCAGCTGAACTGCTGAATCTGAATATCGCCAAAGGTGTGTTTGTTTCAAATACCCAACGATTGGAAGTACTTTTCTTGAAAAACAACTCGTTTTGAAAACTGAAATATGTGTGGGAAAACTTCTACATTCGATGAAGCTGTCGAGTGTTTTCACGAAAACCCGGTTTTCGGCTCGGTGTCAAAAAAGTATTAGTGTTGTATGTGTGTGACTTCAGGCGTAGGTATTTTTTTGAGCTAGATCTCAGCAAAGCATAGTATACCTACAGTATAATTTTCAGCACGTTATTACAACAACTATTGGGAGTCTTGAAGTTTCAGTTAGAGTGTAGTAATATTTAGCTTTTTTTAATCATAGCTGTAAATGTATTTATGAGAACTAAATAAACAATAGTTATTGCACGCAATATGTTGCGTATGTAGTGTACGACCTTCATAAGCTGCACTAGGCTTACTACATTTGAATCCATGCAAACAACGTACTCACAGAAAGAAAAATTCCGAACTTGTCTGCAATTGTCCTACCACAGTAGATGAATTACCATCACCGCCATCCGATGGGACACACGTTGGTCCCCAAACTTCTCGGCAAAATGTCCAGGGAAGTACTGTCTGAAAAGACACTACAAAGTAGTATAGTGTCAAAGCCAGCAGCGATGAGTAGTACGTTATGATGGCAATAGTGGCAAATGCCTGACCGATTCCAACTCCTGTCAAAAAAAAAAAATACATTTGCTTGATCGATTTTAAGAAAAAATGCGTTTCTTATTTACCAACAAATGCAGGACAGATGGCCCATATTTTCACTGAACTTTTACTCGTAAATTGTCCGAGTATCATTTCCAAGTAGTACATGGGCTTACCTGAAAAAAAAATGTTTTCATTATTACTGTCAACAACGTGTTCCACCCACTAAATCAACGGATTACCAATAAGTAGCAAGACCACTATGTACGGAATAAGAAAGGCTCCACCACCGTTCTCGTAGGCTGTAAATGGAAACCTCCAAACGTTTCCCAATCCAACCGACATTGATATGCAGGACATAAGAAACTCCAGTCCGTTGGACCAGTTTGGTCTCTCCGGGTCTTTTGTCTTGTTTTTTGTGTTCTCTTCATTGGCCTGGTTTTAAGAAAGAAATTTTATGAAAACATGCTATTATTAACAAGTTCTATTTGAGAATGGGATTTGAGACTCGCCAACAAAAAATTTTGCTCACGGGTAACAATGGTGAACATTTATAATTATCTCAATAACTTAAACCGGATAAAGTCTGCAGGTTTAGAACCCATCAGAGAAAATACTGATACTGAGACCTGAGATCCTCTTGCCGCAGGCCTCCTAATTTGTTTTTTTTTTTTTTTTTTTTTTTAATTCTCCATTTTGTTTTCCTATCGGTGTTATGTCGATTTAGAGTCCGTTTGACATGCAAAAACATAAAAAACCCTAAAATAAATGCAGCCAACCGCTGCTAACCGTGGGGGGAATGTGATAGAGTTCGGGAATACCAAATTTTAACATTACTGAATCATATTGGTTAGTTATTTTGTATTTTTAAAAGGCGAATAATATAATTTGTTTGGTAATTAAACTATCTAAATGAGCTGTTTTATATACTAGAAACTTATTAGGACAAACATGGTTGTGTATTTTCCCGCCTTTGAATATCAGGCGTGTTTTTTTGAGCTTCAATCTCAGCAAAGCAAAGTACACAGTAAAGTAGGCTTTTCAGCACGCAATTACAAACTAATGTGAGTCCTCGATGTGTCAACTGTCAAGTAGAGCGTAGTTATTGTGATGTCCAAGCTCAAAAAACATGCCTATTGAACTCATTTATTCATTTGCGTTTATTCCTTTCATAATAATTAGATTTCGTATTTTTCGTCTTGTACCTGTCAGTTGTCATTTCTTTTATTTTTTGCTGTTGGTCTGGAAGTTGTTGTGCGTAGTTTTTGAAATACCTCGTCCGTGATTACCAACACATTTGTGTTATTTAAACATAAAATTTTTCATTCTGTTTCTTATTTGACAGGAGTATGAATAATTACTGAATTAAAACAGGTGTGATTAAAGCCATACAAAGATCTTGAATAGGTATATTTAGTATATTTTGAACACAAATTGTTATGAAGTGTGAAGTGTTAGTAACCAGAGACAATACTCTCTGTTAGTAACAATATGTAGGTAGTATATCAATAAATACTTATGTTGGCCTATAGCTTTTTTTTTTTTTTTTTTTTTTTGCGAAAAGTTTCTCTGAAGTGTAGGCCCTCAATATTTTTTTAGCTGTGGCAACGCTGTCTCTTAAAACTGCCAAATCCAAGAAGAATTCTTTTTGTTGAACACCTTGGCTGTGACCTTGCCAAAGTAAAGCACATTTTTGAAATGATTACTATGATAGTGAAATTAGGTAATGTTTAATCTTTTAAGTCTGTTTGTTTTATTTTTTCGTTGTTTTATTTGTTTATACATATTTTAAAATTAGGTTAACAAGTGTTGGGTTGTTTATTAATTTTTTTCTAGTTTTGTTAGTTTCTATTCTTGTTTGCTCGTATTATTTGTGTCCAGAAGGTTTGCATATGCTTTGGAGAGAGAACCATTGAGATTTATTGTCATTACTGTTTTCTGTATCTCCTGTTTTTATGGATGGCGTGCACAATGGAAGCAACCGTCATTATGCTTAACTATTTTGCAAAATGTTGTTTTTGTTCAAGAGTTTGTCACGTTAATGTGCAAAGTCTTAAACCGAGTATAGCTGAATTTAGAGAGTTATTTTCTTAACAGCAAAGTAGACGTAATATGTTTTTCTAAAAATCTAGTTGATTTCTAGAAATGAAATGGCTACAAAATCTATCGGAGTGATAGGCCTACGAGTGGTGGTAGTGCTACTATTTATTACAGGTGTTCTTTAAAGGGCGGTATTGTTAAAAGGAATGCTACTTCAACTGCTGTCGAGGTTTTGTAAGTTGAAATCTAAGCAAATTGTCAAAAAATGTACATATCGTGTACAATTATTGCACAATAAAAACGCAGAGCATTGTGAATGATTATGAAGAAAATGACAAGTAAAATGTTTTTTTTTTTTTTGATTTGCAGTAACAAATACATAACAAATGCAAAAGCAGGGCAAGAGCATTCATAAGCATCAGAAAAGCTGTGTTCATTCACAATGCGCATTTCAGTTACTTTTTTTCTAAATTGCAAACTTCGTCCCGAACGTCCCCGTTTTCAATTTATTTTTTTGACATCTCCACATTAATTAGGTTGGCGTGTACGTACCTACTCACTCCTACCGGGAATTTTCATAATAATTTTTCGTACTGCTCTAGTTTCATTTTAAAAGTCTGAAAAATGCAATAAAAAAAATGGTGTGTCATACGGGTTTAAGCAACGCCTACAATATTTCAGGTGAGACAAAAGTTATCACCCGCTGTTTTTTGGCTGTAATTTTGAATGAACATTTTGGTTCTGCTTTTGGATTATATTTAATTGATTTCTTAAATGTTTTACTATTAAGGGATTATAATATCGGCGGAGTGGCGACTTATGGGATCTACCATAACTGCAAACTAAGCATTTCTTTCATTCTTTCCTAGGGATTATGTCAAAAATTGTTGGATTGGGTTGTTAAATTTCAGTGCTGCTCACCTTTGTGAGCTGGGAACTGCATTATTCATCTCTCTAAAGGGATGAATGCTATATTCTCGGTTGTGCAATATTCTCTTGTGAAAAGCAAAGTTTAAGTTGACATCCTGACATTGGATAAGCAGCAATGTTTCTACAAAAGGATATGGATAATTGACAGTCGGAATTAGAATACAATGCGCAAATTCACTTCAAGCTACTGTCACCGTCAAAGCGACTGATTTATAAATGTGAAAACAACTTAGGGTAAAAAGTTATGATCAATCAAAAAGTATTATTACAGCAGCATGCTGTATCTTCCGCTACTAATTTATCGATCAATTGCTTATGTAAAAATCTTTCACTAAGTGTTTCTTCAGCACGAACTATTAAAGACGCATACTTCCTAAATCTACCAAGTCAGAAGGTATACCCAAACACAGTTGAAATGTTTCAACTTTGGTTTCAACAATGTACAAAAACTTGACATCATCCAACCATCTGTTATTTTAATGTCATCATTTTCATTGTGTCACTTCATCATTAAATAAACTATTCCACGACTGTTAGATAATAGCATACTGTTCAATTGTTTTCTATACAATTCGAACAAGTATTTGCACATATGAAACTATAAGCAACCCACGACAGAAGTTACTTTCATGGTATTCGCCAAGCTGTGAATAATTACTGTTCTCAAGCAATTTTCCAAACAGTCAATTAGCTTATACCTATTTCTACGAACTGAAAATGTAAATTACATAAAACCTGGAATAGCCGCGGAACGGGTTTGTTATATGGCACAAGTTTTCCATTTCTATTCGTACAAGGTCGTCGTTTGTGGTGAGGCGGTTGTCCAGGAGAGACACTTGAATGCGGTCTTGAAAACAAAATCAGTGTTTACATTTTCTATTATTTAAATGGAAGTAAGTATTTCTGCATTCCAACTATATTATATAAATCGTAGAGGGAATACTTTTTCTCAAGAGAAAAGAAAATATCTGCAACCGAATGCAAGAAGTGTTTCACATCATTTTCTAGTTTTTGTACTTTTGAATGATGGTTATAGAAAACGCTGACCTTGCATTCGTTCCAAGGAAGATAAAAAAAGTCCAAAAAAAAAAAAATGGTTGTAAGACCAAGGACCAAGGGGTCAACTCTTGATCTGTGCTGCAGGTGTGATGTGGTAATTAAGTTATGGTTTCAGATTTCGCAAACAGTTTTATATTTTATTACATCACGGTGATCAAGCTCATCATGACAATAGGTTCATCCGCGTACGCGGTCTAAATCGAAAGCAGTCCCACAATTACTGATTGTCAATTGCACAAAGTTGACAGGAAACGAATTAAAAATCGGTCTTAAAAATCGATTGCCCACAAAGTCGAGTGCAATCGCAATCGCACAAAGTCTATATTTTCTCATAAGAAACGACAGAAAAAGATTAAGTTAGCAAAATAACGAACAGTTCCTCTCCTGAGTCTAAAGAGCTCAGAGAATTTCAATCGGCAAAAGTACCTACTGATAAATATGTCAAATTGTCAATAGTTGCACAAAGTTGACAAGAATAACAAGGGCAAAATCGGTCTTAAAAATCAATTGCACACAAAAATAGAAATGGAGGTCGAATATCCCTCAAAATGTTTTATTTGTTGCAAAAAGGTAAGTAAAGTAATTTGAATAACATTCCAAAGATGCAAGGGGTTCAAAGTAGGTCGACGGACTCCACGTACTTTGGAGTTTGGATGGAGTATATTTTCAGCGTTGAGAGTAAGTAGGTTTGTTTGGCGTGTGACTGCCCACTAGTACGCACTGAGATGAGGCAGCTAGTTTTCACGTCAGTCAAAAACTCAGCACAAACCTGATAAAAATTCGGGTATGTACTATTTCCAATGCAAAATAGTTACCCTGAAGTCTCTCAGGAAGCCAAATGACAGCGAAACTCAGCACTGAATTCTTGCCCCTACAAATTAACTTGGGTCAGTTCAGGGCACAACTAGGGTGCCCTGGAATTCATGTCAAACACAGGTTCTCAGTACCAGGCTGAGTTAAGTGCTATATCGAACACAATAGGGTTAATCCAGTGCGTATTGTTGTTGCACCTTGCGAAAAAATCTTTCACTGCTTAATGGTTTTTTTTGCGCTAGTTTTTCTTATAAGAACATCCATATGAACGTTAGCCGAATGCTTTCAGAAAGAATTCCCAACATTGCGTCCTTAATACTGAAATGTGAATACAATTGTTTTTACTTATATAACTAGTAACAATTTGACTTTAATTTTTGCATTTGGATCTTCCGATTGAAGTCATCGCTTTTATTAAGCAAAAAGAAAAATGATATTTTAAAATTGGTAAAACTACTATTGGAGCACTCAGCCCACTTGCTACTATATAGAAAAATTAATCATATTTGACGGAGGATTTCAATTGCGGGAAAATCGGGTAATTTGTTTATATATGCAATTTTCTGTACAACTTTTAATTAATAAAAGTATTGTAATCCTTCAACGCATGTGCAGAAACCTAAAAAACACTTATTGCACTACTGACAATTTGAATACTCAAAATGCAGAAATGTTCACCGAAATCATCGATGTCAAAATTGCACAATAACGTGTCTGACATTTGCTTGTTTGAACATCATTATTATAAAATTGTGCAAAACTCGCAAGCCAAGAGCAGATAGACGATTTTCCAAAAAAAAAAATCTACTGTACAACTACAATTACTCACTAACGGTAATGTTACTGAAGAGTTTTTCACTAAACATGCGACAGAATCGCCCCGAAATTCACAATAATTGGCAGTATAAATAAGTATATTGTAGTATATATGTGCGGATATTTCAATCTGACATTTTGCTGGTGCTTGTTGGTGAGCTCAGGGCAATTTTTCTAAATTTCCTGGAAACTTCTGTCGTATTAAGAATACACCTGGATGTACATTTTTTCAATGATAAATAGAAAACATAGAAATACCAACATGGTCGGTAACGTAATTTTACGTCAGCCCCATGTACGAACTGTCAACTTCCTTGACTAGAACTAGACTCGTCGGCTACCCGCCCCCCTAAACGCCAACTGAAAAAGCCAATCGAGGCCAATCAAAACTGATACATATAAAGGCAACCAGCTGTCCGATTTACTTAACTAGACTAAACTAAACCTACTTGAAACTTGAACGTCCCTAATGAATTTAATATTTCCATTAATATTTCCATAGTTATTATTCCTTGGTTAATCATTTAGCATTGGAAAAGTTATCTTTCCTGATCCGATGTCGAAAATACAAAATCATCAACAACAAAAAAAAGGCTAAATCTGACTAGCTCCGATATTTACCAACGAGTAAACAATTTTGATTTCATGTTTATTGTATTCGTAAGCAGTGTTTCCTTGTTTAAATCAGTTATTTGTTATTGCATTGCTATAACGTCGTAATGTTATGAAATTTAATCTCTGTAGGTACTTCTTTTTATTAACTACATGAGTTTTCATTCAATTTTCATTATTTATGATGAAAACAAAAATGACGCGCTCAAGACTCTTGAAGTTTATGTGTAAATCACACACTGGATGAAATTAAATGTATTACTGGATGTGTACAGATGGGCGGCAAATTGTATTTGAGTCTGACAAACAGTCTTTTACATTGTTAAACAAGATAATTGAATCTTGTTTTGTGCAAGGTGCGCTGTTGAGGCGTGTTCTTGAGGATATGGGGACTTCATAAATAAAAGTACCTACAAAAAGGCTGGCCCGAAGTTAGGTTAGGTTAGGTTGGGAGGGCAGTTTTGCAAACGATGCAAATTTCACCCAGAAGCCATGAAAGGCCCATTGTGAATACCCTGTTTGTACATGCAAGGACATGTGGCTAACAAAACCACTTCGATCTGTTTAGGAATAGTTTTATGTCCGATAGAGGTATCCCTGCCAAGTCGTCCAAACCTTTGAAGAACCTAGCTCCCATACAGGATGAGCGGCGTTCCTGTAAAGCTGGGCAGTGGCATAGAAGATGTTCCACGGACTCTATTTCCTCTTCGTCTCTACAGCTTCTGCAGAAGTCATTTGCAAAAAGTCCTAGCCTTTTAGCCATGTTTCCTATGATGCAGTGTCCGGTTAAAACGCCGACGAGCATCCGGATTTGGCTTCTATTAAGGGAGATTAGGAACTTTGATCTTTTGGTGTCAACCACAGGCCACAGACTCCGGGTTATGACGCAACCGATGGTGTTGCTCCATTGTTCCTTAGCCAGTTGTGTGGTGACGCCTTCAATAAAAGTCTTAGCAGTGTTGAAAGGCGGTAACACCTCTCCGTCCGCTAGTTGAGGGTTCATATCAGAGCCGTATCTGGCCAGTTCGTCCGCCTTTTCATTCCCTTCCACTCCAACGTGTCCCGGAACCCAGCAGAGTAGAATTGAGTGATGACTTATAGCCCTAAGCGCCACGAGGCAATCTGTAACACATTTCGCATTTATAAGATTTGAGCCGATAGCTTTAAGTGCTGCTTGACTGTCCACACAGATGGTTATTTCCATTGCTGGTAGTCCCATCGATAAGATAGTCTGTGCTGCTTTTTTAACCGCATATATCTCAGCTTGAAAGACACTACAGTGATCGGTCAGTCGGTACGACTGGCTAATAGCAAGCCTTTCTGAGAATATGCCGGCTCCTGTTCCATTTTCTGTTTTTGAACCGTCCGTATAGACGGCTATACCTTTAATGATGGTACTGGGTGACTTCCAGTCCTGCCTTTTGGGTATAGTGATTCTGAAATTTTTCTCGAAGTCATATCTGGGTTTCTCGTAATCGGTGAGTGACGTGAGTCCCTTCCGATCGAAGATTTCAAGTATGCTTGAGTGTCCGCAGTAACCAGGCTTCCAAGTTCTGTTCTCTCTTAATCTGAGAGCGGCTTTGGCTGCAACGTTCTTAGTGAATAGCTCAATGGGTTGCAGGTTCAATAGCGTTTCCAGACCTAGTTGTCGTGTGGATTTAATTGCGCCTGTTATTCCCAGACAAGCAATTCTCTGCACCTTGTTTAGGTTCTTAAGATGGGATTTGGTTTTAACCGCCTCCCACCAAACAACTGAGCCGTAGGTAAGAATGGGTCTCACAATCGCGGTGTACATCCAGTGCACAATGTTCGGTTGCAAGCCCCAGTTTTTCCCAAAGGTCTTCCTACATGCATAAAAGGCATTAAGTCCTTTCTTCATTCTTTCTTCAGTATTCCGTTTCCAGTTAAGTTTGGAGGTGAATATCACACCTAGGTACTTGGCCTCGGTTGAAAGATTAAGTCGGACACCTTTAAGCTTCGGTGGGTCCCATTTTGGAACCTTATATTTCCTGGTGAACAGAATGAGTTCGGTCTTTTCCGGATTAACCGAAAGACCGTTATGTTTCGGCTGGCCCGAAAAATTAAACACGTTTTGAATTTGACGAATTTTATGTTGTAAAGTTCTGCCAACGTTTAAAAACAAGACAGCGTGACAGCTGACAGTTTAGGGTTATTAAAAAGCAACACTTTTTTAATAGGCTTATTTCCTAAGAGAGAACAAAATATTTCTCCTCCAGAAAAAAAATTTCTTTGGGCTAGTTGGCTATTGCTGACAGATGGTTGTCAAATCGTTCAAATGCTAATTTGTAAATGACTTTCTATTTGATTACATTCACATCTTGTGCTTGTATAGCATTAAAATAGATGTAGCAAACGAAGCCAAGTTTTTAAATTCTGCAACATAAGCAATTAAAACTCTTGCGCCTTAATACAAATTTGTAAACTTTTGTTCTACTTTTTGGTTATTTCTCATTTCAGTGACCAAACTCTCTCGCAATGAGAGAAATGTGGAATATTGCCAAGGGAAGGAGTAAGTAAGGGAACAGACATATTATTTGTAATTTAGTTCGCAATTTCCGTACTGGTGTATGAACTCTGTATGTGTATGAACACAAGGACTGGATCCAGTTTCAGGTAGTTAATTCGATAAAACATCAGGTCCGTTCGTGTACTTTCAGCATAGAAAATTAAAAAAAGTCAAATCTCTAAAATTGAGAGAGTACTCTCAATTTCAAGAGAAGTACCTGATCGGTTTTCTTACAAAAAGTTTAAGAAATGTCATTTTGACATAATCGTAAAATGCAACATCTACCAAATAAGTTGGAATTGAATTTTTTACAAGCTAAATACCTTTTAAACTTTCCATTTGAATGCGCTGATAGGTTCTAGGTTCTAGAAGAACATTCAGTTGTTATAATTTGTTCCTCTGACGTCGTTGAAGACGAAAATAAATAGTTTTACTTGTCAAACTATTGAGCTGTCACTTATGTCGTTTTCGATTTGACAAAAAATCAATTTTTTTTTTGATCGAGATTGCTTTTCATGTTCTATTTGCCACAAAAATCAATCTTTTTTTTGATCTCAGATCACTTTTGAGAAATCTCAATTTTTCCTCAGATTTTACACATACTTTCACTAACACCAATGTTTATGACACACAGCGTCGGTTACGAATTGTTTATCGTTGGAACGATTGCTTTTTTAACTGAATTATTTATTTAACTCGTATGGGATCGAGTTTTTATATTAAATGATTTCGAAATGCAGTACCTACTATAAATGTGTGAAAATCAATTGAAATGGATTTCGATTGCAAGTGCAAATATGTTTTTTTTTTTGCCGCCAACTCAATACACACACATACCAATATAATTCAGATTTTATGTTCGATTTGCCGGCAGAAATCTGAAATCTCAGATCAAAATCTGTAAAGCCAAATCGAAAACGACATTAGTTGGCTGTTTTTATTATTCAGTAAGTCGAAATTCGGCGAGTAGAAAATTACGAAAAAATGAAAAGAGGGGAAATGGATTTCTCTATAATTTTTTTTAAATTTTCTCAGTACGTGCACAGTTTCTTAGCAAAAAAAGTACCCGAACGAACCTATCGTAATGATCGCTGTGACAGAAAAGAGAAAAATAGTTTTTTGAAGAAGTTTTTGGAAAACTTACCAAAGCTTCCATCACATTACTCACGAAAAGAGTCAACAAAACTTTATCTTGAGCCACAGTTCATGTCCCAGCAAAGTTTGTTTGGTTTTTATCAAGAGCATTGCAATTCTCATAACGTTGGTTCGCTATCAATAAAAGAATTTCGAGAAGTGTTTGATAGCATGAATATAGCGCTATATCAGCTTAAAAAGGATCAGTGTGATCTTTGCACGAAATTCCAACAGAAAACAGCTTCTGCTGAGGAGTACGAATCCCATATTAGGGCAAAAGAACAAGCTAGGCTGGAAATGACGATGGATAAACAATTGGCTGAAAATGGAAAAGCTGTAGTGCTCACTATGGATTTACAAGCAACAAAAACAAGCCCTCAATTGAGTGTAAGCGCTGCTTATTATAAAACAAAGCTATCCTGCCACAATTTTACAATGTTCAACCTACAGAACCATCAAGCTACATGCTTCTGGTTTACAGAAATCGATACCGATTTAGTAGCATCTTGTTTCATGTCTTGCATTTGGGATTACTTAAAAAGACACTGCATCACTCCAAAAAAACTTCCCATAATAATCTATTCCGATGGTTGCACTTACCAAAACCGTAATGCTATTGTTTCGAATGGATTACTACATTTTTCCAAAAAATTTGGTGTTCAAATTACGCAAAAATACTTAACAAAGGGTCATACACAAATGGAGTGTGACTCAGTTCACAGCTGTATAGAAAGAAAGTTGAAAAATGCTTCCATACATTTACCATCGGATTACATAAGGATTTCCAAAGATGCCAGAAAAAAAAATTCTTACGAAGTCCTTTCCCTTAAATATAATTTCTTTAAGGACTTTACTGAAAACCTTGTCTATTCTTCTATTCGACCCGGAAAAAAGCAAGGTGACCCCGCAGTTACAGACATAAAAGCAATTTTATATGACCAAGGAATACTTAA
Source organism: Cheilosia vernalis (assembly GCA_949126925.1). Taxonomy (NCBI): domain Eukaryota; kingdom Metazoa; phylum Arthropoda; class Insecta; order Diptera; family Syrphidae; genus Cheilosia; species Cheilosia vernalis. The sequence goes on from OX421360.1 coordinate 23,128,933, forward strand.
AGTAAAACTTAATTTTGAAAACGATTGGCAGGATTTACCAATCCGCATTAAAAATAATTTAGACGCTAATTTTGAATTTAAGCAATTAAATTCAAGCCCACTCGCTATTCCAAAAAAGAAATGGGATCATTTACAAGCACTCAAAGAGTTCTTACCAGAAGACTGCAGGCATTTTTATGAAAACTTGTCATTTAAATAGGACAGAGTTATTCGCGCTTACTTATTATAATTAAATAATTTTTCTATGTGATTAAAATGTGATATTTCTAATGCATTAATATTTTTATTTGTACTATTAACTTTTTGTTTGTATTGTTTGAATAATTTATAGTTCCTTTTCGTGTTTTCTTACATTTTTGATAGTAGAAAAATGAAATAACTAAATAAATGAATTAATCCTATCATCATAAAAAGTTTTTCAATTTGTGTATGAATATCTCCTAACTTCTTTTTTTTAATGAAAAATACAATCCTTATTATTTCAAACTAATTCATACGCTAGAATTTCAAAATTGATTAAACATTTCCAAATATTATAATCGCACATTTCTGTTTTGATAAAATATTCAGTTTTTTGTGTCTCCTGTAAAGTTTATATAATGCGACATAGGAGAAATTCATAGTTAACCGTCGATATGTCGTTTTTCATGGGGAAATGCACTTTGAAAAAAATATAAACTGGATAGAAATCGAGTAGTTTCAAATTAAAAAAAAAAATATTTTAAATTTTAAAAGCAATATTGTTGTTGTCAATTATTTTAATGATTTTCCAAGCAAATTGTTGTTGTCAAAAATTTTGAAATTTTTTTTTTAATATACGATATAGTTAGCTACCTAATAAGTTTGTTTATGTTTACAATGTTACATTAAGTAACTTTTTGAAATGAAGTAAATATTTTGATTTGTTTGTATCCATCATTTTTGTTTGGGAAGTACCTACCTACATATTTTCAATATCCTTGCATTTGAATAGGTGGGTACTTTGGAGGGGTGATTGAGTGAGATGACGAGGACAATAATGACAGGCAACAGGAGTTGCTGAGCGTTTTGAGTGTTCACGAAGGGGTTGTTACGAAAAATGAATGAGTAACAATCATGGTACTATGCTCATTCGTGAGTAGGCTTATGGGGAGGGCAGCTCAAAGCTACCATAACACCTTCGGTACCGGTGTGGAGAGTGAAGGGAGAAGGCTTACCAACCAAGTTGATAGGTGTGGTTAGTTTTCTTCTAGGCTGTTAAAGTTACAAATATTTCTTCTAGAGTTAGTGTTTATTGATGGCGAATAAAGTGCGCAGTTGGGCATGATATCAACTTATCGTCCAATACACGATGCATTCAACCACGAATTGCAAAGAGAACAACAAAACAATACGATACTGCAGCAATAGCCGAAGCAGTTCGTAAAAATGTTCTGCAATTGAATCGACAACAAATGAATGCGTATGACTCTTTGATGGAAGCTGTGAACAAAAGAACTGGTAGCATTTACTTTCTGGGTGCTCCCGGAGGTACTGCCAAAACGTTCTTAATTTCATTGCTTTTGGCACGGATTTGATCGCAGCATGAGTTGCCCTGGCATTGGCTTCATCTGGAATAACAGCAACTTTGTTAGAAGGCTACCGAACTGCACATTCAGCATTGATATTGCCACTGAACATGCAAATCAACCAGACACATTCTTGAAAAATCGAAGTAAAAATGCGAAGATTTTACAATGATGCAAATTGATCGATTGGGTCGAATGTACGATGGCCCCACAAAAGGTCAATGGTGGCGGTGGACAGGACGTGTCAATCAAAACATTTTTTGAATAGCCATGGTTGTATTATCCGGTGATTTTCGGGAGACTCTTCCAGTTATTCCCACGATCAATTGCAGCTGACGAACTAAATGCGTGCTTGAAAGCAGCAAATTTGTGGCTTCATGTCAAGACACTCCGATTGACGAGATCAAACTGCAGATGTGTTTTCGAAGCAATTGTTGGACATTGGTAATGAAAAGATTGCAGTTGATATCTCGACCGGACTTATCATTTTGCCCACTGATTTCTGCCACATGACCGATTCTAAGGAAGAGCTCATTCGAAGTGTTTTTCCGGGCATACCGCAGAATATAGAGGAGAAGATGCGTTGATTCCACGCATCCCGATGATTCCAACGGACTTACCATTCGAATTCAAACGACTGCAATTTTGTACTACAAATCTTTGCATTGAATGTTAATATCATCTATTTTACAGGAAAATAAAAGGCATTGAATTAATTTGAATTACTAACAAAATTTATTTAATCACCAAACTAAGTTTAAATCGAAAAAAAAGCTTCAAATAGATAAAAATTAGGTGGTACGAAGTTAACCAGGTCAGCCAACACCAGATGAACCGCATCAATTTCTGCAAATATATTTCATTTCGTCGATGGTGGATCAGCTGAATGTGCGGTGCAATATACAGGGAACACAACAGTTAAAGAGACGAATTATTGAACAGTTGCAAGCAATTTTTCATTTAGAAAATCATTGTTTTTCACATGGGCAGCTATACGTTGCGTATTCACGAGTTGGGAAACCATCCGCTTTATTTGTGTTAACGTCAGACCAAAAAACAAAAAATGTGGTTTACCAAAGAGCACTTCAATGAAACGGATAATTTGCGGACACGTATAACGCTTCGATTCAGTATTTACTTTGGATTCACTTTCATTTTTTACTTAGAGAAGTTCAACTAAATTACACTTCAATTTTGTAACCGAAATTAATTCATTACTGTTGTGAAATGAAATAAAATTTTCCATTTTCAAATACAAGAAAAAAATAATAATTTTTCTTCATCTTTTAATCCTCAAACGAAATGTTACAAAAAACGAAGCCATCTGGTGGCGAAACGGAGTAGAAAATTACGAAAAAATGAAAAGAGGGGAAATGGATTTCTCTATAATTTTTTTTAAATTTTCTCAGTACGTGCACAGTTTCTTAGCAAAAAAAGTACCCGAACGAACCTATCGTTGACTGATATTTTTACATCACTTTGCAATTTGTATTACTCCCTTATTTTTAACCATCAGTGACAGGAAAAAGTGAACATACATTTTCATAAACACGCACGTTTACAATGACTTAACTGAAAATGGGTTTTTCATATTTAATTTTTTATACAAATCTACTATATAAAAATAAGTCGGGTTTTCCTTCCTGACGATATAACTCTAGAACGGCTCAACCGATTTGAATGATTTTTGTTTTGTTTTGTTCGTCTTAAATCAGGGATGGTTTATGAAAAAAGAAAAGTCGGAAAATTCTCAACAGTTGGCGTTGTAGGCACATATTTCGTTTTTCATGGGGAAATGCACTTTGAAAAAAATATAAACTGGATAGAAATCGAGTAGTTTCAAATACAAAAAAAAAAAAAATATTTTAAATTTTTAAAGCAATTGTTGTTGTCAATTATTTTAATTATTTTCCAAGCAAATTGTTGTTGTCAAAAATTTTGAAATTTTTTTTTTTTAAATATAGGTAGGTACCTAATAACTTTGTTTATGTTTACTATGTTACATTAAGTAACTTTTTGAAATGGAGTAGACACTTGATTTATTTGATGGTGTTTGAATCCATCATATTTGTTTGTCAAGTATTTTCAGGATCCTTACATTAGTTCAAACTTCTGAAAGCAGAAATACATAATGAGTCTATGATCATGATCGAAGACGTGTGTTTATTGATGGCGAATAAAGTGCGCAGTTGGGCATGATATCACTTAATCGTCCAATACACGATGCATTCAACCACGAATTGCAAAGAGAACAACAAAACAATACGATACTGAAGCATTAGCCGAAGCAGTTCGTAAAAATGTTCTGCAATTGAATCGACAACAAATGATTGCGTAATGCGTATGCCTCTTTGATGGAAGCTGTGAACAAAAGAACTGGTAGCATTTACTTTCTGGGTGCTCCCGGAGGTACTGCCAAAACGTTCTTAATTCCATTGCTTGGGGCATGGCATTGGCTTCATCTGGAATAACAGCAACTTTGTTAGAAGGCTACCGAACTGCACATTCAGCATTGACATTGCCACTGAACATGCAAATCAACCAGACACCATCTTGAAAAATCGAAAAAAAAAAATGCGAAGATTTTACAATGATGCAAATTGATCTATTGGGTCGAATGCACGATGGCCCACAAAAGATAAATGGTCAATGGTGGCGGTGGACAAGACGTTGAAATATCTTCGTGTCAATCAAAACATTTTTGGAATAGCCATAGTTGTATTATCCGGTGATTTTCCGGAGACTCTTCCAGTTATTCCCGCGATCAATTGCAGCTGACGAACTAAATGCGTGCTTGAAAGCATCAAATTTGTGGCTTCATGTCAAGACACTCCGATTGACGAGATCAAACTGCAGATGAGTTTTCGAAGCAATTGTTGGACATTGGTAATGGAAAGATTGCAGTTGAACTGTCGATCGGACTTATCACTTTGCCCACTGATTTCTGCCACATGACCGATTCTAAGGAAGAGCTCATTCGACGTGTTTTTCCGGGCATATGCAGAATATAGAGGAGAAGATGTTTTGATTCCACGTATCCCGATGATTCCAATGGAAATTCAAACGACTGCAATTTTTTACTACAAATCTTTGCATTGACTGTTAATATCATATATTTTACAGGAAAATAAAAGGCATTGAATTAATGTGAATTACTAACAAAATTTATTTAATCACCAAACTAAGTTTAAATCCAAAAAAAAAGCTGCAAATAGATAAAAATTAGGTGGTACGAAGTTCACCAGGTCAGCTAATCGAGTTATAATTAAATACGTATGTTTTAAGAGTTGCCACGGCATATGTTTTGTATGGAATAGTAAGGGTCGCGGTAAATGAAAAGAAGATGCTATAATTGCCTGCGATTTGTCAAGATTTAGAGGAATTCACATCAAAATAAGGCATTTCCTTCTGTCTCCCGAAGCGTTTTAGTGTCTCCAAGTTAAAATTGCAGTTAGGTATTCATCAAGTCACAAACGATAAAGTAAAAGCAAATAGTTTCGGCAAAAGATCCGTATACATGTTTGTAAGCCTAGGTAATAAAAATTAGATGCAAACTACGTTTTATTTTTAAACCGATAACCCACGTTCGGTAGTCCGACACACTTACTTCTGAGCCACTGTACCCACAGTCTGGCAAGTCGATTTAGACTGTTTCTAAGACGAATTTTGTCATATATTTACATACATACATCGATAGCTGCCAATAAATCCTTATAGCATTCTGCGAAATACATCCTAAAGCGGTGGAAGATTGCTGCCTTAATTTAATTGATGTCTTTTAACGTCATAGCTGGAAAGTTCAAACTCTTTCCTAAGCCTGGAAATACCAATGGCGCAGCAGGTGAACTATCTAGACCCAGGGGTTCCCAATTTTTTTTCGGCCACGGAACCCTAAATGATCAAACTTTTTTTGGCGGACCCCCATATTGATATTAACAGAAAACATCGTTCCTTGAAGTGCGGTTTGGAACAAATAAGAAAAACTCCCGATACATATCCATTGTAACCAATTGACATGCAGTTTTGTTTGAATTTGAATAGCTAAAACAGCTTCACAGGGTTCCGCGGAACACCATTTGGGAAACGCTGATCTAGACTATAGGCTCACCTCTGACGTTAGTAGTATACAACTTGTACAGCTCGCATGCTTCACTGTCCCAAATTAAACAAAATTCATATAAAAACACACCAACAAGTGGATATTCTTCCAACTAATACAATCGATCTACACAAACTAACATTTCGTGTGTCAAAAAGTTGTTTAGAGAAATTAAACCACTACCCCGGAAAGAACATCTTAACACATAGCCACTTTCAATATCACTGGTCGCTAAATAAGAGTCGGCAAATGAAGAGGGTTTATATCCTTCGAAGGACAGACTTCTGACAGGTATTTAATATCACTAAAGTTCCGTCACTTTGGTCAAATAAAAATTTATAAACGTTTTACTCTGTTTAAATACACATCACATTATTGTACTTTAGAAATGACGCGGCACACTTGCGTGGATAAGACAGCAGCCTATACAAAGGGAATAATTTTTTTTGGAGCATTTTCACAATTTGCAATATTTATACCCGGAACTACGATCCAGTGAATTTCAACATGACCTTAAGTAATTTATAACTTGAACCGTTTCGACTACTTAAACTTACTTCAGGAGTGTGCGGCACACTTTGTAACTCCATATTTGATTATTACAACTTTTTAGTAGCGTGACTATATACTAACTACCATTAAAATCCGATGCTAAACTGTTACTGAACGATCACGGACACGCTTACGGATCCGACTATCAGTGCAAAGATACAAGTGAAACTACGACCTCCATAAGCGGCAATGGAAGAAAGAATACTTTCAGTGTTCTCTGCTGATCACCTGTTTCACTCCATGTCGTAAAGCATAATATCTCATGATTCATTAATGAAGTACTAAACTGACAATTTTTTTTATCTCTGGAGCAATTAGGTGCCTATACTAGTTCTGAACGAGTGACAAGATATTCACACACAATCTGTGCAAACACAACAGGTACGGTACGAATATAAAAATCGACGCAGGTAAATGACAGCAAAACTAATTTCAAAATGGTTAATAACAAATTGAAATGTAGTTAGATGTCCAGGTGGGGTTTTTTCCCAGCATTCACATTGAATGGAAATATTACCAGCCGTTACTGAATTCCAATTAAATCATAAATAAAAGTGTAGCTACGATAGGTTATAGTGAATCATAGTAATTTTACTGCATCTTCTCGTAAATTTAACATCAATAAGTTTATAGGCTATAGTTCAAAATAAAATTAAATTTCTGTTCAAATTTGGCTTTGGGCCACACAATTGATCCCACGAATATCGAAACTACCGTTTATATGATGCGTTTTAAGATGACGGTAAGAAGTTAACGCGGTCTTGGAATTGTGTTAAAATTGAGAGAAGATATCTGAAACAAAAGAAATACATGAAAACTACCGGACAGAGATTTCAATGAAACTTTTTCAAAATGTTTCTTTAGACTCCTGGACAGCTTTAGCTAAAGCTTATGCTTTGTTCTCTTTGCCTTTGATGTATTATTTACTGAACTTCACTGCTCTTAACTTGTCCTTACTTATATGCTGGACGTTTGGTAATGTATAAATACAAATTGAGTGAAAAACACACAAGACCTTCACCACAGCAAGTTTAGTAGGTTAAGTTGGGTAAGTGAGTTGGAAATACAGGAGGAACCTGAACCCGCCATAGAATGTATATCAATTATGATACTTTTGTAACCTCCATAAACCACACTATGGAAATATCCCGAGGCTGTTACATCAATACTGAGACCCCCAACTTTAGACTGATTTTCCGTTACTTGCCTACAAGCTATATTTTTATGGGGTGGCAAATGCTAAGTGCGTTAGTATTGTATAACATAGAATTCGTAGGTGCGGTGCTCCCAAGGGGAAGGCGACTTCAACCAACTTAGAGTTCGCTAAGGTCCGGTCTGAAGCGCCACCTAAAAGCTTCGTCAAACGGAACGCGTTTTTAACTCCGCAGTGAGATTATTTGACTGCGATATTCCAACCGCCGCGTTAGAGGACGTCAAACAGATTTGTAGCTGTCATCACTCTTTGCAAAATGTCAAGCAGCTCGGAAGAAGAATTCATATTTCTTCATAATTATGTTAAAACAAAACAGGGAACCATTTCTATAACTGATATCGAAAACCAAATGAACCTATTCAAGCGCTGACAACACGAATGCCAACGGAGCGAGGATCTACAGCTGCTGCATGTCAAATTTAAATACTGGAACAAATTTTATCTTACTTTTACAATGACTAAAATATGGAAATAAATTTCGAAATTTAATCGTGAAATCCTGTATTTTGTGTTATCTATATCTACATGTTTAAATAGTAGCTGCAATTACAAAAACAAAAATATGTAGGTACCTACCTATGCTTAACGTCCTTATTCAATTCTTTTGAAATTGTCTCCCATATTTCTCTCTTAACTGTATTTACACCATCACGCACGCGCATTTTTGCACGAAACGGACAGAGATCCGCTTATCCGCAGTCAATGCTATTAAAGACGTCAGGATGAGATCACAAATCAGATGCCTAAAGTGTCATGGACGTTCTACCCATAATTATGGATACGAAAAACGGAAATAATCACAATTTCCGACCACCAACATTTCTGCAATTACTTGAAAACATTTCTATTTCTCATTTAAAACATGTGAAATGAGAGTGGTAGTTAGTTTCAGCAAATTAAACCAATAATTCATCAATCAGTTTTAAGAAATAAATAAATATATTTCTGTTCACCACTTCCGGGAACCATATTGTTTTATATGAGCTCGGAATTTCTTTAGCTATCGCTATAAAAATATCAACATGCGGATCTTTCCCATAATTCCTACCACGTAAACAAGATGGCCGACCTAAATACGTGTCACGCTGTCCCTTTCAGTCACACGGCTATTTCGTATTTAGTATCCCTTTAATCTTCCGTGTTAGAAATGTGTGTCCATGTGAGTACAGGATTTATGACAACGGTTTTTTACATTTCATCACCTATAATCGTATACCTACACATGACATGGGTAATTTCGCACACATCCAATTGATTTTTCCATAGGTGTCACAATTTTAAATTAAAATCCTTTACGTGCAGCGTCAATGAAAATAATCTGTAATTTTTCACATCGCCTTTTACCGCTGCGTTTCACCGCTGTATTTAACGCTGCGGTGAATTTGACGCGACGTTAAAAACGCACAGGGCATATACCTACATATTGCAATATATTACATTACAACTGTCAAAAGCGGCGGTAAAACGCGCTCTGTTTGACGGAGCCTGAAGAGAAGATAAGAGAAGAAGTTCTTGAAGCATAAATGGTATTTTTCGCTTAATGGCCACATTTTCGCTTATGGCCACATTTTGAATGTTTAATAGATAATAGATATAATTAGAGTCAAAGCACATATTCGTACCTATAGATAGCAGCATCTAATCTCTTTCACGATTTTATCCTGTTTGCTATGTTTCTCCTTATAATCATTATTGTTTCGTAAAACTTTATTGTGCACTACCCCTTGAAAATGTGGCGGGTTTTGATTAACCTTTGCGTTACCTTTATCGTCAATGTGGTCCCGGCTATAAAGATAAAAACTCGCAGTCCCAAATCACGAAAGTTTCCATCTTGTTATTGCACATATCCGTTATTTCGTGAGAGATCCCAATAAATAAACCTTCATTACAAATTGGGATGAAGGTGTTGGCGTGGTTCTTAATAAACACATAAGTCTTCGGCTCACGTGTTTTACGCGCATATGCAGATTTCTTTGGGCACCTAAATGTTTTATAAATAAAAATTAATATTTTGTATTTGGGCAGGTGTTTGTAGCTAATAAAGATATGAATACAATAATTTAAACTCTTGGTGAGTCATTTCGTAAATCACTATAAATTTATTATGCCCTGTAAATATTTGTTTGGGCTTAGTGTTTTATTCGAAAAAAATACTTCACTGGCAAGTCAATTGTGAGAGAAGAAATGAGAGTGCAAATTGACAAATAAATAAATAAATAGAGTGCAGGTAGGAATATTTTCCAGATTCCATCATATTTTCACCCGAAACCAATCCAAGCCCAAACTCTGCAAAGTAATCTATAATAGCCCTGATTTTGTTGAGCTTCGATCAAAGTAAAGTAGTATTTTCAGCACACAATTGTTGTAATTGCGCGCTAAAAATCCTACTTTACTTTGCTTTGCTGAGATCGAAGTTAAAAAAGAGGCCTATTGTTGATTTTTCATTGATATTTAAAGCAAAAGTACACTTATTCCTAAGTAAAATAGGTACTATCCGCAAGTAACGAATAATTTCAAATGCAACGTATAAAATTCTACGTACGCTGCCAGCAACTTTGCAAACAGCGGAAGTGGCTAACTTTTTTTTTAGAGTGGTTGGTGAGCCGGAATTTTTGTGACAATTGTCAATACGAATTTCTATGTATCAATACTAGCGCACCAAATTGTGACCACTCCGTTAAATTATTTATGTCGTTTTCCATTGGATTCACTCGGGGATCCACTCATTCTGCAATTCAATGGACCAAGAAAACTGCTTCTGATTGAATCCACAAAAGTATTGGTGAAATGCGAGGTGAAATGCGAACAAAAATAATCTACGGCAGCCAGCGATGCCAACCTAGGCTTTTTCATGCCTTTTAGGCATTATTTCATTAGCTAAGGCTTTAAGGCTTTTTTCCCCAAAAGGCATCTTTTTTTTATTTCAAATATATATTTTTACAATTCAAACAAACACACATATCCTTGTTTCAAAAATCAATGTATGTTTTCAAGAACAAAGACCATAGGCGGATCCAGGGGGGGGGGGCACAGGGGCACGGGCCCCCCCCCAGAGCACTGCATTATTACTGCTTGTTCATTCCATAATCAAAACAGGCGAAGTGTGCCTATGTGCGAAAATAAAAATCACTTTTCCATGGAAATCAAGACGAAAAATTACCCAAATCTGTATGCATATGCTACCTAGAAACACATGTGAATCTTGGGGCACAAGCGTGAAAGTGTATATACCTTTTCTAGATTATTTATTAAATGAAATGTCGTCTAGGTTTCCTAGAGCTCAGCTGCAAAAGTTACTATCTCAGTTTTGCCAGGCGGTGAAGTATATAAAGAGGATCTACCTTGTATTTTAGTTTTGAAGGGAGAGTTAGAAATTTGGTAACAGATGAAAGAAAATATTCCTAAGTCACCAGCAGAAGCTTATAAAAAAGCAACGGCTCTGCCAAACATAAGAACCCTTTGTCAACCATTGTGCACATTTCCTATGACAACCAGCACTGCCGAAAGATTTTTCTCCACCTTACGCCGGTTAAAGACATATCCTCGCAGCAATATGAGAGTAGATCGCCTGAATGGACTAGCCTTAACACCGCGTCTCCACGAGACATAATTTCAGTCACGACAACATAAAGTAACTTGGCCCTTTAAGGATATGTTTTCCGTCTATCCCAGTGTACGAGCAAAGTCCCAGAATTTGTCAAAATTCTTGGCAATTTAGAACCAATCGCTTTCTATGACGGCATCTATAATTTAAAATTGTTATTTCCATACCTAAATATCCTATGCATTGTCCCATAAAACATATTTTAACAAATGCGCTCTAAATCGTGTAGCTCTCTCTTCTGAAGAAATGGATATACCCACAATCTGTGCTTTCTTGTTTGGTCGATTAATGCTTTCAAAGCAAGAGTCACCTTCACTTGTTTCTTTGTTGATGGTATCTTGTGAAATGAAATGTCGTAGCACAATTTGCCCAACCAAAGCAATGCAAATATGGCGGACAAGACTTCTGACTTAAAAGTCTGACATAATTCAGACTTGTAGAGACGCGGTGTAATGCATATCCATCAAGACATTGCTTCATAGATGAACCCTGAAGAAGTTCTGGATATCTTCATCAGAAAACATAAAAAAAACTGTCCTTATTAACCATATAATTTTTCATTATTAAACCATTATAAAAAGTGTTTTTTATTCTTTGTTATTTTTGTATGCCATTGATAAAGAATGAATTCCAAAGACAAATTCAAATGCAATACTATGGGGTACACTCATCAGCTATCTGGCCTTTGTGCCCCTCCCAGAAATAAATCCTGGATCCGCCCTTGACAAAGACGATGATCTAATAGACTAAAACTATGTTTGTTTTGTTCAATACTATTTACCTACCTACTCATGAAACTATAGTCATGAATTTTGTTCCTGTTTCTTCTGTGATTTATAGCTGAAGTAAGATATGTACATTCGAGAGTCGAGACTGTAATCTATCTAGATTACGCTGGAAGACAGCATCGATGGTTGTTCCATATCGTGTTGTTGAAATTTTCCGGTTGGACGTTGGAGTTCATTTGAAGATTAAATTTATCTTATTTCATTCGACTTGCATTGCATATTGTAGAGGTGCTGGTCGCTACGACATTTTTGTTAGTTGTTGTCCAGCTGTGATTTCTGCGTGCCTGGTAATTCACGAAAGATTTGGCACTCGAGATGTCCGTCACAGGGAAGAAATGTCAGACCATCATTATATGAAAAACATGCTATATTTCACATCAACAAAAAGCTAATAAGGGTATTTACTTAATATCATACTTTTATGCAGTTCGTAAATTCATAAATTTCTGCGTTGCTTTAAGTGAACACCCCTCTCGGAAATGTCATTGCGTAATTCGCTGCAAATAACGATAAAGCAATAGAATAACTATCTATGTATTTCATTAAATTTTAACCGTCATTGTTGCAACTCTGAAAACATGAAAAGTAATTCACACAACCGCCTGTCACAGTTTGATATTTGTAAATTTGCATAACCTGCCGCAGTCGATTGGTCGCGGAAAATGATGAGGCCTGCGTAAACTATTCTCCATACAAAATCTGACAGTTTACGAGGTGGTAAATTTCTGCAGTTTACGCAGTTTATGAGGGTTTTACGCGTTTAAGTGAATATACCCTTAATATTAATATGTCCCAGCTCATAAATGTATGCAATGATAAAACCCCGTACCACCAGATTCCAACAACGCGCGATTAGATGTTTACACATCAAAAAAAATATGTTAGGCATTATTTTATTGAAAAAGGCAAAAAGTTAAGCTTTTTTTTCGTCAAAATTGGCTAACAACGCTGGGCAGCTGTCAGCTGAATTGTATTTGTATATTTATATAAAATACATCAACTACACTAACTTGTGTGAGGTGTGACTGCTTTTTGAGTTGATTCTGACCAGTGATGTTGCGGATGCAGAATTTTTGACATCGGTGGATGCGGAAGCGAATATTTTAAAGCTCATATCCGCGGATGCGGATTAAAAATAAAGATTTCTTGTTTTAAAGAGATACATAAAAATCGAAATCAATCACGTCTATCACAGAATCCGTCGTATTCGGAATTTTGCTACGAGCCCCGAAGGAACTACCATAGAATCCGTCGTAGGTGAAATTGTTGGCCCGCAGAGCTTGTAGAAAATTCGCCTCCGCCAAAAAGCTCCGCACTGATTACTGCTGATGCGGATGATAAAATTAATGCAAATGTTCCGCGATTTCGGATGCGGATGTGAATATCCGCAACATCCCTGATTCCGACTTCAAATCGAGAAGCGAAATTCTCTCCTCAGAATCACCAGACGAGTATTTTTTGTTCCAAAGAAGTGATTTTTTCGATTCCGGACTCTCCCGGACGCTTCTTTTTGGCCAAAGGAAACCGACAATAGTTTGTAGGCTAACGGGAGTTCAGCCGAAGTTGGGGGTCTCAATATTGCCTCTGCTATACAGTTTAACCAGCCGAAAATCTTAATTTTTTTATTCCATGCGGCAGTGCTTTGAGCTATAAGATTTAACGGAAGCAGACGGAGAGGAACAGCAGTACCAAGTTAGAGTCAATATCAACACAGCATACTTACACTATCACCCTTCCCTTTTACAAGTGGAAACAAAAATAGAGAAAAGAAAAACATTTGAATTTTGTTTAATTTTTTTACATCTTTATTTAATGCTAAAAGTTATCATCGTCTTTATTATTGTTGTTTTCTATTATTCGGGCCATTCAGTGCAGGATTCTTCTTGTGGTATGCTATTTACTTAAAAATGATATTTAGCAAGCTTCCAGCGTCGGCTTATCTATACCCATTTTTATCGTTCTATGTGGTAAAACATTGCAACAAAGCAAGCCAGGATATCCGAATCCGCAATGTTTATACGAATGGTGACTTAAATTTTATTTATTTATTATTTTATAAAAAGTCGGGTTTTCATTGAAGTTAACTTTTGACAGGTGAAGAGTAAAATATAAATTTGATTATGTATTTATGCGATATCGAACAATAAATTAGATTATATAATAAATATGAAATGACATCTTGCAAATTAGTATAATTAAACTGAATGGTGACAGGAAAACTCCACACATCTAAACTGTAGCAAGACGCGAACGGCAGTGCCAAACCTTTTTGTGTAATTTTGCCAAGAAATCAAAGAGAAAGATCAAAATGGTGTCGACATAATATAGGTACTTTTTGAAATAAAATTTCGCACAATGAAAATCCGACTTTTGACATCATTTAACATTCATTTAGTAAAATATTTCTGTTTTAATTTTTTATTAATTTCAACTATTCATATATATCAAAAGACTTGATAATAACGAGCAAATAATAAGACAATAAAGATCAAACTTGAGTATAAGTTGTGTTTGTTTCTTGTTTGTTTAAATAAATAGTGTCGAATGAAATTAGCTTATATAAAAATCATAATAATAATAAGAAAGACAAAAAAAAAAAAAAGAGAGAGAAAGTAGAACAGAGCAAGTAAATAAATGTAATGCTACTACTACATTATTAAACTAAACTCACTTACATATAGATTGAAAAAAAGGCATTTTGATGTTTAAACCTATATGCATTCGATAATAAAAATACGAAATTAATGACGAATTTCATCTATATAACAATAATTAGTGAGAGAACGAACAACTAAAATGGTCTAAACTTCGAATAATCTATTTGCTACAGTAACTGTTCAACTGAAAACTGTTGAAATGAAAATGAAAATAGAGAAGAAGAACAAAAATAAATGTATATATAGAAAAGAGAACATTATAGGGTGTGTTTGCTTTAATTTCTCATGTGACTTCTTAATATTTCTATTAGCTAACACCGTATGGTAGCTACCTACAATAATGCTTAGCTTTGCGATCGTATCATGTCTCCATCCTTGTCTCATAGTCTGTTCAATTCAAACTCTACAATTTCGCGCTCTAATCTTTTGTGCATAACTAACCAGAGTTTTCTGCTTTTGTTGGTATTGTTTTGGGTTTTGCTGCGGTAAGCGTAAACAACACTTTGACATCAATACGACAATACAATATGTTCCTAAGTTTAGTTTATACAATGAAAGGCAACAGCGCATTGCTTTTATCGGTTCGTCTGTGTGGTGTGTGTTTATTAAACATATTTGAACTCGTTATATTAATCAAGTATATATAACTTACTAAACTAATTCTATATTTGTTTCAGTTCAGCATGTAAAATATCAAAATGCCCTTTTAGTAATATAATTTATATAATATATATGTATTTGTTTTAATTTATTAAAAAATAATACGTAACTAAATCGCGCAGTGAAATCAATTTTTTTTTTTACCATATATACAATACGCTTTAATTTTAATAAATTCTCCTTCATTTCATTGTTGCTCGACTTCATTACTACTCATTACTGGTTGTTTGTGTTATTGTTTTTTTACTTTTACTTTTAAGCATTTAACGCTCTAAACTATATACAAGATGCTTAAAGTTGGTTGTTTCGTTATTTGAAAGAAGCAATTGCTGCCCGCCGTATAATTAACCACATGAGTACATAATCTTATTAATCTTAGTTGGTAATATTTTAAGTATACATAAATATTTTTTTTTTGTTTTTTTTTGTTTTGACGTATGGCTCCAACAATGAATAGTGCATAAGATTTATTGTTTTGTTTGTTCTTTACGGTGATATTAGGAGGATTGAATTAAAATCAGTCGCGTATTTCTACCCATTTAGCCAGGTTCCTGGCCACTAATTCCTTATTTATAAAGATTATATTCTGAAAGTAAAAAAGGTAGTCATGTGTTGTAGTAGATTTTATGTTGAATGTGATTTCAAATATATGTACTGTGGCAACAAGGAAAAAACAGCATAAGTCATTTAATGACATATTGAACAGGGTACGGTGCATCCTTTAGTAACATTAACTCAATGTTGACATAAGTCGACTTGTGCTGTTCTTCCTTGTTGCCACAGAATTAAAAATAAAAGTAAATAATGAGTTGGCGCAACTAGCCCGAATTACCACATTCGTGAACTAGTTACTACGCGACTGAATTTGTAATTGCTTTGCTTGTTCAATCGGTTAAAGTGGTGTTACAAAGCCACCCAGAAAACCGTCATTTCAATAAGATACAGCGTCTCGAGGCATTTCCGGAGCTATACGGACCTGTGCTGCGACTGTACTATTTAAAATAGGACTAACATCCCTCCCCATCTATGGCAATACGCAGTTCAGCAAGTTTGACACAAACAAAAGAGATAGACATCGTTGATCACACGAAGATGAAGACACTCCTTTCAGAGATCCCAGAAATTGATATGATCTGAGGAGCAACCACAGACCGCCTCCCAAAACACCTTCAGTCCTTCACCCCTATAGTATCAGGGATTCACTTCACATACTCGATTCAATTTCACCTTCCAGGGTATTTCATTAAGGACTTGAAAACTTGTTTATAAAATGCGAGCTACTTGAGATATCTCCAAAAAATGAATTGGCTTGAATTGAACATTTATGAATGCAATTCGACTGCGTTCATATGTCCACCACGGGAACGTATGCACTGGTCGATGACTCGGCAGCACATTTCGACAGATACGGCCGTTGTTTCTGGTTCAATATTAGGCGTTTTTCTTTTTTAGTTCAGAGCTGAGCACTGAACTGAATTCGAGCATTATGAGCGCGCTCATGAAACCAGCACCAAACAGTGACTTTTTGCGGATGAAGTTCTGTTTCATAAAGCACGAGATGAAGAACACGAGGGTTCTCACCTGTCCAGTAACGCATATTTTGCTTATAAGCCGTTTAACCAAAAATGCGCTTTATCGCTGAAAATTAAAAATTGACTTTAACATTATTGTTTGAAAAGGAAAGTTGCGATAACCGACTCGGAGTTTGAGTAGTAAATTTTAATTATTTGTAAACGTTGTTCCTTTGGGTGAAGGTCATGATGAAAATGTTAACTTTACTGAATATTTTTACATTGACACTTCGGTAATCGGTTTAAGGGTGCGTTCACACTGAAAGTTTGAAGTTGTCAAGTCGCTAATGAAAGACCATTTCAATCCGCCGGGGAGACTTCCTTATCGACAGGTATTTTCAATTAAAAGTTGGTCGGTAAATCAGGGCTGGAATCGGCAAAGGTGATAGTTGATTGTCGCTTTTTTTATTACAGTCTTTGATTATCAACTCTTCTTTGCTCTGCGTAAAGCGAATACTGTGGTTGGGTGGAACATGCACAGATGGGCTCAGGCGGTGTTGGAGCCGTCATACTCGGACCAAACTCAACTTTCTCGATACCAATGGGGCAAAGCCTAATCCAATTTCAGGCAGGTCTACATGGCATTAAATGCCAACAACTTGGGACAGTCGAGCGGCTATAAATGAGCTCAGCTCACCCACCATTGACTCCAAATTTGAGTTGAACTGCTTCGATACCACGGACAAATCCAAAATATGGTGGGTTCCCGGTCACGGTGCAATTGAATAGATAGATACAACGGCAATCCAACAGAACGACCAATTTAATTTTACACTGGCAGCGGCCATGATGTAGTCAGCGGCTAAAGAGTGAGGTGTGTGGCCCAATCGACCGACAGCTACTGTCTATGAAGAGCAACGAACAGCAGCCGTATTTTATTTTATCATAACCTAAAAGGTTACGGCACGAACTCACAACAAACATTGGTAATTCTGTTAATCTTCACCTTACTTACGTTAATATAGAAACTTATAAATCGAAAGCGGCACGTATTTCTTCACATTTGCGATGTGAAACAGTAGCGCCTTGTTGTTTTGGAACATGTATCAATGGGCGAGCCACACGTCACTGAATTTTGTGGATTTTACAAGCAAAACAATAACAAATTCAGTCAGGTATTACTTGATCACGGATGCGGTAATACAACCCCAGCTCCCAGCAGCACATATATCACATCCAGAAGATCAACGCCACACTTGATCTGCATTCTGGGGTGTTTTACTCGATTTGTTCAAGTCGCTTCAACGATGCAACAAAGGAAACCCATTTCGGCTGCTTGTATCCGCGATCTTATTCTCATGACCATAGAGATTGAGAGAGTTGAAACAAACGCGAATTAGACGCATTGGACTGTATGTCGAATCATATTGATATTGACGTTCAATGTTCTTCAAACGAGTTATTCGAACGCATATTTCCTACAAATCTGTGATTTGGCAGTGTCTGAACTTTGTTAAAGCAAATCAACTACAGGCCATAGCTGTGACATACCGTCAGACATAGGCGACATAACACACACGCACTTATCTGCCAGTCGCTCACTCACTACCTCACTCCAAGTTTGTCACGCGACTAAGAAATGAACACTCCTACTTAGAAGCAAATGATATCTGAAAAAGTTACTAGTAGACTCGTTTTCGATTTACTTACATTAGGTCCTAAGCAAGCGAATAAAAAGATCTCTGGTATATTGTGACTATTGTAGCCGGCGACTTGAGCTTGCAAGACTATTCCTTTAGTTAATTTACATAAAATATCTGATGCCTCTGGCGTCCAGCACGAATCTGTTGACAAAAAATGTACGCATATAGTTATTTTTATTCGGGGAAAACAGTGCAGGAAATAATTACCAATTGGTTGAACATTTGACAGAATGCATTCGGTTGCTTGGAATGGTGTTGCCATGAAATCCGACCGAATCTGTCGCAAATCGGTCAAATGGACATTCATGTAGCCTCCAAAGTCCAAAAATTTCACTATACAACGCTGATCGTCCTCAACATCGATTTCAACGATTTGAACGCGATACCATACGCTATTTACGGCGATTACACACACCGCATTCAGTTCAATTCCGGGAAGCAGCGGTGCTTCGCATGAATTATAGCTATCGTAGAGGCACCTTTGTAGAACGGCTAATGCCGGATGTGATGGATGCAGTGGCTGTTGCACAAAGAAATGGGCTCCGGAGATCACTACACTAACAACGACATCGTTGTTTATGCCTTCAATTAGATTCAACTGAAAAGGAAATTCAGTGTCAGTTGTGTTATCTGTTTGATATTATAACTCTTATGAGTGAAAGTTAGTTTACCTGTAAATTTAACCCAGTTTCGGTAGCTAGAGGAACAATTGTCTGTGGTAGGGCAAAGTGAATCCTTTGCATGGTGAAGTTTGGATAACGCTTCGACGGCAATCGATCACGAATCAGCACCAGTGCTGCGTTTATTTCGTTCTCGGTACCTTCGACGACACAAATCTTCACCTTTTTCGAGAGCGGATTCTTTTGCAATACAACATTGGCGGAGGTTTTTGCCTTTATTAGGTTTATGAATGTACGCTTGCGACCGTACAGCTGTCCGACCAAGCTGTTGGGAAAGAAGAACTCATACGTGGTCTTTTTACGATTCGCCTCCGAGCGAGGCAGACTGGAACCCTTTCCGGAATCGCCCGATTGTATGCTGCATAGGCTCAACGAGGGACTCGACGCATCAATGTTTCGCTTCTTGTGCACCGTCTCATCAGTCTGTAGTTCGGTCGTTTCGCCGTCTGCCTTGGAAGATATCTCCGACGATTCAGTTGTGTCCTTCGTGGACTCGGTGTCCTCCTTTTCAATTTGGCTAGTACTGCTGATCTTGGCGTTGTTGTTATTCTCTTCACTTCCCGTCACAGTGTACTTCGATTCCAGGAATGAATTTTCCGGGGAAATCTTAGGACTCGCCGATGCCTTGATGACGACCGGTTCTTCTTTGGTCCGAGAATTGCCTCTCACGTAGAATGGTATGCTCCGATGCACCGAGTCGGGTAGATCTACTGAAGAGGACAAATTTTCGTAATCTTCATCAATTGATCGAAGAGTCTTGTTCTCAGCCACTTGGATCTTTGTGCTGAGAACATCGGAATCGATAGGCAATTGTTTACTGGGCGATGGCCTGTTGTTGTTTTGGGCTATTTTTATTGGTGCTGATTTTCCAAACATTTTTGCGCTCGATTCGTCGTCAGTGTTTATTGTTCCGTTTATGTTCATCGACGCCGATTTCTTGGGCACATTATTCGCGATGCATTTCGGCTCGACTACTTCGGATTCAACTTTCTTCTCATCTTTACCAATATCGCCGCAACGGTTTTTATTTCGACGTCGCAACCAAAAGAGGCCAGTGATAAGTATTGCAATGGGCGATAAGTAGAGAAGTGGGCGACTGGATACCATTTTGAGGGAATTTTGAATAGATGCTGAAACGAAACAAAACCAAAATTAGCAATCAAGAACAAACACTTCCGCATGTTGAGTGAGAATAAGTTTGCATGTACCTTTCGGAGGTCGATGATCGACGCTTTGCTTGTTCTCTTTGTATAAATTTACAAATCGTGTTCCTCAATTTAATGGTTCGTTCGTGGAGCTAATTTAAAAGCTTTCGGTATTCTTATCTCTGGAACTGAGTTTAGATGATACAATGGACGTGTGTATGGAGGTTCGTCGACTTGCATTCAAAATTACATCACAACTATTCAAATCACAAGTGGAGGACAAAAAGAAGCATCCTGAATATTATTTCGTTCTCAAAACGCCAGTGTCTTGAAAGCGGAATTCGGACGAAACATTGATTTCCTGACAAACAACTTTACATTTAATAAGCAAATGCCAAGGCAGCAAACACGTCCGATGGGATGGTATACTGACAAATAGGAGATGAACAATGGGGATAAGCATATTGGGGCAGTTTGTCATTAGCCACTGAGCCCTAGATATGTCAACAATCCGATCCAACTTGAAACTCTGATTAATATAAATTGTCTTTGACAAGGTTGACTCTTTATTCAAATTGTGCGATTTGAACAATAAAATTGTAAAGACAGGGAATTAGTGATTCCTGTTTTGGTGCAGAATTGAAGTAAAAACTACAAGTGTAATCATGCGCAATCACTTTGAAGTCTTTCCCTTCAAAGTCTAGTATCTGCTGTTTCGGAACGAACTTTTCCGGTGGTCTCCAAATCGACTGAAAACAGTATTCAAAGAGGGATCGGAAAATAATTTGTGTACAGTTCCATCAGCTGCTACACAAGTACAAGTGACGTTTAACAACAGCCAGAACTTGTATTTCATAATTGAAAACGTTTATAAATTAAATAGAAACAGTACCAGTTCTAATAGTGATCTGTGGATCTTCCTGATATTCCTGCTTCAATTCTTCGGAATATAAAAATTCAATATTCACCCCTATCGAGGTATCCGTTCGGAACGAAATTTTCTCCGATCTGTACGAAATCGGATAAATTCCATTCGAGGTATCCGTTCTGATACGACTTTCGGAAAACTTCTCCGATGACATGTAGCGCACCCTGTCGCATTGCGTGGAACCGCGTTATACCACTTACTTTTGACAGCTACATGACACATTTCCGAAGCTCTCCGACAACTAATTGCTGCGGAATATTTGAATGCGAAATGAACGCGTTTATATGCTTCTTCTATTTTGTTCCGAAACGGATACTTCGAACGCAAGTTTAGTTCCGATCGGATTTGACTTTCGTATCGGAATTTTTTCCGAACGGATACCTCGATAGGGGTGATTGTTCACTCGTGAGATTCTAGCCTCGAAATATAAAAATGTCAGATTTTCGCAAGCAATTATTGTGTCGGACAAAAAATCGTGTCAAATTTTGTCAGCGCAGAATGAGCAGTTTTCTCTGCTCCGTTAGAGCCAGCAATAACAGCTGATCGAATTTGAAAGTTTTAAGAAGAATTGACGTGCTATCATGTGACTTTTTTAAGCGCAGCCCGTACTCTTGTAATGGAGACTTTGTGATTGTGATAACTGATAAGTCTCTGTAAATAGTAGCGATCACTTTCTTCGGGTTAGAAAGACATGTGAGGTGCAAAAGCTCGTTTAATGAAAACAAGGGGATACTGTACAAAACTCTTGTACTTCCAATTCCGATTCAGCTGTATAATTCAGAATCACGGGTATGTAAATCGTATAAATATTAAGGAATGGATTAGAAACAAAGTAGCAGAGTTGGTGCACACAATTCGGGACAGCTTAACACTTATTGGGAAATAAACTAAAATTCCGCGACGCATGGGCCCTGATTTACAGAATTATACTGAAAAGTGTGTTCCCGATGAACCAATTAACACTACTTATTCGAAAAGCTTCAGCATGGAGATCTGGGAATTATACCTTGGGCCAGGGGTCGGCAAGTAATTTTAAGTGCGGTCCAGATACGATTGCAAAATTTCATCGAGGTCCAGAAAAAAGCTCATAATTCTTAATTCTTAATAATTCTTCTTTTGCATTTTGCCTGTTAGTATCTATAAGAATATATAAAACACAATTATAAGTAATATTAATGGGAGAAAGGGTCCTGCGCCAATTTTTTATAGTTTGATTCACGCTTTGAAACAACTTCATAAGGCCTGCGGTCCGCCTGTTGCCGACCCCTGCACTAGGCTATCCTTTTCTTGTTTCATTAGTTTTGTAAACTCATATTCCGAACTGCATTTAAGGACTATTCACATAATCGCGAATTGCTAATAAATAAATTTAATTATACTTTTGAATCGAAAATTCGACTTTTGTTCCACCACCAAAGCATTATATTTAATTGATCTCACATCTAATCTAAAAAAAAAACTGCCTTTCGATTGATTTAAATAGCTAAACTTACAATTTACAGCAATTTTCCCGCGAATTGCAAAATTTTTGCTGAGAACTGTCACACTTTATTCACAATCCGCAAAATACAGTCGCGATCCTCACTTCCACGAATGACAAATTCGTTCGAACTTAAGCCTAGTACGGACCTGTTGTGGAACGAAATTTTCCGGTGGTTTCCAAATGGACAGCGACAAATTTCTTGCGAAAAGGCAGCCCAAAATAATTTGTGGATAATTTCATCAGCTGATACACAAGTAGCAGTGTTACCAGCACTGACTAGTTATCTCCTCTCCGATTTGGCTACTCGAACTTACTGGCTTTTTCAAATTTTCTTTTGGGGTTTATCCTAATTGAGGCTATTCACTAACTTTAAAGTTTTGGCGATTTTTTGGATTCTTAGGAATTCACATTTCGAAATAATTTTATATATGAACTCGTTTCCATATGCGTAAAACGAATAGTTCACCTAAAAAAAAACAGTGATCCAACGATAAACAATTCGCAACTGCAAAGGTGTGTCTGGACTCTGGACACATAATAACAAAAAATTAATAATAATTAAATATTCATTACAAAAAATTAATAATTATTTCCACCACGCAATTGTAACAAAATGACATCGGCGCAGAGATCAAGCGAAGAATCACTCTTGCCAATTGCTGTTTTTAGTAAAGCCCTCTCTCATAGAACCAAGGAGGTACCATACAAGACCTTAATCATCCCGGTCCTGCTGTATGGTGCAGAAGAATGGACCTTGTCAAAAGCGGATGGAAACCTTCTGGGATGCTTTGAGAGAAAGATTCTTCGAGTGATATTCGGTCCAGTTTGTGACGATGGAGTGTGGAGAAGAAGATTCAACGACGAACTATACGGGCTATACAGCGACGCTGACCTAGTCAAAAAGCTGAAAATACAACGGCTGAGATGGCTGGGGCACGTGGAGTGTATGGACAACAACGCACCAGCCCGACGAGTCTTCGAATCCAACGCTGAGGGACAACGCAGCAGAGGAAGACCCCACCTTAGGTGGCGCGCACAATTGGAGTACGACCTCAACCAACTTGGTGTGCGTAACTGGAGGCAGCTAGCGAGGGACCGAGCTGGCTGGAGGGGCTTATTAGTTGAGGCCGTGCTCCACCCCGGACTGTAAGCGCCACCAAAAGTAAAAAGTAAGTAATTATAACAACTACGCTATACTTGACACTTCGAGACTCGCAATAGTTGATGGAATTCCGTGCTGCAAATCCTACTTTACTTTACTTAGATCGAAGCTCAAAAAAAACATGCCTAAAGAATTAAGCCATGCTCAGACGATTTCCAGATCTGACAATATTGTCAGGTCTACAAATGAAAAAAATTGTCCCAAATGTCTGTCAACCCTGTGAACTGGCAATGTGGTATTGTATGGTCCTAGTTATAGCCATACGTAAAATGCAACAGAAAAAATGGGAACAGTATGAAAATATTTTTTTTTTTTTTTTCGTTTTGGCGGTCATAGCGAAAATTGTGTCAGAAAAAATTGTCCTTACGAAAACAATTACAACAAATTCCTGTCCGATGAAACAGTGAAGAAATGAAATATTTCAGTGGAATGATCTGGGTTTTTGTTGTGAAATTGACTGAGAAGTAGATCGGAAGAAGTTTTTTGTACGAAAAAATTAATAAATTATTTTTCTAGAAAATTTTAAGATTACTTGTTTGTTTTTTTGATAAACTACCTTTATAATTTTTAACCAACGACCATACCAGACCATACCACGCTGGAAAATCGGTTCTCGTCAGATCACCGAACATTTTACTATTCCAAGAGGAGGATAGTTAATTATCCCATCAAAATGTATAAAGAAAACATGTTAATAAACAGTTTAAATAACGAAATTTTGAATTGCAAACTTTTTGCCGCGAACGAATACATGTGAATGGACTGTCAAAACTTGCGAATATTCGTTCGTTCGTAGGTAGTTGGTCGCTCTCATGTGAATGATCCTTTAGTATTTAGATGCATGACCACTTTGGGAACACCGCGTGTCGTTGGCGTTACACCAGGCTGAGATGATTGCATTGAGCTTGCATGCGTTGGACTGCTTGCTTTGAGGGTCAGGTGGAGGAAGAAATATCCTTGCACTGGACAATCAAGCGGTGATCAGACGCATGAAAACATTACAACATCATTGGCACTGGGATTGGCTGGCAGAAGAATGAAGATCTTGGGACGTTCACTGGGTGGAGACCCAGTCGATGAAACAGAATTTCACAGATGCTAGCGGTAACACTAGGAATCGAACCCAGGAAAGAATTTTGGAGAAATCCAGAGAGTCTAGCTTGGTAAGATTTACAGTGGTAGAGAGACGAAAAGAGACCCGTCTTCGTCAATGGTGGTCTGATTCGAATATCTCTCGAAAATATATATATTTATAATAATTTTTAAGCAACATTTTAAAACCAAGATTGAGTTCAACCAATAGGATTAAGTGGTCTAAAAAAGCATAAGAAAATTTGTACGGTCTCGTTTCACGTATGGCTATAACTTGGGCTTTTATCAGATCATTTGCAGCTCATTGCCAGATCGTTTGTAGACCTGACAATATTGTCAGATTTGGCAATCGTCTGAACATAGATTTACAGGAAAAAATGAGCACTTTTCATATTTACATTTTAGGTTGGCTATTTTTGGCGACGAGATTTTTAAAATTTGGCAGTACAAATGTCAAATTTTCACCCGCAACTAATGTCCCGGGTAATAAATTTGTGCGAAAAGAGAGTGGAGAATTATTGCAAGAAAAACCAAAAGGAGAGAGAACTTTTTCGTTGTGTCAGTTTTGTATGTTATTTTTCGATCCAAAACAGGTCCGCGCTAGGTTTTAAGCATTCAAAATTAAACTGATACGCGGGTATCTGCGACCGAAAAAAAGTCAAAGCCTACGAGAACTCACTTGTTCGCAATTCGCTCTCACGTGTATAGTACTTTAGGGCCGTTTGCTGATAACATTCAAAATGATTTAAATTCCACATATTGGGTCGTATGAATAAAACTTAGCAATTGCTTTTACTCAAGAGAAATGCCAAAATCGAAGCATTTGCTAAGTTTCGTATAAATAAAAACCAATTCGAGTTAGTTCCAACTTTTGACATGTTCGAAAAGCGGCGGCACTGACCTTTTAGTCAGATCGATATGAATAAAACTTATCAGACAAAGCAAATGCCATGCAAATTATAAGTCTGTTATTTAGTTGACTCAGAGCTAAATATTTTGTACGCACAATGTTTAACATAAAACAATTTTAGAATTGTGAATACTATTTAGACAGAATCATTTGTAAGGTAAGTATGTAGCCGAGATTCGGGCTTCTAGGTCGACAGTTCAAAAACCTCTCGTCAATTCAAAGTTCTGTTTAACTAATTGCCTAGTGTGTTAAGCTAGTATTAGACGATATGTTGAATGAACATACGTATGCTGACAATCATATGCTCACAATTCTCAGCAAACATGCATATGTTCATCTGGCGTATGATGCCCTATTACACGATATGTTGAATTCGGTTTGCTGAAAAATTTGAAGACTCGTATGATTATATGCTGAAAAAGTTCCAGATCGTGATTTTAGCATACGTGCGTGTTGTATTTATCGATTTTCTGTGATTCTGGTGTAATGTACGTGTAGTGTATAACACTGTACCTACTGTATTTAACTGTTTTTAACAATACAAAATACATATATATTAATGTTATCATTTCACGGATTAAATGGTAGATCTATCACTCTTTATCGTTTTTGTTTTGTTTAGTTGAAAAAATAAAATGCGTGAAAAAAAAGCGTGGCGTCTCGATGGTGCAGCGTGTGTACAATTACCGACTCAGTCGAGCACGAAGCATTATCGATCGTATGATATCGGATTGCTAAAAAATGCACAACAAAACCAATTAAACGAGAACCTATGAAGAAGCGAGAAAAATTTACCAAAACCATTGACGAAGTCGATTTCTTTGAATAATGGTCATCATTAACTTATTTGTTTGAAATAATTCCAAACAGGCTCAGTCGATTCTTTGGTGGCTTCGCCGGATTTACTGGCGCGATGCTTAGCAAAATTCGTTTTAAAGGACACCCACTTCCGCAGATTGGTTCACTTTGCCTTACAATCCTTCAACGTATGTTGGCCAAAACTCTTTGATATTTCCTTCTGTAATGACGGTATAACATAAATCTGACCAAATAGGTACTCATGTAAACCTAGTCTTACGCCGCAAGCTACAAGCTATATAACACCCATGTAAAACATCAGATCTATGCAGTAATTAAATTACACCTCTTTTTTGATCGAATTGGAAAAACCACGTTTTATTTTAACACGCACAAAAAAAGGTTTCTTTAATGTTCGGATAGAACACCTTAAACATGTTCTTTTTTTCCACAATCTAGCTCCTGCGAATCATCAGAAAGCCTTAGATATTTATTACTCTTATCTTCGTCCTCGATGATAAACTGCGAACTAACTATTTCACTCATTTTTCTTCTAACACCAAAAATTAAGACAATAGAAACACAAAAAAAATAGTGCGGCGCGTTCCAAATTTATCGAGACTTCAAAAATATCAAACCTGTATGCTGAAAAATGTGTTGTTTGCTGATGAGCCTACTTTAGCTCGTCAGCATATATCATACGAGTCAGCATACGCCGAAAATTTGTCCGAATATTAGCATACAGTCCCAAAAAGGGGTATTACACGATATGTTCAGGTCGCCAACATACATATATGATGACTAGCCAACAAGTTTGCCAACAAACACCTTTTAGCATACAAATATGATGACAGAAATTTCGCTATTACACGATATGTTGTGATTGGGACACATTTTTCAACATACGTATGCTGATTCAACATATCGTCTAATAGTAGCTTTAGCAAATAAATATTTCCAACAATATCGGATACAATTCCCGGCACCTGAAGAAGAAATGAAGCATCAACAAGCTTTTTCCAAACAAAAATCATATATCCAGGTGCAATAATTGAAGTTATAAATTGCATTTTTATTTCTGAATCTTATTTCTTTAATTTCAATTTCCACAAAAGTAGGTAAAAAAATTAAATTTACTGGTCAGGTTTGACAGAATTCATGTGGAGCTTGAACTGCACCGACTCGTATCCGCAAACTGTCCTTACACCATTTCAGGCCAAACATGGATACATAAGACTTCTCGCCGCTGCCATTCGCTTGTTATATTTTTTAGACTGCGACCTCTATTGGAGCTAAATTCGCCACTCAAAATAAAACGAAACCAAGACCCACCGGCAAATATTTCTATCGACTATTAACGCTACTGTGAGTCTCTTACGCGATCACATAAAAACGTGTCCAGGCGGGGCGCTCCAAAAAGAGAGGATATCGGTTGAGGCAGGTCAACACAAACCGTAGTAGTAATTCAGGAGTAAACCGACTTCCACTCAAAATAAATATAAGTACAAAATTATCACTTTGATTTCTGATACAATTTTCGAAAGAATTTGTTATCCCAGCAGTGCGCAAAGGAGAATCGGCGAACGTCCAACGTACACGATATTTCGCAATAGAGATAAATAATACCTAGGCTAGATCGATCGCCATGGTAATCAACGTGTTGTGCGGTATTTTAAATCAATTCACATTAACTCGTAAAAACAAGATAAAAACATAAACTTAAATATCTGTACGCGGCAACCATTTATGTAGATGCTTCTTCGTTGACTATTTTCACCTTCAAACACAAAAAAAAAAAAACACATGCAATCACGTGCTTACAAACTCTTTTGGCACAGCTGCCCAATGTACGCATCGAACTTTTTGCACTCTTCTTATTTTCGATCTCGTAATTCTATTTCGCACAGTGAAAATATTTTTAGACTGGCGTTGATTTCGATTATGAAACCTAATTTATTTTCGTCGGATTCAACTCAATAAAGGGCCACACAACGACAACAACACAACACTAGTTTATTACATTCCAAAACCGTTTGCAAGTATTTTTTTAATTCACAATAACATGTGGAAGGCGTAAGAATCGTTATCAGATGGTTCGTTAATTATTTCGATAGAGAACTACTTTGACATTCAATGCTCACGGCTACGCGATTGCTTATCTACTGACAAAAAAAAAAAAAAGAATACGTCAGTTGGTGTGCTGCTCCACGGCAACCTTCTTCTGGTTGCGATCTTACGTTCTCTTGATCGATAAAAATACACAACAAAAAGAAAAGATATTCCCCGCATGTGTAATTTTAAAACTACCTCTGTGAAATGTATAAGCGATTTTTAGCACTGCGAGTTCGAATAGGGTAGAGAGAGAGAGTTTGCAGCAATTTACGACTGTGTGTCGACAAACTAGTGGTCACAGTTTTGCAATGCGATTCAAAATGCGTTCATCTTAAAGTGAGGTATATTTCAGAAAAAAATGGAACATAGTTGACGCAGCTTACAGAGCTAAATCGCCGGGTGGCCGACAAAAACTTTGCCGACGGAAGAAGTCGCTGTTAAGCGAACTCCTAGACGTTCAATAGACAGATGGAGACGAGTGAACTCGTAGTCTTGTAAACAAGATAGCGTAATCAGAAGCTTGCCTGTCGATTGAGCTATAACATTCGACCTTCTCATTACAAGGTGACGGTGAACACTCAACACACATGATAAGGGTATCTTCACAAAAAATTCGTTCATTCTGTGCCAACAATGTATAGGGTGAATGAATATTTTAACACATTGATCGGGCGGTATGACTGTATGAGTAAAGTGGTTGTCACAATGTAGTTAATAGGGTTTACAAGCAGCGTGCGTTTTACCGCCAGCGTGGGCCCCAAGCATGATGCTTGAACATTCGCTCCTCCAGATTCGTAACTTGTTGGTGATTGGAGTCAAAACAGACCTCCATTACGAGCAACTCTGTGCTAAAGCTCCAAGTTCAAGAGATGTATCCTTGTTCAGTTTCAATAAATCAAAACTGCCGAACTTCAAGAAAAAGACTGGCAAATGCGAACGTATCAACGAAATATAGCTGGTAAATGGAATCTCTGCATCGCTTGGCCGATCCGTAAGAAAGCAGACAGCAGATGCTGTCTTCTGTCTTGTTTTGTCATTACTAACACAGCCCGCTGCTGCATTAAGCTAAGTAACGCTTTAACCAAGACAACTCAGCAATTGCCTAATGAAGGGGCTAATTGAAGAGGCCTGCAAGACGAAGAAAATATCTTCACAGCTTTCCACTTTAAACCCTCTAATTTGATCACTTACACATCATCCCTGCAACGCTTGTAATACTTACATTTCACCTCCGCAAAACAAAATTGTCATCATAACTAGGAAACGTGTTACTTATTTTTAGACAACGACAAACTAGCAAATGACTTTACTTATTTATGTATGAATAACTTTGTAAACAGGTCGCTAGAGATTCAACTCTCCATTGAGCAATTTCCGATGACGACACGTCGTCTTGTTATCAGTTGCTATATTGATGTACGACTCTAAAAAAGCGACCCTTTTTCATATAAACTTAAAATATTTGTACAAAATAAAGTGCACGACTGGGTCGAACGAAACTTTCTCGTTGAACAACAGTTGTTTTCTTATATTTCTAGGTAGATAGGTGAGGTAAAGGGAGAACCCTACTGATGGGTAGGTCAGCAATCCAGATAAAAGTAACAGTTCATAAAATACAGAAAAAGCAAGTGTTAACTTAAATTCACGTTTGCGTTATTCATCTGATACGGCAGTATTATTGTCAAATATTGTCAAATCAGGCAATTGTCGCATGTTCCGGTTAGAAAGTTATAAGCACCTACTGTATACTATTTTTTGCTCAACAGTTTATAAGGTTTTTTAGTAGAAGGCAAAGTGTAGTCGGAGTTTCAGTTTTCCGATCTGCTAGGGCATGCTTTCATTTTTGACTGGAATATTTTAGTAACGCTGGTTTTAAAGTATCTATTATTGGAAGTAGGGTTCGTATTAGACCAATATCTTTACATAGATATTACATGGAAGATTTAAGAGGTTAGTTTTTGCATTAGAAGTTATAAACCGAAAATACCGATGGAAACGTAGTGTGAGTTTCTAATTGTGTAAGCCACTAAGTGGTTGTAGTTATTTTAAGGTGCATATTCAAAATGGTTGAAAAGAAGAAGTGCGTAATATTATGCTGAAAAATAAGGTTTGCGTCGCTGTTATTGCATTTTAAATGGATGTGCTGTATTGAGTTTTAAAAGGATGTATGAACACATCGGGGTTTGGGTAGGTAGTCATTTTTGAGAAATAAATGCAAAACTTGTTTATACAATTTTTTAGAGAAAAAATAAGTTGTGGTCTTAATTAGTTTTATTTTACCATCCTAAATATGTATTTTGATCAAAATCGTTAGAGCGGGTCGGGTACAACTCATACCCAGACGGTTCATCCCCTGCCAAATTTGCCACCTAGCGCCATCTACATCGCAACTTCACAACTAACAACCAATAATCGCATCACTCACCTTTAGAATATGGTGTTACCATATCAATCGAGAATTATGTTGAGTGCTTGGTTAAAGTTTCTTCAATACATATTATTTGTGGAATTTGGAAAGATATAATATGGGGGAAGGTAAAAAATGTGCGTAATGCTAAGTAGAAGGTAAAAGGGTGGGAAATATGTTATGTTGTACCTGGAATGGAGTTATACGATTGCAAGACGGTAAATATTAATTAATTAATTAATTTCTATCAACCTAAAAAAATTTTTTTTTGAGAAAAGAAATTGACTTTTAGCTTCAGAGAATTTGAGAAAATAAAATTAAAAAATTTGCGCGAATTGTCAAAAAAACTTATAACATATTTTAACTTTATGGAATCTGAGAAAATAAACGACAAATAATATTCGAAAATATATTCATCCATACGAACACATCGTATTCATAAGTGAATAGGTATAACCTGCCTACTCCATTTCACTAAATGATTTATACACCACCAAACTTCGAACACAAATTGATTTGTAATATGGTAACCCTTATTTTTGACATTAAATGCCCTAGACCAGGGGTTCCCAATTTTTTTCGGCCACGGAACCCTAAATGATCAAACTTTTTTTGGCGGACCCCCATATTGAAAACATCGTTCCTTGAAGTGCGGTTTTATGACATTTTTGTGGGTACATACGTGTACGCACATGGCATTCTTCCCAATCCACAGCACATTGTGACACCGACACAAAAAATTCCAAATATTTTTTTCGCGGATGACTAGATGATGAATTTGTTTGATAATGAATTTCGGTGCGCCGCGACGGCACGATTATGTTTTTTCTACGGAACCCCTTTTACCCTTCCACGGAACCCCAGGGTTCCGCGGAACACCATTTGGGAAACGCTGCCCTAGACTACAACTCGATCGATAAGGGCGAGTAAGATGTCGCTAGGTGCGGGGTATGAGTTGCGATGATACCCGTTAGAGCGGTTTTTGTAAAATTTTACAGACAAAACTACTATTGCTTAACTATTTAGCTGAAAACCGATTACAGTGGTGGTCCAGTATAACGAATGATATAATGTCCAGGTGTATTCGTTAAATCGAAAAATTCGTAATATCGAGCACATTTTACTTGTACCAAACGTTAAATAAAATGTGCAAATATTGTTTCTATTCACACGATTTTTTTCATTTATTCATAAGTTAAAAAAAAAAACAAAACTTTTCAAAGTAAAAAGTAAAAAAGTCTGGATACCAGCTATTACATATTAATTTTTTGAAAATAAATCACCAATAAACGTTTGTTTTCGTGAATTTTGAACAGAGCAATATACAGCCTTTTCCTGAAGGCTTCTTAAGACAAATATTTTGGAACAAGAACAATCTTGCAAACCGAAAGCATTGTGAATGCAAATACACAATAACAAAAAGTTATACGTAGTAGCCAACAGTTTTACAACAGCCCCATAACCATACATATATAAGTTCACAATCCAGAGAGTTGCACACCTGCCTACATATGTATGTACATACATATGTATATGTTTAACAGAAACATTCGTTATATCGAATGTCAACCCTTTTTTTCATACGTTATATAAAGACACCAATGGAATTGAAAAAAGTGTACGTTATATCGATCATTCGTTATATCGGCATTCGTTATACTGGACCACCACTGTATGTCGAAATTTGAAAGTACCGTTGCTCGAATTTTTATCCAAAAACTGAGTACGCAGTAATGGTAACCTCACCTACTAAAGCTTAAATATCAATTTTGGTTAAAATCGTTAGAGCCGTTTTCGATCAAATCAAACTGGTACGAAAATTTTATATGGGAAGTACCTACCATTAATATTGAGGTAACCTTGCAAAAAAAAAAAAATCACCTCCCGAACTATAAGCCCAAAAAATCCAAACCCGAGGTTTGAACGTAATCCGGGAAGCCGTTTAGGCTGTAGGCCTGTTGAAGGACGGACAGACAGGCGGACAGACGGACGACCGGACAGAATTCTGCGGCCCACTTTTTTGAGTTCCTCTATCATCGTAATATCAGAATTTATTAATATCTCGAGTTCGAAATTTTGTACGAAAACAATATCTTTCTCTTACTACTTAATCGGGCACTGCCCCTATTTTGTGTTGCCTTTATTGGGGCTTCACAAAATAAACCGGTGCCAGACGAAATAGGTGAGAGTTATCTTAGTTTTGCTAGTAATATGAAATTCAAGATGCTCTATACACCTGACATTATGAGGTGCACCTCCCTCGGATTGAGTAAGGCAATCCAAATTGGTAGTAATCCTCGGGGCAACCCTTGGGTTATGAAAGCTCCACCATTAGCTATATAATGGTACTACGGGAGATGGGGTCAGCCACTGTACCAAATTTGGTGCAGCCCCATCATAGCGGTTGGATTCGTGGTGGCTGTGGTTTATTCCAAAAGCGGAGACTAAGGCGTTCTTTAAAGAACGAAGAGGTGTCAGATGGGCCTCGGCCATGAGCAATGGGATTGACTGTGACCTTTCCTAAACAGCCAATAAAATGCACCAGGATTGGTACTTGTATCGGTCCTGGGGCGTTTGGTCAACGTCTTTCTCAAGGACACTGATGTGGGTATGCCCACCGTGAAATTAAGCCGTCAAGGCAGGTGTTCACGTAAAGCATAAATTTTCATTCTCTTACTACTTAATAGAGAAAGTTAAAAAAACAAATGTCAAAAAAATTATTTTAAATACAATATCCTTCGTGTTTCGGTGAGTTTTGGTATTTTTATAATTAAGTACATACAATCATAAATTGTTTTATTTTTGGCAGGTATGGCAACAAAACAAAAACAACACAAAAAAAACTACCTGGTCTGAAGGGGATAAACTCTTTCTCCTGGATGTCAAACTAAAACACGTAAAGTTCGGTGGAGACGCCTTTCGTGATTTATAAATCATATGGGCTAAATCACGTCAGTGGGAACATGGTTTTAGCTCATCTCTACTAAAAATAAATTACTTGACAGCTGACAAAATGGCCGCCAGTTAAAATAGTGGTGCCAACAAACTTAGGTCCATTTTATTCACTCGAAGTTGAACACAACTCGGGGAGTTTTCCATATAAAAAATTACTATACATACAACATGCATCATTTGAAGTAGTTGTATTAGAGCTTACTGGTCCTATGTTTTCCGAATCAAAATAGAAATAAAACTATTTTATTCATTTCCCGACGTTTCGTTGATGTTTTTTCAACTTCCTCTGGGGATTTTTTTCTCTTTTATTGGGCTGAAATTACAATGTCTTAGCTATATTTATTATTAATTTGGGTTGTGCACGCATTTTCCTGTCGTTGGATGCTCTATCTCTACTGCCAATCTGCCATTTAATGCAAAACAGCAGATGTTCGAATCAACTTTGAATGAAAATATCTGTCGATAAGGAAGTCTCTCCCGTCGGATTTCACGATGTAGGTATATGGACAGTGAAAGTGAATCGAGTAGGGGAATTAAATCTCAAATACGCCGTATTCCATGATAGGGGTCAATGAAGCACATTCACAGGGTTGAAGTGAAAAAGAAATACGTCGGCACGATTGACTACGGCACTAATCAGTTTTCTCCAAAGATTTACCTCCCGCGAATAAGTATTAGTTTGATCGAAAGATTTTTTTTAGTTTATGGGTCAATAAGTAAAGAAATTGTTACTTATTTCCATTTTGTTTTATAAAATAATAACCATTCCAAATTAATTTAAAACCACGCTTTGTAGCTTTGCATCTTTTGAATACATCTATGACACATTTTGACGGCGGCGCGTGCTTCTTTGCTAATCCGCTGTAAAACAGTAACGACCGTGCTGTTTTGGAACAAATTTTCTCGCAGTGTTGTATAAATGAAAATGTCATTTCACTAGCAGTTATTATTTAGTATGTCTACGGGTTTTTGCCTCGAACTGATAAGAAGAAAGGTATATCCCCTTAACAACTATGTATATTGGAAACAAAATATAAATAACATCATATAAGAGATGTGATGTGCACAACTCCTTAAACACCAGCACAGGCTACTGTACAAATACCAAAAAATAAGACTCCAGACTGGCAGACTCCAATATAAATGCAGATCTCGAAGTCGCGTATATAGCATAAAAGGAACAATGGCAACACAGCAAAATTTACATTAGAAGAAATAGGATATTTGAGCTACCGCGGAAGTATAGGTACCTGATTCCATAAGTATATTAAGTGTTTTTTTCCAACAGGATAATTATTGCTTGAGGACCGTTTGCTGATGCTACTCATAGCGATTTAAGTTTGTCTTAAATACCTGCCCTATGGGCTGCTTTTTCTGTCATAAACTGTCACATAAGATTTTAAGTGGAACTCAGTAGTAGTATCAGTAGTTACTTCTTTTAACTTAAACTTTCAATTGGTGTTTAACCTAAGATTAGCAATTCAAAGTGTGTATTTATTGCACCGACGAACCACATACCTACGCTGACGTAGTACCAAGCTAAAAACAGAGCCGCATTTATAACGAATACCACATCATGTGTACAGAAGCCGGTAAACATAGGCATCGCATTTGAGTTTACTATAAATTTACAGTCGTGGGTGAGAAGTAGAATGAATTCAAACTGGGTACGAGTGAGTGCTTTAAGATGTTTAACCCTGAAACCAAATCGAGTTTGAAATACGTTCCGATGGTTAAGTGAACACTTTTTCGTAGTACTAAAATGTAGAACGTAATACATATATACATGAGTGAAGAATTGACATGGTCTGCACATGGTTGAATTGTTGTGCAATCGATTTACAAAAGATCCAATGGAAGGGGTGTTAAAAACACGTATAATTCGTAGGCATTGAAGAAAACCAGTTACTTCATAGGCGCTCTCATAAATAGAAGCCAAAGCCAACAACCAGACATTAGATGGGAATGTTAAAAGAAAAAGGGGGAAGCCGAGACAAGAAAACAAAAAAAAAATTAAAACAGCTGATGTATGAAATTCGGAATCTGTCGTTTTCCGCATTACAATTCGGTTTGTGTGATGTGCAATTGTGAAATAACAGATGCATCACATGCGTAAACATTGCAATTTAACGCGAAAGTCATCACTTAAATAGCTAATGCAATACATACTTATAACACACACCTTTCGATTTTGAGAATTTCACGAAAAACAACGCGGTAGGTAGATATTTATGTTGCACCAATCATTAAATACATATTTATATGCATTATACGTTGCGCTGCGTAGTAGTCCTTGCATTTCATTCATAAATCTATACCCGTCGACTTTTGCCAAATCAATTATCTCATTTGGAAGACGTAATAGTTGTGAAAAAAAAAAAAAACTAATACCATGACTTCATGGCCGGGATTTCGAATACGTGATAAAATCAGGACGAATGTACCTTACTATTAAAATTTCAAACACAGGACAACATCTAATAAACAGACAAACAGTTTTCAAGATATATATTGTCATTTCGAATTATTTGGTACGCAATGCGGTCAAATGTTGGCAATTTCCCTGTTGGGTGGGTGCTACTGATAGATGACGGAGTTGTCTACCATTTTAGAATGCAACAATAGAGCCGGATTTAAGTATTTTACTTTCCTTACAATATATACACCAGATAAAAATACGCACTATAAGTAATGCAAATTAAGAATTTGACTATTTTTCATAAAAAAATATATAGAAAATAGTCTGCGTAGTCACTTGAAACGCAAGTGGAATAGGTTATGTTGTACGTTTCAAAATAATCAAGACTTACCTCTGCAGATAATCAGTTATAAGCGTAAGCAATTAGTCAATTGCCGGTTTGATATAATTTGAGATGATATTTAAATAAGTTTTCTATAGTTTTTGATGTTTTTTTTTCAAGTTTTTCACTAGTTTTTCACACAATAATTAACGAGTTAAACACGTGTCTAGAAATTTGCTGCTTTCTTCACAAGTTAGGCAACACAATAACAACATGGCCGGCGAGGAGTGCGAGTGCGAACGAAAATATCTAAACTTTCGAAAATGGAACTTCGAAAGCGGATAGCTGTTAGCTGGTTATTGGCTTGCATTTATAAAGATTTAATGCGTCGGTATAGTAGTGATTAAAAAAGGGAGTGTTCCACATTAATTGCTACCTAGGTACCTATCGTGTTTAAAAACATGTATACCTACTTATTTGATGTATATCTGCTTATACCATTCGCTTAGTTGTCAAACTCAAACTCACTTGAATTGGTAAAAAATCTCCAGCAACTCCAATGTCGTTTTCGATATGGCTTTTCAGATTTTGATCTGAGATTTCAGATTTTTGCCGGCAAATCGAACATGAAATCTGAATTTTATTGATTTTTGTGTGTATTGTGTTGGCAGCATTTTTGCACTTGCTCTCAAAACCCATTTCAATTGATTTTCACACATTTATAGCAAAGACAATACAATACAAAACTAAATAAATAAAGTATGGTTTGTCTATGATTTATAGTAATGCATTATCCGTAACAATTTAATATAAAAACCAAAAACTTTAGCTCATACGAGTAAAATAAATAATTCAGTTAAAAAAAGCAATCCTTCCAACGACAAACATTAGTAACCGTAAAATCTAAAAAAAAAATTGAGACTTCTCAAAAGTGATCTGAGATCAAAAAAAACTTTGATTTTTGTAGCAAATTGAACATTAAAAGCAATTTAGATGAAAAAAAAATTGATTTTTTGACGAATCGAAAACGACACTAGCCATAGCTATGAAAATTGATGAAAATATCAATATGCGGAACTTTTTGCGTGTTAGGTAATTCTATCGCCCTTTCAGTCACACGGCTATTTGGTATTTGGTGTTAGGAATGTGTGACCGTGTAAATGCAGCATAAGTTGTAAGTTTGAGAACACGTAGAGCGGTATTCGACTGAATTTGAATAAGTTAAGTTTTCAAATTTTCGATGCGCACCATCAGTGCGCTTCATATTCATTATGCAGGCACACTGAATTCTGTTTTGTAATTCCGTAAGTATTTTATAAAACAAAACAGAAACGCCCGCGCTGTGTACTTCAAACTACACCATAAGAGTATAGTCATAACCTCTTTAGTGCGTGCTAATTATAAAAAAAAAAAAAAAAAAAAAAAAAAGAAAACGAAATTTATAGTAAGAAGTGAGTTAACAGAACTGAGCATGAGCACAGTAAAATTTCCTATCCACACGAGAATCTCTAATCATTTTCACCACCATAATCATTTCATAAAAAATATATATGTACATATGCATCGCAGTTCTCAAATATTAAGGCTGGTACGCAGTTCAAGTGAAATCCAATTTTTCATACAAATTTTTCACTGCGAAATGTCAAAATGAATTTTCCAAATGAAAATTTCACTAGGCGGTACGCAGTTCGAGTGGAAAATATCGCTTCCAAAACTGAGTCGTAGGTGGCGATACTAACATCTCTCCGCAGCTATTTCACTTGGATTTTATTGTCCGTCGCATTAATTTTTTGACATTTCAGCGTGAAAAATGATTTGTAGGATGCGGTTTAGAAATTTATTGGAATTTCAGATGTTTCTTTAAGAGGATAATAAGTTTTTCGCACTTGCAAAATTGTTTTTTCATTGAATATAGTGCGATATAATGTTAGGTGTACAAATAGTTCGTGGCACGGATGGCCTTTTCCATAAGCAGGGTGCCTCAAGAATATTTTTCTACCCAGTTTTGTTCAAGCAATACAAGCAGATGATCTTTAAAAATATGTATAATTTACATGCACTGTTAATTGCTTAAATTTGACGACTGTTCTTTTTATTTTACAAATCAGACATTATTTGCCAAATTGAAAACTGTTAAAATTGTCATGAACAAAATACGAACCATTTTTTTTTTTTTTTTTTTTTGTGTTTTTGGAGGTTCGCTGGAAGGGAAAATCATCGAAAGTCATTCGAGAACTAGTAGGTACGCGAGAGATGCTTCGACAATAGGGAAGGCCTTTCAGCCGATCTAAAACACCTTCCGAGAGCAATGACTTTTGCCAACCGAAGGTGAATGTGCCTAGCCATTCGACTAATCGAAAGATCCCTCGTTTGTAGAATTTCTGAAATTTTTTGTTAGAAAATATATTGACTTAGCTAATTTTTATAGATCAACATGTTTTATCCGCCTTAATCTCCTGATTACACTGCCTGTATTTATAAATTCGGTTGTTTCTAAGCTAACGTGGTTAAGAAGCGTTGTGCATTTAAGGAACTTGTTCGACTTCTTTCTATACTGATTCAATATCTAGATCAGAGCTGTGCATTGAATATGACTTTGTTCCTTTGTAATATTTTTGAAAGACCTTAATTTTTTAGAAATACGTTTGGAGCGGTCATACCCACAACTAGTGCCCGTAGGTCCATACTGGTTGCAGAATTTGGTTTTATGGCAATAACTTATTGTTATTGTGGTCGATCACGGATGAATGTCTTCCAATAGGTCGATACCTACATCTTACTGTAGGTATCACATGATTCACAAAAAGTGAAGTTTCCAATTTGTGTCTTCCAGCTGTTTTCTTGAACTGCCACAAAACAATTTTTTTTTTGAGCTCAGTCACCCTGCATAAATTTCTCCAAATAAAATCTCCAACAAAATATTTCACTCTCTATTTCACAGCACTTTTTGGAGAGGAGTGAAAATTTCACTTCACTCAATCAGCGTACCAGCCTTTAGCGAAAGAAACACAAATCAAACGATTTAAGTTTACTATCATTACCAAGCGATTAGTTTTAAAACACGACCCACTATTAACTGTTCTTTAACGTCAAATTTGACATCTATAAAAGTTGAATTTTCGAACTCGCACTATATATGTCACAAAAAAACTAAACTAAACAAATTGTAGTAAATATGGCCGCCCAGACGTATAGTAAATTTGTGAAAAGATTTCGTACCACCACTTTTGTATAAGAAAACTTCACTTTTTATAAAAACTACCAGTTCCCAAGCATTACAAAAGACGAAATAATGATTTGCCACCAGTAAAAACCATGATCAAAAATAGCCCGTAAGGAGAAGCAGCCATCCTGACTTTCTGCTTGTGTTTGGATAAAACATGAATTGACCAATTATTCAACAACAAAAAAAAAGGTTTGCAAAATATTATTTATATTATAATAATGTTTATGCAACTCAAAGTGAAGTGTTTTAATATCAAGTTTGTGCCCATTTGATATCCATTCATCGAAAGAGTATTTTTCCCCCAAAACGACGTCTGTGTGATTTTCATTTTAAGAAATCAATAAATTCAAGATTCGTTCCAATCTTTGATTGGAGAGTCTTATTTGAGTTGGGGGTGATTGCATTACATTCCAATAAGTCAAGTTTAGTCAAGTGATTTAAGCGTGATGTCATCATCTTCTAAGCCGAAGGTCTAGTACGGTACGCTAAAGATAGAAAATGATTGATACAATCGAGCAGCGCTTAAAAGGGAGCGTTGTGTATGCTCTCGTATGAGTGTTGCAATTCAAAGTGTAATAGAAAAATAACCAAAACAAATAATAAAATTCATAAACAATTTGAAGACAGTAAACTTGTTTTGTTTAATATAAATAATTTCGAACAAAATCTATTCGAGTGCTAGTGGATGCATCTAATATGAATGAGTAAAATTCGCTGATCCGTATTTATTGACCTTATCCTTGCAAAACCTGCTTTTCAGCAAAAACCACAGTGTTGTAATTATCAGTGCTTTGGAAAAATAGCAAAAATCTACATACATATTCACACTTGAATTTTGTTGGGCTTAAACTGTCCTGCGCCAACTTACACGACAGTGACCCACCCTTTTACACGTTGGGTTTGAGGTTCAGCCGAATGGAATGGCTAATTACAGGGTTAGAATATTTTTCATGCATCCGCATCTGCCTGGGCCAGACTAAAAGTTTCTCTTGCTAACCGGAACAGTTGGAAATGTTTATAAATAATTCTACTGAGCTTACTCACAATGTCACATACTAAAGCGACGTTTTTATAGTAAACAAAAAGCAACCGGGGGAAATAACTCGACGTGAAAGACTCAAGCTGAGGACAAATTTTGAAATAGCCTCCAAAATCACTCTAGTACTAAAAATAGCTAGACAATAGAGACGAAGATAAATCTCGTACAGTAGGACGATATCAATTTTAAGGTTAAATTAGTTGAGTAGTTTTCTTAGAAGAGATAAGGTAGGTACTGGCGTGCGTTAATCTACACTTCGATTAAGCTTGTCTCACCTCCGCTAGTATCCACAGAGTATATGTAACTGCAAAACAAATTTAAACAAGAGTATACGTTAGTCGACCGTGTTTTCCCTAATGACTTAGTTGCGGTTCACAACATTTTTTGCACAACATCAATGAAAAAAATGTGTGGAAACTTATCTATCACACTGCATTCATACTACGTCTGATCTTCTCATTTACAATTTAGGTTTTCAGCCCGTCCGACCTTCTCACTAACAATATAGGTATCGCTCTTGGACAAATATATGTAACAAGAAGCTAGACAGAGCAGGATGTAAGTCAGAAACATACAAACGAAGGGTGAATGATATAGAAAAGATTTATATACAATATTAGAATTCAATGTTCTTAAGAAATATTATACAACAAAGGTTATATAACTATTCGATGTGGAGAAACTACTTTACCGATATATACAAAAACCGGCCAAGTGCGAGTGTCACTCGCGCACCGAAGGTTCCGTATTTGGCTAAAGTCAAACACATCAGATATTATTTGAAATCTATATCATTCAATCTTTCCCCTCTTCATGAATTCA
This sequence comes from Cheilosia vernalis, assembly GCA_949126925.1. Classification (NCBI taxonomy): domain Eukaryota; kingdom Metazoa; phylum Arthropoda; class Insecta; order Diptera; family Syrphidae; genus Cheilosia; species Cheilosia vernalis. The sequence continues at coordinate 23,170,767 of OX421360.1, forward strand.
TCACAATTTAGTTTAATTTAATTACTTAATATTTTTACTCTCAAAAATTACTCGCACATGAATCTCATTTTCTAATTATTACCTAGTACCCAACCCACGGCAATTTTCCATTCTGTATGCGACCTGTCCCAATTAAAAACTATTGACTAAAAATATATTACTTTTATTTTGTTCTGTAGGTACTCCCCAAAAAAATGTATTATACATTATACTCCCCAACGAAATTAGCAAGCGGGAACCCTTCTGTCTTTGATGGGGTCAATTGTGCACAACTGCGTAGTAGAGATTAAAACTTATGAGAGCAACGTATTTTACATGGTAAAATTATCTTTATTGAAAATATCTTGTAAACTATTAACTTTTCGGCAAAACAGTATTCAGCACATATATAGATAAGAACATGATCTACAAAAAAGGAATTTATGTATTTTTTTGTGAATCAAGAAATAAACCGTTTTTTGGGTGAATGAAAATATTTTTTTCACCAGATTACTAATTAATCCAAAACCAATCGATGTATTCCTTCCATTGGTATTTGTCGTTTAACTAGAGGTTATACCGGATGTTGTGTGTAAATTTTAGCCTCTTTTGTCAATCGGTTCTTGAGATAGACCTGGTAACAAAATTGGCTTAGTGGGTTCGGACAGACAGACAGACAGACAGACAGACAGACAGACAGACGGAGAGACATCCGAGCGAAACTAATAAGGTTACGTTTTTTCCCTTTGGGTACGGAACCTTAAAAAGCAGTAGAGAGCTGTTATTTTTTTATTTTAGACTCATTAGAGTGCTCCTCTCCACGGAAATCTTTAGTAAAAGACGAAAGAAGCCAGAGTTAACTACAACTTGTTAACTACAAAATGGAGTGTAGGCAGTTTAGACGACCTGCTACTCAGTAAGAGAAACAGGGCATAAACACTGTTCTAAATTATGCTGTCACTTCGAGTCCACGTTAAAGAGGCTAGGTGACAACCCTCTCTGACACATCAGAGGAAAGGCCGTCGGTGTAAGCTGTTTCAGGCAGATACTTGATAGATTAAATAAGGAAACTACTTTTTCTCAAGTCGGTTTCAAGTGATTTGATAAATATTGACTGCTGAACTACCACCAACACTTCTTTAGGGAAATTAATGTCGTTTTCCTTTATTTTAACTCGGGGATCCACTCATTCTGTAACCCAGTGGAACAAGAAAACTGCTTCTGATTGAATCCACAAAATTATTGGTGAAACGGCCAAAAATAATATATGGAAACTGTCAGCTGACTTGTATAAAATACACAAACTACACTTGTGTGAGTGCTTCTTGAGTGGATTCTGACTTCAAATCGAGATTCAATTCTGTAGGGAAATTGATTGTTTGGGCGATTTGGTTTAGGTTTTTAACCGTAACGGTTCCCTGGGGATGGCGATGGGCCCGCTATGGTGCCTGGTCTTTTGTGACGATCTCACAACCCCACTCAACCTAACCCAACCTAACCTCACCAGAAGAGTATTTTTTGTGCCAATTGAACGGTTTCAGAAGTGATCGATTCCGTACTCTCCCGGATGCTTCTTTTTGCCCAAATGGAAACCTCTGTTTTTGAGTCCAATAAATCTGTAATATAAAACTGTCAGAATAATGGTAAACAAATAGAATATTTGCGAAATGAACTATTCAGAACATGACACACTAAGAAACGTGACGCCGGACAAAATTTTGTTAATTGAACTTTGTCATGTAGTTAATCCTGTCTAAAATAAAAAATCATTTTCAACCAACTTTCAGACTGCAACTTAACCAAAAAGATAATACAGTAAAACACAGAGGAAAATGGAGGCCCAACTTACAAAAGCTAAAGACCCGAGCTGCAATGAATCTTTAGTCTCATCCGTCATTTCGAATCCCACTATCGTGAGCCTCTGCAATAGTGATAGCTTTGGAATGATTCCGCCAAATCTTGAGTTAATCAGCGCCAACAGCATAGAGTTGAATGCTGCCACCTCACTCAGTGATGACTCTGGAGTTCCGCTAACAACCAACAGTTCCATATCGAGTGGAGACTCGTATCGCTTGGGCATTTGTAAATTTGAAATGGAGGCAAGAGCTAAATTGTTTCTAATTTTTTTCCATTTAAAACTTAATTTGTGGTACATGTTGTTTAGTTGGCGGAAAGCGATGGAGAAGTATCCCAGTTTGATTCACTTGATAACTGTTCAGAGGGAGGAATGAGCGCTGAGAATTTCAACACCTTGAAGAAAGGTCCACTTGCCCCTATAGACCCGCCACCCGAGTTTCAGGTAATGTTAACTGTATTCCAAATGTATAAATAAGTAGCTAACGTGTTTGTTTTAAGGACTCGCCACATACGACACTTACAAGATCTCTTTCAAAAAACATGCTGACCAACATACCGCGGTGGTCGTCGCAGTCGTCGCTGCAGGTGAAAGATATGTCAGAGAAGACGATGCCAAATATTATTGTAGAACTTAACCCAACCATTGCAAATGTTGATAGCGCACTGAAAGAATCGTACTCCAAACAGCATATCTACTCGAGCGATTCCATTTTGAATACAAGCCACATTGATAATATATACGATGAACCAAACGATATTTTAAGCTCATCCGTCGGCAATAGCATCGATGTTGTAGACCAACAGCAAAAATTGACACTGTGCCCCCACTTTCAGGACCATACGCGATACTTTAGAGCAATCCCATCGGAGCAGGATGTCGCTACGCACACGCAACAAATGCAATTGCAGAAATTCAACTTAGCCGGTCTGTCAGACATTCACGACTACGATCTCTACTACGGTCTGAAGCGCAATGCCTATCCAGACAGTAGCTTGCAACGAAGACTTCTGTACAGTCCATTGCATCATCACCACTACCAGCATCAGTATCATTACCATTCGGGTGGCAGTGGCAATCGGCCCAATTCGCGCAACTCATTAAACAGTCGTCTGTCGAGCTCGCACAATTCGCTTAGCGTATCCAATGCAAACAAGGCGGATGACTCGATTTTTATTACACAAGCAATGTCCCACGATGCGCTGCTGACTCGTGAGATCTCTGATTTCTATAATGTGCCAATTGATTCTGATATATACGCGTTCCCCATTGATATGATTAAGCCCGATACCAAAGATACAATTATAAGTAAATATAAGGAGACCATGAAGTCGAACCAGAAGAATCGCTTGAAGTACTCACGGAACAACAAGCGACGAAAACGGAACAACAACAATAACATCAACAATTTGAATAATAACAACACAAGCACCGATGACAACATATCTGGAATTGATAAGGCCGAAATTGACAAAACTAAGACTAAAGCAAGCAAAGCCGAAGATAAGCGACACAGTGTGCCAGAGAATCCAATCGAACCGCTGCACATGACTCTGGACGAAGTGAAGCAATTCTATCACACTTTGTATTCGGACACAAAGGATTTGCCGGTGAAAAGCAACTCGAGTTTGGCGCACCACAAATCAGCATCGGGAGCTAGTAAAACGCCAACCCATACCATCGCGATGAATCGATCATCCAACGGTGCAATAGTAACACCCCGCCCCAACAAATCATCAACGTTAAAACAAGTGTCAATTAATCACACAAAGAGCGTTCCCAATTCTGCCAGTATTAAGAATACCAAATTAGTTGTAGGCGATAAAACCAGCGACGTATCGAATAACAATAACATAAACAACATCAACAACAATAATCACATAAGCAAAATCAGCATTCAGTCAGAGAAGAAGTCACAGTTCACATTGAATTTGAAACAAAAGTTCTGTAGCATATTTCGTTTCCGCAAGAGCCATAGCAATCGGTGTCGGGCCAATTCAACCGATTCGGCTGAGTATATTTCGAATAAAGAACAGTCAACTACAACGAATCAGCAGCCAGAATCGGCTGACGACAAGCGAAGGAAGTTCCAGTCGAGAGCTTTGCCGCCGTTGCCGAAAAAAGGTGAGTGTCAGAGCGTGGTATTCCCATCAGGAAGGGGTGAGCCCTTTTGAATTGGGGTATTGTTATTGGACTTTTGAGTTTATTTGGAAACGGTCTCTGTCAGTTGATATTGAAGAACTGCCTGGACGCATATGTCCCTGCGTTTTTGGAAGCTCGCTTTTCGTTACTCCTGGAATCACTAATTTTCTCATATACTTCGCTTTTTGAAACAAAAATGTCAAACGAATTAAGACCTGCCACTTTCGCAAATAATGAACAATTAGGATTAACAAGCTCACTCAAAAATCTCGTGAGATGTAAAAGTTACAAAAATATTTATATCGTTATCATCACCAAATTTGCATTGGTCCTTAGAAAAAGAAAAACCAAAGTTCGACTCTTTTTGTTAGGGAACTCTAAATCCCACTTGCAGTTTCATGGAAAGAAATGAAACAAATTTAAAAAAAGTCAACTTTTGCCTGAATTTAAAATTTGAAAAAGTCAAATCGATGTGATTTTTGTTACCATTAGTTGTTAATACAAGAACACGCCACACTTTAGGCATTCAGAAAAAACATATTTACGCACATAAAGCGTGGCAAGCCCTAAGTTCCCAAACTAATTATTACTTTACTTACCTACTAATTTAGTTAACAATAAACGGCTTTGAACTCACCCGTCACCCCAGTGGGAACTTCAACTAATTGGATTTGACAGATGCCACTTTAGATTTGACGTATGTCTTTTTTCCATTGGGATTTTCTGATTTTGCTATCAGATTTCAGATTTTTCGTGCTCAATGGAACATAAAACAAGGTTTTTCTTTCTTTACATTTGTAGTGGTGCTCGTTACAAAAGTTAGCTGTTCTTAAATTGTAATTTATGCTTATAAAAATCCACTCAATTTATGTTGATATCTATTGCGGCGGCCAAATGTAAATTTTTCACAAACTTGTCGTCTCTAAAAACGAAAAATAACACACTTTTAAGTTTGACAAATGACAAACGTTTCGGGGTTAGTGTACGGTAGGTGCGAATCTCGTTCAGAAATCTAGATTCGCAAAATTGCTCTGACTCTGAAAAAAGTGTTTTTCTGTCCCACTGGAAAACGACATGAGTCAAATCAAATTAAATGCTTTATTTCTTATAATTTGGACTAAGATATGGTTTTATGAAAAAAATTGTGTCTAAAACGTTTTATTGCTAGGTGCCAATGAGTGTAATTATCATATTTTTTCAAATTAAAAAAAAAAAAATTTTTGAGGTTAACTTTTTGGAGGCGATTGGATTTTGTACTTTGTCAAAGTCCAATGAAACTTAAAAGTAACGATTGTAACACGTTTTTCGAAGTAACTGTTGATGTTGAGGTATTTCGCCGCTTGGTTGAAAGCGGCTATTTCTGGTTGAAATATACTGCAATCATCGCTGAATCTGAATGGTTCCCGCAGTTCTAAAATTAAAGTATTTCAATAATTCTTCCAGCTGGGGTTGAAACCCGTGAAAGCTTATCCGATCTGGAGGAGGATAAGGAAACAAAAAAGACCGAACTGCGTTCATTTCATTTTACATCGAGTATAGAAAAAGTAAAAGACGTAAGTGCAGACTTGATTTTTTGTTTTATGGTTAGTGAAGAGCTAATTGTCAAATTTTGCTTGGATCTAGTATGGTTGGTACTGGGGTCCACTCTCAAGCGAAGCAGCTGAAAAAGTTCTGTCGAATGAACCCGACGGCAGCTTTATTGTTCGTGACAGTTCCGATGACCACTATATATTTTCATTAAGTTTCAAGCTGAACAATTGCGTGCGACATGTGAGGATAGAACAAGATCAAGGTATCCATTAACCATAAATTAATAACAACATTCGTGTACTTTGAATTTTTTTTTGTTTAAAGGAACTTTTTCATTTGGTTCTTATGCCAAGTTCAAATCGCAAACCATCACTGAATTTATCGAAAAGGCAGTTGAACACTCAAGGAGTGGGAGGTAATCCACTTTAGTCCACATAATGTCCAACAAATGCTTATTAGTTTTTTTTATTATTTGTCGTTTGCAGGTATTTGTTCTTTTTGCACAGAAGACCGGAGCATGGACCAATGCGAGTACAATTAACGAATCCTGTCTCTAGATTTAAACATATTCAAAGTCTACAGCACATGTGCAGGTAAGAGTATAAGCAATCATTGCAATTAAGGGGAGATAAACAAATTTTCATCCACTTTTAGATTCGTCATTCTGAAAGCTGTTGTTCGAAAGGACTTATTACAGACATTGCCATTGCCAAGAAGACTTTTAGATTATCTTAACTACAAACACTGTTATTCCGAGCAAGTCGAAAGTGATAGTTCTCAGTCTCAGGTAAGTCTAAGCGTTTTCAGTTTCTAACTCTAACTCTTTTCAAACTCTGAATCATTTTAGATGTCTGGAGACGGTCAGGTTTAGGACCCAATGTTTTAACGCCATAATAAGGTCAATTTTGCTTTTAGGCTGTAAGCAGTGATTTTATATAATTATAATTAATAATACGATTTAATTTTTTATTAAGATGCAAAACGAAGAAACAAAATTAATAATAATAATAATAATAATAACAAAAAATTAAATACTATTATACTTAAACATTTGTACTCGGTGCTATACTGTAAGTGAATAAAGATAAAATAATTTATACCTTAGTAATAACTATAAATGTTGTAAGACTCTTATACAGTATAAGAACATTCGTATGTGAAAGTAATATTAATAGGATACTTGAAGTATTGTTTCTATTTTGCTTTAATTAATACACACAATTTAATTCAATTTGGGTAAGGAAACCTTTAATAAAACAAAACCAAACGAAATAAAACGAATAAATTATACGAAATAATAAAATGTAAGACAAGAAGAAAAAAGAAAACAAAAAGCATGCTGGATTCGTGTCTATTTTAGAATACCACGTTACGCAATAAACGTTAACAGTCATTGATAAATAAACAATTATATAAAAAAAAATAAAAGAGTGCCTTTGTTTTTATTCATTTTGGACATCGTAGATCAACCTTAAAGTTAAAACGTTCTCGATTGAAGCTAGTATAGTTCTGTTGTTTTCAGTCGGACGGCTTTTTACTATTGGGCAGGGCATCACTTTAATCTTACGTGCTAGGAATGTGTGATGTTGTAAGTCTAGAATAAATGGCGGCATGAGTATTAAAAAAAAACTGTCAGGCATCGTCAGGCCGCTGACTTGAATTATTCACTCTTTGATGCCTGTTAGAAGTTTAATATCTTTAAAAATAAAAATGCTAATGACTCGTTTTTGTCTTTTAATTCAAGGTTATTAAATTCTGTAAATAAAACAGAAGAAATGAAGTCCATATTTACAGTGCTAGTTTTTATAAATTTTGAAGCGATATGACTCATAATCTCTATCTCTATTTTTATATACGAGGGGCGTTCAATTTATTCTCCGTATCAAGACTCTGCTCCTCTGCTCATTATCGACCGTACAGAAGTGGTCAAGTGAAATTCAAAGGTTAGGTTAGGTTGAAGTGGCTGCCGGCAAGCCGACACACTTAGACCATTATAAGGTCCCTTGTGATACCACATGAATCTAAAATTCAATTCTTCCTACTCGTTGAACCAATTGGAGCTTCTGATGAAGCGAAGGAGATTACGAATGTCTATGTTTTTTAGATCGTTCAGATCGTTATAGTAGAACGCTCCCAAATGGAGTTTTCGTCTTTGTGAGAGAGCCGGACAGGTGCAGAGGAGATGGAGTATTGTTTCTTCCTCCTCCTCGTCAAGACAGCTTCTGCAAAAATCGTTAGACAATACGCCAAGCCTTGTTGCTTGCCTGCCTATGAGATAGTGCCCTGTGATGACACCTATTGTAGCACTGATGTGCTTCCTATCAAAGGAGATCAAGTGTCTAGAACGTTTTTGATCCAACTTTGGCCAGATCTGTTTTGTCGCTAGACATGTCGAGCCGGTTGTCCACCTAAGATTTGTTCTATTGATAGCATCCAGCTTTAAAGTGAAATTCAAAAGAGGCAGGGAAATTATCGAAAATGACCCCCGCCCAGGTGGGCCAATCACGGCGGCTACCGAAGAAAATGTGAAAATTATAAAGAAACTTGATAATGCACGTGTAAAAATCAAGATGTTGGCAGAAATAACTAAGCTGTCCGTTGGTACTATACTACATGATTATCTAAACCTTACCAAAGGAGAGGAATGCTGACAAAGAAAGTGCTGCTCTTCACGACATCGCACCGGTTCACACGGTACGAGAGTGCGGGTTCGAGGGAATTAACCCTACAGCCCAGACCTGGCCCCCAGTGACTACTTTTTATTCCCAAATTTAAAAAAGACCTCCGGGGAAAGCGATTTGCTCTTTTTAAAGGTTTTTTTATTGTTTTCTAACATACCCATACCGAAAATACATTGAACGCCCCTCGTATATAACAGAAAGTGGCAAAAAGTGTATGTTTCCCCCTGTCGCCCGTAATTTTCAACCAATATAGTTGATATTTTTTAAATGTCGTTAATTACGGTGATCAATTGATAGGCCAAAAAAATAAAAAATTTAAAATGAAAAAAAAAAAGATACCACTTAATTTTTCTCAGTATCACAACAAAAAGCTCTGTTTTTTTATTTCACAATTCGGCTATATGCTTTTCACACCAAGCCTAAAACCGGGTTTACGCCAAAACAATCGAAAACTTCATCGAAAACAGAAGTTTTCCCATACATATTTCAGTTGTCAAAACGAGTCGTTTGCACTCGTTTTCCACGAAAGCCACACGAAAACGACTTCCAATCGTTGGGTTGTTGGAACAAACACACCTTTTGCAATATCCAGCAAATTCAGCAAAATGGCTGACCTAACAAATGTCACAACTCACAAATTGAAATCATTCTCCACAATTAATTGATGGGCTAATATTATTCTGAAAATTCAAATGCACTAAATTAATTTTGTTTGTTAATTAATGCGATCAAAATTTGTAACCACAAAAGTTTTGCACCGAATTTTAACGACTAGTGTCTCGCAGCGGATTGAAACGTCAAACGAAAACGCTTTGGTGGTCGGTGTGAATGCATCGACGAGTTTTCGAGGAAAACGCGGTTGTGGGCTTGGTGTGAAAAGCCTATAAGACTATAATAGTTTTGTGATTGGCAACCGTGTTACATTTTAAATGAACTTGTTTGAAAATAATTTTTTTTTAAATTTGTGAAGGTACTTTTCCAAATTAAAATTTTCAAAATCAAACAAAGGTAACGCTTACCGCGAGAATACAAAAACAATTATTCAAGTTGCTCAGTAAACGCGTTGACGTAGTTGACGTTTTACATAAACTAGGTATCCGAACGTCCCCATTCAAAATTCAGCAATTCAAAAAAAGTACGTATACGACCCCGGAAATGGAAATCAAATAGCATTTCAAAAAAAAAGTATGTATACGACCCCGGAAATGGAAATCAAATACCTGAAATACCAATTCAGAATAGGTATAATGACTTTTTTTTTTATTGCTTTTAGTGTTTTGATTGTTTTTTCCAAAACATGTATTCACTCAAGTCAGTGGTTAGAAGTAGAATAACTCTAAAAAGTACAAAATGTTGCAAAAAGTTGCCTGAAACAAGTGACAAAAATACAAACGCAAAATGTTGAATCAGGCAAAAAAGACGGCACATGCCAACAACACGCGGTGTTCCCAAGCGGTCCCCCATCTAAGTACTAACCGCGCCCGACGCTGCTTGATTTCGGTGATCGGACGAGAACCGATTTTTTCAGCGTGGTATGGTCGTTGGCGAAATTTTGTTGTACAAAATTTTAACTTAACTTACACTTACCATACAAAATTGTTTGCAGTTTTACGTGCCAAAATCAGAAAGCATTATCATTTTTCTCCTACTTAAATATTGAAACGTCGGAAAGCAGCGCGGTGCACATAGTAAAAGAACAATTAAGAGTGTATTCGATGTTGCCCTACAACGACACACAATTTTCAATGCACTGTTTAACCAGAACCCAAATTAAGCTATGGTTTTGCAAGTGATTTGAAACAATATAACAAAGTAACGAACCATTTACATGAACTTGCTTGAAAAACATATTCAACCGTTGTGTTGTTTCGTGATGAATAAATTTGTTTTTTGTTAAAAATAAATGTCTTTGTTGATCCTGTTTTCTTATTTTTTTATTAGTATTTTATGTGGTTACCCCTTTTTAGTCCCCTTTTTGGAATTTTTCAGAGGCAACGCTGATTTTAAGCTTCATTGTCGTGTCCCTAAGACGTCGACCTAAGCCGTCTCCCTAACGACGTACGAATAGCCACCTCGTAATTTTTATTCTGTTTGACGAAATTCACTCATTCAGTTTGCAAGACTCTGAAAATACTCAAATAAAAAATCGTAAGTTTGTTGTCCAATCCTAAATGTTGGAAGAAGTAAGTTCCCCCTTCTTATTTTTGAATGTGTACTAAGTTCCCATAAGAAAGTGGACTTAGTTCGGACTTCCCACCTTACATGGGAACTAAGTCTACTTCACGAAAGTGGTTTTATTTCCTACTAGGTGGGAACTAAGTCCCTCAGTGGACTTATTTCCCTGCACCATTCCGTGAGCCTAATGAAATATTAAAACGCCACTTGCTCTTTTTGTGTTGATATTCGTGCGATTTCAATATGTGCAGTCTTCGACACTTTTCCAAGCGGTATCCCAAGCCCAATCGAATACCACATACCTTATGTTCATTCGCGTACTAGGCTTAAATCGAATGCAATCGCACAAATTCTATACACGTGCTCACCAAAAATGACAGAAAAAGAGAAAACTAGCAAAATAGAAGCAGCTCAGAGAATTTCAACCGGCAAGTACTGATAAATATGTCATACAACGGGTGATTTTTTAGCTGGTTTGGTTTTGGTAACACTGGTTTTGACAGCTGACGTGTGTTTAGTACCTTGTGTCACTGTCAAACAGCTTCAGTTTGGTTTGCAATTTAACCATGGATCGTCTTACAAATGAACAACGCTTGCAAATTATTGAATTTTACTATCAAAATTCGTGCTCGGTTCGAAATATTCATCGCGCGCTACTTCCATGAAATTTATGAAAAATTGTGTTCAGCGATGAGGCTCATTTTTGGTTGAATGGGTACGTAAATAAGCAAAATTGCCGCATTTGGAGTGAAGATCAGCCAGAAGCATTGCAACAGCTACCAATGCATCCCGAAAAAGCCACTGTTTGGTGCGGTTTATGGGCCGGCGGCATTATTGGGCCATATTTCTTCAAAGATGATGTGAATCGCAGCGTTACTGTCAATGGTGAACGCTACCGAGCGATGATAACAAACTTTTTTTTGCCCGAAATGGAAGTTCTTGACTTGCATGATATGTGGTTTCAACAAGACGGTGACACATGCCACACAGCACGCGAAACAATGGCGCAATTGCGAGGCGAGTTTGGTGAACAGTTAATTTCACGTTTCGGGCCGGTCAATTGGCCGCCTAGATCGTGCGATTTGACACCATTAGATTATTTTTTGTGGGGGTATGTCAAGGCTAATGTGTATAGGGACAAGCCCGCTTCGATTGACGCACTGGAAGCCAACATCCATGCATTCATTCGTGAGATACCGGCCGATATGTGTGAAAGAGTATGCCAAAATTGGACTCAGCGGATGGGCTACCTGAGACGCAGCCGCGGTCAACATTTGCATGAAATTATCTTTAAACATTAAATTGCAAGGTTCAAACTATCGATTCAAATAAATATTTCATTCATTTTTTCGAATTTTTTGTGTTTTTTTTTTTTAAAGTTCTAAACCTCTTAAAAAATCACCCGTTACATAAAATTGACAGGAAAAAATCAATTATACAGCCAAATAATAAAGTCCGGGATTCCTAAAGTAAGTGTGACAGCTGTCTGACTAGATGTGTTTCAGTTTTTATTGATTGGCCCAGAGTGGTCACGCGTATAGTTTTTGCAGTTGACGACAGATCTAGTCAAGAAAATCCTGCCTGCATACTCAGTTGACATTTCGAGTCAAATTTAAAATAAACAGAGTGGCCGTTGCAAAATTCTGAAGGGTCGAAGAAAGGGCCGGTGAGAGAAACCTTTTTCTCTTTCTCATTTTTTTTTTCTCATTTCTAAGGCTACTCTGGTAATTTAGAATTTTCGCACGATATTTAACAACCATTAGGTCGCATAAGACTATAATAGTCTTGTGATAAATGTACTTATTAGAAAGTAGCAATTTTTTAAAGATTTATGAAGGGCCTTTTCCAAATAAAAAAGGGCAAAATCAACCAAAGGTCATGCTGACCGCGAGAAAACAAAAACAATTCAATTTGCTGTCAAACGCGTTCGGATTCATAATCCCAACCAATCTATAGTTGACGTCTTACATAAACTAGGTATCCGAACGTCCCCTATGAAAATAACAAAAAATCTGTGTTGGTCGAATGTTCTACTAGAACTTGTCATATATTTGACATGGATTTGATGTCAAAGATTAAAGTTTCTCAAAGTAGGTCGAAGCCTATCCACTTCCACGTATCTTGGAATATATTTCAGCTCTCTGACAGATTTTCTCTAAATTTTTCGAGTTTGACAGATTTTCAGTGTTTGGCTCGGGAAAGTACGCGAACCTATAGTAATTATTGGTAGATCATCCATGACGCTTTAGGCGTCCGATTTGTGATCTCCTGTATTAGCATTGATAGCGGACAAACGAATCTCGCTTTCCCATCTCGTGCGGAAATGCGCGTGCGTGCTGTTGTAAATCCAGTATTACGAGTACGTTCGCTTTGTTTCTGGCTAGGTTCAGCTGCATAATATATCGATGAATTTTATTTAGTGTTATTTATTTCCTTGAGTGCAAAACAACAACGGAAGTGAAACCAAATGCCATATTTTGTTACCCGCTGAGGTTTAGTGGGCTGTTCCTTGATGTAGCACATTTTGTGCTATCGTCGTTTACCAATCAACGGAAAGCAGCCAATTATGATTGATATCAGAGAAAAAACAAATCGAAATCTACGTGTATTATATTTTTATTTAGAAATACAACAAAACTTCTATTTACATAAGAAAAAAAAAATATCTTTTCCAAATTGGTATACCAATTGAGTGCGTGTATAAAGATACTTAAATGATGACAAGTACGCTATTATGATGTCATTTTGTATTCTCTTCTTAAATTGAATTTCAGAGCCATATAATCAGTTGAATCGTGTAGTCGTCCAGTCTTTGAAATGAATCACTATTTGATAAATGTTTACATACAAAATTAATGTACAATGCAAAATATTATTTTATCAAATAAAGCAAACAAAGTGTTAAGTATTGATTGACAAAGAAGATACGCATGTAACTATTTAAAATAAAAATAAAAACAATTACAAAACTAATGTATATAAAAAAAAACCATAAATATGACTACAACTAAGTAAAGAACCGTTAACTTTTTTTCGATTTCTTGGAAGACATATTGTTACTTAAGCCTTTGATTACAACAGAACAACTATACTCTGTAAAACAAGCAAGACTGCTCAAACACAAATAAATTTTACAACTTTAGTTTGCATTTTTTTGTTTCAAAAATTTTCACAAGCTTCACAGTTTGAAGAGATTCATAGTTGTGGGATATGATGTTTTTTTTTTTTCGAATTTGTGACTTACTTAAAATCGACAAACTTTCTCAATTGACTACAATGCAACTAGAACTATTATGGGTCTGTAGAGTTGTAGATCCTACGTATTTATTATTTATGAATACTAAAAACTTATTTTATGCTTATATCATAGACAAAATACATACATATAGATATGTATACATGCAGATAATGTATTTGATTTTTTTTTATTCGTTCCGGAATCGTTTCTTATATAGTTTCTTCGATGTATATATTCTTAATGACTGCTGATGAAATATCATTTCCTTTCTGTACACTTTGTTAGGTGAAAAAAATGGAAGGGTAAAAATCGGAAAATATCTGATTGACGAATTTATTATTAATGTATAAGGCGACGAGTGTAGTTCTACTCGGTTATGTGGCTATACTCGTGTATGAATGTTTGCATTGTGTTCATCATTTGATGTTTTGAAATTTGTATTCTTCGATCGTGTTTAAATAATCTTAAAAGTCTGAATGAGTAACTCTCCATCGTTGATTGAATTTTTCAATAGTTGTATGGTCCATATTGTGATCCGTGATAGTATGGAGCTGGGTAGATTTGAGGTTGTGGGTAACCTGCGTATGGTGGGTAAGGTGGTTGCTTTTGCGAATACACTGGAAAGAAAACGTACACAAATTTTTAGATTTAATTTATTGATTTATTTACGCTCTTAAATATGTGATTGAAAATATAATCGTGAATGAAGTTATTCTAAGTTATTGTTCGCGTTCGCTTTGCTTGTACGTTGTGCGTACGTCGTGTTAAAGACTCTGGCACAAGTTCTTTAACAAAACCTATTTTAATGCTATCCAAGTAGGTTTTAATGCCTAGCAGTTTATCGGAGACTCGTCATATTATATTGAAAAAACAGGGTGGCTGATGAAACGCGATACCAAAAGAAACGTTCTAATTTTTTTCCTTCGTAATTAGTCGGTTCCATTTTTGTCCAGACAGACAAACATTTTTAGATTTAACGAAAATGGACAGTTTGGAAGATGAAACCAGCATTTGGATAGTGCGCCTGCGCAGCTATAATGACTTAGAGTCTGTAATTTTGGACCTTTAGTACAAAGAGAGTTTGGGCGGACTTTTGGTGGCACTGCTCCAAGCAGTTTACTGTTTTACCGAACGTGGGACAGTTACAAGAAAGCCTTATAATCGAGATCCTTCAGTTAGGGCACAGGAAACGATTTCTACTGTAGCTGCTGCCATACGGAAAAAAAATACTTGAAAAGCGACGACGCATTGATTTCACATCCTCGTTTTGGTTGCTGCTTGTTTTTTCGCTTGATGTTGCACTGGAAACGCAAATTGAGACAGTAAATACAAAAAAAAGTGTTGCTACATTGTTTTTTCTTTTTATTATTCTCGTTTATAAACACTTTAGAGCAAATCGTAAATAAATTCCGCGAATGATTGCTGTCGGAAAATATTGGATGAAAATATCGTATGAAGCTGTCAAAAATGTCACTCAAAAACAAACTTGATCGCAATGCAAAGGAAGACGCTGGAGTGCGTGACATTTGTATAGGAACAATTCTCCGAAAAGTATTTCCGAAGAATGCCTCGCAGCAAAAACTTTCGAATCGTATAAAATCGGAGATATTTCGCTTCCGACGGATAACTAGGTTATTCGAGTTGACAATACATTATACATTGTGGTATAGCGTATAGGTGTTCCAAATAACAGCCATTTTAGGGCACTCTTCTAATTTTAATAGTCGTGGAGGTTTCCCTGTTCCTTAAGTTAATAAGGATAACAATAATAGTGCAGAATTGTCAAAAAACTGTTCGCGATTCATGGGCAATAAACATTGGTTATTCTACATGAATCAGTATTATTGAACACACCCACTGTTCGAAGATTTGCACACCAAAAAATGTGCACTTGCTGTCATTCCGCTTTATTATTTCTTGGTGACTCTAATTCGACAGACACTCCAATAGTATGTAACCTTGGAATACCCACCCAACAATGTAGTGGGTGAGTCTGCATAAATACATGTAGTGTCAAAATCGGAACACAAACAAGTTAATATTCTCCAAAAACACTGGACGACGGCCTTGGAATAACACAACCAGTACACCTACTTAAAATACTCATATTTCAAATAGCATTTTACATATACTCTTACCTGGCATCAAATATTGCAAATTCAGTTGCTCCTCTTTCTCACGTTCACTCTTCAAGCATACAGCGGCACCAGATAAAAGAATTGCAGCCAACAGGCACGTTCCAACACCAGCCCAGGCCACAACATACGACCAATCGTACGACACTTTCGTGTTGTCCTTGAGAACCTTCAAACGAGAATCAATAATATTTTCACCAATTCCAAATACACTTTCTTACCGTGTTCCATTGTTGATAAAAGTCTTCACCAACGACTTTCTCCTTTTCAAAGAACTCAACCGTATGCCATAAGCCCATGGCACCGGCAGCCAAAAGACACGCTGCCAACAATAAAATTGCCGTGGCTGTGATTGCACCTGCTGACCGTTTCCAGCACCCGGATAGGCCAGTCCAAAAAGCACAAAATATAGTGACGAAGCTATAAAAGATGATTATACCAGCCCAAAGGTCATTGGGTGCCGCAAAGAAAGTGAATTGCCTATACGTACCTAATTATGAACAGAGCTACACAAGACCGTGCCAAATGTAATCTCGATGTCGCATCATCGTTCGGTGTCTTTTCTTCGTCGTTACTGGGGAAATAATCGACGTTGGAGCAGTGTGTTTCAACTGGCGATAAGTATGTTGGAACTGTAAAAGAAAAAACGAGATTTTAAATAACAATGATTACGAAATCTTGAAATTAAAGATCAATGACATACATAGGTAAATTAACAACCGAGAGCATTTGCGATGATAAACCAGGCACGAAATTGGAGGATAGCGGGGGCATTTTTGTTTTAATTAATCCCATGCCCTGTTTGGCTGACACTGCGACCTTAAAGATTCAATGGGGAGAAGTTTTTCAACTAGATCCGCAATGAAGGCCAGTAAGTCTTTAGTATTATAGTTCATTACAAATCTGCTGGTGAACGTGGTTCTCTGTTAAAGACGCACTTTCTTAAACAATGAAGTTTGGGGGCAGTCGACTACGAGTGTGTTCGGAGGATTCAACATCTTCCAGACAGAACATTTTCTACAAAGGTTCATTTAGCGAAGATGCCATCTTAACCCACAATAACCTTTGACGAGGCCCACCAGCTTCCTTATATATTTCTTATTGAGTCTAAGGATTTCCTTTCGGAGTAAGGCTTAATTAATCTTTTGGATGGTTTCTGACCGCGGACGTTTTCCTAGTAGGTAGTTAAGATGAAGTTTTAGTTAAATGAGGTCTACAAAACGAATTATTGCATTGGACCTTTGTGCATCTGTTTCCAAAGCGAGTAACATGCACCAGTGCCCAAATGAAACGATACTCAAAATTAAATTGCAGTGGAAATTTGGCAACCATCAAGATTGATTGATAATTCATGATCAGCCTTTATTCATTAGATTCCCTTAATCAATAGATTTATCAGTGTCTCCACTAACAACTAACTCACGTCAAATGTGTTAATTTGCTTTATATTTTCTTGTCGAAAATGTTCATTCATAAAAATTGTTTCGCCATGGAGTAGCTAATCAATTAATTAAGCAAAACTACTATGAAAATCTGGCAGTACTCGCACATTTCAGTGCAACTTTTGGCTATGGACATCTGTCATTAAATAAAAAAATGGGAAACTTTTGAGCGGCTGAGAAATTATTAACGAGAAAATGAGTAATTAAATATGAATCAGATAGTTTTGGTCGTTTTAGCCGGTTGTGTAAAAAGTTTTTTTTTTGTCTTTGCGAAATTCATAATTATTTCCGCATTCACTTCGTATTACAATAGCAGTGTTTTTTTAGCTTCGATCTCAGCAAAGCAAAGTAAAGTACGATTTTTAGCACGCTAATTACAACTACGCTATACGTGACCCTTCGAGACTCGCAATACTTAGTTGTTGTAATTGCGTGTTAAAAATCCTACTTTACTTTACTTTGCTTTGCTGAGATCGAAGCTCAAAAAAACAATGCCAATATTTATCGAATTCTATTGCTTACCACTTACCTATAACAAAACTTCTTCAAAGTTTTCGAAAATATATTCACAGTTTTGAAACAAAAGTTAATACACCGCCAAAAGCGAATTGAAACATTTCATTTTTTGACATTTGATTAATACAATTATTCAACTTTATTGGTTTGGTTACGCAACTTAATATGATTTCTCTCTCATCACTTCATCAGTGAATTATCTTTAAGAAATGTTTATGAATAAGGTTTTCTGCAATTTAAATAAAATTAGCTCTAATTCAGCTTTAAATAATTGTTATGAATAGGTAACGCTGTATGCGTCTGTGTGGTATGTTTGCGGTTTTACCTTCAATATTTGTGTTCGTATTTAGACTTATGAAGCAATTAAAATTAAAATTAAATTGTGAAGAAAAAAAAACAACTGCGGCTAAGCATTCCTTTTTGAGACCTTTTTGAAATTTTTATATTCAAATTTGTACCAATTTTTGCATTTGATGCAGTCATAGGGTAAGGTCGGGAGATATGGCACCATGGGAGATACGGCACGCTCTCAACATTTCCTACTCAACGATTTAATTTTAAAACAAAGACATCAAAATTACATTTAGTTTTACGTAAGTTCCTGAAAGGTGCAGTCGCCACCAGGCAGGTAAAAATGTCTAGTTAAAAACAAACCAAAACCAAAAACAAAGTGAGTACCTTAATGTATTTAAATTCGAACAAAACTTTGTTTTGTGAATGAGTGAAAGAAGTTTAGTTGGAAAAGTATTCGGTGTCCGTAGTTCGTTGTTACAGACAAATTTAAAGCGTATAGTGTGTGCCTGTTTCCATTTACAGTTATTACCAGAGACAATATACTTAGACGCCCAACTTCAGCCGATGTCCCGTCACTTAGCCTACAAGCTATATTTTTACGGAGTGGTCACTATATGGGGCGCTAGTATTGATACATAGAAATTCGTATTGATAATGTCGCGAAACTTCATAATTCTATCTCACCAACACACTCTCAAGAGAAATCATCCACTACCTCAAGTTAACGAAATCCCTGCAACAAGCAGCGATCATCTGCCGGTGACAGGTGGAAAAGAGGGCGGGATAAGACAAAAAGATAGATGTGTAGTTTTAAAATACGACGCCGGAGATACGAAAAGGAAGAAGAGAAAAGAAAACAGATGATTTGAAATTTGTTGTCCTATTTGGCATACGAGTGTAGGTATACTTAGGTTCGTTCGTGTACTTTTTTGCAAGCGTTAAATTATTTAAAATTTGCTAAGAAACGGTGCGAATGCGACTACGTACTGAGAAATATAAAAAAAATGAGAGAGAAATCCATTTCCCCTCTTTTCATTTTTTCGTAATTTTCTACTCGCCAAATTTCGACTTACTGAAAAATGAAAACTGCCAACTAAGTGACAGCTCAAAAGTTTGACATGTAAAACTAGTTATTTTCGTTTTCAACGACGTCAGAGGAACAAGTTATAACTGAATGTTCTCCTAGAATATATCAGCGCATTCAAATGGAAAGTTTAATAGGCATTTAGTTTGAAAAAAATTCAATTTCAACTTATTTTGTAGATGCTGCATTTTACAATTATGCCAAACATGACATTTCTTAAACTTTTTGTACTCTTGAAATTGAGAGAATTCTCTCTCGATTTTAGAGATTTGACATTTTTCATTTTTCTATGCTTAAAGTACACGAACGGACCTCTTATGTTTTCATTTCCTGCGTATTTAAATAGTACCTATATCAACAGGCAGCAAAATGAAATTGAATATTCCCCTCAAGACTCTTTTCGAATGTGTAGACGGAAGGAGGTAAGAAGGGAAAATTTCCTCCATGCAATTTTTAAAGCAGTGTCACTTTATCCTCTTCTCGAATGCTTTTAGTTCAATCAGTAGAAACTCCTCCACATACCTACTCAGATTCATCAAAAAGAAGTTCGATTAAAAGCGAATCACTTTCATTGCTAAATGAATCAACTAATATTGTTAATAAACTAAAATTAGCCAACGCTTCGGGTTTTTCAGACATTTCAACGACTTTTCCACTTTTGAGTTTATGAATCTTTATCCCAACCACTGTCCCATGCGCTGCCGAAGTTCGAAATGTTTCTAACAAAAATTATAATATATGAACATAACGCGTACTGTTTACGTATTACGCTAAGCAAAAGAGTCATCATAAACGTGCAATCGATTCAGTTGTAGATATGGCTAAAGAATTTAAAAAAGTATGGTTAAGTCTTACCTGCAGATGTGGGCGGTCTCTCCTTTGGATAACATATCCTAAACAGTCCTCTGGTTCTCGTGTAATAGTAATATTTGCTATTCATGCTATTCAACAATGCCTCAGAATCTACATGTTTTGCAGCAAATGCCTGGAAAAATAAACAGAAGCATTTCGTAAAAAGTCATTGGTTCCACAAGTAAAATAATGAGAATGTAATTTAAGTGGCGTTGGGCCTTTAAATTCAATATTTATTTTACACAGGCAATCCAATTGGTGTGTTGCCGTTCTTATACTGGCCCGCAATATTGGCTATATATAATACAATTTTTTCTCTCAGCGCACTTGTTATGAAGGGTCTTTCATAGCTACCTGACAACTTCAAACTTTCAGTGTAAAGGTAAACCCATCCTTAAACCGATTAGCGAACTGTCAATGCCAAATATTCTGTAAAATCAACATTTGCGTCATGGTGAAGTACCTACACGCAAGAGCAACGTTTACAAATAATTAAAATTTACTACCGAAATTCCGAGTCGGTGCTCGGTGGTCGCAACTGAGCGTAAACGCCAATTTTCAATTCTCATCAATAAGCAAAATATGCGTTACTGGACAGATGTGAGCCCTCATGTGCTTCATCTCGTTCTTCATGAAACAGCACTTCGTCAGCAAAAAGTCACTGTTTGGTGCGGTTTTCATTTGTATTTTTTTGTCGTCGCTGAAAATGACCGTCACATTACGGTAAATGATATTCGCTACAGAGACATGTTGGAACGCTATTTCTTTGAGCAATTACATGAATTGGACATCAGTGATATTGTGGTTCCAACAAGACGGTGAATCTTGTCAGTTGTCAAGTCCTTAATGAAAGACCCCTTATAACGAGTGATTTTTTAGCTGGTTTGGTTTTGGCAACACTGGTTTTGACAGCTGACGTGTGTTTAGTACCTTGTGTCACTGTCAAACAGCTTCAATTTGGTTTGCAATTTAACCATGGATCGTCTTACAAATGAACAACGCTTGCAAATTATTGAATTTTACTATCAAAATTCGTGCTCGGTTCGAAATGTTCATCGCGCGCTGCTTCCATTTTATGATCGGCATTCTCGACCTTCTGAGCAGTCTATTCGGAAGATTGTGACCAAATTTCGCACCAAATTTACTTTGTTGGACATTAAACCACCAACACGTTTACGTACTGTGCGTTGTGAAGAAAATATTGCGGCCGTATCAGCTAGTGTGACAGAAGACCGCGAAATGTCGATTCGGCGCCGTTCCCAGCAGTTAGGCCTTTGTTACAGCACTACGTGGAAAATTTTGCGGAAGGATTTGGGCGTAAAGCCTTTTAAGATACAGCTGGTGCAAGAACTAAAGCCAGCCGACCTACCACAACGCCGAAATGCCACACAGCACGCGAAACAATGGCGCAATTGCGAGGCGAGTTTGGTGAACAGTTAATTTCACGTTTCGGGCCGGTCAATTGGCCGCCTAGATCGTGCGATTTGACACCATTAGATTATTTTTTGTGGGTGTATGTCAAGGCTAATGTGTATAGGGACAAGCCCGCTTCGATTGACGCACTGGAAGCCAACATCTACCTGAGACGCAGCCGCGGTCAACATTTGCATGAAATTATCTTTAAACATTTAATTGCAAGGTTCAAACTATCGATTCAAATAAATATTTCATTCATTTTTTCGAATTTTTTGTGTTTTTTTTTTTTTTAAAAAGTTCTAAACCTCTTAAAAAATCACCCTTTAATATAATTTTTTTTTCTCTCAGCGCACTTGTTATAATAATGTACACATACATTTCGAGGGATGTTCGAATCAGACCACCATTGTGAGGTCTCTTTTCATTTCTCTACCGCTATAAATATTTCCGACAGAACCTCTCTGGAGTTCTTCCCCATGTTCGATTCGAGCATCTGTTTATGGGATATCTTTTCATCCACTGATCCAATTATGTCAAAAGATCCTAATTCTTCTTTATTCAGACAATGCCGGACATTCACACGGTATATGTGCCGTTGTCTCAGATTCATCTAGGCATAGTTTACATTACAAGTATCATGATCTATAAAACCCATCTCCCTTAAATGATATTCGAAATTACCATGTCCTGTAGTCAGCGCCAAAATCTAGATGAATCACAAAACTGCAAAACGGGAGTTTTTTTTGGCGGGAATGTCTTTTCCACATTTTACTTCCTCTTACCGTTGCATCTATTTTATTACAAAACACAAATACCAGCTTACAAATTACCATTTGAAAGAATTGACATTTGACAGCCGTCAGTCACATGATAAGCTCAAAGTTTAGCCTTTTATATTCTTTTTGTGTCTCTTCTGTCAATTTAGGCAAAATATTTAGGCACAATAGAACTTTTCCGAAAAAAGTGTATGAAAATTAATTTGTTACCAAAAATGACAGCAATAGGTGCATTCGCGAATAAAGTATGCTAGTAGGTATATACTTCACGATGTTTATGAGTAGAGTCAGTCCCATGCCTGAGCTCGCATTTTAGTTTACAGTATTTGAGTGTGTTCTTGCTTCAAAATATGTCAACGCGTCATTGTGAATTGAGTTATGCCATAAGATCACCATGAATGCAATGCACTTATTTATCATTTTGGCACTAGTGAAAGTCTTCGAATTTTAAATTTGTTTCTCAAAAATAAAAGCACACAAAACAAACGGGTATGTGTAGTAAACCATACCCGATATTTCTTTTCCTTGACAGTGGTTAACAAAAGCGTCAAAAATAAAAGTGAAATTTTCAATGGAAATATTCCGCATAGTTGTAATCCGAAAATAATAATAACGACAAATATTAAAAATCGATTTGGAGAAATGGAGTATATACAAAAAAAACCGGTCAAGTGCGAGTGTCACTCGCGCACCGAAGGTTCCGTATTTAGCTAAAGTCCAACACATCAGATATTATTTGAAATCTATATCATTCAATCTTTCCCCTCTTCATGAATTCATCACAATTTAGTTTAATTTAATTACTTAATATTTTTACTCTCAAAAATTACTCGCACATGAATCTCATTTTCTAATTATTACCTAGTACCCAACCCACGCCAATTTTCCATTCTGTATGCGACATGTCCCAATTAAAAACTATTGACTAAAAATATATTACTTTTATTTTGTTCTGTACTCCCCAAAAAAATGTATTATACTCCCCAACGAAATTAGCAAGCGGGAACCCTGGTGGTATACCACCAGACACCAGTGACTCTCTTCTGTCTTTGATGGGGTCAATTGTGCACAACTGCGTAGTAGAGATTAAAACTTATGAGAGCAACGTATTTTACATGGTAAAATTATCTTTTTTGAAAATATCTTGTAAACAATCGAAAACTTTTCGGCAAAACAGTATTCAGCACATATATAGATAAGAACATGATCTACAAAAAAGGAATTTATGTATTTTTTTGTGAATCAAGAAATAAACCGTTTTTTGGGCGAATGAAAATATTTTTTTCACCAGATTACTAATTAATCCAAAACCAATCGATGTATTCCTTCCAATGGTATTTGTCGTTTAACTAGAGGTTATACCGGATGTTGTGTGTAAATTTTAGCCTCCTATGTCAATCGGTTCTTGAGATAGACCTGGTAACAAAATTGGCTTAGTGGGTTCGGACAGACGGAGAGACATCCGAGCGAAACTAATAAGGTTACGTTTTTTCCCTTTGGGTACGGAACCTTAAAAATGATTTTGTGAAAAATAGACTGGCCTAAACATATGATAAATATGACGTTTTGTCACTTAATTTTTTTATAACCGACACATTAGGTTCATTTGGCTTATCGAAAGCAATCGCACAAAGTCTATAAACATTCTCATCAAAATGGCATAAAAAGAGAAAATTAGCAAAACAACGAGTAACGAGTAGTCCCATTCTTGGCTCGAAACAGTTCAGAGAATTTCAAAGGGAGAGTACTGATAAATACGTCAAATGCAAAAAGTTCACAAATTCAAAATCGGTCTTAAAAAATCGGTGGTGGTCGAATCTTCTCCTAGAACGTTTCATATGTTGCAAAAAGGTATGTTATATATTTATTTGTGAAATGGATTAGATGTTAAAGATGGATGTGGCTCAAAGTAGCTCGAAGTCTATCCGCGTACTTTGGGGTATTTTTTTCAGGTCCCTGAGAGAGTATTGCTCAATTTTTTTAATGTTTGACAGATTATTAGGGTTTGGCTCGGGAAAGTACACGAATAGACACTGTTTCATTTCGTTTAAATTTTCTGAATTTACTCTAAACGTCAACAGCAATACCTACACACAAACTAACTCATTATATCGATACAAATGCCGACCATGGTTTCACTCAGTTGGCACATCAGCTGTTGTACAGATTCATGAATGCCATAACCAAGCATTCATTAATTGCATTGATGTGCATTACATAGGTAATAAATTATCAATATCATCCGTGGGCATTTCTCCGATTAAACTATACCTACTTGTCATTTGGGAAAACTTTTCTCTGAAAATCAGGGATGTCATGTGTGGACATGGTCATTATATACCATAAAACATGTGCTCATTCATCACGCGGTGTGACCTTATTTAAACAGCGAAAACAGAAAAAAAATATAGCTAGTAATAATTTCAATAACTAGTCTAACTAAACGAATTAGAGAAAAACGTATAACGCCTATTGAAACAAAGCGATAAAAAAATATATAAAGTTCAGTGGTAACGTTTGTACAGTTGTACCAAACCAAACTCCAACGTTGATTGCCATGGCTTTTAGTGATAGTGACAGTAACAATTGATTAAATACTCTTTGTTGAATGAACAATTACAAATACGCACCAATTCAAGTAATGTTACAACACAAATATTATTATAGACACTCGTGATTTTCATTCAATAATGTCACACAAATAGGCGCCCACAATGGCCATTCCCCTTTGTATCTGATTCCACTAAGAAAAAAGTAAAATTAGTAAAATAAAAACACCTGTTGCAAACAAATTTGTCATTTTTTATTATCATTGGCAGTTTTGGTTGGCAGCGTAACTTCCTATTGTGGAATCTACTCGAGCTGAAAATTAATGAATGAATTTTTGTAAGTATGTTTACTACTCTTGTTTCCAATTCATTGATTTCGCATTTAGAAAGACTGGTATTGACATTATTCGGCCGGTTATTGTTGAATATCCACACACATGTACAATGTACCTACATACTTTTTTAATATGAAGTATTGCATAAGGATTCTTTTTAGGTACAACACGAACGCATAATGGAAAAGATGACGAACATAATATTTGCTGTTCGCTTTTCTTTGAGACAATTTTGTGTTCCATCAGACGAAAATGTCATTCGAAAGTTGAAGTTTGTGGAATGCGTTTTCGCAGACCAAATTATTATGACATGTGCACAATGAAACTTGATTTGCATATCAATTATGAGGATACGAGCAGAGAGCGGAGGCTATTGGTAGAAACTTTTACTTTTTTAACCTTATTCAGTTTAGCTATGGCAGTGGATGGACATAGGTATACATTAAGTAGTAATCACGTAGAATTTATGAAAGTGTGTATGAAATGTCATTCCATGATACGTAAAGGTATGCTGAATAGCTGTTAATCTAGAACAGAATAAAGTCGCCGTTTGATTAGACGTGGTCTCGCAATGTGTGTTTGGTCAGTGAAGTCGGATCGGAAGTCTGGTTTTGTCAATTTTCTTCCACGATCTGACGATCCACCGAAAAATACTATGAAAGTATGTTATTCTTTGCAGTTTTCACGAAGTTGGTGAACTGCTTGTCTCTGTCACGATCACGATATAGGACAGAGCAATATTACTCGCATTCCGACATCAAATGGACACGGCCAAAATACTTTAAACCTGTTTTTAATCATTCATTTGAATCTGAATGAATGAATACGTAAACGCTGCATCCGCAACCTACTCTTAAAAAGTGAAACCACTGGGGACGTTCAAGTATCTAGTTTAGTAAGTCTGACAGCTGTCTGACTAGATGTATCTCGGTTTTGATTGGCTGAAATCGGGTATATGAGCAGCTGTTTCAGTTGGCGTTTATGGACGAGTAGCCGACGAATAAAGTTAAGAGATTCATGACTCAGTATTAATTTGACATTTCGCATATGTGGCTGACGTATGGCGTTTTTCATTGAAGATCCAAGAGAATTTCCTCGAAATCGAGAGTTGATCTTTTCAATAAAATTCGTTGGAGAACATTTGCAAGACCATGCGAAAGATTTGGTTTTCTGTTGCTACTTTTTTGTTGTTTTCTAAGACAAATATTAACGTTTTAATGAGCTAAATCAATTTGTTTCAATTAAAGCTAACATTCGCATGCTTAGATTGAATATTTTCGAATCCCACAAACATTTCAATCTGACATTTTGCTAGTGAGTTCAGGGCACAATTCTTTCCGCCGTACTAAAATGACAAATTTTAGACTCGACTTTAAATTAACGGAAGCTTAGAATTGCGAAATTTATATGGCAAATATAGCCACTGTTAACTGCTTAAATTTGGAGTCGAAACTAAAAATGTTTAAAAATATCCCGGACACTTCTGTCGTGTTAAGAATTGGAATGGCAATGAAACATAGAAAAAGCACTTCAAGATTTGATCTTTTGATAGAAATTACGGTTCTTATCTTCAATCGAATACAGTGCTAAAAGTGTTTCCGACCAAACTAGTTTTTGCGTTGAGGTTACATCTCATCCAGACCAATCTAGTCGACTTAAATGATAACTAGATTCTTGAAGCGCCCATTGCATGGTGTGAGCTTTATTTTAGTACTGATGGTAATCTGCCCCATTTTGCAGACAGACTGGCCTTAATTTTTATTTAAGGGATTTCACTGAGCACTTTGCAAGGTTGTGAATATTTGGTCGATCTGGGTCGATTATTTCTTGGCGGAGAGGGTTTGAGAAGCAAACTTCCCAGGTCACTTCATTAAAATCACGAGCGCTGTTACTAAATGTTTAAGTTTAGTAATTTATGACACGCAACTATTTGCGTTATCAGCAGTGTACCTACATGACAGTCTCCAAGGTGTCAAATTTCAAATGTTCTTATTACCAACCAAATGAGTTAGTTCCTAACTTATGTAGGTAATTTGACTTGTTTTATACTTCAACATTATTTTGCGAATGTGCGCATGACCATAAAATATTTGTTAAATGACCATACAATATTAAACAAAAGATTTAATCAAGCTAAGAGAAAGCTTAAATTAGGTACTCTCAAGTGTCAATTTTAATGGTTACCACATGATGTACCACCAACTGATTTCCCTACTATTAATACAAACAAAACTCAAACAAGTCCGCCCAGCAGTATACTTTGCTCAATCCACAATTTAACTGAAATACTCGATACTTATGTCGGTTCCATTAGGATTTTCAGATTTTTCGTACCCAATGGAACATGAAATGAAATTACTTTTTTTTTGTATTTGTGTTAATACGGGATTTAAAAGTCAGCTTAAATTTTAATTCGTCTTTATAAGAATCTATTCCAATGTTTTTTTTTACAAACTCGTGGTCTAGAAAACGTGAATAATAACATGAAAGTTTGACAAATTTTAAATGTTTTGGAGTTAGTGAAAGTAGGTGTAAATCTAGCTAAGAAATTTTATTTGTGGCCAATGGAACATGAATTTTGACAACCAGCTGATTTCTAGAGCAAAAAAAAATGGTCTGAGTCTGAAGAAAGTGTTTTTTTTTGTTCTGTTCCAATGGAAAACGACATAAATATGAAGAACCCTTCTGTCACTTTGACTTGGTACTAATGCTTATTAAGCCCGTATGATACCTATACTAGATTTTTTCTGCATTTTTCAGACTTTTAAAATAAGACTAAAGCAGTACGAAAAACTACTACGAAAGTTCCCAGTAGGAGTGAGTGCGTACACACGAACCTAATTAATGTAGAGACGTCAAAAAAAAATGCATTGAAATAAATTCGTTCGAAAATTTGTGGCTACTATACACATTTTGTCTCTTTTACACGAAGCTGACATTTGAACATGATTTAATGTGATAAAAATGAGTAAAAAATGAGAGAAAAATTTAGTGTCATACGGGCTCTAGCTCATACAAACAACGCGCCAACTTTTGAGTCGGTTGAATAACTTTGACATCTATCAACCGATTGAGTTTGTCTACTCAAGTAGACATGTTTTCGAAAAGTCAATTCAGTTCGTTTAACCACGAATAACGCTGAAATATTGAAACATTGAAAATATCAGTTGTGCTAACTCGTCGAAAACATTGTGGGCAACAAGCAACGTATGGAACAATATCCGTCCTTTGGTTCTTTTTTTTTGATAGACTGCCATAAATTTTTGCTTTTTTTGGTCCTTTTTTTAGTTGGAAAATGATCTTCAAAAATTTTTAAAATGGCGTTATTTTTCTTTTCATTGCGATCTTTTCGTTGCGTTCTCGTGTAGTGCAGCTGATAACAGTGAAAACCGCATCTAAATCATATACAAATAGACACTGTAGAACCAGCAGCGGTAGCGGCTCCTAAAGGATTTAATTCAAACTACTGGCAAAACACTGCCAGCACCAACAGGTTTAATTGCAGATTTTCTTTTTATCATCCTTATATCTCACATTTATCAAATCTCAAATTATTACATTAAGAATTCAATCTTTGGAAAAGCCTTACTCAAAGTGTAAACAATTTTGCATAATCGGGCTCGATTGGAAGCCGCAACCATTTAAACAAACAAACTTTTCTGCCCTGAGGGCCACTTACCTAGTTGAAGAGAAGTGACAAAAATATTATAATATTTCATCTTAGGTACACAATACACAAACACATAGCATACGAATGTGAAATACAAATGTGGAGACATACATTATAGATATTATGAAAGCGATTAGGGTATAATTCATGCGAGTAACTTGCTTTCTAGTGTTCGATCTGGCAGCTGCAGCCTTTTATATAAGTAAAAAGAAAAACCTAGTTGATTTTATTGATGTAAGAGGGTATATTCAACTTTTGAAGAAATATATCCAATAAATATTTTACTTGTTTCACTAAAAAAAAGATCACAAATCATTTGGTTTTTTTTAAGTATTAAATAATTAAATGCGGAAAATATACCACCTTTTGTAGGAATGTGAGTATATGTATACCACCTTTATTATTTGCATGATTCATAATTTAGAATTCATAGACACTATGTGCTCATATATCTGATCGCGAATGTTTCTATTTCCGTAGGAATGATAATGGCAGTTACAATCACATACAAGCCTCGCTCAGCTATAAAAAAATTACGAAAAACAAGTTTGCTTATCGAATTGATTTTGACTAAAGTGCAATTAAGTTCGAATTACTCTATATTTGATCAAGTTTACGACGCTCAAAGTTAGATTTAATTGGTTTAAGCAGTCTTGTATATTTTTATCTAGTTAGAATAATGTATTTGGATCTGATCCAATAATGTAATAAATTATTTGATTTCAGTATGGCAGCGACAAGAGAAAGAGAAAGCAATTGAAAGAACGATCAATGTTTCTTTCGTGAAATATTTGACTTATTTTTAACCAAAATATGTCTTTTAAATTTAGAAATGTCCATTGGAGCTAATGAACTGTCACAATGTTTACGTGTTTCTGTCATGACAACCATTCCCGTATGTTGCAGTCGGTTTATCTCTTGCAGAAGTCGCGAATTTTGACCTTGTTAGTTGTAAAAGCCAACCTGAGCATTAAAAACAAATTTATCATCTCCTTTACTGCCTAAACACAAATGAGGCCGCGGTAGTAGCGGCATGTAGCAAAGCAATGTCAAAGTTAAAATACACAGAGAACGTATAACGTCCGATGTAGCGTGCAGCAGCGGCTGTAGTGCATGTTGGCCAACTTTTAACTTCTGTCGCGCTGCATGTCACAAAATCAATCGAAATAATTTTCGGTTATATTGGTCCTTACTAATAATCATTCACACTAAATATTTCCTAGGTCACAATAAGCAATTTTGTATGGAAAATTTCACTATTGTGAGTTCGAAAAATTTAGCCTGGACACTAAAAACGGTTATTAGTACCGCGGATTATGTTTAGTGGCAATATTTTAAATATTATTCAATGTACTCAAAATTTAGAACGCGGTGCGGTTACCTATAAGTACTTTGAAAAAATGCAGGTTGAAGATTGTGATGTCAAAAAACTAATAAAAATGGTAAAAAAAACCCAAACTTATACAAGCCGTGTTTTTTTGAGCTTCTATCTCAGCAAAGCAAATTAAAGTAGGATTTTCGGCACGCAATTACAACAGCTATTGCAAGTCTCGAAGTGTCAAGTGTAGCGTGGTTGTTGTAGTTTGCGTGCTGAAAATCCTACTTTACTTTGCTTTGCTGAGATCGAAGCTAAAAAAAACGGGCTTATAGTTCGTCTGGATTTGACGCGCTATTTATCATTGTACACACTTTTTGAAAAAGATATATCAATATCCTTCGAAGTAATTTCGAAGGCAATTGTTGCCCAGCCCTTTCAAAAGCATGGTATTAAATTTCGTGATAGGAGAGAATTTAATACGCTGTTGTTCTGCCTGAGCGTTTACAATTATAAATTAATATTATAGTATATTGTAAATGTTTTCTAATTTTATTCATTGCAATACAACAATGCAAATGATTTTCATGTCTAACAAACACAAATTTGTACAAATGTATGCAAGCAATTTAAAAATATTGCATTTTTGTTTTATTTCTAAACATGTAAAGCATATATTTCTGTGTTTTTCTCTGTTTTATCTTGTATAACCTCTAGTTTTTTGCTTTTTGATTGGTTTTCCCTTGTATAGTTACTAAACAAATTTATTTTATATAAGTTTCTGATATTTCCAAGATTTTCTTGACAGTCGTCGCAAACAGAATGAAATATCTTCTTACTTAAGTTTGGACGGCTCATACATTTTTTCAACAATCAAACTCTTTGCAAAAGGAGTTTGTTTACCGAGAATGAGGATCTCTTATGAAACAATGGTTGGTGTGAAAAGGTTCACTTCGCGGAGAATATAGTTACAAGAATAGAATTATCAGCACTCAGCAAAATACACGCGAAATAATAAATGTATTAACTTCTGGAAGAGTAACAGGTAGTGCGAGAATATGTGTGAATTCATTGAAGAGGAAACATGACAGCTTTTTTTCGTGCATAAAATTGCCCGCTTTATATTTTCCAGCGAGTTGAAACTTTTTTCAGTTTCTTAGATTCCCGAATTAAGTAACATATAATTTATACAATTTTTAAAAGATCAAATTGCATTTCTATTTTAAACCGGAAGCGATAAGTTCTTACCACATTTCCTAGTTTCCTGCGTGAGATTTAATTTTATTCTGAAATGAACTAGATGACTATTATTTCTATTTTCAAAAATATTCACTTGGTAACGATGCAATTATGATGTTTAGACCAGGTTAAGACCACCAATAAGTTTTGATTTGCATCATCAGCCTAAGAATAAATGAAAGCATTCAAATAAACTGTGTTTCGTTTATTGAAAATGCACTCAAACAACAATCGTGAAGAGTAGTATTAAAAAACCATTGAAATCGTACTATATAAAAAGTACTGGAAAATTGTGTCCGATCGAACGATAGGGCCTTAATGATTTGCATATGATATATGACAGATCAGCGGATATTTTGTCCATTTCCTATTTTGTGTTTTATTTTTTTTTTGCTTATAATAAGAACCAAAAAGCCTTTGAAAGTTCTCTGTTGGGCAAATTTAATTGCAATTTATGTATTCATTTTTTTAGAATAAAATCCTCGTTGTGAAAGCTTGAACAGGACGTTGACCTTGTTTTTCACGAAAACAAATTATGAAATTTGAGCTCTGCAATGACAGCAAATGTAATAGATTCTAAGAAAGTTGTCGAACTAGCAAATAATGTGGAGGTCTAATTGTTTATTGGTACCGTCTCACAAATGCTGTACATTTTTACTAAATCTGACATCCAACTAGTTGTCGACATTAGTAATTGATTATCAGTAAGGCCTCTAAAAAAACACTCTTTACTTATGACGCTTCGTATTCGTTCTTCTATCAACACAGCGTGGAGTACATTAAGAGTAAATTATACTCTGCTCAAAGTGCTTGCGTTAAATTATGAGATATTCAATGACAAGTCGTTTAACAATTTGTGACTTTTTTTCAAAATTAAATATCATTCAAATTCAAGGTAATTAATCGTTTCCGATGAAAAGTGATTTTCTTTCAAATTTCTCATTTTCTCTTAACCATAGCAGGCTTATATTTTCATCAAATAAAATGAAGAATGAGCACAAAAGTAAAACCAGATTTTTCCTGTGTTCTTAACAATGCATCTAAGAACTGATGTTAATCTCGGTAAACCGAGAACAGAGTAAAAACTCTGGTAAACAAAGATAGAGGTACACATCTCGAATGGCTCGACAAAAATGTGGTCTTCCCACACTTTCCTTTTCCAACAACACATGGTAATAATTTTCATTTGTAACTAAACAAGATAAATGGGTAGGTACCGAGCAAAATCAGCCTAAATGGCCGCAGTAGGTTTCTCTTTGTTTATCCAGTTTCAATATTTACTTGCAGAAAAGTTATTTGGATAACAAAAAATAATTGTTAACTTTAAACATTGCGTTGAATGAAGAGATAAAAAAGATCTTAAAATATTCATTCATTTCATATTTTAATAATATATGACAAATACGGAACACCTACCTAAAAAGACTCAATCACAAACACTCTGTTAGTTTTCGTTTTCTGGCTTGAAAACTAGTTTATGACTTTGCATTGAAATTTGTCGTTTTTTTTTTTTTTGCTGTTTGATCGATCATTTTTCGAATTCCTACGATCATTTACGAGATGACTATCCAAGCGACTTTGTGACTGTGTGGGTATTATTGCTAATGCGTAAATTTGTTCAGTGGAAAGGAATGTATGCATTGTTTTTGTCGGATAATGGAATGCATTACGATAACAACGTCAGAAAAGTGATGATAAACATAAACTAATTGCAGACATATGGCCAAAAAATGGCCGACTAAGCACGGCAAGCACTTAAAATCGAATTCCCCTCGCGGTATACAATTAAAAGCAGATTCAATTTGAGGTAGGCTTCACTTGCATTTACGTTCCCTAATGAGTTTTCGCGCATTGACTCTGCAGCAGCAGCGAATACGATCAGGTACAAGATACACGGTTGACATGATCGCAGGTAGAAAGAGATATATAGACATTATCGTACACATTCCAACGATCATGGTTCGGTGCGGTAGCGTATATCCAGTATGCAGGTGTTTGTGCTAGCGTTTCAGATGGTAATGTTGGTGGCACAAAAAATGTAGAAAGTTTAATGTTTGGAGAAAACGCACGACTTTGAGAATTCGCTTCTCTGGTGGTTTTTTCTTCGCGTGTTTCCCCAAAACTCCACCTGAAACGGTTAGTTTAACTAGAATTTGCATTAAAATATCTTAGCAACCAAACCAGAGGCGAATGGTCGGTAATTACACAAACGAATTTAAGGTCATTGATGGTGGAAGGTACTAAAAAAGAAAAAAATTCGGGTACACACCTGTATATTATTCCGTTTAACATCATAATTTAACCAATTATCTGTGGAGAACGCGATCGCCAACAGGGCAGTAGCAATGATGGCGGATATCGTAGCTATCGATAGTGTTACCGCGGAGCAAGGCATTTTTTCCTGTTCGTGTTAGTTTGCTTAGATGTAAGAAACAGAAAAAAAAAGAAACTAACTCTCTCGCCCAACTAAAACTGATTTTCTTTCAGTAACTACTTTGCACTTGAGGTATATTTGAATATTAACGTTTAGCCGCACATTATTTTTGAATATTCCGAAAATATGTATTATTTATTTGCAAAGACTCTATTTTTGTTTATTAGTTACTTATTAACTTGCATAAAAACTTAATTAAAACTATGCTAGACACCGCCTTAGCAAAATTTGCTCGACGAGAACAGAAATATGTCAAGATTTCTCCGGAGACTGCTATTACAATACTAAATTACGCTGCACAAAGTCTCAGGAAAATACCTGATCTACACGGCAATGGGTATATGAGCTAAATGTTGTTGTTGTGCATTTTAAAAGTGAGAAGGAAATGGTTGATAGGTTGTGTTTGTCTGGCATGTATAATCAAATATTTATCAAGTCTTGGTTAGAAATTATGACTTGCGTCTTACCTCTGCCTTCGATTCCGGTTGTTAAGAGAGAAAACCAGAAGACGAAAAACGAAACGAAAACGATTAGAGTACTCGCATTATTTTGGATTTTTTCGAATTTTAGTTAAAGAGATGAAATTAAGAGAACAATAGGTAGGTAAACGTGAAACCGTGCTTAGGCGGAGACTTACGATAATGGCTTCGTGTGCAGAGTTTCCATTTGTAAATATGTATCTTACCATTGTTAAGCTTGGTTTAGTGACAGCGATTTGCTACTTTTTTCCAACGACAAGTGAAGAGTAAAATTAATAAATGGCGCCCAACTATAGTCCTCTTTGTAAGTGTTGTATTTTTAAATTTAAATATTTCCACTTAGACTGTCTTAAATGATGAGTGCAGTAAATCCATCATTTCCTTTCATACTTCGATGTATACCGTTGTAATCGATCATCAGCAAATTTTGTTTACAATAATAGAAGTTGACCTCAGTGACTATAGTGACATCGAAATTTGTTCCAGCCGTTTTGACCTAACACTCACTGCTAAAATATACATCGTCTTGTATCTATATTCCACCTAGTACGAGGTTAGATGTTGTAACTTGTTATATTGACGTTAGTCGCTTCATTTTGAAGTTTTTATCACCAACGGTTCTAATTTACATCTTTGGTGATTTGAATCAACCAAATATGTATTCAATGGACATTGGGTGGTTTATGTCGTTTTTAATTTGGCTTTTCATATTTTGATCTGAGATTTCAGATTTCTGCCGGCAAATCGAACATGAAATCTGAATTTTATTGGTTTTTGTGTGTATTAAGTTGGCAGAAAAAAAAAAATTTGTTTGCACTTGCACTCGAAATCCATTCCAATTGGTTTTTAATAATAATTTTTTTTTTTTTTGGCGCAACAGGTCCGTAGGGACCCTAGGCCTAGCTTCTCACAACCATTCGTTTTGTGTGAGTTTTCATTTTTGGAACGAATGGAAGGGATCTACAATTTTATGCCGATTCCGAATGAGAAGCTCTTTCATGACAGTTATACTCTCGGATGTTTGTCAGACATTCGCGAAAGGTGGCGCAGTGAAAAAACCCTGAGTTGGAATTTGGGTTTTTGCGGGATTCGAACCTGAACCCCTCGCTTAGTAGTCCAACACACTAACCACTAAGACACTGCGCTTGGCTTTTATTACACGTTCATAATAATGCATTTCCAAAAAAAACTCTATCCCATACGCGTAAAACAAATAATTCAGTTTAAAAAAACAATCCTCCTAACGATAAACAATTCGTAACCGACGCTGTGTGTCATAAACATTGGTGTTGGTGAAAGTTCTCTCATTCCGTCGTTATAACCGACGAGACGACAATGATTGATTTTCTTTCGGAAAATGGTCGTTATATCCGACACGTCGTTATATCCGACGGTAGAATAGCTAAAAATGTTAAGAAACCAACCAAATGAAATTAAATTGGACGTTGTAAAGCGACTAGTCGTAAAAAGCGAGGTCTTTATAAGCGACTTCCACTGTAGTTGATAAAGTTAGGCAGGTACGTTTCGGAGAATACCGAATTCTTGCATTTAAGTCCAATTCATGAACTCACATATTCTACAATAGAAATGAGCAAGTGTGTGTGACTTCATGAATTTTTCTGGAAAACAGCTTATTCCACTGCAAAGTTTTATATCTCTGAATTCCAATAATCTTTGACTGACAGTCTGTGACATTAGACAGTGTTCTTCTTCTTCGTTTAATTTTCCGGTGTTCAGATACTATTCGTATGCAAAGTGTATTTTATTTCTTTTCTCTTTTGAACATAATGAAGTGGATGCCCAACTTGTATTATTTATAAAACAATAAGTACTATGGACACTGCTTTAAATGATAAACCCGAGTTAAAAAAGAAATTTAATTCAAAGCCAAGAAATAGAGGTTCCCACGAGCTAAAGAAACGTCCTACTTCAAAGCCATACCAGAGGGAAAACGATATTTACATCACATCTAAATCAAACTTTAAGGTTCTACTTAACTAACTTAATCTGTACAGTTTTGTTTATTAATGAAATCTTTTCCACAGGCACAATTGAAGCAATGTGAAAACATTTTAAACGCGGGAATCAAAGATATTTACTTACACTGTTTGGGCAACGCTATAAGTCGTGGCATTAATCTAGCCCTAACTCTTATAAATAATTCCAACGGGGCTCTGGTCTACGAGGCCAACACATCCACAGTAGAGCTAATAGGTCAGTTACCAAAATATCCATTACCCTCGTGAAGTCTACAATTTATTGGTTTCAGATGAATTACACCCTCTTTCGGACCAAGACGATCTTACTGTGCAGACAAGAATGAACTCTGCCCTTCACATCAAAGTATCGCGAAGTTCTGACTTCGAAGTTGATCTTTAGTACCTATACCATACCAATACATAGTTCTAGTAACATTTATTCAACTCAAAGGATAGTTTTATTGGACAGAGCAAAATGTTCAAATTGTCTGAACTGGTCCGATGGTTGGGCCTGACAGAATTTGAGATATTCATTAACCTCTGTGGACTGCTCATATTTTCATTAACGCTCGCCTTTAAAATCGCCGGTACTTTTGACGAAATATTGGTCGATTGGTTTATAGTCTTTAGTCCTCTATTCTGTGCAGATGTGTGCAATGCATATTTTTGTGTTATTGTCGCCATCCGTATGTATCTTTACATAGACAACAAGCGGAAGGCGTTACATAGATTTATGTGGAGTACATATTTTTTGGTGTTGATAACAATATTCAAGTATTTACTATGTTTAAAGCTGTCTGGTCAAACAGGACTAGAGTACAGTGAGGTGTTTTCTCCTATCTTTGTCCTCTTGCAGTTGGTTGCTGTTCGAGCTTGTCAACTGCCCAATTCGACATGATTGCAAATTAATTGAACAATTAAGGCCGTGTGTCAATTGCGCTAAATAATTATCCTCGGCTAATATTCTGACACTATCGTGGTGGAAAACGAATTCTTCAGCTGTCAAAAAATTATCCTGCTCCGGGAGCAGGATAATAATTTATCTTCATAGGATAAATTTTTTACGTTCGAGTTTTTTATTTCAAATGGCAGCAAATCAACGAAAGAAAAAAAAATAATAACAAACTGTACTACCTACAACATGTATCTAAATAATGAAGGAAAATTAATAAAGTTTTTAATATAATTTGCTTAATTTATAGGGACGCATGATGACAAAAAAAAAAGTGGGGGCAAGTAATCGTGGCTTATAAGGCTTTGATACCGCAGCAATATCATTGACATCAAGGGGAATTAATACATCGAATTTATGATCCATATTATCAGTTGTTGTTATTGAATTAGTTGTATGTCTGATCTTTGTGTTGTGCTTCGCATTGTGTTGTGCTATCGTCAAAAGTCTTCTGAGAAATCTCAAAAATTTAGCCCAATCGACACAGCCAAATTTCACAAAAGCTAAATTTTTATTCAACACACACAGAAATGTCAAAAAATTATCCGAGGATAATTATTTAGCGCAATTGACACACGGCCTAAGATATAAATATGATGTACATTTTAGTAGTAAGTATTGAGCTAACTGTATTTGTTAAATTTTATCAGATGAGACTATAATCTAATTAAATGATTTACAATAAAGATTTTATTACGGCTATTTGTGATTACTAGAGTTCGCCCGTCGGTAGAAACTCTACCGTTATAGTAACCTAGCTTATACGCAGAATATTGGAAAACAAATTACACGCGGCATTGTATCTCCGCACAATTTTTCCAACTTAACTGTTTTCCTATGCATATATAAGATTTAAGTGGATTAAGACGGCAAGCTGCAGAAAAAACAAACACTGTTGCTGTTACAAATGAGTTGCAGTATCGCAAACTGTTCTTTACTGAGTAAAATTGTCAATACAGCCGTTCTGACTCGGCGGCCAATGCATTCGGGCCCAAAAACTGGAACAAAAACCAATGTTTGCAAAAAGCAAATGAAATCGATCTTCTCGCAAACACATTTGCGAATTCGAACGAATTTGACATGAACTTTCGGAAAAGGTGGTACCAATTTTGTACCAAGAAAACAAAAATATTGGTTTGCAGTACTAGAGATGTTCTATTTTCATTTCCATAACGTACTTATAGAATTACAGAGTAGCGATTTTGCGAATTCGAACAGTTTCACTTTAGAATCGAGTTTCATAGTAGGGCCCCAGAAGAATCGTCCGAAAATCGCAAATTTTTTGCCAAATAGTTTGGCATTCCCGGCATTCGATTCTACTTTCATAAAAAGAGTACCATTTCAAAGTGGAATCGCAAATATTTTTCGAATAGAATCAACAGTAGAATCGAGTTTCATAGTAGGGCCCCAGACCTAAAATCTTATACAAAACTGTTGCCCCAACTGTTTGTTTACTAACCGCTTTCCATATTTGGCAGCCCTCCTACTTCGTTAATTCCGTACTGTGGTAGGGCTACGAAACATTGATCCTCGAATCGGATAAAGAATTGTGACACATTAAGCTAAGCATAGATAAAATCATACCGACACCCCTAACTTCGAATTCCAGTTACTTGCCTAGAAATGCCAAAGATTAGGTGCAACTGATCACAATACAGTCTTCGGCTACAGTTGTTGTGGAAGTGCTTCTTGAGTGGACTCTGACTTCAAATCGAGAAGCATAAATAAACACATGTAGCAATACTACCGCACCGTATGATTTCTCTATGATATTGACGAGCGTAAGCTGATGCGGAAACAAAAACCAACTTACCTACTTACAAGAAGTGACAAATAATATTAGAGCAACAAAGTACAATCGAAATAAATGTTACAAAAGTTCCAACTTCTTTTTATTCTCTATGTAAAAAAAAAGAAAAGAAATAGGAATGTATGGCGCGGACGTTACCGAAACTAGTTTCGAATAACTGAATGCATTTCGACAAAAAATATAGGAATATATTTTTTTTTTAATAACCGTATTGACTTAACAGAAAAACAAATTAAAAACTTCAAAGTTACACAAGTTTACATGTCAAAAACAATTAAATTCGATACTTAGGAGGACAATGTTTATGAAGCAATCTTTTCAATGTCGTCCGAATTTTCCGCGTTCAGGAACTCTATTTTCTTCTGGAAATGTCCTTCAATTGTGCGACAGTTTGCCATTGCCTTCTCACTATCTATCAAATTGATGGCAATTCCGTTTTTGCCTAAAAATATCAATATGATGAAGTGTTCCAAGTTGGCGTAGTTAAACAAAAAATACTAACCAAATCTGCCAGTCCTTCCAATACGATGCAGATATGTCTCACAGTCTGCATTGCCCCTCATGTCCATAGGTAAGTCGAAATTAACCACAATTGTTACTTGTTCTACGTCAATGCCTGGTTGAACGGAATACGAAAGCTGTTAGTTTGTTCCGATGGCTTTTAAAGTAAAATATTACCTCTGGACAACACGTTGGTGGTGATAAGCACCTTTTCAAGACCAGCTCTAAATCGGTCAAGAACAGCCAACCGCTGTTCAACTGTTAAATCGCCTGACAGAACGGCGACGGAATGACCATCAGAAGACAATTTACCGGCGAGCCACCCAGCCGCTTTTCTTGTCTGTTTAAATTGAGATTATTGTGTATGACATTGAATTGAAAACAAAAAACTGAGAGGAATGTAATAAAGGTTCGGTTGGACCCTCCCCGGTCTTACTTCCGGACGGAGTCAATTCTGGGGTCGAATTGAGGCGGTTATTCATACTCGATAGAATTATAATGGGCAAGAGAGAAAACTCGTTCTCTACTGAAATAAAATCAATGAAAAAGCACAAAACCTACATGACAAAAGATAATAGCTTGGCCAATCGTGATACCGCCATAGATGTTTTGAATTGCTTGGTACTTCTCTTCTTCGTTGCTACACCTCACGTAGTATTGCTTAATGTTATCCAAAGATTCTTGTTCTCTTAGCAATCTTAAAAAGAAAATTTAACATAATTCAATCTTCTGAATGCAGGTTTGATGAGTTGTAGCCAACCTAATAATAGTAGGATCCTTTACAATATGCTGCGCAAAGTCCATTACATCTTTCTCATACGTAGCCGAAAAGAAAAGCATTTGACACTTTGGTGAGAGTTGCCTGCAAGTATGACAAATTCGCATTATACATGGCGTACGCAATAACTCAAACTTACTTATGGATACGAATGCACTGATCATGATGTCCCTGGGTGGCAATCATGACATCAGCCTCATCAAGCACAAACACGCGAATCTTCTTCAAATCAAAGACTCTATACTTAAGGCCCCAATCGAGAATTTTTCCCGGTGTTCCGATGACTATGTGATCATTAAGCTTCGTATTTTGTGCAACTGAGGGGAATACACTTTAAGAAACAGAATTGGGGAGGGACGATTGAATTGCACCTACCTTCTTCGCCACGGACGGCGAATTTCAACTTGATTTCTGGACAGTATTGTGCCATACGTGCGGCCACTTCGCCAGTTTGAATCGCAAGCTCATATGTTGGCGATAAACAGAGAACCTTAAACAAAAACAGTTAAGATATCAAATCTACAACAAATAACTATAAATTGTAAATATTTACCTGTGGATAATCGAGCTTTGTATCGACTCGACTTAACATTGCCAAAACGAAGGCGGCAGTTTTACCAGTTCCCGACTGGCTTTGGGCAATCATATTTTGCGGAGGATCTGCTAGTAGCGTGGGCAACGCTGT
The DNA here is from genome assembly GCA_949126925.1 of Cheilosia vernalis. Taxonomy (NCBI): domain Eukaryota; kingdom Metazoa; phylum Arthropoda; class Insecta; order Diptera; family Syrphidae; genus Cheilosia; species Cheilosia vernalis. The sequence continues at coordinate 23,211,608 of OX421360.1, forward strand.
CTCTTGAATTTTTGATGGCGCATTAAAGCCCATTGCGTAAATGCCCTTAAGTAACTCGGGTTTTCTAATCAAATAAAAAAAATATAACCACCCAGATTAAAACACTCTGTTCATTAGCTAGTTGCTATTCGCCTGACTGGCACTAACTAAAAGGAGACAGCGATCTTTAGAAAAACCTTTTCGATTCACTTTAGGAAGTCGCGAAGAAAAGTCGTAATTAACTAATAATCTTCTATAATTCCAACAAACTTCAGCAACCAAGGCAAATCGTTTATTAGGTTCTGCAAATTTACAGACCGAATTTATTAATTTATCTAAATTATTTACAAAAATCATTTTACAAATTATGTTTTCATATTTAAGGCTTCAGCGCATCGAGACTCATAGAAGCCGCTCAGACCGATAAGGCGATAATACTTTTAAGTGAAAAAGTGCAGTACAGCGAGAATTACATACATTACACAAAAATGTTACTCTTATGACAATACAAAATAACAGAAGTGCAAGCTAAGCAGATAAGAGTTAAGAGTTATCAAGGTAATAGACTTTGTGCTTAAGAATGGTTGACGATTACAGGTGTGATTCTTAGGAAAATATCTATCAACAAAGAAAAAGGGACATAAATATATCTACTTACAAGTGTAACGCCTCGAAAGTCTTCACCGAGTGCAATGGCGATGTTGGATCCTTTCGTTGTACTTCCAAATCGAGTTTCGACTCGACTAAGCCCTTTCGAATTATTTTTAAAAGCAAACTCGTCTCAGCCGGGCTAAAATAAAGAATAAACGCATCCTCTTTTAGAAAGCATGCGGTTGAGAATTGCTGAGCCAACAAACCTGACAACGTCGGCTTGTTCATCTTGAGGAGCAGCCTCATTGCTTTTGTCACCGGTTGTTGGTTCCTCTTTTTTAATATCTAATTTGTCGACCTTCAATTTGCAGACTGTAGAAATTAAAATTTAAATCGACATAAGGATTTTCTTACCAAATTTGAGATTTCCTGGGCCTCTGCTTTTTTCACCCAATCAGACATTTTCGAAATTTTGTTTATTCACGCTAATAAGATTTAATAAGATTTAAATATTTCATATAATTGGAATGAATTGTGAAACACATAAACGTTACCTAGTTCTTTTCTTATTCGAAGGATTGCAATGCCGATTCTGAAATAATTTTTGTCTTTTGTGTTAACGGGTAATTTTGTTTTTTATTTTATTTCGGCTGTCAATTGTCATTTTTGGAATCATCTACTATGTTGAAAAATCAAAAGTAGTAGATGGCATAAGGTTGATACTACATCATCTACGAAAAATTAGTTTTTACTGCGCAAAACAAATTTGATCTATCTACTTCAATCGCTATAAAGTGCCTTGCTAGCGTATTGATGGTAATTTAAACCATATCTACAAAATATTTACAGAAATAGAATGTATTTTATTATACTGCATGACACTGACAAGAGAAACGTCAAAAAATAGATCATATGACCACAGGTAATGCAGTCTAGTCTGATCTAGTCTCCAAACCTGTCAAAGTTAAAATCCGCTACACAATGCACAACATGCCTATTTGATCGGATCGCTCAAAATCAATCGCCAAAAAAGAGATTGGGCCTTAGCAATAAAGATTTTTAGTTTCGACTCTAAATTTAAGCAGTTTACAGTGGCTATATTTTCTATACAAATTTTGCAATTGTGAGCTTCCCTAAATTTAAAGTCGAGACTAAAAATGTTTATTGCTAAGGCCCATTGTGTCCACTCATCCAAAGAAGATCTAGGAGATAATTTTTTCCAGTGGATTGCTGGGTATAATAACAAAGCTAGGTAGATATGTTTTTTTTTTTTTTTTCAAATCAGTTTAAAATTATTTAGTGACAAATATTTAAGTTAAATGAATTCATTATTCTTGTCAATCGAAAACGAATCGAAGTCTGGGTTAAATCTTGTTTAAAAAGAAAGTTCGAAATCTTTTCTTCAAGGAAGTGCCTAGATTATTTCTTGTTATTATTCTGAACACATCCGTTACCAATTCATCTAGCGGATAATAAAAATTCACCAACAACTCGTTTACCTAACCTCTTCCAATCATCATCAGTTATGAAAACCAAATTTGACGTTCGTTTTTCCCAACGCGCCTGTCAAACTTCTTTTTGACGATTGAATTTAGCCAAGATGGTATGTTTCTGATCCAATGTTAAATAATTCCAAAGTTTTTATCGCAATCCGTTAATAAAATTGTGTAAACTTTATGCATCTTATAAAATGATAAAGTGTTACTTGTGCTTGAAAATGTATTTTCTGTGAAACTGCTCTAAACCAATGTAAAATTCCAGGTCAAAGTCAAGTGCTCCGATTTGAGGACCAAGAACAAGGGTGAGCTCACCAAACAGCTCGAAGAGCTGAAAAATGAACTCCTCGGTCTGCGTGTTGCCAAGGTGACTGGTGGAGCTCCATCAAAGCTGTCTAAGATGTAAGTCTACAAATTGGATCCCTCATAATGTGAAACACTACTAAATTTGATTATCCATTGCAGCCGTGTTGTACGCAAAGCAATTGCTCGTGTTTACATTGTTATGCACCAAAAGCAAAAGGAAAATTTGCGCAGAGTATTTAAGAACAAGAAGTACAAGCCTTTGGATCTGAGGAAGAAACGCACCCGTGCTATGCGTAAAGCCTTGTCGCCCAGAGATGCCAACAGGAAAACTCTGAAAGAGATCCGTAAGAGGTCTATCTATCCACAGAGGAAGTACGCTGTTAAGGCATAAATCGCATCCTTTTTTTTGTAATAGTGTAACAAAATAAAACGAAAAAAAAAACTATCACCATCGTTTTGTTGCGGTGTACCCGTTCGAACATGCATGTGGAATTTGCAGGAAAAGTTCATTATAATATTTGGATCGAAATTTCGTTTTTTTGTTCAGCTGCTGGAAAGTACATATTTACAGCATCCTTTGGTTATGTGTTGAAATGGTGCTGGAAAGTGATTTTATTTGCAGATGTTTTCTATCGTTCATTTGTTGTTTGTAAATACCTATAAGTTGCCTTTGAGCTTTCTTATTTACATCTCATGTGTTAACCATTCATTTCAGTGTGATTGGGAATGGGGATACATCGTAATCGTATTGATCATTGTGTACGTTATCAATCATCACTCAAATTCCCAATAGGATTGAAAAAGTTTCAATGCTTAACTGTTGTGGAAATGGTCTTTCATTAACACACGGTTAATGATTGTCGAAGTCAGTTTACTTGCAAGCTATGTCGGCAGCGACATCACGCACTCTTACATACTACCGATCCAGCACAAGTGCACCAGGATTCACATTTTACTAATAATACAAGTATTTCTCAGCCCAGTACTTAGCAACAAGTCTCGCAATCACACATACATTCCACTAGCCCAACACTCAATTTACAAGTCTATTTTTTTTCCCAAAAATAGTGAACGTACTGCATTAATAGATATCTTTCATGTTGGTAACAAATTCACTCTACGTGCTCTTCTCGATCCTGAATCGGAGGCTGGTTTTATCACCGAAGATGCACAGCGCACGCTACGACTTCCTGTAAGGCCCATCCAGGCTAACATTTCAGGTATGAGCTCAGAGAAAAACAACTCATATCTATTCAGTTAAGACCGATAAATGTTGCCAGCTCAAGAAAATATTGCCAAAAAGTGTGAGCATAAACAATTTCATACACTATTATGTCACTGAAATCTCAACTAAAAACCAGTCCGGTTGCCATCAAACATAAACACTCCTATGAGACATCCCTTAGTAGTAATTGTTACTAAATAAATACTACGACTATTAAAAAACTATAAACCGAAATTAATATTGGAGTAAATAAATTGTATATTGTGCATAATTTTACGATACATTTTAACTTTTATATAATTTAGTTTTTTCATACATTGGGATTAGTTTTTATAAACATCTATGAGGGGAATGGAAGGCGAGAAAATATTTCATGCAGAAAAAAAGCTTTTATTGTCATTGCATTTCACAACTTGTAAAATAATAAATAAGGTTACTGGTTCTCATACAGACGAAGCAGCTTTTAAAGCTTGTTGCAAGTCTTCAATCAAATCATCAACATCCTCTAATCCAACCGATATTCGAATAAGAGAGTCAGTTATTCCAAGTGTCAACCTATCTTTAGCTGGAACAGAAGCGTGCGTCATCACAGATCTACAGAAATGACAAGAATATATATATATATATATTTTTTTTTAATTGAAAAATATGGAGTAACTTACGGCAATTCGGCTAAACTTTCATAGCCACCAAGACTCTCAGCCAAAGTGAACATTTTTAAGGACTGCAAAAGCGTTCTTGATTGCTCCAGTCCACCCTTGATGTAGAAGGAGAAAATCCCACTGTATCCATATGTTTGCTTTAAGGCGATTTCATGCTGCGGATGTGAGGGTAGTCCTGGATGCAAGACTTTTTCAACGAATGGGTGGCTTTCTAGAAAGTGTGCGACAGCAATCGCATTTTTCTGATGCTGTTCCATACGAATAGCAAGTGTCTTCAAACTACGATTCACTTGGTAACAGTCGAAAGGCGATGGCACTATTCCGGTAGCTGTTAAGAAATAAAATTTGATACATTATTATTACAAGAACGTTGCAAACGGGTTGTGTTTTATACCGTTTTGTAAGAATTTAAGGCGATCGTACAACTTATCGTCATTCAATGTGGCGGCACCCATTACCACATCACTGTGGCCATTCATGTACTTGGTGAGGGAGTAAACAACTATGTCAGCACCTAGTTCTAATGGCCTCTGGAAATACGACGTCAGGAATGTATTGTCAGCAACAACAAAGATGTCCTTTTGCTGGTGAGCTAATTTGGAAACTGCTTCAATATCGACGACTTTCAGGAGGGGATTGGTGGGGGTTTCAAGCCACAATAGTTTGGTGTTGCTTTTGAAGGCTGCTGATAGTGCAGTCAAATCTGTTAGATCAACGAAAGTAGCCTCTAATCCCAATCGTGTAGCCACATGTCTAAAATTCAAACAGTTGTTGAAACACTTGTAATTAAAAGGTAAGTGTAAACGTTTGTATACCGAACAAGACGATTGGTTCCGCCGTAGACATCATCACTTATAACAATGTGATCACCACTGCTTAACATTGTTAAAATTGCAGTTGTTACCCCAAGCCCGGAAGCAAATGCCAATCCATATTTACCATTGTCCAAAGAAGCAAGGCACTGCTCGAGAACGTTTCTGGTAGGATTATCGCTGCGAGAGTATTCGAAGCCCTGTGTTTAAAGAAAGTAGATATACATATTTATTAGTTTGTTGGGTTAACGATGAGACTATTTGAATATGAGAAGAGAAAATGCGTAAACAAAATGTTAGTAATTTCATACGTCCCATTTGAGTGCCATACAATACGGCCGCGGCGTTGAGACGCGTTCTGTTTGACGAGAACTTTAGGCATAAATTTATTTCTCTAATTCGCCAATCTTAGAGAAGTTCATAGGTTAGTCTACACAAAGTAGCAACAAATCTTATTACTGCCTCTTTCTTTCTATCTTGTGCTTGAATTAACCGTAAGCAATTGCAATACCTTATTTCCAGGTCAAAGGTATTTTCTGTCTGCGATAAAACCAGCAATTTTCTTCTGTTGGACAGTGTGCAGAACGAAGTTTATTTCTTAGGCCATATGAATGTATGCCTGTTGAAGAGAGACAACATAACCCAGAATTTGTTGGTGAAAAAATCAGAAGGTCTGTTCCTTAACTTTTAGATTGTACGAATTTTTACTCATTTTCGTTCCCTAACTCGGCAAATTCGTAAAAGAAAGCGTCATCGAGACAGCAAGATATTACCCCTGGACTGAGAATCTTACCAATTTTTAATCAACCAATTTCTTGGTTTGCGAAGTGGAAAAGCTGTCAGTCACCTTACAATTAACATCTGATTTGAGGTTCCTTATCCCATTCGGCATATTATGCGTGCATTTGTTTTGATTTTTGCGTATTTAAATGGTTTCAACAGGCGGCAAAATAATATTGAACGTTCCCCTCAAGATTAATTTCGATTTCGATAGTGACAACGAAATTCTTCCTTGATGTGAAAAGAGACAGTCTGCTCCATGTCATTTTTAATAGGTCTATTCCCTAACGATAGTGCATTCGAACACATTAGCCAAATTTAGTCAAACTTCGTTCCCTTACGCAAAAGTTGGGCAGAACAGAGCCAAAAAGAGAGAACAAAACATTTCCCCTCCATAAAAAACCTGCAAATATTAGCCCAAGAAATTTCTCTGGGCTAGTTGGTTATTGCTGACAGATGGATGCCAAATCGTTCAAATGCTTATTTTAACTGACTTTTCATTTGTTTTCATTTATGGTTTGTGATTGTATAGTATTAAAATAGATGTAAGACGCAAAAGAATTGAACTTTTTAATTTTTGCAATAAGAGCAATTCAAATTTCGGTCTTAAATATAAATTTGTGTCTTGTTCTATAATAATAATAATAGTTGGCGCAACAGGTCTGTAGGGACCCAGGGCCTAGCTTCTCGCAACCATTCGTTTTCTGTGAGTTTTTAATTTTTGGAACGAATGGAAGGGATCTACAATTTTATGCCGGTTCCAAACGGGCCGATTGAGAAGCTCTTTCATGACAGTTATACTCTCGGATGTTTGTCAGACGTTCGCGAGAGGTGGCGCAGTGAAAAAAACCCTGAGTTGGAATTTGGGTTTTTTGCGGGATTCGAACCTGAACCCCTCGCATAGTAGTCCAACACACTAACCACTAGGCCACTGCTACTGATATTTAAATATTACCGCCTAGAAAAATTCACATTTTTCAAATTTGTGGTTCAACGCGTTCCTTTTCTTGTTGGTTATATATCATTTCGGTGAGCGAATTCTCTCGCAATGAGATAAATGTGACATATTGCCAAAATTGAACCAGAGAGTAAAGGAACAGACCTAATGCTTATCAAATATTTAAACCACTTTTCGTACCACTTTTTTGTATGCATCTCTCTCTGTGAGAGATTCTATCCCCACTGTTGCCACTTTGACAGTCTTTTCTATTCTTACTACAAAAGTAAAGGAACAGACCTCTTTTTGTTGAAAAAATCAGAGTCAATATATGCGTTTTTCTTTTTAATATACTACGTTGAACAGTGTGTCACATAGCATGGTTTTGACGATTCCATAGCATTGATACCATGGTATCGAAACCATTATGTGTGTCACAGGCAGAACGAATACACACATAAAATGTTGTGTTTATGTTTTAAAACCATAAAATTATCAATAAAATATAAATATATGTTGATACGCAATTTTACAATAAATGTAAACACGTACTATCTTTGTTCTTTTGATTTGTTATTTTGTTAGTTCGGAATTAACTCGTAGGTACATAGGTATACATGTTTTTGTATGAGTTATTACAATCGTTCGTCACATATTGTAAATTAGCTTATATTTGGGTAGACTTATATCTGTTGGAAAGATTTATCGAAACGTTAATAAGGAAACAAATCTCTTTTATAACAGAACAACATCTGATACAAACTTATAATTAGCTTTTCGTGTTCGCAGAACTTTACTGTTGGTTGACTTGATTGCCATAATTTGATAAAGAAAAACATGTTTGTGCTTCAACTCAATAGATTACAATTATTATGTAGTCTGTCTAATTGGTGATTAAATGTCTCAAATAATCGCAACACACTTGAACAAAGTGAGAATAGAAAACACTAGTATGATGTATGACGTGCATTTTAAATTAAGATAGATTGATTGATTGAAGAAGTTCCATCAGAATGCTGAAATTTATTTGTCATTAATAGAGCATCTAAAGGTCAGGCGGCACCTTTTTGGACACCTTGAACTCACTTTAAACATTCGGGCGTAGAATAACGAAGAAGAACACATGACAAATAGGATGAACTTTTTTATTTGGCCTTGTTGACGAGCAAATTTATTTAAAAAAAGAATATAATCTCTATCAAACAAAGAGAGCTTATCACTTGCGTTTATTTTGGGATCATTGCGTTGCTTTTCGGTAATGGACTCCAGCAAAGAATATTTTGATTGTTGCTACTTTCAATAACAATGCGCCCATTTGTGAGAAATTTCATACAAAAAAAAAAAAAGAAGACATGAAATACTACTTAAGAAACAACGGAAAACAGGGCCTTCGATCCAGCCAACACGATCTAATGTCATACATGCATCCAATCTAAAGCTGTAAACAGGGGACCTCAACATTAAAAGTAAGAGGGGACCTCGATAAAATCAGAGTGCAAACCTAGAGGCAGGTTTGTATCTAAGGACTGAGCTATATAAAACGACATTTGGTATTTAAAATGAAACCTCTTTTTTTTCGAAAATGAGCCATAACGAGCCACTAGACTTCTGCTACCACCCCTTCTCACGTTTACCGAAAACGAAAAATTATTCCAATAGGAAAATTATGCTTTCTGATTTTTAACCCGCGGCATTAAAAACCTGGGCAAAGCAGTTTTTTTAAGCGGGTTTGTGTTTCTACCGAGGTTTCTACTGAAGAAAAAAATTCTAATGCAAGATATCTACAACTACATAATATACCCTTTTTTAGCTCAATTTGTTGTAAAACCATTCGCAAGTTAGTTTACTAACATTTCGCCTATTGCCCATCCATAGACGTTCTTTCTTACATTTTCGCATCTAATTTAAATTAGTTTAAATGATTAAACGATTTTCTGTGAAGGAAAGAACAAATATGACATTTGTAGGGTTTTTTTTTCTTTATATAGTTGTAGGGTTTCCCGATTCGTGGGGCTTGTGTCTTCCAGAAGGTTGGAATTCTATACAAACCAAGCATTCGTAACGGAATACGGAACCATGCCGGATTATTATTAACTAAGTTCAATTATAAGTTCTACTTAAGTTTTGAATAGAGAAACTTGATCTTCCCGGTGGATAATAATTGAAAGATGTTTATATGTTAAATTATTCTACTAGTGGAAACAAATCGGAAATATTCTGGCTATGACAGTATTATATTGATTTAATCATTCTTTATAACATCTCATAATTAATATTAATTGTTCCATTGAGCAAAAACAAACAATCTTTCTTTTTTTATTCGTATCACTTTTTGCAGGTATCGATATTTTTGCGAAGTCATGAAAATAATTTTTGAGGAGTTGTGATCTTCATCGTCTTTCTCATCATCTGAAGACTATGAATCACCAAAAATACCTACTCCATTTGTATCTACAACAGGGTAAATATTCTTCAAGTCCATAATTTGTGATTTTCCCAAAAACAAATGAAATCTGAACAGTTGATATTGCGGTCAAATAACGGACAAATACATTTACAAAAGCAGATCAATTTAGTTACACGTAAAATGTGAGGTCTGAAAAAAAATATCTGGTGGTCCAAATGGAAAACGACAAGACATTTAACGTTTTTACGAACATCGTAGTCAATGGGATTTGTACATTTTGATGTCTACTTTAACAATAGAGACGAATGAATTACATTTCCCATTGTTATTTATGAAAAGCTATACAACGAGCTGACAATGATATGTGATTATGGTGACTGGCATGACATCAACATAAACAGACCAATATACTTTTGGATAATTCCTATCAACCAGTTGTAAAAAATAATAGATAAAAAAAAACGACACGACTGCTACACTGTAAGCACGCAAGAGAGAGAGTCGAGAGCCGGCACACATGAATATTATACTTTATGCAGTGTTTGATCAAAACGAAATTCAAGATTAGTTGAGAATAGTCTTTTAATTCAGCTTCTTTGTACCTACCTATATTTATAGAATTAATTCTTTTACGAAAAGCCACTTGTCTTATAGGTATGCTCTTTAGACAATTACCAAAAGCAATTTTGATACTGAAATACTTGTCCATATGTGTAGTATCTTCCGCATGTATCACTAAATTCGCACTCTCAATAACCTTGAACGCTAAAAGTAACAAAATAAGTCTACGAGATCTTCAATTTTGTTTTTTTAAATACCGCACGTGTCACCAACGGCGTATTATTTTATGTGAATGTACATAATACTATCTACTAAAATTCTGTTTTGTTGTAGATTAATAGAATTTGTTATAGATGGATACGATACATATCGATACGCCTACTTGTGTTAAATCTACACCGAATGTGCGAATCTGCGAATAAAAACTAGAACGGTGCCACATGAGTTATGCTGTAAGTTAGTTTATAATTGCATCATAAAATCATAACTTGTAGGAACAATAAGGAAAGTTGTGATTGAATGTGAATGTATCTTGTCGGCTCTATTCTATAGGTACTCAAAGTGGGTGTACTATGTTTACTACAATAATATTTATTTAAGTAGATATATATAAAAACAATTATTTTGTAATTACTCTGTGTTCGGCGGGACCGTCTTGCTTAAAAGTTGTGCTCGTTACAATTGGAGGGATAACACACATGCTGGTCCATTTTTCTGGGTCCTGTCCTACGTGAATTGCTTTAGTAGCGAATCCCTTTGGCTGAGCTTTAAAAGCCATCGTCGTCTTCCAAATCTATTTTACAAAACCGACACAGAGCACAACTCAAAGCAACTGATAAAGTTGAACTGTCAAAATTATTCGCACATCTCGCAAATATATATAGTAAATAATGGTGTGGTGAATACAGATAAAATGACATTATGTTGACAATCATCATCTACATAACACAGCCGCTATATGTACAAGCAAATATAACATGGTAGGTAGCCGTGATCCGTGATCAGGGTTCGAACTTTACTGCAATTGCAGTAGATCTACTGCAATTTTAAGAAAAAAAATTAAATCTACTGCACCACTGCGCTCGCCTGACAATCTACTGCAATTTCGGAAATCTTAAATCAAAACTAAATATATTTACACATTTTCGTTTCTTGTTATATTTTTATAATCCCAACGCAAATAATCAGTTACTGGAAGCACTATTTATTGATTCTTAACTTATGTGGTATACGATTGGTCGCTCTCAGAGCAATTTTTATGTGCGTTTGGTACAAAAAAAAGATGACAAGATGACAACTGGTGGAGTTTACATTTAAGTGAATTTTTTCTCCAGCAAAGAAGGGCATTGCATCGGGTGAATCTATTTTTGTAAATTATTTATGTATAAATATTTATAAATCAATTGGAATGGATATTTCTAATGTTTTAATACAAAATTTAACCAGTGAATGGAAATCGCTTAGTCAAAGACTACACATATTCAAATCGCACGAGTATCAACACCAAAAAGAACAAGCGACGTTTTTATCCGTTTTTATGTTCGATTAAGGCACACGAAATCTGAGAGCAAATCTGAAGAAGCCCAATCAAATACCACATTAAAGACTGAATTTTAATGTAATAATATTTATATATAACTAACAATGGAGCCTAAAAAACAGAGATTTCTTATCTGATTTTATTTCAAATGGAATGTGCATTTATGTTTAAACTAATAAATTTTTAGAAAAATATTTGGAAACTTAATTTTTATTGCATTTTTTCTAAATTCAAAATCTACTGCAAAAAAAGTGAATCTACTGCACTTTTTTTTAAGATCTACTGCGAAAACTTACAACAGAAGTCCGAACCCTGTCCGTGATGTATCTTTTGGTTACAATCAGAAATTAAAGTAACACAGTTACAATTCACTCTGAAAAGTTACAATTTACCAAACATTATTGGCTTCAAAAGTTGCACAGTGACAATCCTGCATTGAAAGATACAATGTGTCAGAACATATAAAATATATCAACATGAAAAATATTAGTACATGGCGTTTGTGGAAGACCTCCGGGAAAGAATAAATTTCTAAGAGGAAGTGCTTAATGCTATAGAATATTTTAATAAAGAATAGAATGTCATAATGGTCATAATAATTATTACGGCTATAGCCGTCATATTTTAAGGTTCATAAAACAAATGACGGCTATTTTGTTGAGAAAAAAATGTTTTTTTTTTTTTTTTGATCGAGTTTGTCTCTCATTTCTGGATTTGCCTTAAAAAATAAATCTGTTTTTTGGATCTATTGCACTTCCTTTTTTTGTTTTAAATAATACAACGGAAATTTAGGTAAATTCAAAATCTATTATTATGTTATGAAGAATAGTTTATTGAATTTCATTTCGGACACAGTGTCGTCTAACTCAACAACGTCCTGAATTTATGGCTCAAAACCTTGAAAAGTTTGTGATCTATCTTCAATTCAACATAACAATTTGTGGTAATCAGCCATAAAAAAATCCAGAGCGAAAAATCTGCTGCTGATGCTGAACTAGTCCATTCACCATAGTTCAGGCGTGCAGCTGCGGTGGGATTGGTGTGTCAAATGTCAAAAATACTTCAAGCATCAGCTGATAGAAATGGTAGACAATAGACATCTCTCGCTTCATCAACAATTTCATTTGACTGCATAGAACAAGGAAATGCAAATTTTGACAAAAGTTTATAATAGCAAGTAAATAAATCTAAAGCAATTGACAAAAACATAAACAATCCTTCTTTGCTATCGTATTCAAGTAAGTATCTATAAAAATATGAACTAGCTATTATTGTTTGTGGTTACTAATAGCAGCCGTTGTCTATTCGTATTGCGTTTCAATACAATTATGTGCTATGAAAATATGCATTTTGCGTTGTATATTTTAATAAAAAGTTTTAAGATAATTATATAATTCTGATACGCAAATAGCAAACGACTATTGAAAAATAGAATAGAAAATATTTATTTCTCTAAATAAATGTAATACATACATTATGTACATTGCCACTTGAAACAATAAAATTAAATTTCGTTTTGTTGTCAATTACCTATAGCAATTTCAATACAAAAAACAAGGATACGTACCTAGTTGTTGGTTATATTTTCATACTCTGTTGCTTTATTCTATATTTATTAAGGAATCTGCGATAATGATTATTTATTTTTATTTGGTGGCAAACTAATCTTTTCGTAAAACGACATTACAGTATAAAAATGCAAAACAGCTGGGTTTTCAACAACTGTCTGCATCTAATGTATGGGAAGGGGATACAATCTCAGGGTGCTAACAACTCCACATTTGAAAGTTCGAAACTTTCGTGTTCTACTCAACCAATAATTTGCCTTGTGATAAAAATAACAATATCAGTTTTCAGGGGATTGACCGAAAGCTCCAACCTTTGTACAACAATCATTGATTACAACCGCAGCGGCAGTTAACAGCAATTATGACAGCATACGATAAGAGACCAACCTATTCATTAAGTTGCCAAGCCAGGATTAAAGATTCTTTTGGTTGTAGAAATGATCTTCTGTGCCATTCCAATCTGGTGGGAGCAAAAACAAGAACATGGTTGGCAAAGCCATTGCACCAGTTAGGCAAGACACGGATAAGCGCAGCAACGTTCCGCGGTACTAATAATCATTTTAATTGTTCAGGCTAAATTTTTCGACCTCGCAATGGCGAAGTTTTCCATACAAAATTGCATATTGTGACCTATAAAATATTTAGTGTGAAGGTTAAAAATTATTATTAGAAAGGCAGTACCCTTTTAAAAGCATATAAAATAAAGCTATTGATATATTAGATTGTCAAAAGCATCATATTCTAACTTTAATTCTTTCTTGCTTACAAATTTAACATATTTCATTAAACAAATTGTTTAATATAATCTTACGTTTATTTTAATTTCATTGTTATATACCTCTAGGTGTACAGCATTTGGATACTACATATTTTCTTCGATAAAAGAGTTCAGGACTAAAACACCATACCTTTCCAGTTCGTTGCTTCTTCAGACATGCCGGTCAAAGACGATATAGTACCTCCTCCGCCGGCGAATTCAAAACAAGTGGGCATTACAAAAACTCTCCTCTACAATGGATCCAAGTTTCAAGGCTTTCAAAAGTCACAAGGCAACTCGTATGACGTTGAAGTGGTTTTGCAGGTAAATCGAATCATCAACTTACTATTCCTTGAAAATGAAATTGTTCATGCAACTTTCAGCATGTTGATATGGAAAACTCATTTCTGTGCGGTTACCTCAAAATCAATGGCCTTACTTTCGAATTTCCCACACTGACCACATTTTTCGATGGAGAAATTATATCAAAGAAATACCCTTTTCTGACGAGGAAATGGGAGGCAAATGCCGATGTTGACAGAGGTCATTGGGTGAGTTCATTTATAAAAAAAAAAACACGCAATTTCGATGGATATATAAAACTCATCGATATTTGTAGGGAAAATTTAGTGCTTTTGCTGACTACAAGGACACGTTCTATTCGGATAATTTTGACTACGATACTTTGGAAAAAAGTGATTATGTGTTTATGCGGTGGAAGGAGCACTTTCTGGTAAGTTACTTCTTTTCTAAATTTTGGTATATATACGGATGGGTTGTTTTCAAATTAGAATTCACATACATCAAGAGTCAAAGAGTGCAATGTTCATATGGGAAAAATAAAACCAACATTGATGCATTGCCTACATTAAAGTAAAAGTCAGAGGAATGTTAATATTTTATGGTAGACAGTTCGTTCGAAAATTAGACATGCATAACTAGTTTGTATAAGCACACACGATCTACTCAACTGAAGGAATCGGAGCTTTTTTGACAGGTATTCCGGCTGTTTACTTTGCAAGATATCATGCAACGGACTTAGGGCTCTATAATGTGAGTAGACCGTCGAAGGTACAACCGCTTATTTGTTTTGCAAGAGTCATATCTCTTTAAATTAAATACGAATCGGGCAATGTTATTATACACGACATTAAACTTTCTTCTAGTATTGTAATCTGGGTAGCAGAAGATCTCACAGCAAGATCTCGATATTAGGTGTAGGGATGTAGTATTTTGTAGCCCAAAGAGCGCGTAGTCCGCCATATACATTCCGAATAGTGGCATTAGCGTGGGTGGTCCACGTAAGGGTCCGGTTGAAGATCACACCTAGGTTTTTGGCAGAATCAACATTCAATATCTTTGGCGCCCTGCTAGTTGAATAAGTGCTTTCGACTTTAGAGGGTTAAGGAGTAAATAATTTTTAGTTGACCAGATGAGTATAGGTACGCTGAAGATCTCCATTTATTAGCGTTGTAGCATCTGCGCATCATCAGCAAACATGTGCATTGAGCAATGCTTGACTATCTTAGGCAGTTCGTTTACATAGATTGAGAAAAGTAGGTAGTGGCCCCCACACCTTACTGGCAAAAAACTTGAGAAACACTCACCTACTGACACTCGTTGCTGCCTCCCGTGTAGATAGAAGAATACGAGTTTCATTGAAGGGAGTAAAAATGAAATGAAATCTTTTCTAAGTTTTAAAGCAAAGGATTGAGTGGTTGACGGTATCAAAGGCCTTCGAAAAATCGGGTAAGTTTATAGTATAGGAATAGTAGCATGGTTGTCATCGACAGCTTTTCTGATGTCATCGATTACCAATAATAAAGCGGTCTTACAGCTCCTTTATATGCGAAAACTCGACTGATTTTCACTTGGTAGATTTTTACGTTAACAACCTAAACCAAGCCGCCCAAACAATAAACAATTTCTTTACAGAATTTTATTATGGTCTGAATATTGTTTGAGGAACCAACCTTCTTTAAGTTATTAAAAAAGTACCTGCCATGGTACACTCACATAGAAGGTCGGGGATGTCTTCTGTGTAGGTCCTCTACCTGTATATATCCATATTAACTAACACTGCCTTAGAAGGCAGTGTCCACAGAGTATTAATATCGTTAATCTTAATTTTGTACTACTGAGATTGATTAATTCTTCAGACTTTTTCTTGGGCCACAGTGCCTTTAAGACCTTGTGTCCCTCTATTGTCGCTGCTTTATTGGAGGTTTTTTTACCTGCAGTTAATATGTATTTGTAAGTCCATTGGTACAATATGCAAAAACGCTGCCAGTGCACCCGTAACGACAATGCATGCTGTTCTTTGTACCCTGGTCAACATATCCCGTACATACTTCTTGTTCGTGGCTTTCCTCCAGACAAGAGCCACTGTGTGTAATTATGGGTTTTACTACCATTTTGTATAGACAATATTGACGTCCTCATGCAAAAATGTCTTCCCTGCTGTCCTCATACAAAGAAAGTCATCCGCATAAGCAGTGACGCTGAATCCTGCATTATTTAGTTCGGTTAGTATGCCATCTATGACCAGCACCCAGAGAAGTGGAGAGATGGTTAACAGTGACTATCGGTTTCATTAGAGTCGGTAGTAGAATATCGAGTATTTCGTTTGTACTGAATTCTCCCCCAGATATAATGAAGTATCCAAAGCGTAGGTGTTTGTGGAAAAACGTATGCTAGATGACAAACATTCAAAGCTCAACTTGGCAGCAACAAACTCAGCATTGCGTCTTGTCGCGAAAGGAAGTCTACAGGAAGGATAAATCTCACTTTCTTCCTTTACATTGTATTAACTTAATGAATTGCTGATACTAAGGATATAGAAGACTCAATCTCAGATCGCTTCCAAAGGGCGTGGGCGTAGTTAATTCATGTGTGTAGGTACTAAGGTTGTCCTAAAGGCGACTCATAAAAATTACACCACAAGAAATCTAAAAACACACTCTTTTGGAATAGCATAGGTTATAAAAGCAAATACCCTAAACAAATCTAACAAGAGATTAACAACTTACCATGTCAATAGACAAAGTAAGGTACTTACTACATATGGGATTCATTCCTGAAATTGCATTGGTCGTATTTAGCCCAAAGACTTGCGATGAAATGCGTCGCTTTGGGTTGGAAGGTAAACAATTTCATACGGTAAGTGTAAATTAAGTTAAAATTTTGTACATTCGATTTTCGCCAACGACCATACCACGCTGAAAAAATCGGTTCTCGTCCGATCACCGAAATCAAGCAGCGTCGGGCGCGGTTAGTACTTAGATGGGGGACCGCTTGGGAACACCGCGTGTTGTTGGCATGTGCCCTTTTTTTCGCCTGATTCATCATTTTGCGATGTATTTTTGTCACTTCTTGTTTCAGGCAACTTTTTGCAACATTTTGTACTTTTTAGAGTTATTCTATAAGATAATACATACTTCTAACCTCTGACATTAGTGCAATAAAGAAAATGCCATTATATTCTGGATATATATAGGTACTTAATGTTTCTTCTGCTGCTAAGATCTAATGTGATAATCGATTGGGCGCTCTCAGAGCACCTTTTTTTGCTCTCAGAGCAATTTTTATGTTCGTTTGGTACAGGAAAAAGCAATCTTTTTCAGATTTCAGAGCACTTTTGCGAATCTAGATATTTTCTCAGATTTACCAATACAAGTGCGTTTGAGTTTGACAACTGATGGAGTTTGTTTACTTTTTTAGTAAATTTTTTCTCCAGCAAAGAAAGGCATTGCATCGAGTGAATCTATTTTTGTAAATTATTTATATATAAATATTTAGAAATCAATCGGGACAAATATTTCTAATGTTTTAATACAAAATTTAACCAGTGAATGGAAATCGCTTAGAAAAGTGTCGAAGACTACACATATTCAAATCACACAAATATCAGCACAAAAAAGAGCAAGTGACATTTTTATGTTCGATTAGGCGCACGAAATCTGAAATCTGAGGGCAAATCTGAAGAAGCCCAAACGAATACCACATAAGTGCCTACCACTTAAAGGTTTTGTAAAACTTCCAGGGTGGCTATTTGAAGCTTATGTCGTTTTCCATTGGTTTCACTCGGGGATCCACTCATTCTGTAGTCCAATGGAACAAGAAAACTGCTTCTGGTTGAATCAACAAGAGTATTGGTGAAATTCCAAAAAATAATCTACGGCAGCTGTCAGTCGACTTGTATAAAATACACAAACTACACTTGTGTGAGTGCTTCTTGAGTGGATTCTGACTTCAATTCCAGAGAAGCGAAATTCTCTCCTCAGAATCACCAGAAGGCAGAAGAGTATTTTTTGTGCCAATGGAACGGTTTCAGAAGTGATTTTTTCGATTCCGGACTCTCCCGGACGCTTCTTTTTGCCCAATGGAAAACGACATTAAACTAACACAATTCATTTAGTACAAAATGGGACCTTATAAGTTATAATGGACTTCGAGTTTTTGTTGACCGCTTTCACCTAACCTAACCTAAATTCGCTTTATTGAAAATACCAGTGCATACTTTTGGAAGTAAGTCTGGAAATTTCAAATCACGACTAGAATTTTTTATTAGGTAAGCGCAATACAAAAACATAGACCGTCAATGATTGCAACATTTGGCTAAAACATTCATACCTAGCTTTAAAGCAAAATATGTGTTGCTCGCATAGTATTTTCTTATTTGTGTTTTGTCTTTCAGGTGCCTGACCACACAATCAAAGACATTAATGGAGCATCGTTTGCCGGTTTTTATTATATATGTTTCACGAAGTCAAAAGGAAAAATGGAGGGCTACTATTATCACAAGTCATCGGAGCTGTATCAATCCATCGAATTAAATCACGTGCCCCAGAGTTGTATTGAAATATACGAGTTCAGATAAATTTCAACCCTGTTAAGTTCTTTTCATGCAATGTTGCTTAAATTTATTGGTTAATTAGTCATTTACAATGGGCGATAACGCTTATAACATTCAGGCAAATCTATAACCAGATTCAACAATTTGCATTGTTATTGAGCAACGAGCAAGAGATGCTCCTCGGCAATTGTTTACTTGTAAATAAGATACCAAACAATTTATAATACCTAATAAAAGAAACATATTTTGCATTAAAAGACGATCTCTTTTTTAAATTATTTCTTGCAGCCCTTTTGTTTAGTTGCAGAATGTTGGAAAAGGTGGCTCCGGAAAGACCCAGCCATACTTTTTTCCAGAAAAATTCATGAAGTCACACACACCTGCTCATTTCTATTATAGTATATGTGAGTTCATGAATTGAACTTTAATGCAAGAATTCGGTATGCTCATAAAAGCAAGATGATTCGCGGTCGGCCATTAGCAACATGCTTTTTTGTTAGCCACACGTATTCACAGACGGGGGTTGAAATTACAAAAACAACAATGTAAACAAATGGGTTTTGAGGGGATAGACGTACGAAAGATAACCATCTCTTTTATTCATTCATCTCTGTTGTAGGCAGCCGCCTTTCCACTGGAAAGTTATATATCTCTATATACCATTATCTTTGGCCATTTATGTCTTTCATTTTTATTTCTTCTGTCTTGTCATCAGCATGATTTAGGTACCTATTTTATTTTCAATTGCGGGTTTATGAGAAATGTAGTGGAGGTGGAAATATTCCGCCACTAGTTTACAGTGTTACAAAAAATGGTTTTAACTAGTAAATCAAATACTAAAAATAAGAAATTTATTGTGATATTAAAGTTGTTGTTCACCTCTACTTTAGTGTACTGTTTGTTGCCCGCTCGATTTGCAACTAGATACGAATATATAAAAAGTGAGAATATTTTCGATAATCTTGTAACCGAAACCACGAGAAATATATCAATCCAGAAGTTAGAAGAATGTAACTATCAGGATATTATATTAGAAAACATATTTATGCTTAAGAAAGCAATGCATATAAGCGTTGAAAATAATAACGAAATCCTTCTCGGGGGTGAATATTTCCCAACAAATTGCCGCGCAAGATTCAGCAGTGCTATTATTGTTCCATACCGGCACAGGGAGTCACAACTACCACAATTTCTTACTTATATGCATAACTTCTTACGAAGCCAACGAATTCACTATAGGCTCTTCTTGATCGAGCAGTATGACAAAAAGCCATTTAATAGAGCCAAGTTGTTAAATATAGGTTCCGAAATTGCAGCCAGCTACGAATTTCCATGCCTGATTTTACATGATGTCGACCTTCTACCATCGAATCTTGGCCAGCTGTATGCTTGTTCAAGTTTTCCTCGACATATGTGCTCAAACCTGGACGTATTCAGGTACAATTTGCTATACACGGGTCTATTCGGAGGTGTAGTTAGCATTCGAACTGCACAATTTCAAGATGTGAACGGAATGTCCAATTTGTTTAATGGCTGGGGCGGTGAGGATGATGATTTTTATGAACGAATTAAGTCGCGAAAATTACAAATACTTCGCTTCGAGCCATCTTACAATGAATATGTCATGATGGAGCATAAAAAAGAAACTCCAAGTGCGGAACGACTTAAATTTTTAAGTACTGGGCCACTTCGTTATTCCTCCGACGGCATTAATTCTCTTTCCTTTAAGATGATAAAAATGGAAACACATAATTTATTTACGCATGTATTGGTCGAGACATAATAAGTATTGTATATACTAAATTGTATATTTGTTTGTAAGCTTAAGTAAATTAATATCCCAAATAAAAAACGAAAATTCCTTGATTGGTTTGGATTATATTTTGCAGATCTCGATGTTTTCCAGATAACACATACTTACCTTAGGACCTAGCTGACTGACAGCATGGACAGCTGTTTAACGACATTTGTGTTGCAATTGCAATGGGTCGTATGAATAAAACGTAGCAATTGCTTTTACTCAAGAGAAATGTCAAAATCGAAGCATTTGCTACGTTTCGTATGAATAAAAACCGATTTGAGTTAGTTCCAACTTTTGACATGTTCGAAAGGCGGCGGCACTGACCTTTTACTCAGATCGGTATGAATAAAACTTGTCAGACAAAGCAAATGCTATGCAAATTCTGAGTCTGCTATTTTGTTGACTCAGACCTTTTGCTAAATATTTTGTATGCTCATTTTTCAACATAAAACAATCTAAATATTATTAATAGTTAAGTTGAATTCTGTTTGTACAGGAAAACCAACGAAATACATACGGAAAAAGCAGCAGTTGTTTCGTCTCAAGCGAAGCTAATATTTCTTTCAGATGAAAATATTTAGGCAGAATCATTTGTAAGGTAGGTATATTATAGCGGAGATCTAGGTCGACTATTTGTAACTATTTGTCTAGTTTGTTAACAAATAAATATTTCCAACAATATCGGATACGATTCCCGGCACATAAAGTAGAACGGAAGCATCAACAAGCTATTCGGCAAACAAAAATCATATTTTCAGGTGAAATTGAAGATAAAAATTGCATTTATATTTCTGTATTTATTTTTTTTAATTTCAATTTCCACAAAAGTCGTTAGAATCTTAAGAAAAATTCAAAAATTCAAATTTACTGGTCAGGTTTGACAGGAACTGCAAGGCAAGTACACGTACAGCGAAGTAAATGCTATGTTCGAATTTTCGACTTTACTTTAGCAAAGTATATTTTTATTCATACCGATTCAAAGCATTTGCTAAGGGCTTTTACTTTGCTACAACCTTTTGCTCAAAGCAAATGCTAGTTTTTATTCATACGACCCAATAGTCAAGATCAAAGATCGGAGACCCCCAACTCCGGCCGATTTTCCGTTACTTGCCTACAAGCTATATTCCCATGGGCTTGTGACGCTTTTTTTGCGCTAGGATTGATACATAGAAATTCGTATGACTATTGTCACGAAGCTTCAAACAAATTCGGCTCACCAACACACTCACAAAAAGAGCACAAATTCCGCTGCTTAAACTCTGGCTTCCGGTGTGGGCAAATTTGCTGTCAGCGTTACAATAATTGTTACGATTAAATTTTGTGATTAATTTTTTAAAAAAATTGTGTACTTATTTGACATAATATCGTTGCTGTTATTAAGAATAGATTAAGAGTTTCTCTGTTAGTCTAAATATAATTTAAAATAAAGTATACTTAAGTGTGTTTATTTTATTTTTACGTGTCTTGTATTTCAAAGCGTGCATTTATTTTTTATATTATTTATAAGTCGTTTGTTTTGGTATTATACGCACATGTTCTGCATTCCACTTTTTGTGAATTCAAAGCAAAAAGTGAATTTTGGTGTTCTATATTCCATCCAAAATGGATTATGTGAAATAGGTTGAATTCGTTTTTCGAACATGAAATTTGGTGTTCTGTGTTCCGAACAAACCCCGTTTTGAAGTGAATTCAATTCACTTTAGTTTGATGTAGTGAATAGCCATTTTCTTAGGAATAATTTGCAAAATGTAAGTAGTCATGCAAAATAAAAACGTTAAAATTTAATTGAATTGTTTTTTATAAAACATAAGAACTCACGTCAAGAAAGAATATTGCTGCATTTTATGGAAGGCCACGTTGATATCGCCAAAGGATTCTTTAAGGGCGATAAAATGCATATGGAGGAATTGTGGAAGGACCTCACAAAGGTTTTAAATGCTGAAGGTCTAGTACCTGAGACAGCACTTTACTGACGGTAGATCTGCCTAAGCCTATGTCAAAATCCTTTCCAACTGACCTCTGATAACTTCCTTCACCCAGAAGTTAACATATGATTCCCCTCAATTATGTTGCATTTATACACTTACACTGGTTCTGGAAGATCCAAAATGTTGACTTTATCGCGTAGAACTTTCCTGCAAACTCTTTCTCCTCGATTTTCCACTCTCCTTTCTCTTA
The DNA here is from genome assembly GCA_949126925.1 of Cheilosia vernalis. Lineage (NCBI taxonomy): Eukaryota > Metazoa > Arthropoda > Insecta > Diptera > Syrphidae > Cheilosia > Cheilosia vernalis. The sequence goes on from OX421360.1 coordinate 23,234,063, forward strand.
TGACTGACAATAATATTAATCCGTCCATATTTAAAAGGAATTTGTATTTTTCTTTTTCAAATTTCACGAAATAATCAATGAAAAAATACGAACAGCTAATTTTGGCATTTCGAAAAGAATTCGAAGTGAATTGAAAAAATTTGATTTCACTCGGAATGTAGAACACGTAAATTTATTTTGAGTGAAATTGAAATTCGTTTTCAATTCATTTCACTCGGAATACAGAACATGTGTGATAATGAAACAATAATCGTGAATGAGTACTTTGGTTGAATAGAAATACAGAATGTTATGAAAAAAACAAATATCAAAATGTTATGAAATAATATACTTATTCACCAAAATTGAGTTAAATTTCTTTAAAAAAAGCTGTACTTCTGAACACTGTCAAAGCTCCTAGGGTTGAAACTGAGACTGGCAGTTTCACCACTGTTATCAAATTGCCAACACGGTTTTCGGCTTGGTGTGAAAATCCTATAAGAATAGACAAAAAAAAAAAATCACATGCACGCGTGAGCAAAGATAATGGAATAAGAGATATATAACTTTCCAGTGGAAAGGACAAGCTGTTTTCCAGAAAAATTCATGAAGTCACACACACTTGCTCATTTCTATTTTAGTATTTGTGAGTTCATGAATTGGACTTTAGTACAAGAATTCAGTATTCTCTACTGTACATTTCACTTTTTTTCTTAGTTTAATTAAAACCTTCACAAAAACCAAACAAATTCAAATCGAAACACAAAACAATTAAACACCGCGATAAACATAAAAGCAAGATGATTCGCGGTCGGCCATTAGCAACATGCTTTTTTGTTGGTCACACGTATTCACAGACGGGGGTTGAAATTACAAAAACAACAATGTAAACAAATGGGTTTTGGGGGGATAGACGTACGAAAGATAGCCATCTCTTTTATTCATTAATCTCTGGTTTTCTGTTTCGTTAAGTTATACGATTCCCGACACCGCAATCCGCATACGGCATACGGGTGAATTCCCTTCCTAACAAATTTAAAAAATAACATGCCGGTGCACGAATGGAGACCTAGAGATATGGCGTTTCGTCAGAACTTTTTTCTACTTATTATGTTTGGATTTTTAAGTACTGCACTGGCAACAGGAAAGGTAACTATTACTCATTTTGTATTAGTTTTTGTCTACACAAAACATGTTTTACAGAGTTGTGGACGTCAGCTAAACCATATGGCGGACGGTCAGAAATATTTTCTGGCATGTACGGTTGAGAAGTCAGCACCAATATATACTTCGTGTAGCCTTTGTTATCACCAATATATAAATATGAGTGCTGTGTATAAGGATTTTGTTGGAAACTGTTCAGAGCAATATCTTAACAAAAATCATTTAAATGTAATATACAACACGCAGAAAACCCTCGTAGAAATGTGGAACATTGCATTTTGTGATGGTAAGTTATATTCAAATAATAGAAGGGAGAATCTTTGGTGGGGCTTAGGTAGATATTTTGATTTTTTACCTCTGAATGCTATTACTAATTTGAGGTATGTGGATTGTTATTGTTAGAGCAATAATCTAACCTTTGTTCTGTTTTTCTTAGATTTTGTAATGTGTAGGCATGTACCTACAGTACTCCCCGGATATAAGCAACCCTCTTAATAGTAAAACCCTTTTAAAAGCAACAAATTAGTCAGTGTTGCGACTCAAAAACGTCATCCTATGCATTACAAAGGTCCCCGCTTAATAGGAATTTCATTGAAAACCCGGCTATAAGCACTATAATTTTTTTCCCAAGAGCATGTGCTTTTATCCGGGGAGTACTGTATGTACAATCTCCTTATCGGCCTGAAATGCTTCCATTATGTTAACCAACAGTGGTCTTGAACTACGTATTATTTCGAATAGGTCCTGCACAGATAAAGTAGATATAATAATATTCATTCCATATCGACGGTTATGGGCGCTCGGTCGAGTTCGCAAAGTGTGCGGTTATTGATCAGTAGATATTAAATCAAACGTACATTGTATTGTAAGTAATAGGCCCTGTACACTGCGACCAGAAGAGATCTATTGTGTTGGCCTTTATTATTTAACCCAGAGAGCTGTTGAGGCTCTTTATAAACCTCAGTACCCTTCTTGGTTCCATGTTTCCTATATCTGCAGGACTTATAAACGCCCCTTGCATGTGGAACATTCTGCTCTTTGCCACAGCAGGGCATTCGCAGAGTATGTGTTCCGTTGTCTCCTCCTCTTCTCCGCAGAGTCGACAGGAGTCGTCGTCGGATAGTCCCATTTTTTTGAGGTGGTATCTTAGTGGCCAGTGACCAGTTAGCATCCTTAGATCTTCTTTGCTTAGCTCAAGTAACTTTCAAACGTACATAGTTATTTTCTTTCTGTTTCTTCCATACAGATTGTTTCGAAAACGGTGAACCAAGCAATTCCACAGCGACATTTTTCCAATTAGCAACCGATTTCCAAACATGTGTAGAGAAAGACAATAAAACGGCGTGCCAAAGATGTCCGACAGAATACTTATCTCTTAACGGTTTTTATAAGAAAATAGAAGATGACAAATCTGGAAAAACTTGTTTTGACATTCAAGATAAAGTATAGTTTAGTTTAAGAAATGTTAACAGCGTGTCCTTACCAAATACCTTCGATCATTTAGATGAACGCAACACGTTTGCTGTGGTCCAAAGAATTACAATGTTGCCATCGCGAATTTAGCATAACACTGTTCCTTGTTGGCAGCTCAATATTTGGCGTGTTACCCATAATCTTTTACTTTGGAATGTACGCATACACAAAAAGGTTGGAGAGAAACCATGAAGTTATCGATTCGGGTAAGTCATTCTTGCATCAGATGAGTTTGTTTAACTCAGTAGAAAACGATTTATTTCCAGCTTTCAATTCTGAAAACCAAGAAGCTGTTCCTTCGACATCAGGTGGTGCATCCTCTGGTTTATTAACCGCAAATGCCCTAAACGAACCATCAACAAGTACGAGCACGATCGCTGATGATAACATCACAGATATAAAAAAGGCGCAAGTGAATCTTGATGCTGAACTGCACCAAGAAAGTACCCCGAATCCAACAACTACAAATAGTCTAATAGTCTTATAAGTTTTTTCTTTAAAAATTCGGTTATTATTTACACTTTATGTCTTTAAACAGAAAGTATTTTGTACCATTTAGTAAAATAATTGTATATCCATTAATGTTCGCAATTGGGTCTTTCTCACAGGTGTTGACGCTGAATACGAAAGGTTTACAGTCGACTGATAGTCTAAAAGTATCATATATTATTTTTTGTAACGAAATTTGTATTATAAGAGTTGTTGAAAATACATACCTTGCGACTTCCATGAGCTTTTCTATAAATTCAGCAATCAGGAGTCCTTTGCAATGGAGTATCAGTGCGTGTGTTGATTGTTCATTGTGTAGATTCAACTCAATGTCCGGTCTGTATGTACTTACTTCCTGCTTAGCATCTGTATCGCATTCCAGCATAACTGATGCAAAATATTCTGCCGCCGCATTGGCCAAGTCAGCATCAACTTGCCGTTTTAAGAATATATGACTTGGAATCTTTAGATTTTTGATAGTGGTCGATTGAACTTGAATGCTGTGTTGTTCGACTTTGTATCCGGAATCGTTGAAGAATTTTGCAATGGACGATGGGCATACTGTGACGTCGATTGACTCCCATGATAGCTGAAAATCAAATCTATCGATTTCAGTAGTTGAAAGTGCGCTTTCAATCCGATTGTAAGATTTTGACTGCTCGTGGTTCTTCAGATCAATTGTGATTTCTAAAATTATATAACAAGAAGCTTATTGGAGATGGTTGCGGCGATATTAAACCATAATAACAATGAAACTCGTCAAATGTATCTACTCTGGGAAGGTCATAGTTGTGCTTTACTGTGCATGAAAATGAATCGTATCGATGTTGTGGCGACATTTCAAGGCAGGCGATTTAATAACATCGCGCCACGAATTGTGTTTAGTCGGCTCTTCCACTGAGGCAACAAGGAACAAGCAACTGACATGCGATATTATCGCCAGCAACTATTTTACGAATCAAATTAGAGGTTATAGGCTAAGGCCACGAACTGAGCGATAATCTTAAGCGGCAAGTGGTCATTTATTACAAAAAGAAGATTTGGTGTCGATCCAATAAACCGGAAAAGATCAGGTTATGGCGAATTCCACCATTTGTATAACAGTCTTCGACAACATGAAGAACCGATTCAGGGAATATCTTCGTTTGTCAATAGAATCATTTGATTTTCTGCTAGAAAAAGTTCGTACCAAAATTACAAAACGAAAGAATGCAGTTTGTGCAGAACTGAGGGTTTGTTTTAACCAGATTTTAACATTAGGGTAACTTTAAAAAACAAAACACGTTTATTTTTGATTATTTATTGCTCCTTTGCTTTAAGTATGTTTAAAATCATTTGCTGAAACTCTGAAATTGTTGGCATGATGATTTCTTTTCGCTCAACACTAAACTAAAATAAAACAGAATTGAAAGCTGAGCGACGCCCCTCTGCCGCTCAGAAATGTCGCTTGCCGCTTAGCGACCGCGTGGACATAACCATACAATTTCATATGTTTTACATTTTTGTTGCCGCTCAGTGCTTGGCCTTAGCCTTACGTTAACGAAACATGTTGCTGATTGCGGCAAGACTATTGCTGGCCAGTGGCGACACACAGCGCATGTTGAAAAGCGATAGAGGCCAAAGAAGGCAATTGATTAGTAAGGCGTTGTCGAGAAACACTAAGGAGACTCTATTATAAGACGCTCGTCATCCCAGTTTTGCTTTATGGTGAAGAAGCATGGACGTTATCAAATGCGGATGAAGATTTCCTTGGTCGTTTCGAACGCAAAATTGTTCGAGTGATTTTCGCGCCCGTTTGCGTTGATTTTTTTCAGAGGAGGATATTTAACAGCGAACTATACGAGCTGTACAGCAATTGACGAATGTTGCTGACAATATATTTCAACGAAGTCCCCAAGAATAATCCGGGAAAATGCGCAAAGCTGTTCAACATACTTTTCAACGAACACACAACATACAACCGACACAAGAGAGAGCAACTCAACGTAAGCTTCAAACAGATGAAGACAGCGAACACTTTACCCCAGATCAAGTGTCAGCAGCAATTCAAGCTGGAAAACCATCCAAAGCTATCCGACCTGACGGGATATCAATGCTGCTGAAACACCTGGGAGATTCTGGCATTCAAAAAATATAACAGCAATCCTCAAGCCCTCAATTCAAAGCTTACTGATCCCCGGGTCATGGAAAATCTGCAGAGTGATCCCACTGCCCAAACCAGGGAAACCAGCAGATCAAGCCAACTCATACCGACCAATCTTTCTTCTATCTTTCTTCTATCTCCAGAAAATTCTTGAGGCCCTTCTTCTCCCAAAGCTCACCGAGCAATTACCGCTAGCCAACCACCAACACGGATTCCATCACCAGTCAAATCAGTAACGGAAAACCAACCATAACTGTGACCCTAGACCTGTCCAAAGCCTTTGACACAGTAAGCCAAGCTTTATTGTTCTAAGACATCTTTGAGTCGTCACTACCAAACTCCACTAAGCGCTGGCTTGCAAACTACCTCAACGGCAGTGTTGGGAAAATTTAAACGCTTCGAATTTTATAATTGGCAGCACCGTTTTCCGGTGCTAATTTACGAAAGGGACATGGCAAATTGTCAATGACAGTTGACATATATACAAAAAAGAAAAAAGAAGATGACGGGCAGATGGCAGAAGACGACGAAGAACGAACAAGCAGACGAGCGGACGTGAAATTTATCTTTTCATTTTATTCTTACAATTAATTCTTTATTAAATAAACTTATTCTCAAAATATACTTAAATAACAAACTTTCTTTAGTTAATTACAAAAAATATTTAACAAAGTGGTCCTTCTTGCCGAAAGATTCAGCTCTTTGGGAAAATGTCTGAGCCCAGGACGAGCACAAGGAAAACGAAGGGAGTTCCGCCCCGACGACTGGGGGAGGATGATCTTACCCCAAGAAAATCGAGTTCATGCACGACTTTGCATGGATTTGGGGACGACGAAGGTGAAAATCAGCATAAACCAGACCAAGCCATAAACGACGCTCACACGGATAACAACGACAGTGAAGAGTACGAGAACACAGGTGACGACACTCTTGTAGAAAACGAGAAAGAACGTGTTGTAACACATCCCAACGTAAGTTGCTCAGTCACTGTGCGAGAGAGACAGCAAATGTGTTCACAAGAAAATATAAGTCATAATTTTCAACGAATTGAGCAATGGCGTAGAGCTACAATGGAACACGAACAAGACGCCGTAAGTACATGCAGCACTAAGCAATCGCAAATAGATCAGTTGACAAAAGACGTACGAAAATTATCCGAAGAGTTATCGCGTTACAAAAATCGAGAAATTTCTGTACAAAAAAACTACAAAGAACATCCTGAGGAAAAGAACGACGTTGAAATTTCCGTGAAGAAGCATGACAAAGGACGTTCTGCTGAAGACGATGCAAAACATTCCTATATGGAAATGATGTCAACGTTCATGGCTAGACAAAACAAAATGGATTTGCCAAAATTCGGAGGCAATCCAGAAGATTGGCCACTTTTTCACAGTGAGTATCATCGTACAACAGCAATGGGACGATTTAATAACGTTGAAAATGTTACGCGACTGCGCTCTGCTCTAAAGGATGATGCATTCGACGCTGTAAGATCACTTTTGATTTCTCCGGACAGCGCTGACAGAATAATGCACATCTTGGAAAGACGATTTGGAAGGCCAGAGTACATAATCAAATCTCTTGTTGCTAAAACTAAAAATATATTACCACCTAAAGAGGATAGACCAATGACAATCGTCAAATTTGCAACAGCTGTGGAAAATCTTACAGGAATGATGGAATTACTCAAACGACCTGAGTATTTATGCAATCCGCAATTAATATTTGAATTGGAAGACAAATTACCACCAACACTACATATAATGTGGTCTGATTTCATCTATGATAAGACTTCATACAACCTTCGTGACTTTGCTGATTGGTTAGACAGAAAATCTCATGCTGCTTCTCTCCGAATTCAACCAGAATCCACCACGACATCAAAAGGAGCATCAAAACGTACCGGAAGAGTGAATGTAACGACAACAAGAAAACCTGACAGCATCAAATGCAAAGTCTGCTCTTCAACTTGCAAATCACCAGCAAATTGCAAACAATTTTTGGAGTTGTCGGTAGATGAGCGCTGGAAGATTGTAACAACAGCATCACTTTGTTTTTCTTGCCTTTATGGGAACCATACAATGACAAGCTGTCGCAAGAAGGCAACGTGCAACGTGGACGGCTGTAAGAAACAACACCACAATCTTTTGCACTCTAACCGCACTTCACCAGAAGACAATAAATCTATTGAAGTATGTGCACACAGTTCTTCAATTGATGTTGCAACAAATCTTCGAATTCTTCCAATCTACATACGAAATGGAGACATCGAAATAAAAACCCTGGCAATGTTGGACCCAGGAGCAACAATGACCTTAATGAGGAGTGATATAGCAGACCAATTGAAAATAAAAGGAATTTCTTCACCGCTGACCGTAAAGTGGTTTAATGGGGATGCAGCTGAAGAATTGGATTCAAGATGTTTTTCCATTTATGTCAAAGGAACGTTTAATGGAGCAAAAACATACCAGCTTCGTGATGTGAGAACTGTGAAGAAAATGCCGCTCGTTCGTCAATCAGTGGATAAAGAGACGCTTTCACACAAATGGCCTTATCTGAGCAAAATCGAATTTGAAAGTTACGAAAGCGGACAACCGACGATTCTCATAGGGGAAAACAATGCTCTTCTAACATCGACACGTCAACTAATTCATGATAAATGGAATTCACCTATAGCAAGTAAAACCTGGCTGGGTTGGACCATTAGTGGAAATGATGGATCTGTGCAGCGTTCAACGAAGATGTTCAGCGCTAACTTCATTGCAAATTCAAATGACGACGAGTTGCATGATATGGTAAAAATGTTTTGGACTCTGGACAATACAGCTTCATCAAAATTTGACATCGAAAAATCTCGAGATGACGACCGAGCACTGCAGATTTTAGAAAGCACTACGAAGAGAACCGCCACAAACCGTTGGGAGTCGGGACTGCTGTGGAAATTTGACAACGTAACGCTACCTAAGGAGAGTAAATCGATGGCACTAAAACGACTTCTGCTTCTAGAAAAAAGATTGATTAAAGACGATTCGTTAAAGTGCTCATATCAATCAATATTCAATGACTATATTCAGAAAGGTTATCTACGAGAAGTGAAGTTTCCATGGAACCCAAATGACAGACAATGGTATCTTCCGCACTTTCCTGTTATTAACCCCAACAAGCCTGGAAAAGTGCGTATGGTTTTTGATGCTGCAGCGAAGTGCAAGGGAGCGGCTCTCAATGATATGTTGTTGCAAGGACCAGATCAGCTAAAATCATTGCCTGGAGTCATCTTCCGATTTCGACAAGGAGCAATCGGATTTATTGCCGACATAAAAGAGATGTTTCACCGGGTAAAGATTCGTGACGACGACTGCTACAGTCAATTAGTTCTCTGGCGCGGATGCAATCAAGAAGATGAACCGAAAACTTTCAAAATGACTGCAATGATCTTCGGAGCAACATGCTCACCTTGTACGGCAATTTTCGTTAAGGATCGAAATGCGGATGAGTTCAATGACGAGTATCCAGAAGCTGTGAAGGCGATAAAACGAAATCATTATATGGACGACTACTTGGGAACCGCAAGAAACATCGAGGAAGCTCTCGTGCTCATCCGCGACGTAATCAATATACATGCTCGCGGTGGTTTCGAGCTAAGGAATTGGCGCACGACGTCTTCAACAATTCTGAATTCCATTCCTTCGCACTTGTTACCTATCGACAAAAAAGAAAAAATTAATTTCAACAAAAGCAATCAACTAAGCCGAGTGTTAGGAATTTCTTGGGACACTAAAGAAGACGTTTTCACATTTACGACGAATTTTTCCAAGATAGATGCGACCCTTTTGAATGGCGAAAGAACTCCGACGAAGCGCGAAGCTTTAAAAATTATAATGTCAGTTTTTGATCCATTAGGGTTCATTGCCCATTTTGTCATCGTGGGAAAAATTATTCTTCAAAAAATATGGAAAGCAGGTATTAACTGGGATGATGAGTTGACGACTGACCTAGCCTTTGAATGGAAAGAATGGCTGCATAATCTTCAGCAAATTTCCTATGTGAAGATACCAAGGTGTTACTCCGACAACTTTTTAGAGGGAGATTGTGTTGAGATACATTGCTTTGTGGATGCCAGTGACGAAGCCTATTCTGCCGTTGCATATGTAAGAATTTTAAATAACAATGACATTAATGTTTCTTTTTTGGCAGCAAAGGCAAAGGTGAAACCTTCAAAACCTACTATGACGATTCCTAGACTGGAGTTACAGGCTGCGTTGTTAGGAGCAAGATTAGTCCGTCACCTCAAAGCGGAGCATGATCGGACATTTGACCGATTAGTCTTTTGGACAGACTCTGCAACCGTTTGGTACTGGATCCAGTCAAAAAGTGTGCGCCACAAGCAGTTTGTAGCTAATCGTCTAAGCGAAATCTCTGACCTGACTGATGTCAAAGATTGGCGGTGGCTTTGTTCGAAGCTAAATGTGGCAGACGACGCGACTCGAAGTGGCTACAAGCATTTGTGCGCAGACAACCGATGGTTCACAGGTCCTGAATTTTTATATGAAGATGAATCTCATTGGCCTAAGAACAAATTATCACCAGTCGACGACGAACTCTTAGAATTTGTTGGAATGTTATGTGATACTCAACGTTTTGAATTGCCTGATATCAGAAGATTTTCATCATGGTTAAAACTAATCCGTTCAACAGCTTGGATCCTCCGATATATTCGAAATTGTAATAATCGACGCATCAAAGGCGAACTCACCACAGGTGAATTGAATGATGCTGAATGTCTTTGGATTCGAGAAAGTCAAAGGAAGATGTTCCCAAATGAGTATCAGACACTCGTAAACAACAAAACAATTGACAGAAACAGCCCGTTAAACAAGCTTTCACCAAAATTATCATGTGACAATATCATACGACTTAACGGACGATTACATAAATTAACGGAGTGCGACAGTTGGTTCAAGTTTCCTGCCATACTTCACGGAAAAGATGACTACACTAAACTTCTTGTGAAGCATTTTCACGTACAAGCAAATCACATGGGACATGAAAGCGTTATAAACGAGTTGCAGCAAAGGTACTGGATAATTAAAATACGACCTACATTGAAGCGAGTTCGCCGCGAATGTAATACATGTGAATTAAGAAACGCGAAACCTGCTACAACTATAATGGGACAACTACCAACGGCTCGACTTACTTCTGGAATGCCAGCCTTCTGCTTTACGGGAGTGGATTACTTTGGTCCTATCGTTATTAAAATTGGACGCCGACACGAAAAGCGATACGGCGTACTTTTTACTTGCTTGACTGTACGCGCAATCCATATCGAGATAGCAATAAACCTTACCACGGATTCATTCATCATGGCACTCCGTCGATTTACAGCTAGACGCGGTTGTCCACAAGAATTGTACTCAGACAATGGTACAAATTTTCGGGGAGCAGAAAGAGAGCTTGCTAAGAACCTAGCTGAACTCGACCAAAGTGAAATACAAAGACATTTGACAACTCATCGAATTAAGTGGCATTTTATTCCACCACTAACTCCTCACATGGGAGGTTGTTGGGAGCGCCTAGTGCGTTCAGTCAAGACCACATTTTATGCAGTTTTAAAGGAACAGTATCCGTCCGATGAAATGCTGTCTACTTTGATGGCTGAGGCGGAACACATCATCAACTCCAGACCCTTGATTGATGTACCACAGGACCAAGATGAGTTGGAAGCATTAACTCCTAACCATTTTTTGCTAGGGCGTTCATCAGCATCTGCTCCGATTGGAATATTTTCAAAATCAGACCTAATTCTTCGCAAACATTGGCGAGCATCGCAGCATTTGGCCGACCAGTTTTGGAAAAGATGGCGAAAAGAATACTTACCGACGCTAAATAGGCGAACCAAATGGCTGAGTAAAGGCGCTGGAGTTAAAGTGGGTGATTGTGTTCTCATCGTTGATGACAATGTGAAACGAGGATGTTGGCCGAAAGGAATAGTGACTAAGACGTTTCCAGGAGACGACGGAAAAGTAAGGGTTGTAGAAGTCCGCACAGCCACCGCGAGCTACAAACGACCGCTAGTGCGAATATGTGTGCTCAAATTTTCTGATAGTGGTAAAGAAGACCAAGTTGGCTCCAATACCGCCGGGGAGGATGTTGGGAAAATTTAAACGCTTCGAATTTTATAATTGGCAGCACCGTTTTCCGGTGCTAATTTACGAAAGGGACATGGCAAATTGTCAATGACAGTTGACATATATACAAAAAAGAAAAAAGAAGATGACGGGCAGATGGCAGAAGACGACGAAGAACGAACAAGCAGACGAGCGGACGTGAAATTTATCTTTTCATTTTATTCTTACAATTAATTCTTTATTAAATAAACTTATTCTCAAAATATACTTAAATAACAAACTTTCTTTAGTTAATTACAAAAAATATTTAACAGGCAGACAAACATAATGTGGAATTCCGGAACTCCAAATCAAAACACAGCAAAGCCAAACAAAGTGTCACCCGTTCTCTTCCACTACTTCATCTGAAAGCTACCGCCGCAACCTTAAACTGTCACCAGAAAAAAATCAACGGCAACACTGCTTACGTCGTGGACAAAGGAAGTGAGACTAGAGCTGAACATATCAATTGCCGAAAGATGCATCCCTACGATCGCACACCCCAAACTCCTGGGGAGTCACATTCAACATTATGTTCAGCTTCTCTACATACGCCACTAACATCAAAAATCGTCTCAGGTCCAGACACAACATCATCAAATCACTCGCCGGAAGTTCGTGGGGCAAAGATAAGGAAACCCTTGTCGGCACTTATAATGCGATCGGTCAATTCTATTTGGACACCACAATTAGGCGACACCAACTGGAAGAATCTCCAAGTATGCCACAAGACAGCCATGCGTACCATCACAGGTTGTTATCTCATGGCAGACGAAGACCACCTCCACATAGTGCTCCCGGTTAAAACACACAACAACATGCTGTCTCAACAATTTCTACTAGTCTGTCATCTACCTGAACACCCCAACCACAGCCTTATCTCGGCCCCGAAACCACCTCGGAACATACGCAGATGCATCTTAAATCTACAGGACGAAATACACCACCTCACGCAACAATCACACACCAACCCAGAGCAGTACTATGACGGCAAAAAGAACATCCACCAGACCATTGTCTAAAACGCTATCGTCAGCTACTAAGCGAACGTGGTACTTGGTGGCAGAACCCCACCTATTGCCCCCGTTGAGAAACATCTCCCAAGACCAACGAGGACGACTCTGGCCCAACTTCGCTGAGGCTGGTGGCACTTATCGAATAACTACAAGGCACGTCTAACATTGAAAACAAAAATGTCCACACTGCAACGTAGGCCCACACGACGCACAACACCTCTTCATGTGTCCGGCCAAACCAGCCACACTAACGCACTAATGCTTTGGACCCACTCAACTACAGTGGTCCAATTTCTAGGACTGAAATTGAACGACGAATGACGCTACTAAAACAACAACAGCTGTACAGCAGCATCTACTGGTCGGAAAAGTTAGATTCTTCAATGAAACATAGAAAACATAAAAAGAGCAGTTCTAGATCCACTCGAAAACGCCTGCACTCATTAATGGGCTCCATGTATTACTGTGGCGATCCTGCTAAACGAAATATACGACAGCGACAATGAATCATACTCACAGAGGCCAAAGAGAATTCAACTATAAAGGAAAACAAATCGAAGCACCTTTTAGGATACCTTTATTTAACTTGGCAAGAAATATTTTTAAACACACAATTGATAAATATTTCTACAAAATACAAGAATGGAATCTGAATCAACTTTTTATGCATTGGAGTCATCTAAATGTGCGCCGCCAAATCGAGCAAATGTTTGTATATTCAAGTCCAAGTTCTTCGTTGAAATAAACATCCTAAAACACTCCAATTCGAATTCGTTGATTAATGACCAGCTACCAAGGTCACCCAAAGAACTCAGGTTGGTACAGACATCAACCAACTTGTACGCCGCCCGTATGGAGAGTCCGCTAGATAAAACTATATTCAGAGATTCGAGATGTTGCATTCGATTCTTGGCCAATATAGTATCGATCAGTGCATCAGTGGTTGGTGCCATTGTACCGATGTGTATGGTTTTAATTTTTAAACAATTCGACATGAGAAATTCCATGTGCTGGTCAAAACAAGTGGCGGCAATTGTCAATTGTTCCAAGTTCATAAATGGTGGAACGTCCAGTTTCCTCGTATACAAGGAGGTGCTCTCAATAAGTTCACAATTGTAAAACGTTAAGATTTTCAGATCCGGGCAGTACTGACTGATGTACATGAGGGCGTTCATGTCCAGTTGGTCAACGTGCTCAAAATGCAAGTGGGTAAGATTGCAGCCTTTCACCTGGAGTACGTCTCGCACTTGGTCGCCGAAGAAGTCACACGACAAAAGCTTCAGAACCGATAGTTTATTTATCGCAATCAATGCCATCAGATCGTTGAGCAGGGGATTGTGAAAGAGGAGGACTGTTGTTATTTCCGGACAGAGATCGGCAAGTATCTGCAAGTGCTTTGTAATGACGAAGCGACTTGAGAATGTACGTAATTGCAACTTTGGACGATCCCATGGATCGTAACCATTGTAGGTCATATCAACATATTCCAAGCAACGGCCAATATCATCCAACCTTCCAATGTCGTGCAATGCTGGCATTTTGATCATTAGTCTGACGTAACCATCTAGAGTCATCGATGTTCTATAGAGGTGCAGGACACGTAGATTACGCAGATTCATTAAGTACTTCACACTGTAATTAGTGATTGACTTGGAGGAGCAAATGTCTAAAGTGTGCAAAAGAGGGCATGATGTTTCGAGCAGCTCCAATATGGTGTCCGTGCAGTCGTAGTTCAACACTAGGCTTTTCAAGTTTCGCATGTAAGTCAAACCATTTACGACAATCGGTTCCATTTCGGATGTCTTCCATCCGCCAGACAATGAGCTCAAATTCAAATATTCCAGTCCCATCATGCTGCTTAGTTTCGTGTAGAACATGTGTCGCATCATTTTTGGAACCTTCAAAAAGTCCAAGTGCCGCAAATACGGCGAAATTATGACTCCCGCCAATCCAACAACCACATTGATTTGACTCAAGTATTCACTAATGGCTGATGACGCACGTAGACAGGATTTCAGTTCGTCTATTAGTTGGGGAGTGGTTCTGAATATCTCTTTGCCCAGGCTATCGAATAGATAGTGTGGCACATTGTATTCAAAGATATCGTGCGCAGTGCTCAAAACATTTTTCAGTAACTCTGATGCCTTGTGTGCGTCCTGCTGGGAAATCACTCGTAGATTTTTCATATATTTTCTTCCAATTTTATTTAGCCATGCGACAGAGGCCTTTAATGCCAAATCCTCCAAAGAAGATGGTTGCCTGAGCTTCGGCATTTATGATGGTTTATTATGTAGTTTGTTCACCAAGAAACAGAATCTGAAAAATATCGTCAGTTAGGCTTCTGTTCTCAAGTAGACAGGGTTTAGTTGCTTCAAATAATAAACAATAATTAATTGTGAAATAAACTCACTGATAAATGAACGTGCTGCTAGAACAATTCGTTTTGAATTGCGTTGCTGCAAAAATCTATCTGACTTGCGCACAATGGGCCGTATAACAGTTTTGTGTTATAAACCAACGAAACTTTCGACAACAAACGCTGCATGGGAAATTGGCACATGCGCAGTATTTAAGACTTGGAAATTAGTCACAGAGGGCGAAAGAACAAACTACACGCAAATGACATCATTCAATGGAATTATGTGTGTAGAGAACATAAAACATGGGGAACATGTGAAGGACAAGTGTAGGTCACAGAAGATGTATTTTATATCCAGAGTTGCCACTATTTTTCGAAATAATTTTCAATTTTAAAGTTTTCTTTGGCCATTGTTTTACAAATTCATATCACCAAAAATAATTGTATGCATCTATTATGTAGATATGTTTTTTATTTGCACTTGAGACCGGATCTGCACAATAATGATCAACCCCGTCATAACATAGGTATGCTTTTGTAATATGGTAGACGATATCAAACCAACGACATACCTATCTTCACAGATGGTTCCAAGATGAACTATGGAGTAGGAGCAGGAATTTTCTCAACAGATTTAAAAATCGCTAAAACTCTTCGCCTTCCCAACGCAGCCAGCGTCTTTCAAGCAGAGGTATTTGCAATTAAGGAGGCGTGTAGACTGCTCCTTACCATAGTGACACCCAGAAAAAAAAAAAAATAGGCATCTTCGTCGACAGTCAGGCCGCAATTAATTCTATTGGTTCAACTAAGTCAACGTCCAAGCTTCTTGTGGAATGCAGGGAGACACTGACCAGGGTTTGTCATCAGTTTGAAATCACTCTTGTCTGGGTTCCCATAGGAACATTGAGGGGACAGAAAAAGCCGATGAACTTGCCAGGCGTGGCTCTTCTCTGTGCGTGTCTCATGCGGAGGAAGTCTTCCCTCTGCTGGGATATGTAAAGAGAGCAATTCTTCTGCTCTTCACCTCAAGGGCTGAGAGTAGATGGATAAACCTGACGAACTGTGCAATTTCAGGAAGACCTGGCCAACCTACGGTGATGCCAGAAAAAACAACTTCTTAGCCAGAACGCGTATAGATGTCGCCAGACTAACGGCAATTAGTACGGGTCATTGGCCTTTAGGAACTCTCGCAGCCAAGCTTGGCATCCCCCCACAATACCCACTGCCGTAGCTGCGCTGACACAAACAAGAGTGAAACAGTGTTCCATCTTTTTTTGAGTGTCCGGCCCTAGCCAAAACCAGACGCAGTGCACTAGGTCATCCCTTTTTTGATGACCTTTCGGCCATCCAAAGCACCTATTTCAACAAGATTATCAAAATTTCTCAACTCCACAGACTGGCTTTGAGCTCTCTTAACTTCCTTCATCCCTCTTCATTTCAGGTTCCGTTAGTTGTGGTTTTAAAATGGCGCTCAATGTGCTACTTTTGTTTTCCCTCGTCGGTAGCGGGAAGACAGCCACTTAAGCCAACCACGGGAAAACTTCTGTTTTCGTAGACGTTTTAGACGTAGAGTGTTTTAGCGAAAACCCGGCTTGGTGTGAAAAGGCTATTAAGCTCTTCAACATCAAAATCCTCAAAAGGATTTCCGAGATGTTCAAAAACATTAATATTCTGGTAAAATTTGTCAACAGATCTTAAAAAAAAAAACTTTATTTCAATTTTGCAATAGAAATGGCAATGATGGGAGAGGATAAAATGAACATTTAGTACATCCTCTAGTTCGTCCTACAAGTAGCTAATGATATGAAATTTGTTTATCTACTAGAAACACAGATTTGAGTATGAATCTCAGGAGTACTTTGAGATCTTCGTATTTCTGGGTCATCGAAGAAGTTACTGTTGAGAACCCTCTGTCTGCTGTTTTTAATGGCTGGGCATTCGCAAAGTAGCTGGCGAACTGTGATTCTATTTCTTCAACATCCCTACAGCTTCTGCAAAAGTCATTATGCAGTATACCCAGACGATCCGCATGTACGACTATCGCACAGTGTTCAGTAATGGCTAATGGGTCCGATCACGCATTTAGATCTCTTTTTGCTCACTTCTGCCCACAGTTCTTTTTAGTGCGCAGGTAACGAGATTGTTCCAGCGTAGGTTAGTACTACTCCTACTAAGCGGAGTTCTGATTTGAGGGCCATAAGACTTTCTTTGATTTTTTTAGTACCTACATCTTCCGAAATATTGCTGTAGGCAAACAAAAATACTTGCATGATGGAACATAATATAAAATGTTGTTCTGTTTTAAATACAATCCAGTTTAAATGGGAAAAATCAGGAAGAACTGTAAAAGAAACTTCTTTCTTGAGCAAACGTGTAGGCACAGCTCAGAGCAAATAATTTTATTTTTTAATATTAAAAAAGAAACAGCCAGTTCGAATTTTCCCTGGCCGTTTTAAAAGCTTCCTGGCTTTCCCAGACATTCCCTGAACTCTCAGCAATTAAGGCTCCAAGTTTGTTTCCTTTCAAGAATTCAGTCAAAATCCTATGCCATTAAGTTTTGGGAAATTAAATATCGGTACGGTATACTGTGGTAAGCATGACTAAGTCTGCTGTTGAGGCCAAAATCCCTTGACCATGGCTCATTATCTTAGCAACCTCCATAAGTTTGCCATCTTTGCCGCTTGTTATGGCAAATATAACGTAAACGGTGACAAACAGAACCTATGAAGAGGCCACCGCACGATTCAACAACTTATTTTTGGAGGTGTTAGGTGTAACAAACATTAACAAAGTAAAAAAACACAAAAAAAAAAATAACGGAAACCACTCACCAAATCGTTCCTTATATCTGTTAAGTCCGATAGGACGTCCCTGTAAGCCAATAATTTGATACAAATCCTTGCAGATCAATAGAATCAGTTTGCCATCTGGGGTTATTGCAAATACATTTCCGCTTCCGATATCTAGTTCCACATCTGATGAGATGCCGGTTAGTCTTCCTTAAAAATAAAAAGACGCAATTCTCCACACTTTAGATTAAAGTAAATTACGCACAATAATAATTCATCACCTCGTTTTATGAACGCCTCGATAAAGTCCTTGCGTAGAAGATCGCAGAGTTTGAGTTCTCGAATTAAGTAATAATCACCAGCATCTATTAGTTGATTAACGGCTGCAGGAATATATTCATGATCCGGCAAGACTATAGACACCTAAGTAAAATGTATATTATTGGAGTAATATTGCTGTAGTAAAAATGTACAACTAATATTATGAGAAAAATTATGTATACCAACATTGTGCAAATACTAAAGATATTCAAACTACGAAAAGACGCATTTTGATGAGTATATATTGATGGTAGATATTTGGATGTATTTTTAGATTTGACAAGGAGAAAAATCGCATTTTAAACGAACTATACGGAATTGTGCTGCATCGTGTGTTGGTTAGTTGATTGGTTTTGTTTTGTTTTTTTTTTCTCTTAACCTCAAAAATTCTCACATTTAATGTAAAGTTCTTTTCTTGTAATTAAACTCACAAATTTAAAGACTTGTGTTATAATATCCTTCGATTAAACAAACCATTTCATTGAAGATACAACTTTTTATAACTTTATGTATGTTTTTCTTCGCTTTATTATCATAGTTTCCAATTTCTTGACATGTGTTCTTTTGGCTTGTTGAGAATGACCATACATCTGGACAAAGCATTTTTTGCTTTTCCTATTTAATAAATTCAAATTTATATCTGCAAATATTTTTTACAAAGAGTAAAAATGTAACGGCAGCAAAGATCGACTATAAAAAAACAAACTAAAAAAATCGTCCAGCTGTGACTGTCATTTGTATCACTGATTCAGATAAGAGAAATAATAGAGATAGATAACCTTTTTCTGGAAGTCCGGCTACCTACCTACAAAAAAGCAAAGATAATGGAATACAGAGATATATAACTTTCCAGTGAAAGGGCGGCTGCCTACCAGAGATGAATGAATAAAAGAGATGGTTATCTTTCGTACGTCTATCCCTCCAAAACCCATTTGTTTACATTGTTGTTTTTGTAATTTCAACCCCCGTCTGTGAATACGTGTGACGAACAAAAAAGCATGTTGCTCATGACCGACCGCGAATCATCTTTCTTTTATGAGTATAGCGGTGCTTAATTGTTTTGTGTTTCATATTGTATTTGTTTGGATTTTGTGGAGGTGTTCATTAAAGTAAAAAAATAGTGAAATACACATTAGAACATACTTTATTCTTGCAGTAAATTCCAATTCATGAACTCACATATGCAAGAATAAAAATGAGGAGGTGTGTGTGACTTCATGCATTTTTCTGGAAAACAGCTTGTAGGCTGCCGCCTTTCCACTGGATAGTTATTTATCTCTGTATTCCGTTATCTTTGGCATAGACGGTCGTAGCCAGAGATTAATGAATAAAAGAGATGGTTATCTTTCGTACGTCTATCCCCCCAAAACCCATTTGTTTACATTGTTGTTTTTGTAATTTCAACCCCCGTCTGTGAATACGTGTGGTTAACAAAAAAGCATGTTGCTAATGGACGACCGCGAATCATCTTGCTTTTATGAGCATCGCGGTGTTTAATTGTTTTGTGTTACGTTTTGAATTTGTTTAGTTTTTGTGGAGGTGTTGATTAAACTGAAAAAGATAGTAAAATACACATTAGAGAATACCGAATTCTTGCATTAAAATCCAATTCATGAACTCACATATACTATAATAGAAATAAGCAGGTGTGTGTGACTTCATGAATTTTTCTGGAAAACAGCTTGTAGGCAGCCGCCCTTCCACTGGAAAGATATATATCTCTGTATTCCATTATCTTTGGCTCGTAGGATATCCGTCTCTTTTAATCATTCATCTCTGTCTAGCACTATTTGTGAAAAGTCAATTTTTTTTATACGGAGTCTGACATTCCACTATTCATCTAGGGGGCGGAACGCGGGCAGTAAACGAATATATGTTTTATAGGTATAGCCGTAGAAGATTATGCACAATTTAAGACGACAACAATAACTTGTGTTTATATTTATATACTGTACTACTCTTATTGAAGCAAAAATATGTGTGGTATATTTTGTGCAGTTTTTAATAATGATCAACCGCAATCGATTGACGCGGTAAGAATTATTTGTCACTGAAACGAACCATTATTTTAATCAAGTTTTTACTGTAGAAACTCTGTGAGCTATTACAGAATCGTGGACCAGACAACCAAAGCGTGTTCACCAAAGGAAACGTGTTGCTCGGAGGATATGTTCTTTGGCAACAGGGTGAAGTTGTTACGCCACAGCCAGTAAGTTTAGACAATTGGACTTTGTTGTTAAATGGAGATATTTTTAATAAAAGTACTGAAGATGGAACTTCGGATACAAGTTGGCTAATAAACAAGATATCCAGATGTAAAAACGATGACGAAATCCTACAGTTGTTCAAGTCTTTAAAGGGACCCTATAGCGCTATCGTATTCAATGAAAATACTGATGATATTTATTTTGCTAGAGATCCTTTGGGTCGGAACTCGTTGATTATAGAGCGAGATTCAAGTAGTTTGAGAATACTAAGCAACACATGTATAAATAGTAAATATGAACTCAAATTCAACTCAGTTAACACTATAATTCTTTGCAGTCATATCTGAATCAAATTGCATTGAACTTCCTCCATATGGAGTATATAAATTGAGTGCACGAGCCACTGGAAAGGTTTCTGTATATCCATGGATGTCGCCTAAAGATAACACGTCGACTTGCCTCCAGGAACTGCGTAATGTGATACCATTAATAACAGTGAACGAATGCATTTCTCCCACATGGCTTCTACCGTCGGAATACCAAAGGGTAAGTATCCCTACCGTACATTTTTGTATTTCTGCAAAACTTTAAGCAAAAGAAATAACTTTGCTATCCCAGAGTAGTGTACAGATAACGGCAAATACTAAATACCTAGTCGGACCATATCGCGCGTCCTTTTAGACCTTTTTCGAAATTAATAGGCTAGATTGTATACGTTCTGGGTAGTTCAATGTAGGCCACCTAAAAACCTTGAAAGGAAACGGCCCGCTGTGTGTTTCGAGTTATCGCTTTGTCAGTCAATGTTAGGTTAGGTTTGTGAGCTGGCGGGAAGTGGTCCGTGTTTGGCGTTAACATTTATAAGTCAAACTAAGTGCGAAATACTTCGATGTGTGGTCTACTTGCCTTCTAATGCATTATATATTTCCGTTTACTCGCAAGTTTCTTGATCTCACATTTTAAGCATCCCTTAGCCTTAATTCGTATACCTGGAAAAATATCTTTACAGGAACCTTTTGACTTTTATCATCTATGCAGTTCAAGAACCAGCAATGAAGATATCTATAACCACCTTCTGGGTGATAAACGTGTAAACGACTCCGTGTCTGAGTTTCTGGGCTTACTTCGACAGTCCGTGAAAGAACGGGTACTGTTTACACCAAAATATTGCAGCACATGCATACCGAACTTGAACGCTGATTGTAGCCATTCAAAGATAGGAATTCTCTTCTCCGGTGGAATAGATTGCACTATTTTAGCAGTAATTGCCCATGAATTTGTGGACAAAACTGACTCCATTGATTTGATTAATGTGGCGTTTGAGACTCCTAACTCAAAACAGTTAAACTGGAATGTACCTGATCGCTGTACGTCAAAGGAAACATACGATGAACTTACTCGTCTCTGTCCAACCAGGTATAGTAGAATGAGTTATCTCCACATCACGAGCAAAATGTAGCCAATTCTTAGAACCTGGAAGCTTGTTGAAGTGAATGTTACTAGAAACGAGCTGAACGAAAAATTGCAAACGCACATCAAACATCTGATCTACCCACTTAAGACTGTTCTAGATGAGTCGCTGGGCTGTGCGTTTTGGTTCGCGTCACGAGGACATGGTTATTGCAATGGCGAACTCTATAAATCCACAACTAGGGTAAGTTGTCTAAGTATAAGTAATTGGAAGTCATTGATTGTTTCTCATTTTTTAGGTCATTTTAATCGGCAGTGGAGCTGACGAGCTTTTTGGAGGTTACACAAGACACAGAAATGCATTCACTCGATGCACCGGATCACACGATCATAAAATAGCAAGTCTTTTCACTGAATTGGAAATGGATTGGCAACGTCTGCCGTCGAGAAATCTAGGCAGAGACGACAGAGTAGTAGCTGACAATGGTAAGACGTCACGTGCCCCTTTCATTCAGGAAGATCTAGTGCATTTTGTCCGAAGCTTACAACCCCAACAGCGGTGTTGTTTTCTGCTCGAACAAGGTGTCGGTGATAAGTTGTTCTTACGACTTAGTGGCTATCAATTGGGTTTGAGAACCTCGGTAAAATTTAAAAAACGCGCAATACAATTCGGTTCCAGGATTGCCAATAAAAATCAGAACGCAAAGGATGTGTCTACAATTATTCAGTAGGCAGAGATAGAACAAATACGAGCATTTTTCCAAGAAAATTTTCAAATATATTTTTTAGTTTAATAAAAACATAAACTTTGCATACATTCTTATTCTTATACAACAAACAATAATTGCATTTAAATAATAAAAAAAAACACTTGCGGCAAACAACGTAGATTAAGTTAGGCTTAAGACTTATAGAGACAAAAATGGTTTTCATTTTTGTGAACTACACAAATTGGTGTGGACTTTCATCGGTTGGATGGAAAATATCTGCCGAAAGAATATCGAAGTCAATCAAATCGGAGAGATGGGATCGCGTGCCGAGTTCCATGTTTGCGCACATGTCTTCGCAGAAGTCGTCGTCGATGTAAAAGTCTTCTGTGGACTTAGATGCGTGCTGAAAATAAAACGAATGTCACACAAATTAATGCTTATCACGACAAATACTTTGAAGTATTGAATGCAAGGTCAAATCATAGTAAAATCGTTAAAACAGATCTTAGTGTTGTATGCAGTTCAAATTAAACGTGGATGAAAAAAAAAATCAAAGATTGTAAAGTATGGTCAGGACTAAACAAAAAACCCTTTAAATATATAGTGCAACAAACGAATTTTAATCGATTGTGCAACTTGCTGACAAAGTAGGTTTAAGATTTTAAGAACTGCCAGTAATTTCACTGACATGGGGGAAAACAATCCCACTACTCGTTCTGGAAAGTTGTTCACGCTATTAAGGTCGCACAAGCCTTTGGACCAACAACGACAAAGGGAAAGTGGACGTTTTAGGCGCCCACACAGACGAAATACATGGTAAATTAATAAGTGTGTCTACCAGAAAATCTGAGAAGGGTGTAGTAACAAATGCTAGTTTTTTTGAGACAAGGCAATGTATTTCTTCTATCTATACTTATAACAAGACTAAGGGCCTTACCAATAATCATTTTTAACCTCCACACTAAATATTTCCTTGGTCACAATATGTAATTTTGTATGGAAAATTTCGCTATTGTGAGTCCGAAAAACTTAACCTGGATACTAAAAATGATTACATATTAGTACCGCGGTAAGTGTCTTCATGTGTGTTAATGGTTAGCGTGAAAACTTCTGCACAGATTTCGATGAAACTTTTTTTGGAATGTTCCTTAAGATTCTGAGAAGGACATAGGATGTTCCTTTTATTGACGTTTTTTTAACAGCGTTTTTGACCAAAATGTGTTTTTTTTCTGACCTTACTGCCTTTTACTCGCCATTACTCAAACAATTCTAGATCAATTAAAACAAAACAAACACTTCTATAATTGTTTGAGCCGTCAATCAGAAAATATACAAATAAACGCAAGACGATACCTCTTTAGCTATCGCGCAAACGCTGTCGTCTTCACGATTGTAGGCTGTCGATTATTGAGTTATGTGAAGCAAATTTTGTATCGTCGAAACGATGTCCAGACGATAGTGATTTTCAATGTTACGTGATGCAAAGCTATCGTCAAAACGATATCGTTTGAGTTACGGAATGAGTGCCCTGTATGGAGAACCGCACTTGAAAAAAAAAAATAAAGTGCACGACTGGGTCACACAAAACTTTCTCGTTTAGCGCGAGTCTGACTGATTTTCAGAGTGTTCAGCAAATCGAAAATTGGGGACGCAATTGAAAGGATTTTATTTTTAAATATATGTTAGTGGTTGTATTTTTTTTATGTTGCTCTGTTTCGCTCCTGTTTTCGCCCACTGTGAATCTAAAGAGATAGTCCTTTAATGTAGAAATTCGAGAGCAATGATATCCACCACTCCAATTGAATGTAAAAGGAGGGGTGGTTTTGGCTGAGCTCGATGTGAAACGCACGGCATCGGGCCAGTTGTGAGTGGTTACTAATGCTGTGCGGTTGTGTTGTGTAAATATAGTAAAAGGAAAACAAAGGAAAAGACAGTGAATTGGCGGGGACGGGAGGTGAAGACGGGGTGAGTTTCTCACTGAATTGCCTTGCAATTCTTTGCTTATATTATTATTATATATGTTTATGTATTTTATGTATAAACTCCTGAATAGACTCAAACAGATCGTTGAGTTTGTTCAGGCCATCCATATTATTTTATTCGTTTCGCAGTAGTATGGCTAGCTGAGCGGCAACGGTATTTTTGCATTAAGGGTGGTTCAGCTGCCACACTCGGTTTCGCGCTTAGGTGCATTATTTGTTACAGTGTGGGTAGGATGGTTTTCTCCTCCACATCTGTCCGTCTCTTTGCGTAATGTGACGGTTCACTCCCGCATATTGAGCATCATAGTGTCTCTGGATCTTTCTTATTGCGCAGTGTGCTTGTGCGGTTTTCTCCTGCACATCTGCCAGTGATGTAAATGTGCTTGTGGTGGTTTGCTCCGGCACATGGCTTTGTGATGAAGGAAGTTGAGATACGGTTTACTTTCTCACTCCAATCCTGAGGGGAACATAGGGATGGTATTCTCCCATGTTCTCTTAATTATCCTCCTTGCGTTGTGATGGTTTTCTCCTTTGCAGGGATGAGTGCCTTAGTTTGGTGACTTTGTGTGCTCTATTATATCCAGATATGTGTTTCATTATGCTCTTTTGTATTAAATGTCAGTTCATGACGGAGGGTAAAAGCTCAGCTAGTCTCTTGAAAAGTCATTGTAGTTGGGGAAGATGTGTTTGGGGTGATTTATTCCCGAATACTCCCTTTGCTGTATCGCATCCGAGTCTCGCTCTTGTGGTGCGTAAGTATAGTGTTCTGCTATACGCATCTCATATGGTATGTGCTTGCACTGGTGTTCGGCTGCACATTTCTCTTGAATCGGAAGTGAGTTATGGTGTGCTCTCTCACACCAATCTCATTTAGAAAATAGCGATGGTGTTCTATCGTATTCTTTTATGGAAATCCTCTTTGTTGCGATGGTTTGCTCCTACAGAGAGGCGTAGCATCATCTTAGCTTGGTGGAAGCAAGTTGCGCAAGATGGTATTCTCTTCCGCATGTGCTTCTTCGAAGTAGATCTGTGAAGGTTTTCTCCAGACTATTTCTCTTTCCTTAGCGTCTCTGAAGTTAATATTTAGCAATGCGTGTGGGATGGTGTTCTCCTCCGCATTTGCTATTTCGGAATGTGAGCCTGCAGCCTGGATGGTGTTCTCCAGCTCATTCCTTTATGATTGAAGTCGAGTTATGGTGTTCTTTCTCGCATGGTCAACAACTCTCTCTGCTTGCGATGGTGTTCTCCGTCAGAGAGGGATATACCTCAGTTTGGTGGTTAGCCAAGGGTGAAAATCCCACTGAGGTGATATTCAGAGATCGCTGCATATCATTTTGTTTATTGGTAAAAGGATAAAGGCTCTGCTGGGGCAATAAATATATAAGTATTTATTAGGGTTAGGTATATATTTTATGTAGTACGTGAATTACTGTTGGATTGTAATGGTGATTCATGTGTTCTTTTTTTGTATATCTTTACTTACAGGTATCATGGACGGTTCGATCACGCCCCACAACACGCTGATGATCCTTTTAGGACAGGCGTCCTTATTAATATTTTGTGTGCCTTTTATATTTTTTTTGTCAATAAAAATTATGCTTCGTTTTAATCAAAGTCCTCCTTTTTTTTTGTAAATTTAATGGTATTCCTTACACAATAGTTTTGAAAACATCCATTTGACTCTAAAGGCGCCAAGTGACAAAGAACAGAATCTGAAACAGAAACTGAACCCCATACATTTGCAACAGAAACAGAATTACGAACAGAATGTTTTTTTCCCGGCAACAGAATCTAGCGACAGAAAAATGTCTGTTTGACGACACAACGCAAACAAGTCTATATGGATTGTTTCTCCAATTTATTGTGGGGTGTTGGGAATTTTTTTTTTTTTTTTTTTCGGCATCTGTTTTGTGATGTGTTTGAATTAAAAATGAAAAAAAAGTTTTTAGTAGAGGAAGAGGAAAGAATAATAGATTTCGTTTGAAATTACGAAATATCACGTCAATTACGGCAGCAGTGTGTTTATGGATCTGTTTCTGTTTCAGTTTTGTGTAGCTGAGCGAACAACGTAAACAGAAACAGAATTTACTACAGAACGAAAAAACTTTCTGTTCAGTTTCAGTTTCTGTTCTTTGTCACTTGGCGCCTTAAGTTTGCATTTTGATCAAAATCGATATCGCCGTTTTCCGGTAAAATGAAAAAAAAAAATGTGTAGATAAAAACTGAGTTTGCTATTAAGGTATAAATGTCAACATTACCTTAGAAATTAATTTTTGTTACAATCGTTTCGACCGTTTTCGAGACATGTCGAAATTTCAAAAGTACGGTTGTTCGAATTTTTAGCTAAAAACTGGGTACGCAGTCATGGTAACCACACCTACTTAAGCTTAAATATCAATTTCGGTTGAAATACGTTAGAGCCGTTTTCAATCAAATCACACTGGTACGAAAATTGTATATGGGAAGTACAATTAATATTGAGGTTACCTTGCAAAAAAAAAAAAACCCTCCCGAACTGTAAGCCCAAAAACTCCGAGTCCGAGATTTGAACGTAATCCGGGAAGCCGTTTAGGCTGTAGGCCTGTGGAAGGACGGACAGAATTTTGCGACACACTTTTTGGAGTTCTCCTATCATCGTACTATCAGAATTGATTAATCTGGGCTATCACAGAATCCGTCGTATTCGGAATTTTGCTACGAACCCCGAAAAAACTATCATAGAATCCGTAGTAGGGGAAAATTTTTGCTACGAATTTAGTCGTAGGGGAAATTGATGGATATGAATTTCGAAATTCCAGCAAACATTTACTTTACGACGGATTCTATGATAGTTCTATCGGGGTTCGTAGCAAAATTCCGAATACGACGGATTCTGTGATAGACGTGAATATCTCGAGATTGGATTGGATCGAATACAATAAAAATTATTTAAAATGTTGAATTATTCTTTGGATGTTCCGGATGAAATTAAAACTCGACTCAGTTATAATTTTGTTGCGCAGCCTCTGTGCACCGAAAATTTGCAACGGAACGCGTTTGGTTTGATTGTGAAGAATCTCAAATCAAATTCATTCCGCGATACTAATAATTATTTTTGGTGTTCAGGTTAAATTTTTCGAACTCACAATGGCGAATTTTTCCATACAACATTGCATATTGTGACACAAGAAATTTAGTGTCAAAGTTAGAAATCATTATTAGTAAGGCCCATTGTATTCATTCGTATTAAAGCATCTTCAATTTTCCGTGCGTCTCGCTTTCACTGTGGCAATTAATAAGTCACAAGGACAATCGCTGGAAATTTGTGGCATCAATCTTGAATTCCCATGTTTCTTACATAATCAATTTTATGCGGCGTGCTAACGTACGTGCAAACCTTCCATCAGTTCGTTCGTGTTTAGAAATGAACAGAAGCGGTAATCGCTCAGTGCTTCGGATAACTGATGTAAGAAAGAAAGAAAACTTCCTCCGCCGTATTTCAACTCGCCCAAGTCTCTGTCACTGTAGAAACAAAACAATTTGAAGCTACTGCTTCCAAGACATTTAATAACTTTGTTATGTCTTGACCTAGTATACTTAAAAGAAAACTCTTTCAAAACTCACATGTAGTCCTAGATTACGTTTCAATGGTGTTAGCAGCATTTCCGTGTACGCCTCATTGACATCCTCACCGCTGTTGGACGGTACTAAAATGAAAAGAACCAGAATTGAAATACATAGTTAATTGATGTAACGAACCACTTACCAATATCGTCGACGACAAACAATTTGTGTCCACAGTTTAAACATGTCAGTTTACCAACTTTGACTTTAAAGTCCTTCTTCTTATCCTCGAACAATCCTGTGCCGTCTTTTATGTCTTCACCATCGGTGTCGGTGGAAGCTTTCGCCTTTCGTAGGCGTTTAAATATTTCCGATCCATATATCGAGTGTCTGGCTGCAAGAGTTTTAGCTTTCGGATTTTGGCGAATATAGTAACTACCTAGATCAGATGCTCGCCTGTCTAGTTTTTTGAAATTCAACGTAAGCATAGGGCTCTGCTGAGCTTCGCATTCCGAAGTTACTTCGGTATTTTTCGATGGCTTATCTGCTTCGACATGTTCCTTGCAACTACTATCGCTTTTATTTCGAAGAACAACATTCAACTTAGAAATACTCCTTTCGTTACTATCGTCATTTGGTTGGACATCTAGACTAATTTGATTCTTCTCATACGAATGTAAGGAACTAGACGAAATGGTTCTTCTCGTTTTAGGTGAGATGGTCACACTGACCATTGATTTCGAGAATGATTCAAACTTATTGACAGCATCTTTGACTGATATACGTCTTTGAGTGTTGACGCTTTGATCGCATTTTTGTTTCTCTCGTCGCCACAGCGAGTTTTCAAAGTCCGCCGATGGTTGACTTCTGCTAAAGAATTCATTGATACTCGTTTGGGTGACAGGAACTTGATTGAGGACAGTTTCCTTAACTGGAGTGGGTTTTACTTCATTTTTATTGAAGTTTAGACGGTTTTCAACCGGAGACGGTGTCTTCGGTTGCAGAAGTTGTTGTGGGATCGATTTAGATGCCGAATTGAAGAACTTTATATGATCCGATATTTGCGATGAGTTTTTCTGGAGCAAGCCAGGGGAACAGTTTTCCGCTACCGTCTGCGAAACATCAACGTTTTTGCTTGGAGTTTTAGTCTTTTTAGAATTCGGTCGAAGTCGAATGTTGACATTGTACAACTTATTCGATGATGGAGAGTCTACAGTTGGTATTTTATTTTCAACGATTTTTATCTGATCAATAGCTGCATCATTATCGTTTGACTTGATTTCGAGGTGCACAATGGGGGATATTGACTGGTTTGAGAGCCAAGCCGCCTTTCGAAGTTTATTACTACGAGCAATCGGTGTTTCGGGGATAGACACTTCTCCGATTTCAAACCCACATCGTGGGCTATTGGGTGATGATGTGTGCGACGGAACCATTCCTTCAGTAGGATCTTTAAGTTTTTCGATTTGCGAATAAACAAACAATTGTCTTGCAGTTAAGCGATTTTCTCCGAAGGCATTCTTCCTTTTCTTGATTGTACTGGTGCGTTCGTATGTCATTGGACCAAATGGTGTGGGACCTATCAAATTTGATATCGCATCGGATGTGTTGTTGATCGAGAGAATTTTATTCTCACTACTTGGTGCTTCTAGTTTGTCATCTGTACCCAGAGATATATTGTTGAGTGCATCGCTGAGCTCAATTGTATCTGAGATGCGCTTCTCCGCCACCAAGCTTAAGCCCAATCGTAGTACTCGCTCGAATGGAGTTTGCCTCTCTTCTTGGAGTGTGAGCAGGTGGAAGTTTTGCAGATAAATCAATTTTACCATATCATCGTAGTCAAAATCAGCAAATGGAACAGAACAGTTGATCATTTCCCAAAGCGTTAGGCAAATTCCATACACATCACATTGTATCTTCGGAAATACGAAGGGGCATCGCCTAGAAAGCAACTCGGGTGCTTGATAGTTGTGCTTGGAAAATGATTTTCTATAATCTATGTTATATGGGCGCAGTTTGTATGGCAACTGGGCTACACTGTTTAGTTGTTGATTTTCTGCAGAGAAATAAATGAAATTGATATACATACATATACATATACCATAATGTGTCGATATTGATCGTATTTTATGGTATGCTATGCACTTACCATTCTGAAAGACGGCAATAAAATCATTGCTTATGTTTCCATCTAGAGCTGTTGTAAGTTCAAATGACGTAAGCTTAACAGCTTTCGATAGATGGCACATTACAACGCTGTGCGTTGAAATGTTTGAATGAACTAATCCATGTTTATGTAGATAAGTTACCGCATTATTTATTTGATAGGTGTACAGCAGGCAAATCGAAATAGGTATACATCCAGCCTATTTAAAAAAAAAGAGACAATTCATTTATAAAGCTGACTCGGTTTTCTTTGAATAATAACCTCACCTCTTTATGAATAAAGTGGTTCAAAGAATAACTCAGCGGCTCTAATATCAATGAGTCCAAAGAGCATTTGTTGTCGACTGTTATACCCATTAAAAGTGTTATATCTGGGTGGCGAATTTTTCTGTTTAATATGAAAAAAATACAAATTTAAAGAATACATTTACAAAAAAAAGAAGTTATTTACAACTTACCGCAACACTTCATAATTAAGTTGAAGTGCACTATCGCTGTAGTGATGTCTGTTTGATTTGAACTGTGTTACAGGAACGCAGTGGAACGTACCCGAATGTAGGGTCCCATTTAAAGTCTCAAATACCTGTCTGGGATCCTTTTCGACGACTTCATCAGAATTGCAAACGATTATTTCTGCAAAATGCTGAAAATATGGACATACATATATTCGTTTAGTAACAAACTGCGCCTTACAACTATCCGCATCAAGGCTAAATTCGCCAACATGAGGTTAATATATGCAGTCATGACACCCCCGGCAAGCACATGCAGCATAACGCCTATAAAGCGGCGCTGCAGAGAACAGTGAGAGCAGCTTATGAGCTGTAGGAGCAGAAGAGGAGGGAAAAGAACCGGCTTCTCCACACAGTCGGTACTGAGGACATGGAAAAGCATTTCTGCAGACTGTTGAGGCGACAAAAATCTGCTATCAGGCAGAATGAACCTTTCAAACTGGGCGATGAAAGCCTAGACTAGAGGATAATAATATCCAAGCTGAAATCAAACAAGGCTGCTGGACCAGACGTCTTAGCTGCCAAGCTTTTGAAGGCAACGGGAGATGGATTGGTAGGGAGCATACACCAACTCGTCGCAGAGGAAAGTATGCCTGATGAATGGAGCCTCAGCAGATCTACAAGAAAAGAGATCCTATTAACTGCGCCAACTATAGAGGCATCAGTCTCCTCAACATCGCATGCAAGACCCTGTCTGTCGTACTGTGTGCACGCCTGAAACCGTTTGTCAATAAACTGACCTCTTACCTCTTGCTTTGCTGACATCGAAGCTTAAAAAATAACCTAGTGTCATGGATGTTCTACCAATAAGGTAGGTAACACGGAAATAAACACAAGTTCCGGTTCCGGTGACTTATATTCCTTCCTCAGACAATATTAGCCGTGTTTTTTTGAGCTTCGATCTCAGCAAAAGGCGTTTTTCTTTTTTAGTTCAGAGCACAACCTGAACTGTTATACAAAAAGTTCGTGTTTCTTTTTTAGCTCAGACACTTCAGAGCTCGAATTTGTGTTTCTTTTTTCGCTCAGAGCATGATCAGAGCGCGCTCTACGAGCTCAGAATAAATTGACTGAGCATCCTGAGTAAAAAGCTGATTACACATGTACATGCACACTTCACATTTGATGGACAAAAAAAAACAAGAAAAACAAAACTCACTCTGAACGCTCTGAGCACGGATGGTTCAGAGCGTGCTCATAATGCTCGAACTCTGTCCAGTGCTCAGCTCTGGACTAAAAAAGAAAAACGCCTAAAGTAAAGTAGGACTTTCAGCACGCAGCAACAACAACTATTGCGAGTCTCGAAGTGTCAAGTATAGCGTAGTTGTTCTAATTACACCGCACCTAAATTCAACATTTCGGAAAAAAATTTCGAAATCCAGTTTGCCGTTCCCACTGAAACTTCAACATTTCAAATGACAGCTAGTATCGAATTGATTACTTTTTTTCTGTTAGAAGTTAGAAGTGGGTGAATCTAAAGAACTTGTTTTTTAGCTTTATTATTTTAAACATGAATTTAAATGATAATACATACATGTTATAGTTGAAAAGTACCTTGTAGTAAACACTCACTGAATTAAGGATTGAGATATCCTTGAATTATATTTTATGAAAAGTCATTAAAGCCCGTATGACACTACATTTTTTTCTACATTTTTCAGACTTTAAAAATAAAACTAGAGCAGGACGAAAGATTACTATGCAAATTCCCGATAGGAGTGAGTGCGTACACACCAGCCTAATTAATGTGGATATGTCAAAAAAAATGCATTTAAAATGTATTTAATTTACATTTTTTTAAGCTGCTGGCATTTCCACATTAAAATGGCCGCGTTCCACTGCCCGCTAGATGAGCAGCGGCATGTCAAACTCCATATAAAAAAAATTGACATTTTACCATTTGCGCTAGTCGTCTAGCACTTTTTGTGAAATATCCCTTTCAGGGAAATTTCTCAATCTAGCGCAAAACTACCCGCTGCTTTGAGAGAAAAAAAAACAAAAAAACAGCTGTCAATGGAAATCGTTCAAACGTCTAATAAATAATAACGAAGCCGAGCTGCAATTGTGATGAAATTGGTAATAAGGTAAGTAAAATAGCAATTCCGATATTATTATGGTTTCTATAACATGTACCATTTCTTTTTAAATGCAGTTTGGAAATAATTATGCGACACAAAATTATTTATGAAGGAAAGTCATATGTTTTTGATGCCAACAACTCAAATGTAATTTTGCCGCTGCCGCTGCCGCTGCCCGAGCGTTCCTTCATCAGGGATATTTTGTGCTAGAAGACTAGCGGGCAGAGGAACGCGGCCATTGTATTTGCCTCCAGCAGTGATCCCAGATTGGGGGGACCGGACAGTCGGTAAATTTGTTGATTTTTTCTAGCAAAAGGGGATTTTTGGGGGGGAAACAATATAATATATATGGTATGTTTTTTTTTTCTTTAATCTGGGATCCCTGGCCTCCCCTCACTTTGAAGTTTGTGGCTATAAATTCGTTTGAAAATTTGTGGTTGCTTTGGAAAACAATTGTTACCCTTTTCATAATACACATTTTGTCTCTTTTACACGAAGCTGACATTTCAACATGATGTAATGCTATAAAAATGAGGAAAAAATGAGAGAAAAATGTAGTGTCATACGGGCTTAAGGAAAAGTATAAAAAGAAGGAATCTGTTCTCCTGGAGTACATTCAGTTTTGGACTGTGAAGGGAGTAAGCCATTGGTAAAACTGGCACAGAATCTGATTTATTTATATCTAATATCAGCTAACATACATATTAAATATATTAGCCGTGTTTTTGAGCTTCGATCTCAGCAAAGCAAAGAAAGGCAGGATTTTCAGCACGCAATTGCAACAACTATTGCGAGTCTCGAAGTGTGAAGCATGTCAAACTCCATATAAAAAAAATTGACATTTTACCATTTGCGCTAGTCGTCTAGCACTTTTTGTGAAATATCCCTTTCAGGGAAATTTCTCAATCTAGCGCAAAACTACCCGCTGCTTTGAGAGAAAAAAACAAAAAAAAAAAAACAGTTGTCAAAGGAAATCGTTCAAACGACTACAAAATAAAAACAAAAATACGAATACGAGTTGCAATTGTGATAAAATTGGTAATAAGGTACGTAAAATAGCAATTCCGATATTATTATTGTTTCTATAACATGTACCATTTCTTTTTAAATGTAGTTTGGAAATAATTATGCGACACGAAATTATTTATGAAGAAAAGTCACTTTGCCGCTGCCGCTGCACGAGCGTTCCTTCATCTGGGATATTTTGTGCTAGAAGACTAGCGGGCAGAGCGCAGAGGAACGCGGCCAATGGCCGCGTTCCTCTGCCCGCTAGTCTTCTAGCACAAAATATCCCTGATGAAGGAACGCTCGGGCAGCGGCAGCGGCAAAATGACATTTGACTTGTTGGCATCAAAAACATATGACTTTCCTTCATAAATAATTTCGTGTCGCATAATTATTTCCAAACTGCATTTAAAAAGAAATGGTACATGTTATAGAAACCATAATAATATCGGAATTGCTATTCTACTTACCTTATTACCAATTTCATCACAATTGCAGCTCGGCTTCGTATTTTTGTTTTTATTTTGTAGACGTTTGAACGATTTCCATTGACAGCTGTTTTTTTGTTTTTTTTTCTCTCAAAGCAGCGGGTAGTTTTGCGCTAGATTGAGAAATTTCCCTGAAAGGGATATTTCACAAAAAGTGCTAGACGACTAGCGCAAATGGTAAAATGTCCATTTTTTTTATATGGAGTTTGACATGCCGCTGCTCATCTAGCGGGCAGTGGAACGCGGCCAATGACGTGCGGAATTTGTAAAGAGGCTTGTTCGATTTGACAAACTTACTTTGCTTTGCTGAGATCAAAGCTAAAAAAAACACACATATTGTCTCTGATTCCTTCAATCACTTGAAAACGTTATGTTCATCACTTCCGGAAGCCATTTTGTTCTATAGGAATGCAGAATTTCTTTAGTCATCGCTATAAAAAACCAAAATGCCGGGCTTTCCTATAATTCCTATCACGTAAACAAGATGGCCGACATAAATACGTGTCACGTTTTTTTGCGTGTTAGGTAATGCTGTCCTTTTCGGTCACACGGCTATTTATTAGAACGTGCGACCGTGTAAATGCAGCAAAAATCGGATTTGTTATCCTACAAGTTTTTTGCAGTTTAAAACAAAAAGTTAGCCTATCCTTGAAAGGATAGCCGTCGCAAAGAACTGTATTCCAAGTTGAAGCTTTACAAATATGATCGAAATCTTTCTCAGGCTCTGATCATTCTCTGATGTTTTTGAGAAAAGAACGACGCACAAACTTTTTCTCGACAGTTCAGCGAGTTCATTCTCTGCTTTCAACTAACAAAGGAAAACGTCTAATATTGATCTTATTTCATTTTGTACTTACCATATTGGACTGCAATGCTAATGATTTTTTAGTAGAGTTGACTCCTATATTCTCGCTTATATTGCGGCTCCACACCTCCAAAGATTCCAACTCTTGAATGATGTCTCTTTCTTTTGAATTATTCTGATCATCAGTGACTTTAGTTCCTGTAAATAAAATATTATGGAAAATGGTGGTTTTGGTTACCACTTAAAATACACACCATTCGTCTTGTCCAAGTCCGTAACTAGCACATTTCCTCTGTTGAACTGATTTCTGCCAAAAGACACTGACATATGAGATACCCCAAAAGGACCTTTTTCGTTAAGAAATTGGAAATTATCATCTATATACTGTTGATAGCTGGACGTATTATTAAGTGCCACAACTCCGCACGGGCTGACTTTCTGATCTTCTACACAGAACTCTCCATCGTCGTCTTCGATTTTTTCATTCAAGGGCAGGGCATACTCCACCTCGTCACCGTGTTTATTGATAACCGTTTGATAAGGCGGATTTCTGCTCAATCTCCCGTTGCTAGCAATCGAATCACGAGTGTCCTCTTCCTCCACAAATGGTTTGAATGTAGCTCTAAGAGCATCCAATCCTTGGAAATCTCTGGGACTTTCGTATATCAAATCGTCGGAATACTTTTCAACTCTTTGATGATCTCGTACCGGTGTACGAACATTCGCAAATGGATTTGAATTCTCTTTGAAGAATTTCACTGGAGGACTGAGAATGTGTTTACTGATATTCAGAATATCTGGACTTTGGTCGAATTGGTTAACCAATTCAATGAGTGTGTTTTCGTAAATTTGCAAATCGTTAGACTGTATGATGGAGGAGTTTCTATGATTTTTAACCTTTGCAATATCAGCTGTGGGGAATGAGTGTCGAATCGGTACGATATCAAGAGTACATTTCACTGGAGATGGACTCAAGTCGTTTTGATGCCGTTCCAACAAGTTATTTACTTGGATCTCTTCGTATAGACTGTTGTCTATTGTTGTCACGTTTTTGGAAACGATTTTCTTATCGTTAGTAATGTTTCTGTTTTGGAAAAACGTATCACTCTGACTTCTCTTTTCTATGGATTTTTTACTCTGTCTACGACTGAGACGAGCTGTGCCTCCAAATAATTGTCGCTGTCGCCATTCATTGAACTTTGACAGCGCCTTTACATAAGATTCGTCTCGGGGAAGCTGTGAATTATTTCCGGAAAGTGGCGGCTCACTTTGGCGTCTCTTGCATGAATTTGAAGAGTCTAGCTCCCTGTAGGTAAAAACAGTTGTGAAAAAAAAAATGTATAATAAGGAAGCTTAAACAGTTGCCCTTTAAAGGGGACTTTTTCATAGCTCACTAGCAAAACACAAAATGGCCCCTCTTTTTAGGGGGTAAAATGAAACAAATACAAAAGCTTAAATGTATGCACTTGTCCGTAGGTTTACTATTGTCTAATTGTTTAAGATTGTGATATGCAAAAGCAATTTTAAAAGGTGAAATGGAATAGAAAATAAAGGTACAACTTCGGGATATTTAGATGTTTGTCCAATAGCCCGTTTTAGAAAAGAGGAAAAATATTGGACATGAGAAACTGTTAACAAGTCTTCACCCTATAATGCGGCTTATTTTTTTCTAAATAAAAACAATGTAATGCCGTATGCGAATGTCACAAAGAATATAAGCGGCCTGATACGAAAACTGGATACAAACAGCCTAGAGCTTAGGCCACCAGTAATATGCAGATACACCAGTCAAAATCAAGTTTCAGTGAAAAGTTTCATGTGAAATGTCAGTTTTTAGCATCTTTCTTAACTCTGAAAACTCACAAACAAAGCAAAATGTCGTTTGTGTCCCCAAAAAATGTGTGCCAAGAGAGACTCGTACCGAAAGTGTGCACGTAAAAAATGTCTACTTAAATAGTTACTATATCATTTGAACTTAAGACTTACTTCTCCCAAGAGACTGCCAAAAATGTAGAAAACATAAATCAATTTGAATGATCAGGTCCGAACACGTCATCAAATGTTAAAGCAGTCATTCG
Source organism: Cheilosia vernalis (assembly GCA_949126925.1). Taxonomy (NCBI): domain Eukaryota; kingdom Metazoa; phylum Arthropoda; class Insecta; order Diptera; family Syrphidae; genus Cheilosia; species Cheilosia vernalis. Next base: position 23,270,941 of record OX421360.1, read on the forward strand.
TATTTGCTTATAGGTTATGTGTTCACAATTTAAAGTTACTTCTACTATCTGAATTTAGTAGGTACCCACATTATACCCGTTACAAACACGCTTAACAATGGGTCTTCGGAAAAATATAAGCTTCCTTTGGAAAATTGCTCAAAATCTCTATGTTATAAATTTTGTTGTATTGACTTTATAGCAACGCTAAAATAAAAACCAAAGATGCTAAGGCCATGAACCACAACCGATCAATCACAATCTAAGAAGCACTGTACACCACTGATGTTACATATATACACTTTTCATCCCTTTAACTCGCATTTTACCGGGTCAACCGATTGTTCCTGCTTCCGCGCTATTAAACCAACGAAACCGCAATATTATTAGCATATAAAAAAAAATCATCTGCACAACAGATCACTAGCCCAGTTATAAGCCCAACATTTGCTACATGAATTGAAAAGGAGACACGCATGAGAAATCACACTCTACCACTGTAAATTCGACCAGCGACTCTTGCTAGAACAAGTGTGTGACACAGTCATTGAACCTGATAGTGCACGATTGAAATTACGGTTTCAAATTTATTTTAAATGGGGAGTTATTCACTTTACCGTTTTATCCATTTGATCAGGCCCATTGTCAAGTTCACAAGTCAAGTGTTTAAAATTAATTTTTGTTCGTATTAATATTTGTTTTATATATATTTTATAAATAATATATTTCAAGAACACAAATCCACACTCTGTCAGGTAACACTTTGCTTAGCATCGCGTACTGATGTTTAACGTCTGCTCGAGCTTATCCAAGCATGCAAGTGACAGGTGTGGCTTACGATATATAAGGGGCCCGAAAACGGATAATTAGGGCGCTAGCAAAGGAAATTTAAATAGTAAATTTCACTGCCTGAGTTCCATTTAGGTTACACTTGCACAGGACTTCAAAGTTGATTGCTTAGTTTAAAGAATTATATGAGAATCGGGATGTTAGTTGCTAGATGCACATTTTTATATCGCTGCTACATCACACCTACACAGTAAGGCATGAATGCTATTACGGTTCCTGACAATTTGAAAATATTTTTTCGAATTCCTTCTAACTTGTTTTTTACAATCAATTTCTGGAAAACTAATATTTGTAAAAGCTAAAAAGTTGAAATTTTAGGGGTAATATATTTAAATATTTAAATAAGTGCAGAGACAATACTATTGCCTGCTTAAAATCCTGCTTTACTTTGCTGAGATCGAAGCTCAAAAAACAGGACTTATATAAGAAACACATCAACCAGCAGCCTTAACAGAGCGAGAAGTCGTGTTAATTACACATTTATATCAGCGAACTTAAGGCTACATCAAATAGAACGCGTTTTTAACGCAGCGGGCTGTAATATTATTTGATCGCGGCGTTCCAACCGCAACGTTAGAGGACGTCAAATAGATTTGTAGTTGTCATTATTTAATTGCAAAATGTCAAGCAGCTCAGAAGAACAGTTAATATGTTAAATAGCCGCTCTACGTAATAAAAGAAAAAGGATTTTAATAAATAAGGAAATAAAATTGGGCAATTAACGTTATCCCTATACAAATTTAAATAGCAGAAATACAAAAAGAAAATACAATGCTTACCATCCACATTCAATTCTTTTGAAATTGTTTCCTATATTTCTATCTTTATAACAATGTATTATTATTTATTACGTTTCATCACCCATATATATGGGTAATTTCGTACAATTCAATAAATTTGTCCATATCACAATTTTCAAATCCTTCCAAACACGCCGCGTCAATGAAAATAACCTGTAATTTTTCACAACGCCGCGTTGAATTTGACGCGACGCTAAAAACGCGTCCTATGTGATAGGGGACATGTATTGCAGTATATTACATTACAATTTACAAATGTCAAGCGCGGCTGTAATACGTGGTCTGTTTGACGGAACCTGTAACCAGTTAAAAAAAAAATTGTGTGTCAGTCGTCGTCTGAGTGGAAAATATTAGAAAAACATATTAAGTAAATATGTCTATACTCAAGAACAAATTAAGAGCCTTCTTACTTCAAAATTCAATTATTATTGACTTGGTTTTTTTTTAATACATATATTTTTTAATAAACACGACAAATATGCGCTCTGAGCTCTGAAATGTCCAATAAAAGAAATCAAAGTCAACCAAAAACTTGGCAACTCCTACCGTAATAAATACACCCGCTGAACTCACCCGACGACCAATTGTCATTGAAAAATTTAAGCCTTTGTGCTGTGGAACTTGAAATATCAAAAAAGCAAAGAAATCAACAAATCAACTACACACAAAAATACCGCATTTGTACTGTTAACCGGTGTCGGTGGGAAAATTAATAAATAAAGATTTAATTTGAACTATGAGCTGCATTGTAAAACGACTATTTTTCAACAAATAGAAAACATTATTTAATATTTTCATTTCTTGCAGCAGACTGACAAAGCGTCTGAGGACGAAAACGTTTGGGATGATACATTATTAATCAAAGCATACGACAGCTCTCTTAAGTTGGCCAAAGAGGAGCTCGCCCGACGTATCGCTCGATCCACAAACGGTAAGAAAACTCCTACAACAAATAATCAAGAAGCTGCTGCCAATGCTGAGCCCGTAGCTTTCGCGTCTCATTCAAAACAGTCGGAGGAGGAAAATTCAAGTTTCAAGATAGGCGACTACGCAAGAGCCACCTACGACGACGGCGTCGATTACGAAGGCAAAATTATCTCCATCGACGAGGAGCAAGGTATGTGTCGAATACGTTACATTGGCTATGAAAACGAACAAGAGGTTCGCGTTTGCGATTTGGTGCCTTCGTGGGGAAAGAAAGTTCGTCGGATGCAGTTTGCTCGAGCAAAACAAGAATTCGATACAAATGATGTCGGCCTCGAGGGTAAAAAAAACAAAACACGTTTTCCCATGGCCGCACCTAATGGATTGCCGATTGGTGCAATTCCTCCTCCACCGCCGATGCCTCCAATGTTAGGTCAGGGTCAATGCGAAGACTCTGAGCATCTTTCTGCTATGCTGATGTCTTGGTACATGAGCGGATACTACACTGGAATCTATCAAGGCATGCAAATGGCCAAGATGAATTCCAAATCCAAGAAGTAGTGCCGAGCTGAAGTTAGGCTCAGATTATTTTTTTATTTTTTTTCTCCCAAATTTGTTAGTTGTATAACGTGTAGAAGTTATAAATAAAACAACATAAACTATGTACATAAGTTGAAACTTTTTTAAGTCCCATTGATGCTATTCCAGGCGATGTGCTTTTGAACCAGGTTCTCGTCGATCGGTTTAATGCTTTTGAATGCCAACTTGAAGTCATTAGATGTCAGCTGTTTTTCTTGTTTGCCAGGCGCCGTTAGATTTCTTATTTGATTCATGGCAGCTTCTTTGCACGCTAAGCGAATTTGATCCCCTAAAAAAAGTTCAAATGCGTTTGAATTATATTTTTGGTTAACTGAATTGAATAAGATTATCATTTGTAGCATTCTCCAAAATAATGTTTGTATAACAGCACCTCGTTAGTACCTAGGTACTACTTGTAAACTATTAGAACTAAATACGAGCTTCCCAAAAACAAAAGAGTACTATCCATCAACCTAAAATGAATAATATTTACCAGTAAATCCGTTGCTTAAGTCAGTCAATTCGTTCAGAACATCTGCGGAAAACATTTTTGCATTTCGAAGGAAGCATGCAATCATCGCTCGACGTTCCTCAGTAACTGGAAGGCCTATAAGAATTTTCTTCTCGAAACGCCGAAGAAAAGCTGCGTCAATATCCCTATGAACAGGAGGTATTCAACTAGGACTATTAATTAAAATACAATAGACTTACCAAGGGATATTTGTACTCGCAAGTACAAAAACTGCGGATGTATTATCTTCCAAACCATCGAGTAATTGTAGGAATTCGTTTTTAAAACGTTTTGATGCCTCGTGATCCGAAGCACGATCACGCCCAGACATCAATGCATCCACCTCATCCAAGAATAACACAGATGGTGCACGTAATTTTGCATAATGGAATAGAACCTACATAAAAAATTAAAATTATATGAAGACGAACATTGCACTGAAGTAGTAACACATGGGCAACGTTTCCCGACCGAGAAATCATATCTTATGATGAAGACCAATGTACGAAGGCAGATTGTTCACTTTTTACAAAACAACCTAACCTAAATTGAAATTTACCTTAGTGACCTTATCATCGCTCTTGAACTTTCAAAAGAAAAACAGCGCTTTTGAGGTTTTTGTCACGATAAAACTCGACGAAAGAAGCTTGCTATCAATGATTACTCCAAGATCCAGACGACAAGAGTTTAATAAACACCACGCTCTCTAGCAGTAGTTGTAATACCGTTAAAAGTAATGTTGTCGCAAGCGCCTTCTATGTTTACGAACACTATTTTTCCCTGTCAAGCGGAGTCTCGTAGGATTTACCAACTTGATAGTCATGTTGCACTTCACAGAGAAGGTCGTTTGGCAGAAGTGCTCATGTCGAGGGGGAAGTAATCAATATTTTTGAGTAGTCCTTGACTACAGATTTTCTACTTGTGATTGCATGTGAATTTGTTTGAATACACTTTGATACACTGTGATTCACCATGAATACGCACAGAAAAGTTCCTTGAATACACCTGATTACTTCCCCCTCGGCTCATGTACAGCTCTATATACTTTCGCTAGAACTAGTCCATCACTACTCCACTTATAGTAGCATTGGACATATTCCATGTGATTCGAAGCATTACCTGTCGCTATGCTGTCATCCCAATTCTTTCTGGAAATACCTTATTTAATGTCTACCAAACTGTATGTCCAACCTGGCCGAATTTTTCTATTTGCGATCGAATATATCTTTTGGATAGAGCTGGTCAATAGCCCACGCCCTTTAGCAGTAACATAAGCAGCAATACATAATTCGAAGTCAGATATTACTTATGTATACAACCACTAACCTTAATAATTTTCTCAGATTCCCCTCTCCACTTGGAAGTTATGCAACTGGAAGTCACATTGAAGAAAGTGATTTGGCCATGTGTTTCAGAGCAAAGGATTTTCGCCAGCAACGTCTTTCCTCCTCCTAAAATACTGAGTAATGAAAAATTAATATTACAAATTCATAAGCCTTTCCTGGAGGGCCATGTAAAAGCAATGATTTCCAGGGCTTTAGCATATCAGAAAATAGTTCTGGATGTTCAAGTGGCATTATAACCGCCTCCTTTATAATATCCACAGCCTTTTGATTTCCGTACACATCTGTCCAACGAAATCCCAGGTCTTTATTAACAATTGTTCTAAAAAAATATAGACACGTATTTTAAAAACAACCAAGTCTTTTACTCGACTAGATCTGCTTACACTTTTGCATATTGTTCCAATTCTTTCCACCCGTTCATCGAAAGTTCATCATCCAGTCTATGGTTTTCGAATTTCACTCCAAAGTCCATTGGATTTACAATCACTTCCTGCACACTGTTGGGTATCTGTTTAATTTGTAGACTTTCACTAAATGTTTCACTTTGCTTGGGCGAATCCTGCTTTTTAACTATACTAGCTGTGTTTGGCTTCCTTGATAAAGTGTTTGATTTCTGAATTTTGATAATAGTCGAGACCTTCTTCAGTATTTTTGGGTGTTTACCAAATTTCAATTGATAGAAACTAGAATATTCCAAGTAAATCGAATCCAAATCAACATTGTCGCATATCTCGTAGTCGTCTTGAAGCCGTGCTTCGGTTTTCAAACATTCACATGTATCATACATGCCGTTGTCTCTGAGATACCTTTCGACTAGATAGAAAATATTTCGACGCCGTATGCCTGCTGAACGAACTTCATCCTTGCATAAAAATTAATTTAAAATTTAAAATTATATGCTAAAAGCAGAGGGTACTTTTGGTATCTACCTCTTTTGACATTCTGGTTAATTTGTAATTCTGCAATTGATTCTAAATAAAACTTTAAAATCTTATACAATATTCGTTCCTTTTGAATTTTCCTATGCAGGAGCAGGTACAAACTTAGCAACAGTATCTATGGACTTACTAAACGAGAAGTGCCGGTTGATTGAATCTATTTTGCTCGTGTCCAGGCAACACTTGTTAGTATTTTTTTTTTTTTTTTTACTTTTTTTTTCGACATTAACCCTCAATTCCCCGGTGGCCGGTTGGTTGTTTAAATTTTAAGTAATAGTAGGTGGTAGGTCATCAAGTGATGTTCGCCTGTTTGGAAGAAGATTGGGTTTTCAAATCACAGCCAAATGCCATGAAACGTTGAATAAAATAATTAAATTCATTTTGTACACTTACAAATTCGTGAGAAACTTTGGCTTCCGTTCCTACTTACTTTCATATTTAAAAATAGAAATCAACGCTATATTTGTTGTACATGTACAGCCCATAATGCGTATTCTTATTCAAATTCTGGTGAACTCTCAACAACCATGGGAGGTGTAGCAGCGGTAATCTTACCACTGTTGAGTTACTGTTTGTAAATACCGCATTTGTTTATATCTAGCTTAGAGCGCCTATAATACAAACGTTTGGTACTCACTGCATCAATTGCGTTACATAATTAAGACCGTATTATTAACGAGATTCAAAACTAGCACCAAAAGAATAAGATAAGACGAAGGAAATACAGGTGTCTACGAGGTTGGGCGTCCATACACGATACACATTGCGGAGCCACGCACAACTCGACACATAAGAACATAAAGTGTGTACAATAAAGATATAACGTCTTTCAACTTGTTATTGTCTTACAGCTGAGCAAAAAGTAAGGATTTTGCTCCTGTTTCTTGCTACTGGAAGCTTCAAATAAAATGTTGGCGTTGCTCAATCAGCCAACTCTCAGGGCTGTAGAAGCGCCCAAGCGTTGCATTCCTCAAATATATCCAAATGTTCTTCCCTGTGCCAAAGACACCAGTGGTGAAACAAGTCTCGCAGACTCATTTCATTGTTTGACAGGTTTTCCTCGTACTATTCGTGCGATGGACTGGAGGCTTCCATGTAATTCGCTTAAAGCCTGACAAAGAATCGCCTTCCTACAAATTCTTATGTGTAACAAGCTCTTGAAAGTATCCACAGCTATGAAAATATTAGTGTTCACGATTTTGAACTTTTTTTTTATTTTGCATGTAATCAGATTAGTAACAAATCACAAATGTAAACGAAGAACTTGCACGCATGCCTTAAATATTTTTTTCAAACTTTTAGTACTGAATATTAAAACATAATTGAAACGCGATTAGTTACAAAAGCTCGTTAATATGTGCGTCACAAGAGGTAATATTTTTTACTTAAATACGCAGAGATCACGTTCCACAATGACGCTGCGAAAGAAAGAGCAGAAAAACTTGTCTAATAGCCTCCAAAATAAAATAAGAAACACTTCTTTGCTTGTTTTTAATAAATAATATTTGTGTTTACGTAATAAATAATATCCACTTAAATTAAACATCAATAAATACTACACTCGTGAAGTAATTGCAATCAATTGCCTTTCCAAAAATTTGATGAGAGAAATTCGATTCTTATTCTAACTAAATGAAAATTCAAGTTTCATGTTAGAGCAAAGCATGATTCTTTAACGCAACATCGGAATGATTTGTTTAAACTTATTTTTGCTTATACAAAACTAGCGTAAATGGTATTGTGTGTGACTTCCGCGTCTTCTTTTCTTTTTGGTTTAAGGCAGATCATTGAATTTATGTTGTATTTCTTAGTTTAAGTAATTTAAATTAGTACTGGTAGAAAGAATACGATCAAATGGAATGAAAAACAATATTCGATTTATTCTGATGGTGTGAGGTCTTTTTCAGTTTCGTTCTCATTGAGAATTTGAGACAGCAAATCGTACACGGGTTCGAAGACTTTTTTCGATCCGGTGTTTGTTAGATTCTTGTAGTCGAACATGTCGTGATGACTAATTGTACCATCGGATTGTATTAGACCTTTGTCTATACACACTGTTTGTACTCGATTAAGACCTATGCACTTCTCTTTGATCAGACAATTTACTTCGGTGTTTTTATCACGTAGTTTGTTTGGCAGTTGTCCACGTGGAAGAATTGTCTGAAATAGATTGGATGTCAGGATTATCACAGAATTTTAAAATAAAATGATCTTACTGGTAAAACTATGTAGGTGTCGGGTAACTTCTCTCGAATCGTTCTTATTATTTCGCATATTCCATCGGATATTTGCTCGGGTGAGTTTTCTACGTTGTTCGTACCAACATGCAGCACAACGATCTTAAAGAAAAAAAAAAACGGATTCATAAGAATAAACGCCCAAACAACTTGTGTTACACTTCTGCATTATAAGTCGATCTTGCTGCATAAATGAATGAATTGGGAACCGAGACGATTATGTAATCTTAGCGGATTTAAGGTAGTCTAGGTGCGTAATCTAACAATGTTAGACTGAACGACATGTGATTTCGAGAAACCACAAAGAAAGGGGGAAAAAATGCCAAGGGTTGGTAGACGAATAAGAAATGTCTTGAGCATGATAAAATAAACAAGACGATCTACGTAAGTCACCATCATGACACCATCATGACATGAAACTTTTGAAAAATATAAAATTGCCCTGTACAATAAGGACGCAAATTATATTCCTTAATCATTTTATTCGTTACATATATGTATAACCAACTAACCGCAGATATTTATTCTTTCTTAAGAGCTTAATAATGTAATGAAGAAAATAGCATCCAAATTCCCAAACTATTTTGTCCCAAACTACTTTGCCCCAAACTTCCCGACTACGTCATGTCGACCGTGAAGGCAACCATTCCGATTTGACATGTAAGATGATGAAAACACTTACTGCTTCAACCAAATTATACTGGTATGTCTATAGCTACAACCTTGCGAGAAAACAGTAGCGAGGGTTCCAAAGATTGGGCCATCTCATTAAGGAACCAATATCTGTTACCTATACTATTTTATAATCGGATAATTTGTAGGTAGTTACAGTGGCCATCACCTTGGTAACTAACGGCCGCACACAAGTCATTTTATTTATAAAATTCGAAAATTCATATTGTTTATGGTTGCATGAATTTTTTGGTAATGCAGGAATATGTCAAAGAACTGCCACAAATGTAAAGTTTAAATCAGGTGCACATATTACATCTATGTACAGAGACGGATGCAGTTACCTCTAGTGACTAAAAAGAGAACAAACACCAGTACCAGTCGTGTCTGTCTTCAAGTTCAAACTCACCTTTGGCTTAACATTATCCAATTCTCCGTTCTCTACCCGCCAGAGAATATTTTCAGTTCGGTCATTTCGAATGCTAAAATTAAGGCAATGCATAGGAGCAAAATACCGATTCCATGTGTCGGTGTCCTGTAGAGTTTCTAGTATACAATCACCTAAGAATATAACATCGGGATCTTTTTCACGGCACTCAGAAAGAAAGCGTTTATGAATGCTCAGCCACCTTTCGTCTCCGTCATTATCCGGAAAGGGTGTTGGTACCGAACAAGGATTCATCCCACTTTCACTAACTTTTACTTTGCTCGAAAATTATAATTGAGATGTTATCGCTTTTTTCAGCTCAATATGGTTATTACTTATAAATTTAATTTACCAAAAGATACTATGATACAAATCTTCTTAAACAATAATTGGGATTTTTTGTATAAAGACAAATTTACAGAAATGCGATTTTTTTTTTGTAGAGCAAATGACCCGGATGATGACAGATGATGTCAAATGTACAGTTGGCAATGCGAAAAACATGTTCAGAAAGTTGAGTTTTATGTGGATAGGGTTTTATTGTGTCCATTGTCCAATAGAAGTTCAAAACCCGATTAAATTTCTTTTTTGTTGAAATTTGTGTGATTGGAAATTTGTGTAGGCATTTAAACTCGTTTTTTTTTTCACTGATTCAATTTTGTATGAAATTAATAAAAACATTTTTAAATAAATAATTAGGTAACAAAAATAGATTCACTAGGTGCAATGTGCTTCAAATACCACTAGTTGTCAAGCTCAAACGAACTTGCAAAGCTAAATTTATATAAATCTCAAGTAATTCTGGGAAAATAATCCATATTGGTAAAAGAACTATGAAATGGAAAAGAGTTGCATTTTTCTATCCATCCAACATAAAACGTGGGCTATGGCAACAAAGCGAGAGCTCTCTTTTTTGCCCAATCGAATACCACATTAGCGAAGCGTTTTTATAAGAAAAGTTTACTCGTGCAAATCCCGATCTTCCACACTCTGTGGTGCTAGGTTCTGGTATCACCAGAATATATACGTTTCCGTACAGTACAAATTTGTATCCAAAGTACTTTCGTTGGTACGCAGGTCACCCTTGAATATCGATACAAGTGTATTATCGATAAATTGCACATCTCGAATTAAATGACATTTAGCTAAGCTCTTTTTATTCCAAACAATTTTCGTCCTCAGTTTTTTTTTGGGAAATTTCTAAAAAAGTAAATAGATGTTCGGATTTCAAGAGTGGTTTATGTAAACAAGTTTCCTCTTAATCTTTAAAAAAATGACTGTAACATTAGAGAATATGAACTCGTACTGTCGCACTTGTCTAAATGAACTAGAACCTGGTGCTGAATTACATATTCACGATACTCCCAACATAGCCAAATGGCTTGTAGTGTGCACGTCTCTGGACTTTGAGAAAAATGATGGGTATCCGAGTAGCATTTGTCAAAGTTGCTATTCTAAAATCCAAACTTCGTATGAGTTTCGTGTGATGTGTATTAAATCAATGCGAGAACTAGATGGTTTGATGAATGCCTTTCCAAAGCTAGAAATCGATAGACTTGAGTTGGAAGGCGCATCGGAAGATTTAAAAAGTTTTCATTGGCTTCAGCTAGCAAACCTGGAGGCCTACGATAGTACCACTACTGATAACAAGAACGAGGTGGGAGTCCTATGTATTTAGTAACAGAGTCCAATACTATGTATATCTTTCTAGATAATTACCCAATTGGTCGATGTGAAAAATGTTAAACCTAACCCAACTAGCGTCGCTCCAGATGCAGCACTTGATGAGCAAGAAATCGACCATAACGATGTATTCAGTGGTTTGGTCGATGATACTTCGGATTATGATTCACCAGCACCTGAGGAGAATATATTGGAAGGTGTTGAGGAGACGGCAAAAAAGAAAAACGAGAAACCCCCACCACCGAAACGCGGCAGAAAACCAAAGGATGAAGACTATTCAATGCCAGCATACATAAAGACTCCAGAAATATACAACTGCGAAAAATGTCGAAAGAAATTCTTTAAAAAGGAACGTTTTGATGCCCACATTCGCCTACATGATGGGCTTAAGCCATACCCATGCAAGCTGTGTGACAAATCCTATAACAAGTCCTCTCACTTAAAGGTTCACATGCTAGATGTTCACACCGAACACAAGGAGGAGTACAAATGCGAGTATGACGGATGTGATAAAGTTTTCCGTCGTAAACAAACACTTCGGGTCCACTGTCGCATAAAACACTCCGAAGTCAAGTACGAACCGAAAATTTTCATATGTGAGGAATGTGGCAAGACTTTCCGGAACATTGGGGCTCTAAGGGATCATCGGTTCAAACATACTGGCGAAGAGTTTCCCTACAAATGTGAACAGTGCGGTAAAGGTTATGTTTCGCAGCGCACATACCGTGACCATATGATGCGGCACGCGGGAATTAAGAATTTCGTTTGTCCCTACTGTGGCTTGAGAAAAACAACAAAGAGCGAACTACGTATCCACATCAACTACCACACTAAGGAAAAACAATGGCCATGCCCGTCATGTCCGCAGGTTTTCAACAGTTCTGCTAATCTCGGTCTACACAACCGTGTCGTCCACAAGGGTATTCGACGATTTAAGTGCAAGTACTGCGATCAGAGCTTTGGCAAAGCGGAGACGCTCAAGCATCATGAAATGCGTCACACAGGTGAAAAACCACATGAATGCACAATCTGCGAAAAGAGATTCATTCAAGTAGTCGCATTGCGGGCCCATCTGAAAACTCACAATAAAGCAACTTAAGTGTACAAGGAATAACGCCAATAAAGGTTTAACTCAAAAAGTAGTTTACTAAACTATGAACGTAGCAAAATTTTATGTTTTCGCTGTCGAAGGAGACTTTACGGTTTCTATCTCCTTTTGTATATACACATCGATATCCTTCAGCGGTTTGTAGTATGTGTGAACAAGTTGCGACCCGGCCATCATGGATAGCATAGCGCTCACGAAAAATTTTGTGTACTGTCCCCAGGTGACTCCAGCCGGCATTTTGATCTATGAAGAGTTGGTGTCGCCGACAGTTGTCCTAAGTTGTGATTCGACAAGGTTTTTAGCTTGCCGCTTCTTATACGTACGATCTAGAGTAAACAAACATGAGTAAAATGTTGCAAGTTTGAATATGGATGTTACATACAAAAATTTGTTTCGCCGACAGTCCAGTTGATCATAGAGAACTCAAGAGCAGCACCAAAAACGAAGAACACAGGTAGAAACCTATAAATTCCGAAGCGCTTTTTACCAGGCCACTTATCCAATAGATCTCTTAACTGTGCGCTGTATAACTTCATTGCTTAAAAAGGAAGTGCTCCTGTTACGTAACCTGAAGTAAAATGCTAACAGTTTTAGTTACCTTGAAGTTAAGTTAATGAGGCATTATGGTTTCTATGAATTTCCAATGAAATTATATGGTAAAAACAGGCAATGAATTAGAACCATGTAAATTCACCAAAGATATTCACGTAAAATGCGAAAAACTTTTATTTATATAAAAATTACCTGTCACTGTCAACTTTGAAAAAACCCGCACGTCAATACAGCTGTGTCCAAAAACTATATAGTTATAGATCTGTCAGTTTGAGTCAAAGATAGAGATATATATAACTTTCCAATGGAAAGGCGGCTGCCTACAAGCTGTTTTCCAGAGAAATTAATGAAGTCACACACACGTGCTCATTTCTATTCAAGTTAAACGCGCAATTTTGCAACAAAACCGAAAAGAGAGATCCGTTTATCCGCAGTCAATACTATTAAAGGCGTAAGAATGAGATCACAAATCAGACGCCTATGGTGTCATGGATGCTCTACCCATAATTATAGATACGTAAAACGGAAATAGACACAGGTTCCGCTCACCAACGTTTCTGCAATTGCTTGAAAACATTAATATTTCTGATTTGGAACATGTGAAATGAGATTGGTTATTAGCGTTATTAGTTTCAGTAAAATAAACCAACAATTCATCAATCAGTTACACGAAAAAATAAATAATTGTCCGTTCATCATTTCCGGAAGCCATATTGTTTTATAGGAATGCGGAATTTTTTTAGTCATCGCTATAAAAATATCAACATGCATAGCTTTCCTATAATTCCTATCACGCAAACAAGATGGCCGACCTAAATACGTGTCACGTTTTTTTGCGTGTTAGGTAATGCTGTCCCTTTCGGTCACACGGCTATTTAGTATTTAGCATCCCTTTAATTTTGCGTGATAGGAATGTGTGACCATGTAAATGCAGCATTAGGTATTCAAGAAGTTGGTCAAAGTATTCACCAGAGATGAATGAATAAAAGATATGGTTATCTTTCGTACGTCTATCCCCCAAAACCCATTTGTTTACGTTGTTGTTTTTGTAATTTCAACCCCTGTCTGTGAATACGTGTGACCAACAAAAAAGCATGTTGCTAATGGACGACCGCGAATCATTTTGCGTTTATGAGAATCGCGGTGTTTAATTGTTTTGTGTTTTCTTTTGAATTTGTTTGGTTTTTGTGGAGGTGATGATTAAAATGAAAATAGTAGTGAAATACACATTAGAGAATACCTAATTCTTGCATCAAAGTCCAATTCATGAACTCACATACACTATAATAGAAATGAGAAGGCGCGTGTGACTTCATGAATTTTTCTGGAAAACAGCATGTGAGTAGCCGCCCATCCACTGGAAAGTTATATATCTCTGTATTCCATTATCTTTGGTATTCACACTTTGGCAGACGGGGGTTGAAATTGCAAAAACAACAATGTAAACAAATTGGTTTTTGGGGGGATAGACGTACGAAAGTATCCATCTCTTTCAATTATTTCATCTCTGCCTACTACCTACATAAACACAGAAATGTAATGTCAATTGCAATTGCATATGCCAAAACAAAAAAAGTACACCCTTCTTCCGCTGAGCCAAGTTTAGAAAAAAAGTCCTTCCAACGTAGTTACATTAGAAAGAAAATCGAACTGCATTATGTTCGACTTTTCCTAAAACTACGAAACTGTGATGTTCATCTCAAATTTATCAAATATAAAAGCTTCAATATGGAAAACATTGATTTAAACTTTGCAAATCTATCTAGACCACAAGTGATAACAAAATACATAGAAAATTTGCGTCAATTAAAAACTATCGCCGAACAACACTGCAATATTCGGTCATTCCAATTCGACAATTACGTGCTCTTTCAGTATTTTGAACAAAATCGATCAGCCCGCCATAGCAGTACGAACAATAGCAATCATGTAGCATTTATTAAGGCTGAAATCTTGAAACAAATTATCGACCGAAAACGAAAAATTCTGTTTTGGATTTTCTATCTTGCCATTGCATGCATATTCATATCGTACAAGAATGAAGCGTCAACAATTGTTTTACGCAATATTCAGACGTTTATCTACCCAGGAATGAAGGTTTGGAGGAAGATGACACTGCCAGTGATTAAGAAATTTCCCGGTTTGACCGAACTCTATGACGAGTCATGCTTAATGATGAATCCATTCTTTCAAGTTGACGACCTTAATTGTGATCCATGTGCAAATGTAAAAAATGTTTTGGATTTGACAAACATGGAAAAGACAACCGAGTTTGTGCCTTTTGTGTTTAAGGTATGTAAAAGGTTGTGGTTTTGTTTTACAGAAATTGTGACACCCAAATATGTAACGCAAACGAAGTCTATTCAGTCATTGTTTTGTGAGTGGTTGTATAGCGTAGTCATTGTTGCACTTGGGTAGTTACACAACTAAATCGGGTGCTTTGCAGCCTAGATAAAACATTCAGCGTGATAATAACCCAAAGACTAGTATTCTTTGTTCATCGTCACGTTTCAATTTATTTCCAAATATCCCATAATCATGTCTAAGAATGTATAATTTCGCTTCCCCACAGATACAACAAGACTATATCCAACCGAAGGATATTTATGATCTGTACGCCAACAATCGTGACACCTTTCGACGTGATGCCTACCGAGTGCAGTCAACAAACGGTGAAATAACCAATCTCGATGAGCTGTTTACCGACTTTAATCACACTCATCACAAGCAAAGTCATAATATATGGCGATGCAATCGAATGCAGCCAGCGCGACTAATCCGACAGTTGTTTGTGAGGCCAGAGCGTCTTCCAAAAACCGGCATAGCATTGGAACGCTACGTCATGATGGACACTCCAAATGCCGCATCATATACTCTGCCTGATACCGAATGCTCAAATATGTATGTCCAGCAAGCGTTGGGTACCCGCTTTATTATTCTACGACCCACTCCAGAATGCCGGCACAAGTGTCGCACCTTATCTGTTCGTCTGCCCCAATCATTTGTTTGTAAGTTTTGAATTATTTTGAGAAGAATTAACAACCGTTTTAATTATTTTTATATTCAAGTGAGCTACAACTGGTGGTACTGGAAACCGATTTCTGCCCCAGTTCCATTGACCGAGACTGTATCAATAAGTCTAATTGGATCGTATTGTTAAGCGTACGCCTTTACATATATATATATACATACTCGTATATAAATCCGATTTTACTACATTATCCTAGTCACTAAGTTTTGCAAGTCTTTCCCAGTTTTTACTCGTATATACAATCTTTTATTTTTGCTCCCATATACACATGCAGGATCTTGAATTTATATTATTAGAATCCTTGCGAATTATTCGACATTTGTTTATTTATGGTGGGCTTGAGTTCGAGACCAAAGCACAACACTTATTTAAGTAACCAATTTGTATTATTTATTGTTATTGTTTGTATTAAAACACGATTCGAAATTAAATTTAAGCCCAACTTCCAAGAAATTTATGAAATTTTTCCAAAATTCATATTTTTTGACTGATACTCATTTTTGTTTTGTAATTGAATGACAATGTCTGTGCACAGCCATGCTTTTATTGTTTGTGTACAATGGATATTCTTTGAAATAAGTTGTTGACTTATTTTAATTCATAATGTACCTACATTTAAAAAAATGTAAAGAAAATTTTTCATTCAAAGATGTGAAAGTAACTATGGAGAGATATGATTGAAGATAATTACAAAATATTTTTTGCTTCGTACATCGCTTGTTAATTATTTGAAAATAAACAAAATATGTATTGTATATTATATCAAGCCGAGTTTGATTGAGGATTTCGTAACTGTTGCATAGTTTTTTGTTCAGATTGCGATTCTTATGAATGAACGAGAATTAGTTTGATTTTTTTTTAGGTTCGTAAAACAAGATGGATGGTTTCGGCGGGGAACATACCAGCGGCTAACACGGCTACTATATCTCCGATAATTTTTGTCAAAACTTAGGGTCTGGTGGTAATACCAACAGCGAGCCTCTGGTAGTCATATGTTGGTAGGATATTTGAAACTTTCTAACCAAGTGGTACACCGATGGATCGAAAATGGATTCCGGAGTTGGAGCTGGTGTGTTTGGACCCAACATCAAAGTCTCGATACCCATGGGACGGAATTCCATGGGATTGTAATTTCCGCTGATCTAATATCCAAAAAAGGTATGAAAGGCGCATTCATATCTGCTCAGACAGTCAGGCAGCTTTACAAGCTTTGGCGTCCAATGGACTAAAAAATAGTAAAGTGCTCTCACGATGCTCTGCAAGCCCTAGCCAAACTCAACAAGGTAAGGCTTGGCTGGGTGTCGGGTCATCAGGGATTGCAGGCAACGAGACATTTAACCTTCATTAGGGAGGTCGCACGTCTTTTAGATTAACCTTTACCCATTGCTACAAGATCTTTCAGGTCGCAGTGTCAGCCAACTGGACATGAAAATAAAAAAAAACAAGTGTAGGTACGGCGCGTCGAGAACATTGTGTAAAACTTTCTAAATGACTATGAATAAATTCATACGATGTATGAGTCTAAGAAAAACCCAAAGATCGGATGGACGTACATTGACTGGGAAATCAACTTAAATTTGTCAACGTCTGAAAGAAAAGAAGCGAGGATATAGGGTCGGCACAACGTATTGCATCAGCTCGAAAACTCCGTAATAATGAAAAGTTATACCATTGACAGTGTGAAAATCTTCTAGTTACAAGAGCGAAGCAATCAGCAGCTCACATCTGCCGAGCAAACAAGGCCATTGGTTCACTTTAACAAATATCTTTACATTTGGAAAGATATACATGTCATATCTTTCTTAACTACTCTGACTTCAATGCCGATCTACCAAGGAGCTAACAATTAACCAATTAACTACTCCTCATCTTCATTCTAAATATCATCTGGTGAACGACTTACACGGTTCTCTACTTGATTCACGGAATTAGCTCGATAACCATATCACATGGGAACGAAAAAAAATTCCGTTACGTATTGCTCGTTCACGCTTTAGGTACTCGATTATCCCCAATCTGTTTAAGATAGTATAAATACGATTATATTTATATCGATTTTGCTAACCTTCTACGTTGTGTTAATTTCGATAAAACAATACTCACAAAAACTATTTTTTGTTATGAATTTATTAAACTTCATCAAAATAGGCACCAGTCATAAGATCCTCTTTCTTTATTTTAAATATTTTCATTAACTCTTCAGCGAATTCCTGTCCTTCTTCAATTGATTGTTCTGGCCTCAGACATACCTCGAATTCCATGAAATTTCCCAAATTTTCCACTTTGTCCATATGAATTCTTGTATTCTTGTAAAGAAATAAATATCTTCGTTTCTTCAGAATACCCTTTGCTCCATTGGTGGCGGTAAGAATTTTTTCCAATACCTCTGGTTCGTCTATTTCTACTTTGTTATACTTTGATAGCTTTGGACCTGCGATATCTGGTCGTTCGTAGTGAACCAACTGCGATTTTGAATTATCTATGTACCTTAACTTAAATCGGCCAGCCTGGGAATTAAAAAATACATCTTTTTGTACGATAAGTTCTCCTTCGGTTGAAGTCAACCCTTTAGCTATTTCCATTTTAACTTCGAAATCTGCATCAGAACCGACACGCGCCTTGATTTCTATATTCCTTTCTTCAGCTGGTGCTGGTGTAGTCATGATGGCTTTATGCTTAGTTTAGCAGTTTTGAATTATGTACTATGAAGGTATAAAATCTTGGATGGATCTATATTTTTTATAAAGGCCAATTCCATTTTGCAAATTTTGGCGCTAATTTGCATGAACGTTCGTTTCATTGGTCGCGTTCCCCTTGTTAAGGGGTAAGTTTGCAGGTGACAAACGGTCTAAAGCAGAGATTAATGAATAAAAGAGATGGTTATCTTTCGTACGTCTATCCCCCCAAAACCCATTTGTTTACATTGTTGTTTTTGTAATTTCAACCCCCGTCTGTGAATACGTGTGGCTAACAAAAAAGCATGTTGCTAATGGACGACCGCGAATCATCTTGCTTTTATGAGCATCGCGGTGTTTAATTGTTTTGTGTTACGTTTTGAATTTGTTTAGTTTTTGTGGAGGTGTTGATTAAACTGAAAAAGATAGTGAAATACACATTAGAGAATACCGAATTCTTGCATTAAAGTCCAATTCATGAACTCACATATACTATAATAGAAATAAGCAGGTGTGTGTGACTTCATGAATTTTTCTGGAAAACAGCTTGTAGGCAGCCGCCCTTCCACTGGAAAGATATATATCTCTGTATTCCATTATCTTTGGTCTAAAGGCAGGCATGTTAAAAAAGTAATGTTGAAGTTTGAAGATTCACCAAACACCAACTGTTCTTACGTATTTATGATAAAGTCTTGATTTAATAATGATTTCTGTTTGAAGGTATTCTAATTTCTTCCATGAAACTTCTCTCAAACTCTTATTTTCCGTTCTTAATGAAACGAGGTGGTTGAAAAATTTAATTAATTCCAAGCGATTCGTACTTCTGCGTCCAGCCGGAGTGACAACCAACTGAACGAGCCTAACAACTTCATTCCTGAACGAGTCCACTCAAAAATATAATGACAGATGATAGCTCAAGCACAACACATGTATTTCCAAGTTCCAACAGATAATTCAATTCTATTTACATTTTGGTACCTAGTCTGTTACTTTTTGTAATTAATTAATTATGGCAAGGAAAAGGAAAATTCCCGCAAGAAAACACCATGGTATTAGAGATCCCCTAAAACAGCAAGCAACTCAATTGGCTAAGTAAATACTGTAGAAATGCCTACCGGTACAGAAGTAGTAAAAATGTTTCCATCCATAGACTAAAAGGTGTTACAAATAATCCACCAGCTAAGGGAGGCGACCAGAAGGTTTCTAACAAATTCGCACAATTTGTAAAACTTGCCAATGCCGCCAAGAGTGGGAAAAAGATTAAGAGGATACATAGTGGGATAGAAGACAAGCCGAGAGATAAATCGGGCAATGCGTCTAAGCCAACAGCTTCGACAGCAAACAAAATAAGAGCAATTAAACAGCTTGCAAGTGAAACCGATGAAGACTATCTTAGGAGGGTGAACCGAATGACAACCGAATCGCTAAAAGAAGCAGAATATGAAGCAAAGTACGGGGTTATTGTGGTGAGGGACCATAAAACTGGGGCCATTGCCATAAAGAAGAAACCCAAAAATGAAATTGATGAATTAATCAAGAGGAAGAAGTCGAGAAAACCTATGTTAAAAAATACGGAAGCGAAAATGGATCCGAAAGTAGTTAAAGCGCTTGTGAAGCAAGCAATCAAAGAGGACAACGAAGAAGTAAGCAGTGCCTAAATTCTTTTTCTTAATTCACCTGTATCTTTTTATAGTCTAAAAAGGCAAATACTATAGAAGAGTACAAAAGGGATGTATTCAAGTTTGGAGAAGTTGTTCATGCTCCTCCGACATTAAATACTTTGCCTCGGAAAGCAGTTCGGAGTGAAACCGTTCCTAGAGTAAGAGTCGTACATATCTATAGAAACGTAAATATCAAAGTTTTTATTCCTTAAGCCTGGAAAGAAAGACAATCTGCTATTGAAGTTGCTTATCAAAGATGGTAAGAAGGAAGCAACTCCAAAGGAATCACCTGGTTTAACACAAAAACCAAAGAAACCAAAACCATTCAAAGGCAAATTAAAGGGAAAGCGCAAAGACTTGCCCGCAGCTACGCGAACGATGATTGAACAAGAGCAAAACAAAATCATCGACATGTACAGACAATTGAAAAAGAATAAACATCAAGCCCTCGATAAATGATATCAGAGATAAAAAGTTTTACATCCAATGTCTATTCTTTTTAATAACAGTATTTTTATTTTTGGTCTTCTAATAACTAATAACAAAGGTAAACGTGTATCCGGCTAGCTGACTCAATTTCATCCCACCATTAGAAAATAGTATTTCACATTCCACTCCTGTTTCTCTGTAGCATGTCTGCGAATCGTTTTGTTATTAACAATGATGTATCTATAAAGCGGTCAACGCAATTGCTGAGGCATACTTCTGTGCTACTGTCTAGTTTTGAGCCGGGCTTTCCAACACATTTATCCCAACATATTTCATTGAACTCATGAACCTAGAATAAGAACCAAATTGATAAAATTCCTCTAAACCAATTTATGGTACAACCAATTTAATATTACCTGGGCATTTGCTTGCGCCTTTTGTTTTTCAATCATCAGAAACTCTTGGAGTTCTTGATCTGCTGCGGTACTAGGAATTGAATCGAAATCGGTCATCTTAATAGATAAATTTATGAAGAATTCGGAACCTAAAAATCTATTTTCTCCTACGATTTAATTTCGGGATTTGGAACTGACATAAGAGCATAACCTCAATTGGGTTTTTGTTCCACACGTTACGTCACCAGTTCGAGAATCGAAAAGCGAGAATAAATAGGTTTGTTTGACAAAGCCTTGCATATTCTTATTAATGCGGTTTTCGATTGGGCTTCTTCAAATTTGCTCTCAGATTTCAGATTTCGTTTGGCTAATCGAACATAAAAACCAGAAAAACTTCCACTTACCTACTCTTTTTGGTGTTAATATTCGTTCGATTCGAATCTGTGTAGCGCTTTCGATACTTTTCTGCTCACATGAAAAAATCTTAAGCAACATTTTAGCAAAGTAAAGTAGGCTTTTCAGCACGCTAATTACAACAACTATTGCAAGTGTCAAAGTGTCAAGTGGAACGTAGTTGTTGTAATTGCGTGCTGGAAATCCTACTTTGCTTTGCTTTGCTGAGATCGATGCTCAAAAAAACACGCCTATTTTACACTAGGCTAGTTTTTTGAGCTTCGAACTCAGCAAAGCAAAGTAAAGTTGATTTTTCGGTACGCAAATTACAAAAACTACATTCCACTTGAAACTTCGACACTCGCAATAGTTGTTGTAATTAGCGTGCTGAAAATCCGACTTTACTTTGCTTTGCTGAGATAGAAGCTCAAAAAAACACAGCTAATCATATTCTGGTTAGCCCTTAAAATGTAATAAAAATGCTAGCAAACCCTTAAATTGTACAAGATTTTGGCGTAACTTCAAAATGCGCATGAACGCATCCCTAGTAGCGGCCATCGCAGGAATATGCTGTCAAGTCAAAGACAAATATTCCTCGGCATTTTTTAATTTTTACATAAAGCCGACTCACAAAATATAGGGTTGCTTAATTGCAAAATTTTATCTAGTGGAAAGAACATTTTCATATATTAAGAATGTCTTTTAGTGGCCAATCGAACCCACCATGGCAACGAAACTCAATGAATAATTCAATGCAAGGTAATATGCAAAATGTTGGAAGTGGTCAAATCCCAATGTCTTCATCCAACTCAGGTATGGGTTATCATCAAAACTCGCAAATGTTCATGAACCAGCAATCAAGCCAGCAAAACCAGAATATGCAGTACAATCAAATGGGAACAGCCAACATGAATCAGATGCCCAACAATCAAGTGTTTCCTCAAGGCGTTTCATATCCATCTAGAACCGGCTTAAATCCAGTAGCATTTCAGAATACTGGATCAGGATCTGCGTCTGGACAAAGTCAACCTAACAATATGGGTATGCATAGTCAAAATAGGCAGAACTACAATTCCATGGGAACCGTTACTAAGATTAGCAATGATTGCGGTCTTGTAAACGATGAAGTTCTCTTTTACAAGAACATATGCAAAGGAGTGGTTCCGAAAGTTGGGGACCGTGTCCTCTTCGAATCGACCTACAGTCCAAACACTCAATTTAAGTGGAATGCAAGCCGAGTTCAATTGGTGTCACAGGCTTCAGCTCAGGCTCCACCGCCACCTTTGATGTCACAAAATATAAAATCATCTGGATACAATGCCGTTCCTCCGCCAAATGAGTATCGGGCCTTGAATAGCCAGAGGCGCTCTTCACCTGGTGGGGCAAGGCGTGGTTCTCCTATTAGCGATCGTCATTCCATTCGTGATCGAAAGGAGTCCATCCGAGGACGTGATCGTAATGATCGCGGTGATCGCAATGATGTAAGTATTTATCGAAGTAGCAAGAAAATATGTTTCCAGGAGTACAACTATTATGAAACAGCTTCTCAATTATCCGTCGACACAAAATTCTAGGTCCTTTCATTGCCAAAAAATGTAAAACTCACATAAAACGAATGATAGAGAAGCTGGGGGAAGGGTGCACGAAACTGTTGCCAATAATGTATCTTAATTCTAAATTCATATTTGTAGGTCAAATTTAGAAGTAGTGACTTTATTAAATATATATTTTTGCACGTCTGCATTATATTTGGACGAGTTTAAATTCAAATATTTGAATAATCATTTTTAATGGACCTTTTGCAGTTTGAAAGCGACCGCAAAAAGCGTCGAGAAGAGAGTCCCCGGAACCGGGATCGCGAAAGACGTACAACTGACAGACGCGACGTCAGTCTAGATAAAAAAGATCGTGACCGGAGTCCAGTTAGACGGCAATCTCCAAAGAGGAGAAAAACCCGACCTATTCCACGTTACGTGGTACAAATTCCGAAAACACTGCTAACATTGTAAGTACACGCAGCATGCTCATAAATGCATTTCCATCTACATCACTCTGGTTGTCTTATTCAATTTCAGCAAAAGCGGCGGTGTACAAGAAATCAAACGTCGGTATTCCAATCTCTATATTCCATCAGACTTCTTTCATACTCAAGTAAAATGGTCGGAAACATTTACTCCAGATAATCCATTCTCAATGCGTCGCCCTAGCTCGTTTCATATAACTCACAAGGCAGTTGAACCATTAAATGAGATGAAAGTCACCAGCGAACCCGATGACGTTGATTACCTATTTTCAGCAAAAGTTATGCTCTTGGGATGCCCACCCATCTCGGAAATCTATTCGAAATGCTTCAATCAAGATGAACACGACGACAGTCACCATTGTATACATCCATCGCGTTTAATAAACTTTCTGGTTGGCACTAGAGCTCGCAATGAACCAATGGCTATTGGTGGTCCATGGAGTCCATCAATGGATGGTGAAAATCCCGACAAAGATCCAGCAGTGTTAATCCGAACTGCAATAAGAACCTGCCTGTCGTTGACTGGAATCGATTTGTCCAATTGTACACAATGGTATGTTTCCTCCTATTTACTGCACTAAAATAAAACCTTTTCAATATATATCTAAAACTGCCACAAAGTATAAAATTCTGTAGATAGGTATAGTTTATCGAACATAGAGTAAAAGTTGGTATCAGTTTCCCATATTTGTTATTTTAATGTTACTCAATAAATAGAAAAGGGATTTCGGGAAAATTGTGTCGGTTGTCTTAGAGAATGTCATGTATGGGTTCTTTGCCTTCCGAGTGTCCTGCATACGTTAACATAATTCGAGATGTTGATTCATTTTTTAAAAGAAACGCGATAGGGTACATTGATTGTAAGAGTTCAATTAAGCATAAAAATCTTTCAGAGTCTCATTATGAATTAATGGCATAGTTCAAAATATTTAGCATTTCGCGACTGTTTCTGAGAGCTGTTTTTGTTCTCCTAACAACAATGCTTATATCAAAAACGAAAAGCCAATCGGAAATCAATGCACGCCTATATCATACCAAAACCTCATAATCGACATAAAATGTCCGAAGCAGTGGTGTCAGAATTTTCGTAATGAATTGCCCACAGCGACTATCAAAAATACCCAAAAATGACCTTTGTTAGCTTATTTTGAAAATGCACACGAAATGAGTTTTTACACACGATCTGGCATGACTGGTCCGAGACACTTACGAAAAAGTTAGGGAACGCCGTTGTAGTAATCTATAAAAATGACAGATATATAATTAAAAAAATAAAAAAAATCGGTGTGAAAAGTCGTTAAAGTATCTGATAAACTCAAACGGGTCTCACCAATAATCAACTTTAGTATGGCAGCTGACGCAGAGACTCCACACTTTCCAAAATTACTTTACCAATAAACAAATATAGTTGCCTGTAGGGTTAAATGTTAATAGGTCCGTTCGTGTACTTTCAGCATAGAAAAATGAACAATGTCAAATCTCTAAAAGCTTTTCTTCTATTTTAAGAGAAGTACCTACCGGCACATAAAAATGTGCGCTTTATATTTTTCAGCTCGAATTTAAACGTTTGTCGGTTATATGTATTAACGCTCGTACATATCTATCCTCTTTTTAAGGGGATTATCCCTTTTTTCAAAGTCAAAGAAACTATCCCCTGAACATTTTGCAAAATCCCTTTTTATCCTATAAACTCCTCTTTTTACCATATAAAATTTTTAACGATATATCGTCATATACTATAAGCGAACCGACCTACCACGCCATTGTGAATTCAACTTTTGCGGGCTGTTTTTTCTGGTGGTTTTATTTTACTTGTGAATTTGTAAAAAAAAAAAAAAAATGCCGAAAACAACAAAAGGCAAATGCGTATTAAACGCCAAATTTTCTGAAAGATATTGTACAAATTTCTGAAAACAAAGCCAGAATTGCTTCGTTCAATCGCTGTATTAGACAAATATAAGAAGAAAACCAAAAGTGGAGAAATTATTGCTATCGAAAACTATTCAGATGCGAATGACGATGATGGCGATGACGGCACATTGGTTGTTTGAACAGATATGTAGTTCAAAAATAGGAATATGTAGTTTATTAAACACAATTTACATTAATTTTTTGTGTTAATATTATGGTTAAGTCTCATCATTTTCAGTGAGAAAACAAGTTAAAAACATATCCCTTATATATCCTCTTTTTTGATATGCGATATCCCTTGAAATCTCGAAATTTCGGGCATTTATCCCCTTTTCTGTCCGCAAAAAGATACGAGCGTTTAGCCCATACAATTTTTTATAGGTTAAATTGCATTTATTTTCAATATCGGAAGCGATAAGTTCTTAACGCGCTGAAATGAACGAGCCAGTTATTATTTCTATTTTCAAAAATGTTCACTTGCTAACGATGCAATTGTGATGTTTAGCCCACCAATAAGTTTTGATTTGCATCGTCAGCCACGAATAAATGAAAGCATTCAAATAAACTGTGTTTCGTTTATTGAATAATTTGAAAGGGATTTTATTACGACACAAATGCACTCATAAAACAATCGTGGAGTAGTATTAAAAAACAATTGAAGCGTACTATAAAAAGTACTGAAAATTGTGTCCGGTCGAACGATAGGGCATTACTGATTCGCTTATGATGTTGGACAGATCAGCGGATATTTTGTGCATTTCCTATTTTGTTTTGTTTTTTGCTTAGAAAAAGATATCCGTTGGCCAAATTTAATTGCAATTTATGTATTCCATTTTTTAGAATAAAATCCTCGTTGTGAAAGAGACCATTAGCCTTGTTCTTCACGAAAACAAATTATGAAATTTGAATTCTGCAATGACAACGAATGTAATAGATTTTATGAAAGTTATCACACTAGGAAATGTGGAGGTCTTATTTGTTTATTGGTACCGTTTCACAAATGCTGTACATTATTACATAAACTGGCACCCAACTAATTGTCGACATCAGTGTTTCGTTATTAATTAATGCCGAAAGAATGTGCTAATTTACTAACAAAATTAGTTGATTCCTAGCTAGCGATGAAAGTGACCTGGAATTATTCAAACTTCTTTTTGATGAATCTGAGTATGTGGAAGAGTTTGTACCGATGGAACTAAAAGCATTCGAAAAGAAACTTAATTAAGAATTACATGCGGGAGATTGTTTCTTCTTACAACGAGGAAGAATTTCGTACTTTTCAAAAGACTTGAGGACAACATTTTATTTTACTTTGCCTCCTGTTGATACCCTTTTAATACGAAAGAAATCAAAACAAATGCACGCATTTATGTGTGCGCTAGCTCTACATTTGTTTGAAAATGGCCTTAGAAATGAAACAGAAGTATAACAGAATTTCCGACTGTTGATACCTGGCCAAGTGAGAATTATCATTGGGCTAGGTTAAGGCAATGGGTCCTTTGTGTTACCACCTGAATCATATAATTCTCGATACCTATTCGTGAAACCCATTTCAGCTTCTGATGAAGCCATTATTTATAAGATCCCGTCCGTGATAGTGGAGATGAAGATCGAATCTTCGTGTTGTCTAGCAAGACAAGGGCAAGTAGAACCCTTCTACATGAGAACTTCATTGCTGCTTTCTCTGTTAAGAAACTCGATGTCAGGATCAGGCGACTTCTTTCTAAGGTCATGGAAACGCTGATAAATCGTCAGCTCAAGAAATATCTTGAATCACGAAAACTCATTAATGACCGGCAGTACGGTTTTCGTGGCAACAGATCCACTGGTGATTTGATGGCTTATCTCACCGAAAAGTGGAACCAATCTCTGCATCACTCTGGTGGAACGAAGATTGTGGCGCTTGACATTTCAAAGGCATTCGACAGAGTTTGGCACCAAGCCCTTTTATCGAAAATGCGTGCATATGGGATCGATGCGTCTCTTCTTCAACGGATTAGAAACTACCACTCTGACCGTTCTTGGATGGTTGCAAGTCTGAAATTCATCATATAAATGCTGGTGTTCCCCAAGGCTCCGTTTCGTCCCCGACTCTCTTTCTCATTTTCATAAATGATCTCCTGTCTGCAGTGTTGCCATGAAAATATTTTGAAAAATCTGCAATCATGACAAAAAAAAATCTGCAATGCAGATTTCTATAAACAAAATCTTACTATACAACATTTTTTTTTAACTTTCTCCATTACGTAGTAAGAGAAAGATATTGGTTTCGTACAAAGTTTTGAACTCGAGATTTTAATCAATTCTGATATTACGATGATAGAGGAACTCAAAAAAGTGGGTCGCAAAATTCTGTCCGGTCTGTCCGTCCTTCCACGGGCCTACAGCCTAAACGGCTTCCCGGATTACGTTCAAACCTCGGATTTGGAGTTTTTGGGCTTACGGTTCGGGAGGCGTTTTTTTTTCCAAGGTAACCTCAATATTAATGGTACTTCCCATACAACATTTTCGTACCAGTTTGATTTGATCGAAAACGGCTCTAACGATTTCAACCAAAATGGATATTTAACATATTTAAGTAAGTAAGGTTACCATGACTGCGTACCCAGTTTTTGGCTAAAAATTCGAACAACGGTACTTATGAAATTTCGACATATTATCTCGAAAACGGTCTATACGATTGTAGCAAAAATTAATTACTAAGGTTATGTGGTCATTTATAACTTAATAGCAAGCTCAGTTTTTCTCTATATTATCGTACAATGGATTAATGAAAATAGTAATTTTTTTAAAAATATAGTTTTGTCTAGTTAACTTAAAACGGCAATAACGATTTTGACCAAAATGCAAACTTAGAGTCAAATGGATGTTTTCAAAACTATTGGGTCCTTAATTTTCAATTAGAAGCACCGAAAACGCTAATTTTAGAAACTGCTCATATCTCGAAAACCCCATCTTCGATTTCGATAAAATGTCAAAAACGAAGTATTTCTATAATCCGGAACAATATCATACAGTCAGTTGTATTTTTCCAAATAAACTTGCAATATTTGCAACTGTTATGTCTGGATAGTTTTACAAAAACAAAAACTTCATTTGCACCGCACACACGAGCATCGGGATATTCAATTTATAGCTACTAATGCAAATTCACAAACGCCTGAATTATTACAAAATCTTTCTAAAGATATCGGTCTATCACGAGCAATACTTCCAATAATTGAAAACCTAAATCATATTCCAATCAAAATTAAAAACATATCCTTAGGTCAAAAACAGAAACTGCTACTAGGTACGCTTGTCAAAAATCAAGTGAGGAGTAAGACCTTATAAAATAGTACAGTAGACGCTTGCGACATTGCCAGTTACTGAGAGCTTTAACCTTTAAAAACTTACATTGTTATTTTATATAACTGCCATATGAGATGAATATCCAAGAGGATTTTGTTTTCTTTTGTCTAGTATCGAGAAAGTTTCGTTCGACCCAGTCGTGCACTTTATTTCAACTTATTCACACCACCACCAGACTGACGCCAACCGTTTCCGTTTTCCGTTGAACTTTCTTTTCTTTAAACAAAAATCAAATAAATTTCATTTTTACACATTACTGACTGCGTTCAGTCTATTTGAATCTTTCGAAAAAAAAGTAGAGCTGTATACGAAAATGATAGCATACAGCGAAAGCAAGTGTGCAAAAATTGGGAATTTTTTTTTTTTAAGAACAAAATATAATTTTTTTTGGCGAATGCAGACAAAATCTGCAGCGCAGATTTCTGGTTTATAAAAGTCTGCAGATAAGTTGAAAATCTGCAAAATGCAGACAAATCTGCACTTATGGCAACGCTGCCTGTCTGCAACCTCTAATCCAATCCACTCCTTCGCCGATGACAGCACCCTCAGCTTCTCATATTCATTCCAGGACTCACGTCCCTGCTCTTCGGCCGTAGAACTGGAACGGCAACGTATGTTAAGCTCATTAAATTCCGATCTCGACAGCATTATAAAATGGGGTTCAGCCAATAGAGTGGAATTTAATGCTTCCAAAACACAATGCTGTCTGTTGTCATTGAAGCGAAACCAGAATCCTCAGCCATTATCCGTGAATGGCACTTGCATCGCCGAAACCGAAAGACTTTCCATTCTCGGTGTGTGTGTCCATGACAAACTCCGTTGGAACGACCACATTCACGAAGTCGCCAAGAACGCTGCGAAATGTCTAGGTTTCCTTAAACGGTGCAAGAAATATTTTACCCCTTCTGATCTGGCTACCATATATTACAAGGCGTTCATTCGTCCCAAACTTGAGTACAACTCTCATATCTGGTCTGGTGCGCCTAAAACCTCACTGCACCTGCTGGATAGGATACAGAATCGTGCCTTAAAACTCATTGGAGACATAAATATAGCGAACAAGCTAATCCGGCGAACTTCGTTCCGCCCAAATTCGTTAATGTAATGAAAGTAATAATTTCGAGCTTGCACAATGCACATGCTACTTTATGTAGACGCTTAAATACCTCTTCCGTTGAGACAAAATTGCAAAAATTCCGCGGCAACGAAATCAATCCATTCGATGCGTCGATTGGAGAACACTTCGGCAGATAGATCACTTAGCAAACATGCGATGTCGTCAGCTGAAGTTTCTTCACATAACACCACAATATTGATGATTTGAGGCAAGCATTGATCTCATCGGCAGCGGTCGATCGTGGTATTACTGGTAGCGTTTGCCGGAAATCGTCTGAGAGTAAAATCAATGCACCCCCAAAACGTCGTGCGTCATTATGCAGGTCTTTCATATTGCGATTCAGAGCTTCTAACGCACGCTTATGCGACATTGTGCATTCGTCCTAGATAATAATTTTGCTTGCTACCAAAACTTTGTGTATTGCGGAATGTTTTGCTATGTTACATGTTGGTTGTTCAACCGCTTGACGGTTTAATGGCAATTTCAATGCCGAATGAGCGGTTCGGCAACCTTTCAGCAATTTCCGATCTTGCACGAACTGTAGCCAAAATCAATGATATGAGGAATGTCTTACCAATGCCACCAGGCGCATCAAGGAAAAACATGTCAACATTTCCATCATCAATTGACTTCATCACCGTATCGTACAATTATTTTTGTTGGGGATTCAACAAAGGTACATTCGTTCGAACCAATGCCGGACATGAGGTAACACATGTCTTCTATCAAAACCAAAGCCTGGTTGTGCATCTCTTCATTCATCTGAAAATGTGGATTCTCTGAATGGACACGAAACCGATGCAAAATGTCTTCTGACATGTCATTCTTGTACTATGTACTTGTCCCACAATTCAAGTGGATTCGATGGAAAACATGTGGAAATAATGATCGCAAATAATGTGCATATCTGACTTGGAGATGCGGAAACAGTTGCTTCAGCGATTGTGGTGTCCCAATGCGTATCGTTTTCAAGCAAAGTGATTCAAATGTTGTCGGCCCTCGAACATTCACCAAAATAGTCGTTAGTAAAAGCATTCATCATTCTTCGGATGAACTGTATAAATACGGCCAAGAGCTTCAGTAGATCGCACATCCGGATGACCAGGAACTACATCGCCTTGCTTTCGATGTTGAAATTCCTTCGGTGTACTTCAAACTACACCATAAAACATTTAACTTGAAACAATTAGTAACGAATATCATATTCCGTACATAAGTTGCTAATCAGTATATTTTAAAGGTGATCGAGCTTATGAAATATGTCCTGATTAACATAATCATTTTAGCCATCTGTAGGATGTGTAGGAAGTCACCTGCAGTTGGTTTGGTAGCTTAAATGCTCAAAGCACCTGTAGATTTCGGATGTCTCTTATTGTGGCCAGCCTGGTTCGTTTTGTCAGCAATGCACCTCACACATTTCACTCCCTAAGATGAAGCACACGAAATTTTCCTCAAAATTAATCGTTATTGTCGCAACATTAAAATATTTAACATAGCTCCTAGGGAATTTTGATTGCTCCTAATTTTGCTTTATAATTTACTTCGCTTATGTTTTGGAATTTTTTCTTTCACAAACACATATACGTTGTAGTGTTAGGCAAAAAAGTAAATAAATAAATAAATCAACCTTAAAATATATACATACATTTACCGCATAACACTAATTTAGTAGATAATAAATTATACTTAAATATCTGATGGAAAACATGCTAAAACAATACCAAAAAATGGGTTGCTTGGTTGATCATATGTTTAGGTACCGCTTCGTGGAGCTCTACTACCATCGTGCCGATTACACAAGCAAAGGAAAATCAATACCGTCGCGGGTGGAAACTGTCGTTATATATCTTCCAGATATAAGTTCATGCATGCCAACCAGATCGGAATGGGATTGTCTTGCTGTCGAATACAAAACTGCTGCAACCAATCATCTGAATCGTATTAAAACTGCTGCTGCTGTTGCTGCTCAACAATCGATAACTGATGCTGGCACCCAGTCGGACGAAAAATCATCACAATCGGCTGCTGGCCAAGAAGATGACGTAGCTACTGTTCCAGATTCTGCAACATCGTTGGCTAATTTAGGTGGCGGTGGCGAAGACGGAGACAAGCCGAACAATGAAATTGGACATGAAAAGGCATTCTACCTTTAATTTTTTTCATAAAAAAAAAAAAACAAAAAAAACATTTTCAAATTGCATAGATTTAGATTTTCTTCTTTTTAAAAACACACTTCTTTGGAAATATTGTTTTTTTTCTTTTTTGTTTAAGTTTGTGACCGGTCATCATATACATATATATTGACTCGTATTATAGAAAGAAAAGAACTAAATTTAAATCCCTATAGCCGAATGCTGCTGCGCCGTCAAGAGTAACATTTAATGAATTTGTTTGTTTTAAGTTTTTGTTTCATATGCTTATTATTGACATTCGAAATTTTGTACAAATTCGGTTTTTACTATTTGTGTGCGGATAAAAGAAACGAATTTGTTGTAAATGTTGTCAAATTGCCTCTCTGTATTAGTCGATGATTGGCCCGACTGGAACATGTTTTTTTATGTGAGTTTTATTCATTACAGGATGAAATTAAGAAAGAACCAACACATTATTCAAAATTAGATCTAAAAACAATGAAAATTCAGGAAATACGTGATGAGTTGGTCGCTCGTAATTTATCGTCAAAAGGTGAAGTGAAACGCAATAGCTTTTGTACATTTCTTTGTGACACATAGTAATGAGTTGTTTGCTTCTAAAATAAAAGGTCTAAGGCCACAGGTATTAGCTCGACTATCGAAAACGTTGACAATGGAAAAGGAAAAAAGCGAAAACGATAAGGACGATGAGGACTCGAAGAAAGACGAAGATGGCGCCGATGATACAGACATGAAAGATGACGATGGCGATGCTGGCATTGAGGTGGACATGAGCGATATTGTTATCTTGGATGAGTATGATTCTAGCAAGAATACTGACGCAGACAATGTTGAGAAGGTATGATAAATTGTATTAAATTTACACTCATTACATAAGCCGAATAGCAAGGGACGGGTGTCACTTTTGTTCCCCAATTTCTATACAAAGAGTTACTCATTCTAAGGTCACCGATAACTAAAGTTTTATTTAGAAAAACAACCCCACTTACCGCCGATGACCTTCAACAGCAATCGAAAGACCAACTTCTCCTGTGCTAAACTGTGCAAGCGCATTTGTTTTACACCAGAGACTTCTAACTTCTGCTCCTAGGTTAGGTTAGGTAAGCGAGTTGGCGAGACAGGAGGAACCTGCACCCACCGCACTTAGATCCGTTGTCTTGCCCTTTAGGTTATACTGACATCCATATTGTCGAAACCAATGAAACCGGCTAGTCGATCAATCCCGAGGCTTATACAAATCAAGTGTTGTATGGACTTCTCAGAGAGCTCTTCTAAGTCTTCGGGAAAATGTTTTCCAAAAATTCTGTATCTAATGTGGCAGAGTGCCGGTCAGTGGCAAAGAAAGTGTATAGTGTTCTCATGCACATCCTCATCACCGCATCCTTTGCACAGGTCATCAGTATTGATTCTCGTTTTCTTGGTGTGATACCTCAGCATGTTGTCTCCTGTAATCCTGTAACAACGCCTACAAGACAGGATAACAATTGTTTTCTTAGTTGTAGAATTCTTTCTGTCTTTTGTTTATTATTTTCGTGGTTATGACAGAGGATTCGAATTTGTTCCATCTATCATTCGTCGCTGCCAGTATCTTGTTCTCAATTTCCTGTTTGAGATTTCAGGCAGGAGCTAATACTGTGGTAATGGCTTGGTTAAGTTTTAGTAAAGAACCATTTCTTGCCTGCTGTCCAGGAACCCACCAGATTCTTACATTGTGCTAAGCGACAGCGACCTACAAGCATATTTCAACGGCAGAGATAACTTCTATTGCCGATTGGCTGTCAATGAAGAAAGTGGTATCTGCATGAGGTATCGCAATCATTTCAACTTGTTTTGCAGCTGTTGTCACTGCCAGAACCTCAGCCTGGAACACGCTGCTGTAGTCAAAAGGTCAGATTGCCATAAGTTAGTATCGGTCTTACTATCGCCGTGTAAAGCCACATTATAATTTTAGGACTAGGGCCACAGGTATGGCCAAATATTCTATTGCAGGCATAAAATGCTACCATAGCCCTCTTTGCCCGTTCCTTTATGTTAGAATTCCAATTCAATATACGATCTAGGATTACACCAAGATACTTGGCGTGTTCAGGAACTATAAGCGGAATCCATTCAATTATTGTAGGTGGGCAAAATTCAGAAATTGTCCTTTAGTTAGTAAAGAGAACTAATTCTCTCTTTTGCGGGGCTGCTTACAGTCCGCAGTTCTTCGACCATCTGTTTATTGTGGACAGAGCTCCTATTAGTTGGTCACTAATAGTGGAGAGACATTTTGGAGTTGCAATCAGAGCTAGGTCGTCTACGTAAGCGACTGCTTTGACTCCACTAAATTCTAGCTTAATCGGGATCTCGTTTACTACGAGAACCCCACCTTGAGGAGTACCTCTAGATGCTGAAGCCGGAATTTTCACATCTCCTAGTTCCGAACTGGTTAGTGTGTTAGTTAGTATGCACATTATCCAATTGTTAATACTTACTTACTTAGGTGGCGCTACAGTCCGGGGTGGACCTGGGCCTCAACCAATACGCCTCTCCAGTTAGCGCGATCTTTGGCTAACTGCCTCCAGTTGCGCACTCCAAGTTGGTTGAGGTCCCCTTCCACTTGCGCGCGCCACCTAAGGCGAGGTCTTCCTCTACTGCGTTGTCCCTCCGGGTTGGAGTCGAAGACTCTTCGGGCCGGAGCGTTGGTGTCCATTCGCTCTACATGTCCTAGCCATCTTAGTCGACTGATGCGCACTTTTCTGACCAGGTCGATGTCGCTGTACAGCTCGTAGAGTTCGTTGTTAAATCTCCTCCTCCAGAGCCCGTCAACGCAAACGAGACCAAAGATCACTCGAAGAATTTTGCGTTCGAAACGACCAAGGAGATCTTCATCCGCCTTTGATAGCGTCCATGCTTCTGCACCATAAAGTAGGACTGGGATGATGAGGGTCTTATATAGAGTCTCCTTAGTATTTCTTGACAAGGCCTTACTAATCAACTGCCTTCTTAGACCAAAGTAACAGCGGTTGGCAAGTGTGATTCTTCGCTTGATTTCTGAGGTGATATCATTTTCAGAATTAATAGCGGAGCCGAGGTAGACAAAGTCCCGAACTACCTCAAAGTTATAGCTGTCTATCGTGACGTTCTGTCCGATTCGTCGGTGTTGTGTGTCCCTTCTTGTGGACAGCATATATTTTGTTTTGCCCTCATTCACCACTAAACCCATTTTAGCCGCTTCTGTACTGATACTTGCAAACGCACCAGTGACAGCTCGCTGTGTTCTGCCAATGATGTCGATGTCGTCGGCGTATGCAAGTAGTTGCACAGACTTCTGGAAAATTGTGCCTCTGGCTTGTGAGTTTCGCACAATCTTCTCAAGAATTATATTAAAAAAATCACATGACAGCGCGTCACCTTGTCTAAATCCTTTTTTGTCACCAAAGGTCTCGGTGAGATTGTTTCCGACCTTTATGGAGCAGCGAGCGTTCTCCATCGTCATTCTGCACAATCTGACAAGCTTGGCAGGGATGTCAAAACTAGACATGGCTCTGTATAGCTCGTCTCTATAAATGCTGTCATATGCGGCCTTAAAATCGATAAACAGGTGGTGGGTATCGACTTGGACTTCTTGGGTTTTCTCCAGGATCTGCCGTAGTGTGAATATTTGGTCTGTTGTGGACTTACCGGGCCTAAAGCCGCACTGATAGGGTCCAATCAGTTCGTTGACATATGGTTTCAGGCGATCACACAGTACGGCAGAAAGGATCTTATACGCGATGTTAAGGAGACTGATGCCTCTATAGTTGGCGCAGTTTAGAGGGTCTCCTTTCTTGTGGATCGGGCAGACAATGCTGAGGTTCCATTCATCAGGCATACTTTCCTCTAACCAGATCTTGGAGACGAGTTGGTGTATGCCCTCTACCAAATCATCTCCCGCTGCCTTGAAAAGCTCGGCAGGTAAGCCGTCTGGTCCGGCAGCTTTGTTGGATTTCAATTTCCAATTGTTAATAGTGTTGTTCATTTTAAGGTTTGCTAGTACTCTTTAGACTCCGTCTGCTCTGACATTATTAAAAACTCCTTCAATGTACAGAAACGCTGCGAGACTACTTGCCTTTTATATATGGCCCTAGCGAGGTATCCATGAGAACAGAAAATTCTCCGCAGCGCATACTCCATCGGGACCGCAAATCGCATTCGAGGTATTCGTTTTCGGAAAAAAAAAAAACCAATTGAAATGCGATGATGCATTGATTTCACATCCTCGTATTGCCTGGTGCTTGGTTTTTCGTTTGATTTGCACTGAAAAAACAAATTGAGGCAATAATTACAAACAAATGTGTTGCTATATTGTTTTTTCTTTTTATTGTTCCCATTTATTTAACGCTTAACTACAAATCGTAAATAAATTCCGCGACTGATTGTTGCCGGCGGATATCGTAAATAAATGTCATTCGCCGATACTTTACAAAATGTAGAAACAATTCTCCGAACAGTTGTTCCGAAGAATACCTCGCAGCAAAAATCCCCCGAATCGTAAAAAATCGGAGAATTTTCCGTTCCGATGGTTAAATGATTTCGGCTTCTGCTCCTAAGTCAACCCTAATCCTTTGAACGTCAAGAATAATTTGTCACTTTCGATTACTTTAGTCAGCCAACAAACACCAAGGGTAAGGTCTTCCGTTGATGCTTACTTACTTACTTAAGGTGGCGCTACAGTCCGGGGTGGACTTGGGCCTCAACCAACAAGCGTCTCCAGCCAGCACGATCTTTGACCAGCTGTCTCCAGTTTCGCACGCTAAGTTGGTTGCGTTGATGCGTTTGACTTAAATATACTTCGTGCTGTTGCCTTGTTGTACATACGGTCGACGTGATTTATTGTTGAACTCATTTGCTAATGCTTTTTCTATTCTGTGCAGTTGAACATGTCTGGCTTTGCAAAGAAAAGGTGAAGGTGAAGTAGCTAAAACTTGAATGTTTCCGTAGACCACACAGATTTCTTAATTTGTCATTCATACTTAAAATAAAGAACAAGACGATCAAGTTCCGAAGCGGAATATCTTATTGACTTTCATCCTATTCGCAATATGTAAACGATATGTTAACATTTCAGGAACAAAGCAAAGAGCTAGATGAAAAAGGGCGCAAGCAATTAGAACGTCGCTATGCTCTACCAGAAGAGCCCCATATTATAGTTCATCCTTCCAAGTCAGCCAAAGATGGGAAGTTCGACTGTACTGTAATGTCACTATCGGTCCTATTGGATTATCGTCCTGAAGATACTAAAGAACGATTTTTCGAGGTAAATAATTAAATCTAAATGCCGAAATAGAGAATGACAAAAATATTTGCAGGTTTCTCTCTTTGCGGAGCTTTTCAATGAAATGCTTATGAGAGACTTTGGATTCAATATTTTCAAAGAGCTGTACTTCCACAAGGAACCGGAAACCGAGAAAGAAGAAGCTAAAAAGGATGAAACCAAACCCTCTGTGAACGACGACGAAGAGAGCAGCACAAAGGACAGCAGCAACCAGGAGCCAAGTTCTGCGGAAAAAAAATCACAGTCAGACGTGGATAGGAAAGATAAAAATCAACGAGATCGTCGTGTATCGAAAAGACCCTTAGACGATGATACCGAAGATGATGGCAACTCTGTCAAATCGACTGAACGAAAGAAGAGATCGGAAAAGAAGATGTTCGTTGCCAAACCACAATTGCTACTTTCATTCATATACTTTGATACAACACACTGTGGTTACATTTTTGAGAAGGATCTAGAGGAATTGTTCTTAATCCTTGGATTGAGTTTGTCGCGAGCGGAAATTCGAAAGTCTCTTTCGAAATCTATTTCGCGTCATGCTCTATATTACAGGTATGTACTATGTACACCGACCTAAAGTAAAGGCGACGCAAATTTGCACTTGCTTATTGAGTAAACTTCATGCCTAATTATTATATAACTTGTTGCATTGTGGGTCTTTCTTTCTGATAGGAAACTTACCGATGCGGAAGAGAAGCCCGAAAATCTTCCCATTGAAGATAGCGACGATGTGTCTATTGAAGAACTTAGAAAAGTCGCCCTGGGTAATACAAATCTATTGCCCGTGTTCAAGACCGATGATGATCAGAACGACGACAAACCTGCTCTGTCGAAATCAGAGGACGGTGATGGTAGGTCACAAATAAAAATATCCATATCGTTCTACTTAATTTGTAATTCTTAGGCATGGTAACGTTCAATGGGGTACTGATGCATGTCGGCAAACTATTCGAACAGAACAAACGCTACGAGAAATCCTACTCCGAATTGGAACAGCTGTACAATGAGATGAAAAAACAGAACACCGAGCTACAATCAAACTACACTAGGGCCAGCACCAAGGCAAAAGATCTCCAGAGCGAAGTGAAGAGCTTACTGAGAAAATTGAGCGACGCCGATCAGGATTTGTTCACCTTAAATGTAAGTCTCTGCAATGAATGTCGAGTTATGCATCAATTGGCTATTTTCATTTACATTCCAGCGCAAATATAACGAACAACATTCGGCGTTAGGATATGTTTACGATAAGATAGTTCCATTTGTTTCACGGTCAGAGAAAAGTCACAAATCAAGTGATGGGTAAGTAGTAAGGCCCTCCTTTTTTATGCTTGCTTATTAACATACTTATGAACACTATTAGATCGCGAGATCGCGACAGTACTAAGGAGAAGAAAGAGGAAAAGGATAAGAAAGAAGGAAAGGAAAAGAAGGAGGACAATGAAAAGAAAGAGGACAAAGAAAAGAAGGATGAAAAGGAGAAAGAGAAGCAGGATGATAAGCTAGATAAAGAGAAACCTAAAGAAAAAGTCGACAATGGAAAGGATGTGAAGCCAGAAGTAAAGATTGAAATAGAATGAGATAGCACTCAAATATTATTCATTAGATTACCTTTGTCTATTTGATTACTTTTTTTTGGTAAATTATTACTAGCTGTCTTGTAAAGCGTTAATAAATATTGGAATCATTTTGAATCGTCGAATTTTTGTGCATTTATTTAACAGAGGACTAATCACAAAGATGTAGGTATTGGGTGAGATAGATATGTTTACTAAAGAACCGGCCAAGTGCGAGTGTACCGAAGGTTCCGTACTTCTTTAGAGTTAGAAATTGTGAAGATTATTATAGCTCGTTTCAATTCACTTGGCCAACGGTCACTTGCGCAGTGAGAGGATTACATCCCTCCACCGGATTCTACAGAGAAATGGGTTTTGCTACAAAAAAACTCAGAACAACCGTAAAGTTCTTTGCGAAAGAGAAGATATCAAACTTTTGGGAGTAAAGTATCTGAGAAAAATCCGGGAGTACAGATCAAAAGGATATGACATCATATATTTGGACGAGACCTATATTCACAGTTCACATACAAGACCAGGCAGCCGTGGATTGACGGCTCCAATTTCAAAGGGACAAAGGCTGATAATGGCGCATGCAGGCGGTGAGAAAGGTTTTGTAAATAACGCCTTACTTTTATTTAAATCTGGATTAAAAACGGGAGACTATCACGATGATATAAATTTTGAAAATTTCTCCAAATGGATGACGGAAAAAGTTTTTATTAACCTGGAGGAGCCTTCAGTAATTGTAATGGACAACGCATCATATCATAACAAATTGGAAGACAAGCAAATCGTTTCTGCCAGCCGAAAAAGTGAGATGTTACAATGGCTCACCGACAACTAAATAGCACATATTTCGGAAATACTCAGACTTGAACTTTACGAACTTATAAAACAACATCGAGCTATTCAACAGCCAAAGCATAAGATTGATTACTTAATTCACGTTGCGGGACATGAGGTACTACGATACTTTTCTCACGAGCTGATGTGGGACACAATATCAGAGAGGATTGTTATCAATCCAGGAGATGATTTTTCAACCGATTATGAAACCGACAGTAGTACTTAAACATGTGTGTAATATAGATAAAGAATTATTATTTGACATAATAAGATAAATTATAATAACTTATTAGTTAAATTGTTTTTGATTTTGGTTGTTGTTGTCTATTTGTTTGCCGTCTTTTGTGCACTTTATTTCTCGAAGTAAAGTTGACATCTAAGAATCTATGTTTTTTCTCCCACCAGAGATGTAATCATTATTTGAAAATTGGATACACACAACGATTATACCTCTTGTAAAAAATTTCCATCCCTGAAATACGCACTCTGAAGAAAAAAAAAATGAAATACACCCTCAGTCTCATCACGGCAGCATAAACTAAGTATAGCCCGTCCCAAAGTACCTGAAAATATCTTGCGCAGGTCTCTTCACATCAGGGATTTTATTCTCTTAGAGAAAGCAAAACTACTTTTCCAACAAAAACTACAGCTAAAAAAAATGTGTGCGCATTTCATAAAGCAAGCATACCCCTGCTTGCGAAAACATCTCTCTCGATCGACGATCGAGGCATGACTGATTGTCCACACAGAACCGTCGTTGGCGCATGCAATAGATACACTTTACCCACCCCAAAGAAAAGGGTGGGTGTTGCACTTCTCAAATATGTAGTAATAAAAGCCAGAGCCTTGAGTAACAACTATTAAAAAGGGTTAAAATGGAATTTCCATTATACTTGGATGGGCACGAATGCAGGTAGACAGGTCGATTTTTAGGTTAATTGAGAAAAGATGGGTTTTTTTTACTCACTTACATTATTTTATGGCAATTTCGATATTTTTCATTATTTCTTTATTTTCTTGAATGTAATGTTCTACTTCGTGCATGAAACTTTTTTCATGAGTTACTACAATAATTTATTGGTGAAACTCAATGACAGTTAAAACACGTATCAATAATAAAACAATTACATTTTCCAATATCGCTGCAAAAAAGATAAAGTACAGAAAAGCATTAACAATTTCATGCGATCAAAAATACCTTAAAAGAGAAAATTTCCCTTAAATAAATTGCTACTGCGCATGTTGGGATCTTTCTTCTTTTATGGGACGGACTATACCAAATAGACCGTCAGCTCCGCCAACTTAAGAGAGTTTGCCTACAAGCTGTTTTCCGTGTTTCTATGTGCGAAAGTATGTGTGCCATGTTAAAGTCATAAACTAACTATTAAATAATTAATACTTAGTTTATGATGCACGGCAGTGATGATGAAAACAACACGTGGGTGTACGTCGAGCTGATCTATTTTTACAGCAAGTTACGTAATTTTTGAGTATTTAAGAGATGCTCAGAGAAAGTTGAAGAGACCTGCGCAGTAGAAAATAGAATGGCCAAGTGATTTGAAACGAGCTATAGCAGAAAAGCAGATAATGTAAACTACATGAATGTGAGCGTAAGAGTAGAGAACACACAAGAAATGACCGAGAGCCGAGAGGACGTTTGTGCACAACAATCAACAATATGAGAATGAGTAGGTATCCATTGGAAAAGTTGCAATGGAAGAAAAACGATTAAGGCCCATTTTATTCACTCGAAGTTGAACAGAACTCGGAGAGTTTTTCATATAAAACTGTCATAGTTTTTCAAAAAAAAACTGTGTTCTCTTAGGCCCATTTTATTCTAAGAGAACACAGTTTAATGAATGGAGAATTAGAGAATGGAGACGACCGAGAGCACGAACACCAAACAATCTTCGGCAATCGGCACATATATAGCTACAGCTACGAGCATGATCCACAAAAAAGGTACACATCCATTTTTTTTTTTTGTAAATCAAGAAATAAAACACTTTGTGCAAATGAAAATGTTTTGTTCACTAAATTACTAATTACTATAAAATCAGTTGGTATTTGTCGTTTAACTAGGGGTTACACCGGATGCTGTGTACAACATTTCAGCCTTCTACGTCAATTAGTTTCTGAGATAGACCTAGGTATCAAATTGGTCTAGTGGGTTCGGACGGACAAAAGCGCAATTAATAAGGTTCAGTATTTCCCTTTTGAGTACGGAACCTTAAAAAGGGAGGTGTATAAAGAACTACATGGGAGTAGTCCAGCTTTAGTCAAAATGCGACTTTGAATTACATGTCATGACCATTAAAGGATTTGTGGTCTTTTTCAAGCAACATTTTGATTGATTTGATATTTGGCTTTCACGGTATTTGGGTGCTGGGCGATAGGTCTTATCTATGGAAAACGAACTCGCCAGGCATGGTACAACTCAATCGATTTTTCTGGAGAAAGGGAACTTTGAATTTTTAATCAAATAAAACTGCTCTTCGCCTCCTTTACATATAGTCCAAGGATATCTGTTACCGACTTGTACTGAGAAATTCCATTCGAGATATCCGTTGCCGTTCCGATACCTACAACAAAAAAATTCTCCGATGACGCACCTTGTCGCATTGCGTGGAACCGCGTTATACCACTTCGTTTTGAAAGCTCTCCCACACCTAATTGCTTGGGAATATTTTATGTGGTTTTCCATTGGGATTTTAAGATTTTGCTTTCAGATTTAAAATTTTTCGGCCCAATTGAACATAAAACGAGAATTTTCTTCCAATGGTGGTGCGTGTTTTAAGTCTGTTCTTAAATTGTAATTTATGTTTATACAAATCGATTCAATTTATGATAATAGGTATCCATTGCAGCGGCCAAATGTAAATTTTTCTCTATTTTTTTTACAGAGTTGTCGTCTCTAAAAACGTAAAATATCAACAAGTAGTAATAAGTTAGACAAATATTTTGGTGTAAGTCTGGTGCTAGTGTAAGAAGGTGTGAATCTCACTCAGAAATCGAAATTTTGCGAAGTTGCTCTGCGTCTCAAAACAAGATGGGAAGAAATTAATGAATTCGGGTTAAAACGACACCGCGTCATCGACACCCGATAGGTGGCGCTGTTGTCAATTTTTTGGAGAAACTCAACCGATCTCAATGAAACTTTGTTTGTGTACATGGTTGTATGCAGCTAGAAAGATAGGATATTTCATTTACAAATTAAATAGAAATTGTAATTTTTGTGGATGAAAATTCATAAATTTAATTGGTATTCATTTCAAAGAATACCAATTAATTATTAAATTCAATATTTCATGTATGCCTACATATTTGGAAATGTACGTTTTAGGCAGTAGATTGCAATATTTTTATGTAAAATAATATGCATTATTTTTCATGCACAATAGCGCTTTAAATGAAAGTGCAAATTGTAATATAACATTTGTAGAAGTAGTTTATAATAATCAATAAAGAAACATTTAATAGTATTTCTTGACGATTCGAAAAATGCACACGTAATTGTTCAAGTAATAACTTCTGTCGGCACTCCCGGAGTGCCTGTCTTTTTTTTATTAATTTATTTTGTTTTGAAACGGATACCTCAAACGCAATTTGAGTTCCAATCAGATTTGACTTTCACATCGGAATTATTTCCGAACGGATACCTCGATAAAGAAAAGGGTGATAAAGTAGGCTTCGACACGTTTCTAAGTGTTTTCCATTCACTGGTTAAACTTTAAATTAATTTAACGGAAACAGATTCACCCGATGCAATTCCTTTCTTTGCTGTAGAAACATTTTCTTAAAACGTAAACAAACTCCACGAGTTGTAAAACTCAATGCGCTGGACGGATTCACAAAAGTGCTCTGAAATCGGAACAAGATTGTTTTTTTCGCACCAATCGAACATAAAAAAGTAGGAACTTGACCACGGGGGGAACATTGACCAAAATTCTGCACACTCTGATGTATTTTTAATTTAAACGTTCGGTCAATGTTAGACAGGTGGTGAAACACTAACCACCCGGTTTTTCTAAAGTTTTTACCCTAAAATATAAATTTAAAATACAAACTAAAATCTTAAAATATGTTATTAAGGTCAGCCCTTATATTGATAGCACAAATGTTGTTAGGTACGTATAGGTAACTTACACAAACTTTGCAGCTATTTCAAAATCAAAATCGGTCATTGTTTGCCAAGTTTACAGATGTTATTTTCTATTCATGTGACAGCTTTCAGGAACCGGCACATCGTAGGACGCATGATGGAGGCCCAAAGCACATGACACGAAACAAAAAGTTTTCAGCAAAAATAAAACAAATCATCGATCCCTTTCAAAGGAGCCAATTTATTTCTCAAAAAAACTTGTTTGCTTTGCATTACCATATC
The DNA here is from genome assembly GCA_949126925.1 of Cheilosia vernalis. Classification (NCBI taxonomy): domain Eukaryota; kingdom Metazoa; phylum Arthropoda; class Insecta; order Diptera; family Syrphidae; genus Cheilosia; species Cheilosia vernalis. Next base: position 23,314,767 of record OX421360.1, read on the forward strand.
ATTTGTGTTACAATTTGTTTAATAAATACATACAATTTAATAATCGGAATTTGTAGCTTTAAGAATATAATTTTCCTTGTAACTTACGAATGAACATTGATTTAGTCTTGTAAAAATGAGAAGAACCAAAAATACAAATAAAAAGGAAAACGTTTTCATTTCCTCAGCAGGTCTCAAATAATTATTATGTATAAATATAAATACCAACACAACAGCATATCAAATTATATATTTAAGAGAAACACATTTAGTACATTCCTTTATTTATATAATTAATTATTCATCAAAGATTATATATTAATAAAATCGATCAAACTCTCATTCTAGATTTGTGTTTATGAACATAAATTAGTGAGAAATCGATTAAAATACATACATTGTTAAAAAAATACATTTTATTTTACAAAGAATAACAAAAAAACACATTTAAGGTTATAGGTTGTTAAATATGGTTTTTTTCTTTGTTTATTTATACAAAAATATGTCCTCCATTCTATTTGTTTTCTTCTGTAGATAAACGTTTCTGATTTCAATCCTTTCTCAAACATTCATAAATATATTCACTACGTATATAATTTTGTTTTCTCTTTTGTTACTTATTGGCTTTGTTCTGGTTTTTCTTTTAAATTTTTATTTGGCGCGTTTTCGCTCGGATTTTTACGTGTATTAAGATTAACTAACAAAACTTCTACGAAAGAAAAACAATCGTTTTTTTTTAGTGTAACTACAAATAAATATTATGAAAATGTTAAATGAAAAAAAAAAGGACAAAACAAAATAAATTAACATATAACAGTCTTTGCAAAAATATGATTTTTCTGTGTGAGTTTTGATTATTACACTTGATGATTTTTTTTGTTTTAAATATACGATTTGGACAGATTGTTTTAAATTTATCGTTATATTGTTTTTCAGATAGATACCTGTGGAATTGTTTTCTTTTGTTGATTGCTTTTAAATCATGTTGCTAAGTAAAATGGACGTCAACAATTACAAGACGGGTTTGGAATTATTTTGTTGTAATTTTTCTTACGGCTTTTGTGAGAATTCTATGTAAATAAAAATTACAATCTGTCTGGAATTGATTGCTCGATGCAATATCCATTTTTTTCTTAGTTAAGTACCGGTATACGTCAAGGGTCAAGTTATTTAACAAAAACGTTGACAAATTGTAATAGGTGTGGCTCAGTGGTAGTGCTCATATTTGGGTCCAGATTAGTTTGATATCGTTCTGTTTCGTCAGACCGCAACATAATATGGCAGCGTCCGGAATATTTATATAAATTTGACTACTCTTTCAATAAGTCATCGATTCGAGTACTCCCGTGTGCCATTTGAATTTGAGGTCGTCCGTCAGCCGTCACAATTGAATTATTTTCGTTCCTTTTGTTCGTTAAGTAGGCACGGCTCCACTATTTTGTGTGATCTTTAAAGCATTGCTCTGCTCAATAAAGCCAAAGTGAGAGCATCAACTTTTTTGTCAGGCAGATGTGTTAAAACTAATTTATGTCGTACTTTTTAGACGAAGACGAATTTAGAACAAATCAAACTAATTCACACGACCAACTAACGATCGTCTACTGTTTGAAAGGGCGGCAACTCTTATTGCAGAAGTAAGTTGTGCGCAAGAGGTGTAATCGCACACATTAGCCAAATCAATCAGCCGCGAATTAAGCGGTTACTTCAGAGGTGGAAAAGGCTCTTTAAGTCCACTGGTGAGATTTGCTCATAAGTGTCCCTTAAATAGAAACGTGAATATCATAGCTTTAAAGTTCAAGCTGTTTCCAGGTCAACTCTGATAATGCTGTAACCACGACCAGCTGTGCCCATTAATTTTTCTTCAAAGGGAAAGTGTATACCTACCTAAAAATTGTTATCTGTTGTTAATGTTAAATGCTCTTATTGAACTATGTACTATTAAGTATATTTTGTTGGTTAATTTTTATTAATAAAATCAATTTCTCTGGAAATTATATCATTTCAGTTGTAGTTTGGTTTTAATTTTGCGTCACAACTAAACAAAACGTTTAGAGAGCTCTAAAGAAGTGTACTAAAGCAAAAAAATATATATATTAAGTAACTTCCTCTGGTAAAACGTTAAAAATTTCATGTTGCAATTAAATAAAATTGATTAGTTCAGTTATTTCCAACCTTGTATTCTCCAAGCTTTTCTTTTCCGTTTTGTAAATTCGAGATGAGTTGATTTTCTGCTCTTGGTGTTTTTGAATCTCTTTAAATAATAACCTAATCGAGTGTAATACAAAAAACGTACAGCAGTCTAGGCTTCCTCGACACGGCCAATCGGGCGCAGTACTATCCTTGGATCTGGATCGAGCATGCGATCAGATTCTTCAGCGCTGCTGAGGCTGAAATAATTACATAAAAATAATTATAGATCTTCCAATATCGAAAAAAAAGACATTATCAAGTGTTGGCAATTGATTTTCTGTTTCTACATTCTACGATTACCTAAGTCCTTGAAAGTTAACACGTTTCGGGATAATAAAATGGAAACAAACTGTCAGCACTAACTTAGGGTGCGAAAAAAACAATTGGGCGATACAAAAGTTATATAGCTGTCATACAAAATCTTCTCAATTTGCCGGTTGGAAAATCGTCAGAAGCTGAAGCAAGGCTAGGCTAGCCAGGACCTGTTGCGATAACTATTTATTTATTCATTTTATTGCGCCTGTTAGACAGCAGTTTAGTTAAATAAAAAAAAAGCCAAATATAACTCAGAAGACAAATTCATCCTCAAAAATTCTCGCATACGTTTATCTGTCAAAATCTCCGATGCGATGCGAAAAACATAAATTTGAAGTTCTCGCAATCCGCGTACGAGAATTTCTCTTCAAATGTTACACGTCTGTGTTTTCTATGCGGATCTGTATCTCGTATACGGAATTATGAGTTTTATACAAACTTCAAAAAATGGATTGTTTTTTTATTTGTGCGTGAGAAAGAATCAAATTGAAGTAAATCAAACAATGCAAAGAAAATCACTTATGTGGTATTCGTTTGGGCTTCTTCAGATTTGCCCTCAGATTCCAGATTTCGTGTGGCTAATGGAACATAAAACTTGCTCTTGCTCTTTTTTGTGTTGATATTCGTGCGATTTGAATATGTGTTGTCTTCGACACTTTTCTAAGCGATTTCCATTCACTGGTTAAATTTTGTATTAAAACATTAGAAATATTTGTCCCGATTGATTTCTAAATATTTATATATAAATAATTTACAAAAATAGATTCACTCGATGCAATGCCTTTCTTTGCTGGAGAAAAAATTCAATAAAAAAGTAAACAAACTCCATCAGTTGTCAAACTCAAACGCACTTGTATTGGTAAATCTGAGAAAATATCTAGATTCGCAAAAGTGCTCTGAAATCTGAAAAAGATTGCTTTTTCCTGTACCAAACGAACATAAAAATTGCTCTGAGAGCAAAAAAAGTGCTCTGAGAGCGCCCAATCGATTACCACATTATTGTGTTATGTTTCTCAATCAAAAAACGTCCGCTTTGGTCAACATGAGTTTATTAACTAACTGCTAAACTACTGAGAGAGAGAATATCATGTCATACTTTGTACTGTTAACAGTCGCCTTTATATCCCTGCGAAGGGATAAGACTTCGCATTGACATAAATATGTTCAGAATTAGTGTCATTCATTCAAAGCAGTCTTGGCCCTCTCGGATAGTTCGGCATATTTTGATTTCGCCTAACTCATGAGAATCGAACAGATGCTGAACTTATATCACCCAAAGTAGCATTGCGAAAACCCATATATCCTCATTAACATACTGTGGTGTGGAATGTATCGTGTAACCTAAAATGGTGAAGTGAAAACAACCCCTTAGTCACCAAACAAGTTCCACCCAAGTGTCACTTCCAATTGGAGACTGGAACCTGTCAAGTAAATGTATTTCACCACTGAACCTTGTTCTAGAACCACTTAGAATTAGCTAGAAAGTTCTCGTCAGATGGCGGAGCGGGTATAAAAGGACAGCTTTTAGAAGAGGGCGAGTGAGTTGATTTATAACAGTGATTGGTTAAAGTTCGAGATAGTAATAGTTTGTGAAGATAAATAAGTGAAAAGTAAAAGAGTAAATTAAGTGATTGGTTTGAAACGTTGAAGAATTGTTTAAGTAATAGTGTTCTGGTACTTTATAAGTGAAATACTAGAATAGTCGATAAAAGTGTAATAAAAGTGAATTTTATTAGAGAAGTTAAACGGAATAGTGTTTTATCTTAACGAATCCCAGCCTGAATGTAACAATACATTCATTAATATTTCTTTCTTTTGTCAATCGAAAACACCAATTCGCAAAACAATTGAAATTTGAGTATTGCTTGCACAGCTTGCAAAATGGTTTACTTGACGTGCTGTAAAATTCAGGCGAATTTGCTCGTATACGAATTGAATTTGACAATTGGGGTCCAGAGCACCGCCTGCTTAAGTTCTATAAGCTGTTTCCGTTCTATGTAAAAACTTAATGCTTTATAATTATAACATACCATTCCTTATTATCCGGCATTAAATTCCGTCGCTCTTCATCTTCTAGCCTTGGCGGTAATTCGGATACTGGAGCATACTGGGTATGAGATACCAATGGGTCTGTTGATGGATTCAACGCCAATATCTGTCCGCCACTATTGCCCTGCAACTGTCGAGCTAAGCTTTGTTTCTTGCTAAAGTAGCAAGGACAAACACAGTTGCGTCTCCAATCAGCAACCTTAATGTAGAGACCTAAAACAAATTTATTCACCGTCAGTATTCTTAATCTTAAAAAAATTCATTGCGTGTTGAAAAACAAAAAAAAAAAACTTACCAATTAAGCAGAAGCCAATTATTGTCATAAAAACACCACCTGTGACGACACCAATGTCGATACCTTCACATGTCTCAATCGTTTCAATCCCTAACTCCTCTTTATGCTCCTCGCTGTCGGCATAGTCGGCGGCACCACTCGCTATCATAGCAACACCAGCAGCTATGGAAATCAAAGCAAATAACAAAAGCGCCACCTGAGGCATTGGTTTCTTTAGCACTTTCATTGGAGAGACTGCAGATGTTTGTCCCAGTAATCCTCCTGGACGGGTTTCATACGAAACCGTTGTGGGCTGATATACTGGTCCACCGGACGGCATTCTATAAACAACAAAAAAAAAATTGTTTGAAGCAGCACTATAAATACAGAAGAAAATGTAATTCAAAAGCGAATTTTAGTGTAAAAGGCAAACATATACAATAGCATCCCGAGATGCTTGCGGACAGGTAATAATTCTGCACAAGACTCTCACGAACTATTTAACCGATTTAATACTTTCGTTTTCTTTTTACATTTTTTTTAGGCTCGTTTGCTGATACTAATCACAGCGATTTAAAATCCACTTAAAATCTTACGTGACAGTTTATGACATAAAAAAAGTAGCCCATAAGGTATTTCAGTAGATTTTTAATCGCTCGCATCAGCAAACGGGCCTTAATGTTCGTTACGCTAATTCCCAAAACACGCAACTGATTGCAATAAAATTTTGTGGATGTGTATGATTTGTTGCAGCTTAAAGGATGGGATAGTTTTGGACTCGATAGGTGGCGCTGTTGTCGACCACTGAAACCACTGGCCCGTTTTAGAGTTCCATAAAAGTTCGGAAACCAGAATACGATTTATATAAGATCTTTTATGGTCGAGACCTTTTGTTTTGCCCAATTCATTTGGTGTATCGTTCGAATTATTTCTGGAACGATTGACCATCTTCTGATTCTGGCAGCGAAGAGGTCTAGCGAAGTTTGGTCTGTGAAAGACGGCAATACAAGATCCTATCACTTGTTGGACTCGAAAAATGGGACAACCGCGACTTCATATATCGTTTTCAATCTTATAATGAATTCGTTGCTCTTACTACTTACTAAGGTGGCGCTACAGTCCGGGGTGGACCTGGGCCTCAACCAATACGCCTCTCCAGTTAGCGCGATCTTTGGCTAACTGCCTCCAGTTGCGCACTCCAAGTTGGTTGAGGTCCCCTTCCACTTGCGCGCGCCACCTAAGGCGAGGTCTTCCTCTACTGCGTTGTCCCTCCGGGTTGGAGTCGAAGACTCTTCGGGCCGGAGCGTTGGTGTCCATTCGCTCTACATGTCCTAGCCATCTTAGTCGACTGATGCGCACTTTTCTGACCAGGTCGATGTCGCTGTACAGCTCGTAGAGTTCGTTGTTAAATCTCCTCCTCCAGAGCCCGTCAACGCAAACGGGACCAAAGATCACTCGAAGAATTTTGCGTTCGAAACGACCAAGGAGATCTTCATCCGCCTTTGATAACGTCCATGCTTCTGCACCATAAAGTAGGACTGGGATGATGAGGGTCTTATATAGGGTCTCCTCAGTATTTCTCGACAAGGTCTTACTAATCAATTGCCTTCTTAGACCAAAGTAACAGCGGTTGGCAAGTGTGATTCTTCGCTTGATTTCTGAGGTGATATCATTTTCAGAATTAATAGCGGAGCCGAGGTAGACAAAGTCCCGAACTACCTCAAAGTTATAGCTGTCTATCGTGACGTTCTGTCCGATTCGTCGGTGTTGTGTGTCCCTTCTTGTGGACAGCATATATTTTGTTTTGCCCTCATTCACCACTAAACCCATTTTAGCCGCTTCTGTACTGATACTTGCAAACGCACCAGTGACAGCTCGCTGTGTTCTGCCAATGATGTCGATGTCGTCAGCGTATGCAAGTAGTTGCACAGACTTCTGGAAGATTGTGCCTCTGGTGTTGGCTTGTGAGTTTCGCACAATCTTCTCAAGAATTATATTAAAAAAGTCACATGACAGCGCGTCACCTTGTCTAAATCCTTTTTTGACACCAAAGGTCTCGGTGAGATTGTTTCCGACCTTTATGGAGCAGCGAGCGTTCTCCATCGTCATTCTGCACAATCTGACAAGTTTAGCAGGGATGTCAAAACTAGACATGACTCTGTATAGCTCGTCTCTATAAATGCTGTCATATGCGGCCTTAAAATCGATAAACAGGTGGTAGGTATCGACTTGGACTTCTTGGGTTTTCTCCAGGATCTGCCGTAGTGTGAATATTTGGTCTGTTGTGGACTTACCGGGCCTAAAACCGCACTGATAGGGTCCAATCAGTTCGTTGACATATGGTTTCAGGCGATCACACAGTACGGCAGAAAGGATCTTATACGCGATGTTAAGGAGACTGATGCCTCTATAGTTGGCGCAGTTTAGAGGGTCTCCTTTCTTATGGATCGGGCAAACGATGCTGAGGTTCCATTCATCAGGCATACTTTCCTCCGACCAAATCTTGGAGACGAGTTGGTGTATGCACTCTACCAAATCATCTCCCGCTGCCTTGAAAAGCTCGGCAGGTAAGCCGTCTGGTCCGGCAGCTTTGTTGGATTTCAGCTTGGATATTGCTATCCTCACTTCATTTAGGTCAGGTGGACGGAAGTCTTGGCTTTCATCGTCCAGGTTGAATGGTTCAATCTGCCTGACAGCGGAATTGATGTCGTCTTCGCCGTTTAACAGTCTGCAGAAATGGTTTTCCCATGTCCTCAGCACCGACTGTGATTCCACTACAAGGTTTCCTTGTTCGTCTCGACAGGTTTCTGCTCGGGTTTTGTTGCCATGACACGTCCTTTTTACCCTTTGGTAAAACTTCCGAACATTGTTCCTGGAGTAACACCTCTCTATTTCCTCGATCGCGCGCTTCTCATGCTCTTTCTTTTTCTTCCGGAGAAGCCGGTGTTCTTCCCTCCTCTTTTGCTCGTAGAGCTGACGAGCCGCCCTCGTCCTTCTGTGCAGCGCCGCTTCGTAGGCATGCTGTTTTGCTGCATGTGCTTGCCGGCATTCTTCATCGAACCAGGGGTTTCGTGGGGGCGGTTTGGTGAAACCAAGCACATCAGTTGCGGCGTTCCTGATGGCTTCTTGGCAGCGATGCCACTGGTCTTCAGCACTTGATGCTGGCCGTACAGGACTTCTCGAGAGGTTGAGGGATACACGATCGGCAAAGGTTCTGGCGGTTTGTTGCGTTTGTAGCCGTTCAACGTTGAATCTCCTCACAGCATTTCCCCGTTGTTGTGGCGTCTGGGATATCCGCATTCGTACCTTGGCTACAACAAGGTAGTGGTCCGAGTCTATGTTGGCCGCTCGGAAAGTTCGGACATCTAGAATACTGGAGGAGTGCCTTGCGTCGATCGCAACATGGTCAATTTGATTGACGGTTTGATGATCCGGTGACCGCCATGTTCCTTTGTGAATGTTGAGGTGTGGAAACCGTGTGCTAGCTATAGAAACATTATGCCCCGCAGCAAAGTCAATTAGCCTAAGTCCGTTCCCAGACGTGGTGTCGTGTAGGCTGTGCTTTCCAATTGTGCTACCATAGATGTCTTCCTTTCCTATTTTGCCATTAAAATCACCTAAGATAATTTTAACGTCATACCTAGGACATTGCTCGTATGTTTTGTCGAGGAGCTCGTAGAAACATTCTTTGGTAGCATCGTCTTTATCTTCTGTGGGGGCGTGAGCGCATATTAGGCTGATGTTAGCGAATTTAGCCTTGATGCGGATAGTTGTAAGACGTTCACTGACGTGTCGAAAGCTCAAGACTTCTTGCCTAAGTCTGCCGCTTACAACGAATCCGCATCCAAATAGACGCTGTTTCTGTTCCCTGTAGCAATCACCGTAGTAGATGTCACAGTTTTTCATCCTTCTTTTGCCCGGCCCATCCCACCGCACTTCCTGGATGGCGGTGATGTCTGCATTGTAGCAGTCTAGGGCCTCCGCTAATTGTTCGGCTGCACGCGGTCTGTTCAGGGTTCGAACATTCCACGTGCAAATCCGAAAGTCATTGTCCTTTTTCCGTTTTGCAGGGTCGTCAACAGTGATTCCATCCTTATCCGAGGCTCTTGGTTGCTTCGTAACCATTTGTTTTTTCCGTGGTTGGGTAGTTAACCCCACGCACAACCCCCAACCTGGGGGACCAGGCCCTAAATTCACCCTAGGACATCGGGTCGGAAATTCCGTTGTCAGTAACCCACTTCGGGGATATGAGTGCTGCCGTTGGCCCATAAAGGGTTCATCCGCCACCATCTCTATTTCAGCACCCTGACTAGTGCTGAAAATCCTTACTGACCTTAGCTCCAAATATGTCAGAGTAGCTCATGCAAGGTATCTGCCATCTTGACTGTTGACACCACCGTTGATCCAAACTCGCGGATTCATTCGCTGTATGTCCTCTTTCTGAGGAGCTCATGTAAGACCTCTGAGTCTCGATCAGGCAGTCTTTCCGACAGAGCATTATAGTGTTGCTATTTTCTTCGTGTTCAACACTCGCGCTTATAAGTTTAGCAAGTCATGCCCGGACGGACAAGACCAGTACCCGGTGGTTACCACGCGGAGGTAAAATAAGCACAATTGATGTGTATGATACAGTTGCAACAACTGGGCATCGCCAAGTTGATGCCAATCAGAGTCTACCCTATTCATACAACACCCAACCACAATTCGTTGCTCTGGAAAAGATATTCGGCCTTACTAATAAATCAATCACTAATGTCGACAACTAGTTGGATGTCAGATTTAGTAAAAATGTACAGCATTTGTGAAACGGTACCAATAAACAATTAAATTTACTAGTCCGACAAATTTCTTAGAATCTATTACATTTTTTCATTGCAGAATTTAAATTTCATAATTTGTTTTCGTGAAAAACAAGGTCAATGGTTTTAATTCTAAAAAAAAAGGAATACATAACTTGCAATGAAATTTGCTCAACAGATATCTTTCAAAGGTTTTTTGAGGCTTATTATAAGCAAAAAAACAAAACACAAAATAGGAAATGCACAAAATATCTGCTGATATCTCAATATCATATGCGAATCAGTAAGCCCCAAAAAAATTATATGGGCTATTGTATAAGAACCGAAACTAGTTAAAATTCGAACGAGAAAGCGGACGAATTAGCTAGACTAGGTTCAACGGCTGTATTAGAACAAGCCGATCCCTCTGTGAATATCCCGCCTTGCTCACTCAAGCTTGAAGCAGGGAGAAAAGCCACAAGAGAGGCGAACGCTAGATGGACTACACTAGAAACTTGCCATACAACAAGAATGCTATGGCCAAGCTTCAATGAAGCAAGAACCGAGAGTCTAATACGAAAGGACAGGAAATCCCTCTCCACCCTCGTAGGAATCCTAACGGGGCACAACAGTCTGCGGTATCACATGAAGAAACTACGCTTGACGGAGGAAGAACTTTGTAGATGCTGCGGCGATGAGGAAGCTCTTGAGGACACAACTTACTTCCTGTGCCACTGCCCAAGCCTCCAACACAATAGGCACAGATTCCTAGGGAGACACTTCTTCCACGACATAGACGAGCTATCTAGCACACCAGTAGACAAGATAATGAGCTTCATCAAATCCACAGGATGGTTTGTATCCAACGGCACAGTGAGTAATTGCTCTCAAATATGTATAGATAGGGTTAACATGGGTAAGGGACAACCTTTTCCCCCAATGGGCATCACAATGGGTCAGCATTGACCTGAGTGTGGCACGGAGTACTCCACGCCAACCCGTCTACCTAACCAAACCTAAAATTCGAAAAATATAAAGTGCACATTTTTATGCACATTCTCGGTAAACAAACTCTTTTTGCAAAGTTTTTGGTTGCAACAAAATATGTACCTATGTCGCCTAAGGTACTGAGAATTGTTGAAAAAAGGTTTGAACCGTCCAAACTTAGGCAAGAGCATATTTTATCCCAAACTTATATCAAATTATTTTTTTAGTAGGTAAGCATCCATTCGTTGCTCGAAAACTATTTAAAAAGGAAAAACCAATTAAAAAGCAAGATCTAGCGGTTAAAAACAGAGAAAACACAGAAATATATGCTTCACGTGTTTAGAAATAAAACAAAAATTCAATCCGCGGTACTAATAATCATTTTTAGTGTCCAGGCTAAATTTTTCGAACTCACAATGGCGAAAATATCCATACAAAATTGCATATTGTGACCTAGGAAGTATTTAGTTTGAAGGTTAAAAATGATTATTGGTAAGGCCCAATATTTTTAATTTTTTTGCATACGTTTGTACAAATTTGTGTTTGTTAGACTTAAAAATCATTTGCATTGTTGTACCTATTGCAACGAATAAAATTAGAAATAAATAATTGTAAACGCTCAGGCTGAACAACGGCGTATTAAATTCTCTCCTTGCGGGAACTTCTGCAAACAGCTAGTGACTGGTTTCGCAAGATCGAAACTACCTCCAATAAATTTAAATTATATTAATATAGGTACCCATTTCATACAAATTTCTACATTACGTATTTTTATTTTATTTTTTTATCCAAATGCGATAATCTCAATATCAATAAGTAACTTTTTGCAATAGAGTATGAAATATGACATTTTATAATACAAATTGATCAAGTGATCAGAAAGATGTTTTTGAATTAATAAATGGGTATCAGATATACCATAAAATATTTTCAAAGGTCCGCTCGTATGTCTACGCTTGTCGTGTATTATTTTGAAAAGGTGTTGTTCTCGCAAGTGTCAAGTGGAGTGGAATAGGTAGCTTTAGATTCGGTGAACATTTTATTAGGTAAATGATTACAAAAATACTGCAGCCAGTCTGCGGATGAATTTGATATTGATAGAGCTGCCTCAGAATGTGTGGTCTTGAAACAAGGAGCGTATTGCAGAGTAAATTGAACCACTGTTCCAGGGATGAATAGCACCGATCATTAATTTTGTCAATCCCAGAATCAACCTCTATACAACTTCGACTATTTGTAACTGGCACCAACCGAAAACAAAGTAACCAATTGCACACGTTAGTTATTTGCAGAAAGTTTATAGACTTTTCCAGCGTTTATCAATGGTGCGGTGCATTGTTAAGAACAATTGGTCCTGCAGGGGTTTATTAATTGTGTATACCTATACCGTAAGAGTGGTAAACTTGCCAAACAGTTTTAAGATGTTCTAAATAAAGGCGCCAATCGGATTTGTTTATTTTAAAAATAGCCCCCAACGTTAAAATAACTTGTGTCGTATAATTATTTTTAGTAAAGGCGCCAATAATTTTCTTTTTATAGTTTTCATATCATATCAGGAAAGTACCCTCAAGTGTTTTTGTTACTTCCTGGTACCTGCAATAAACCATGTTAATGTTAGTAAATAAAGTACGCTAACCTTAACCAAAAATACTTTTATTTTAATTATGTACAGCAAAATCTATACTGATTCCGGTATTAATGCGTAGATGCAATCGTTTTAATGAATACAACTACTACTTTTGTTATCTATTGTAATATTGATATGCACCGTTCGGTGTTTTAAGAATAAGTTTTTAGACTTGAGAGTCCTTGGAATGGATGTCTGGTGTTTTAGTAACTTTAGCATATTGAACCTTTGTGGAAATCGATTTTCCACCCAAACCAAAACAACCAGTTCTACAAGTTTTCTACTAATATGTCGCCTAACTTAAATGTATGGTTTAATTGATTTGCTTCGAAGGTTAAAAAGTCAACTATAAATAAAAGAAAAACTTTGATGTGCATGCAAAACACAACACAACACAAATCAAATTGCGAACAGGAAAACACAGTTTTGTTCGAAGAACACTATTTGCTCACCTGTTTCAAGTTGTTTTTCTGTTTAAGGATATTGAAATATTTTTCCAAATAGATTTCACTTTATTTTTTATTGACGATATACTCACTCCACCTTGATTAATATTTTAGTATAATACTGTTGTAATGAAGGTTTAACATCATTCTTTGAAACTTGTTTAAAGAACTCACGTCAAAAAATGCTGGTCGCTTCCTTTTGTGGATTGTGTGTAAGAGAGACAACCACATTTATATTCTTATTAGTTTTCTCTTACATGATGTGATTTCAGGGCTACCGTTTGTTATTCGAATAGGTAGGCAGCTGGTTGAAAATGTAGCGGGGGGCCGAATTCGCCAGGGGATTTCACCATTTTCCTGGTGAATTTTTGAAAACTTACGTTAATCCGGAGTTTTTTATTCTTTTTTTATTTTTTATTTTTATTGGAGGCCCCGGTTTGTTCCACTTCGATCTATGCAAAAATAAAGATCAACCGCTAAACCGACAGAAATATAAAATTCTGATTATGGTCCATTTTTGTTTGTTTTTGGCTATATAGGACTTAAAAACAAACTCCAATCAGCGAAAGGTGTGGCAACGTATGTCAACAACCTCCTCCGAGTCAGTCTGACATTATGGCATTGATCAAGTTGTTTTTTCTCTGTTTTGCTTTAATATCAATTTGGGGAGATTTCTCGTGAAATCGTGTCCAAGGGCCCGGTTCTGGGACAAATATTCGGGTTTGGTGAATGCAACCTTTACGTGGTGGAAAAGTCGTTACCTGAAAGTAATGTGGTCGATTGGGCGCTCTCAGAGCACTTTTTTTGCTCTCAGGGCAATTTTTATGTTCGTTTGGTACAGGAAAAAGCAATCTTTTTCAGATTTCAGAGCACTTTTGCGAATCTAGATATTTTCTCAGATTTACCAATACGTGCGTTTGAGTTTGACAACTGATGGAGTTTGTTTACATTTTCAGTGATTTTATTCTCTAGCAAAGAAAGGCATTGCATCGGGTGAATCTATTTGTGTAAATTATTTATGTATATATATTTTGAAATCAATCGGAACAGCTATTTCTAATATTTTAATACAAAATTTAACTAGTGAGTAATCGCTTAGAAAAGTGTCGAAGACTACACATATTCAAATCGCACGAATATCAACACAAAAAAGAGCAAGAGCAAGTTTTATGTTCGATTAGCCACACGAAATCTGGAATTTGAGAGCAAATCTGAAGAAGCCCAAACGAATACCACATAACAACAGTTCTATGTGAGTTGACTGTTGTTTGATGTTTGGAGATATCGGCGTTTGAAGTTTTGGATGATCTGTTTTGACATTTTAAATTAATATTTTCAAATTCTAACTATGCAGAATCATAAAAATGTACAAAATAGTAATTATAAATGTAAAATTTTGCCCGCACTGTCAAAAGTTTTCTTTTAAATTGAATTTAAATTTTGATACAAAGTGCTATCAGCCAATACGGTGTAAGGAAAGTTAAAACAAAGTCCTATGTACCACATACAACCTTGTTATAATCAGAGGAATGCATGAAAATCACTCATAGTTAATGCAATATGCATTGTTTTTGATATAAAACAACCCTATTAAAAAGAATCTTTAAAAGAAATCAATTATTTGATATTAATTGGTCAAACAGGAAAGTAATTTAAAAAAGGAAAACTATAAAATCCTGTAATTACCTTACCTGTAACCATTGTTAAATGAAAATGACACAGAAATTATTTATACAAGAAAACAAACACTGATTGCTTTCAAAATAGTAAATATTTAATGAGGAGCTATGATAAATAATTACAAATAAATACATAGGTAGGCGCTATAAAAGCGAAGGGAGGAATTATGTATATTGTTAAACAAATAGTTAATTCAATGGCCAATGCATTAATAATGTGCTTTTACATGATGGTGGATGATTTTATCAAGACCTCGACAGTTTGAGTAAATGGAATTAATTTAAAGTTAAGCACCTTGGTACAAGAAAAGTGTATGTGATGGACATAGAACTTATTATTGTTATATAAATGTTATTATATTTTTGAAGTTAGTTATAATAACAAAATCCTATGTGAGAATTTTAAAAACACAAAGTTCTATCACCATTTATATTAATGATAATAAACTTTCAATATGATTGAATGACAAAGTTGTATGTACAAATCTTGTTGAATAGAACTTTGTTACAGCAAAAAGGTTTAACATTATGTATGATAGAACTTTGTTTTTCTTCAGATTTGGTATGATGCGAGAATTTAAGGGCCCCGTTATTGGACTCAAACGAAAGTGCTCTCGAAGACGAATCGTTTGATACCAAAAACTCATTTTTGGCCAAAATGGCGTATAGAACGTTGTTATATTGGGGTAACGAAGTGTAGTGTAGTAGTAAAAGTGTAGTGTGGTAAAGTACACTATATTCATCTGCACACGAGTTACAACAACTATATAAGTGGCGTAGACTGTAGTTGATGTAGTTGCATTGAAGATTCTACTTTACTTTACTTTGCTGAGATGTCCAATAAAACACGGTTAATATAAATTACTTGAAAATACGGAAAAACACTCGTGGAAGCAATTCTTTATTTACAAACTGCAGAAAAAAACTCTTGCCCGGGTGCTGTACCTAATTTAAAATGATACACAAAACACAATTATACACCCCCACAGACCACAGCCACTGTTTGTTTGCACTATCCAACTATATATCTTCTTTTCTGTAGATAGATAGAAAAGGAATATAGCATAATAATTATGGAACCTGGAAGTTGAATTTGACATTGGTGAGGGAATAGGTTCTGCGTTTGCATGAAAATCAGTGCTTCTTGCGCCCCAATATTCGAGATAAGTTTTAATTTTTCTTTTCTGAAATTTAGAAATTGTAGTATTTGTGAATATTTTACGAATTTTCGTAGTGACTTTTTGAGGGCGAAAAATGTAGTGAAAACGCTACAATTGTAGTAGGGGGGCAACGCTGGTAGGCAGGAATTTTTCTTTTTTAGTTCAGAGCTGACCACTGAATTGAGTTCGAGCAAAAGATAATTCCAAAAACTAGCTCAGCTTAATTTAAGCGAATCCATATAGCTAAGTGGTACGACTTTTGTTTCAGATTGTGCATCGCATATCTGTTAAAATTTAGCGTGCCCATTTAATGGAGCTAAATTTTGACAGATCTTTGTGTTTCTGTTGTTAATGGAGCTAAATTTTGACAGATCTTTGTGTTTCTGTTGTTCTGGTGCGTTTTTGTGTTGCGGAGAGCGATAGAAGTAAGCAAGGATGAGTTTTTGTCAATAAATACCTCGACGTGGAGTATCTAGAATCGAGAATAGTTTAAATCCAACGCGCGCTCTATGTCAAAATGTAGCTATACCTAGAACTTTAGCTGATGTTTGGACAGAAAAGTTGGAGACCAGATAAAGATAACCTTTAGTTATTAAGATTCAACAAGGCTGAAATGTTATTCTACGTGAAAATATAATATACGTGTAGGTATCAAAATTAAATAATAAAATGTAATGTAGATTTTCTGATAATAGACAATTTGTATTGCAATCATATTTAATCATTCATCCTCACCACAGGAGAGCAGTGTCGAAAGCGCTCGCCATTTCTATCTCATCACGACCCTTTTATAAGATGATAAAGCTAGGAATATGTAAAGCAATCTAACCTCATACAAAATTTATTAAAATTATGCCGAACAGAAAACTGCACCCATAGCATTCTTCTCGGACTGTACATAAATCTCTCCACTGTTTTCGAGTTGGCTTATTAATGTGCGACTACACTTTGCAAGATGTAATAAAATATGCCTATTGAATATTGATGTTAATCATGTTTAGATTTCAAGTTTTGTGTATGTTTTCCCAGTTCTTTAACTAAATTAATAGTAATTGCTAGGCTGCGCCAGTTACATAAGGAGCGTTGCAATATTTTACTACACTGAAATAAAAGTAAGTGCCCAAAGAAAAACCAAAGTAGGTACCTATTGAATGTCCACTATATTAAAATTAAGCATAGCTCAAAAAAAATCCAAGAAAAGTACGCAAAATTAAAATTTTAAATACACTACGTTAACGTATCGCAAATTAATCTCGAAAACGAATTTTAGCTCAGTGCGAGCAAGCTGTTTTCTACAACACAATTTTCCGTGTGTAAAATACGTATTGGATATAATATTGTGCAAAAATTTGAATATCCAATTTTGAATTACCTTTCCATTTTAATTTTTTTTTTAAATTACATTCGGTCTGTTCTTTTCGCATGTTTATTTCCAAGGGATAATTCCACACGAATTAAAACACTATTATTGCATAACATTTTCATCTATTTTGGCTAGAGCGCAAATTTATTTTCGATAGACAACATGAACGAACTTCCGGTTGTTTTGTACAGCATTCAACGCTCAAAGCGCGTCAGACTGTACTAAACTCTACAATTTGAACCGTAATAACTCTCCAATTTTCGTAATTTCACACTAGAGCATACCTACGCTACACTACACTACGCCATCAACAACATGTGCACCAACATGGCCTTCTTGGGAACAACTTTTTGCCGGTCATTTGTAAAACCCCAGTCACAATCGCGGTCGTTCGCCATCTTAATTCAGAATTCGAATCTAGTTTCGAGTCAGTCAGCGTTCGGTTTGTTGTGTCGTCGTCAGTTCTCTAGCAAAAAAATGGGTTTACCTCGTGTGTACTTTGATATGACTGCTGATAATCAGCCCGTGGGTCGTATCATTATGGAAGTAAGTAGAATTAATTATTTTTTTCTGAAAAAAATGCTCTTTTGCAATAAATTTCGAACAAAAATTCGAATTTAATTTCGGGGAATTTCCATGCGATTATTTTTTCTCATCGTGGTATGCGCTGCAGACACGGTGATTTGCATAGTGAGGTTGTGTGTAGAGTTGCACTAGTTTGTGTAAATGTGGTTGGAGACGAGGAATTTCAACTATTTCATCGATTTTTCTTTTAATATCAAATAATGTTCTCAATTTTCTTTTAATGTAGTATATAATATACTTTTTATGAGATCAAACGCAAGTTAATTGCAAAATGTATAAAATTGAAAAGAAAGGCTGGTTTTTTGGTCAATGGCAATCGTTACCGGTTGTTGTTCGGATTGGTAATGTCAGAGTATAGGTTTTCATTCGTATGGGTGAATGCGTGTAATGGCAAATCTTAAATTGTAAAAAGAAATTGCTTTTTTAAAAGCACGCCCAAAATTCTGGAAATTTCCACAAAGTGAGCCTCTGGCCTGCATGAATTTAAAACAGTTTATGTTTTATTATTAGAATTGTTGTTCAAAGTATGCGAGGTGTGTTGGCTGATTGGCTAGAAAAAAATTTATTTTTTCTTGTAAGGTGTTGAACCCTTTGTTTAAATGGGGTTATTGATCGCATTCTAAATTCTAAAGTTAAGAACTTCGACCTTGAATAGAAAATTTCGATTCTCCTGACGGGTTTATCTTTAATTTCAGCGGTTACCGCATTCAATACGTTGAGATGAAATGAAATAATTAACACAAACTGTAGGCACATACATGCACTGATCCATACAACAAAAACCGCTTACACCTTAAAGAGGTGTTTAATGAAGATAACGTGTGCCTGTACATATATAGGTTTTTCATTTTTGATGATTGAAATAAATTCAAGTGGAGAGTTCTAAGCTGGGAACATGTGGTTGGTTTGGTGAATTATACTTATAAATTGTGTTCTAACTGCGACAGAATACGTGTGTACACTTGATGGGTAGACAAAAATTTTGCAAATGATATCTACTGCTCTCGTAAAAAATAGTCACTAAGTGGTAGGGTTATTATGTATTACATGGCAAAATAAATTTAGAAAATGTCACTATTTCAGTATTGAAGGTACCTATCAAGGAATACATGGTTTACAATTTCTAAATTTATTCGTGGTAAAGCATTCTCGGCAATGTGAGCAACAACGATTATTTTATTATATGCGTTGGAGTTGCATTTTTTTGTAATTCAATTCAAGGCTGAACTGTCATAGCAGGTATATCTAGTAAGTACATGGTCATTTTAAACAGCAGTATCGCGCTGAAAACAAGGCAGGACATTTTGCCATCAACCGAGATATGCCTACCTTCCTTGTTCTAAGTATGGGCATGTTGGTTTAATCGAAAATATGCAGCACAAAAGGATTATGACAATATGGTGTATTTATACATAAATATTTCAAGTACATACCTCCGTTTTGATATCCATAATAGATACTCACTCTTCACTTACCTTGTGCATTATACCTACCTACCTAAAACGAATTAAAGACGGACCAAATGAAAGTTCTGCGATCGATATTACGTCGTATAATGACAGTGACATTATTATATAAAATCCTCTAGCAATTAATTTTTAGAAATTACTGTCGAGTTTTCATATGATTTTTTTTTATATGCAATCCGTTTGGATTTTATTTTTCTCTACACAAACGTTTGACAACTTCCTTAGTTTGTTTAGGTTTTCGCGCATTTCTTCTACGCCAAAGGAAGGCATTGCATCGGGTGAACCCATTCCTATAAATTATATATGCATAAATATTTAGAAATCAATCGGGACTTAAATTTCGAATGTTTTAATATGAAACCAGTGAATGGAAAACGCGTAGAAACGTGTCGAAGGCTACACGTATTCAAATCGCACGAACATCAGCACAAAAAAGAGCAAGTGACGTTTTTATGTTCGATTAGGTACACCAAATCTGAAATCTGAGAGCAAATCTGAAGAAGCCCAATCGAACGCCAAATAATACTCGTAAGTAGCTATCGACATGTTTGATCTGTTGGCATGTATAAGGAGCCTGTTTTAATGGCTGTTTGGAACGGCCCCGAGCAATTAAAGTTCCACACAAATTCTCATACAAATCATTTGTTAACGGATGATGTCTTCGCTCTG
Source organism: Cheilosia vernalis (assembly GCA_949126925.1). Classification (NCBI taxonomy): domain Eukaryota; kingdom Metazoa; phylum Arthropoda; class Insecta; order Diptera; family Syrphidae; genus Cheilosia; species Cheilosia vernalis. The sequence goes on from OX421360.1 coordinate 23,334,337, forward strand.
CAATAGCCAATGTGTCTAATAATAGACACATTAAAAAATCTGGTCGTTTAATTCCACAACAAAAAAAAAAAATACGTTCTAATTATTTATCTTTGAAGACATTTATGTAAGTCATTCACTTAAAGTTTTGAAAGAAATCATCGAGACCTGCAAAAAAATCACCCGATAAAATTGCATTTGACATACCTACCTATTTATCGGTACAAGTCCAAGATTCGGCCTTACCATTAATCAACTTTAGTCTGGAACTTTACGAAAAGACTCCACACTTTCCAAAATCCCTTTACCAATAAACAAATATAGTTGCCAGACTATCGCTAACTGTAGGGTTAAATGTTAGTGTTGAGAAAGCCATGTTTATCTCGGACATTAGCTAAATAAATCCTCCCTTATGTCATTTTGAAGACAAGTGTTGCCCAACCATCCAAAATCGCGGTATTAAATTTCGAAATAGGAGAGAATTTAATACGATGTTGTTCAGCCTGAGCGTTTACAATTATTAATTAATTTTTAGTAAATTGTGAATGCTTTCTAATTTTATTCGTTGTAATACAACAACACAAATTTGTACAAATGTATGCAAAATATTGAAAAATATTGCGTTTTTGTTTTATTTCTAAACACGTGAAGCATAATAATATATTTCTGTGTTTTTCTTTCTGTTGCTTTTTGATTGGTTTTCCTAGTTAGTTGCTTAATAAAAAATAAATTTTATATAAGTTTGGGATAATTCCAAGACTTTCTTGACAGTCATCGCAAACAGAATAAAATATCTTCTTACCAAAGTTTGGACGGCTTATAGGTACCTTTTTGCAACAATTCTCAGTACCTTAGGCGACACAGGTAGATATTTTGTTGCAACCAAACCCTTTTCAAACTCTTTGCAAAAGGAGTTTGTTTACCGAGAATGAGGATCTCTAATGAGACAATGGTTGGCGTGAAAAGGTTCCCTTCGCGGAAAATATAGTTATAAAAATAGAATTATCAGAACTCAGCAAAATACCTACATGCAAAATAACAAGTTTATTAACTTCTGGGGATGCAAGTACATCCTAACAGGTAGTACGAGAATATGCGTTTTATATTTTTCAGTTCGAATTTCAACTTTTGTCGGTTTCTAAGTTTCCCGTATTAAGTAATATATTAGCCATACAATTTTTTATAGGTTAAATTGTATTCATTTTCAAACCCGGAAGCGATAAGTTCTTAACACGCATCCTACGTGCGATTGTAATTTATTCTGAAATGAAAGAGCCAGCTGTTATTTCTATATTCAAAAATATTTACTTGCTAACAATGCAATTATAATGTTTAGGCCACTAATAAGTTTTGATTTGCATCGTCAGCCTACGAATAAATGAATCCATTCAAATAAACTGTGCTTTGTTTATTGAATAATTTGAAAGGGATTTTATTACGACACAAATGCACTCTTCAAGAAATCGCGAGGTAGTATTAGAAAACAATGGAAAGCGTACCATAAAAGTACTGAAAATTGTGTCCTATCGAACGATAGGGCATTACTGATTTGCATATGATATTTGACAGATCAGCGGATATTTTGTGCATTTCCTATTTTGTTTTTTGCTTATAAGTCTCAAAGAGCATTGGAAAGATATGTGTTGGGCAAATTTAATTGCAATTTATGTACTCCTTCTTTTAGAATAAAATCCTCCTTGTGAAAGAGACCATTGACCTTGTTTTTTCACGAAAACAAATTATGAAATTTGAATTCTGCAATGACAACAAATGTAATAGATTCTAAGAAAGTTGTAGGACTAGTAAATGTGGAGGTCTAATTGTTTATTGGTACCATTTCACAAAAGCTGTACATTTTTACTAAAGCTGACATCTAACTAGTTGTCGACATTAGTGATTGATTATTAGTAAGGCCGAATGTTTTCTTTTTTTTCTATGATTTTTTAAGGCACGAGTAGGTACCTACCTAGGTATCATTTTTAGTGAGAACGTGTATAGACTGAGCGTAGCAATCGATTTATATCGATTGCGTTCAATTTAAGTCGCGTACGCGAATGAACCTTAAAAGTATGTTGCATTGGAATGATGTGAGCTTCCGCAGATTAAAGTCGAGGCTAAAATCGCCTGTAGTCGATTTACATTACAAAGAGTTTCACATATTTTGTTGGGGTTGGATCGTGAATCCGTCTAAAATAGACTATCTGCAGCTCGCAGCTTGGTGAATTTAACAGTTTCGCCGTGTTGATTAGCTTTATTTCTGTAAAGATTGTATAGAACTGACATATCTATCAAATTCAAGTCTCAGATATTAATATGATACATTGCTTGTCAGTTTAGGTAGGTTTCAAGAAATGTCTTACAAGATGATTCACGACAACTGTTCGACTGGTTTCTTCAAACTAACGTGAAGACATAATACTCGTAGGTAACATAAAATATCTAAAAAAAGACGCTGATTTTTGTGTTCGAATTTGTCGCTTCGGAACATAGGCATTTGTGAAACCATAGAGTTCTTTTTGTTAACTGGACTTTTCCATCACAATTATGATTATGTAAAGGAGGTCAGACTTGTTTCGCTGCGATGTATCCGCATACAAATTGATGTTAGTTCCAAGCAACAAACGTAATACACAGGTGTCTATATTAGTAAGAATTTATGTTTAAGTGATTCACTCGCCATGCCAAACAACGACTGATGTTCTCATCACCTTTACAGATTCTTCATTAATTGATGACTCATTTACGTAAGTTGCTTTCAAAACTTTAAATAAAATGCAAAACCATTTATGAGTGGGTCCGCATGGACAAAACCCTATAGTTCATGAAACATTTTTTATAATTTCTTCGCTGTTAAATTACTATCAAAAATGTAAAACCACTTTACGTGTCCATAACTATAGCCATTAACAATTAATACAAAATGCAATGATGTGGTTATTGCTCATTTGTTATTTCGTTAATCACCATTGCATGACTCAATTTCGCCTGTACATATTTGAAATAGATACAAGTACCTATACCTATAGAACAAGAAAGAAAGCAACAACAAATTAGTGTCTCTAACGGTTATAACCTTGAACACACAACCAGCCGAAACGTGAAGTTATTCAAGTTTCGGTCAACTTTATTGTGTGTCATTAGCTATCTATGTGTTTACGTATGACATTTCATTGCTATTGAATCGATCATTAGGGTACAGAATAGTATATTATTGTTGTCGAAGAGTAATAATTAATTTTTGTTTTTAAGGATAATAACAGCATTTAATCAATAGTCCTTCTTACATTCGGCCGTTACCTTCGATACGTTAACTAATTGCATTGTGTTCTTGTTTGCTTTGTTTTTCTAGCTGCGTTCCGATGTTGTCCCAAAGACAGCTGAGAACTTCCGAGCTCTTTGCACACACGAAAAGGGATTCGGCTACAAGAACTCCACATTCCATCGTGTCATCCCGAACTTTATGTGCCAAGGTGGCGATTTTACCAACCACAATGGCACCGGAGGTAAGTCCATCTACGGCAATAAGTTCAATGATGAGAACTTCACCTTGAAGCACACCGAACCTGGCATGCTGTCAATGGCAAATGCTGGTCCACACACCAACGGATCACAATTCTTCATCACCACCGTCAAGACCGCTTGGTTGGACAACCGTCATGTCGTCTTCGGCAAAGTGGTCGAGGGTATGGATATCGTCAAGAAGATTGAATCGTTTGGCAGTCAATCGGGCAAGACAAACAAGAAGATTGTTGTTGCCGATTGTGGTCAGCTTTAAGAAGCCCCCAACAGCCGCAATTTACCCCAATAATATGCAAATTCACTTAACCTACTACACAAACAGATGAAGAGATATACAAATAAAACACGTTTAAAATATAAGTAACAACAAAATTTAATAAAAATAAACTAAAATTAAACAGATAATCTTTATTCCTTTTGAATGTTGCATTTCTCAATACATATAAAATATATTTATTTATATGTTGGGAGCTAAATAGTGTTCTCTGTTCCCATGAAGGTAGCAATACAAGTGACTAATTAGGGAGTCGAATTGTTGAAAACTTTTTTTTCATTAGTAGGACTTAACTTGAATTTTATAGCATTGGAGGTATTATTTGAATTAATATTTCGCCACCTTTTCCCCTTTACATGTAGAAGTAGAAATATTTTGTACTTTTGATTGAAATTACTTTTTTCTTTTCATTCTTAGTTTTCTTTTGTATGAAAGATTGTTTACAATAAATAGATGAATAAAGATGACTATAAAAAGCTATGAATTGCTATGGATTAAGATTTGATTTGTTTTTTGGTTAACTTGCACTGTAAGCAACTACGTATAAATTGAAATCCACTTTTCAATAGGGATTTGAGTCCAAATAAAGAGTTATTTTTGTTCCAGTGGAATGTTTTCTTTTTTTTAATTAATTAAAGTCAACGACTTGCTAGAAGTGAGCATCTGTGGGCCGGCCATGCGTCACTGAATTTTGTGGATTTTACAAGGAAAACAAATTCAGCCACGTAGCAATCGATCACGAATGCCCTGGGTCTGATTGACCTGTAACTTAGTGGGTGGTGTATAATCGTAAGGTTTGGCGTTCGTCTTTTCCAGGTTTAACGCCTGTGGCACACATGATTTCGATGCCATGGTATCGAGATGAACCACATGCCTGTCAGGGTATACCACGGTAATACCAGGGCGAACAATGTGGTTTGAGCGAAAACAGCATCACTCTCTATGAAGTGGAACATAAGTTTTACTTAAATTAACTGTCATTTTTATAGAAAATGTTTTTGCATTCATACCATGGTGTCTATACTAGGTGTGTGTCACGGGTCTTCCGGAGCATGGCACATGTCAAACTATACTACTTTAAACAGTGTGTAACCTAGCATGGTGTTGATGCTATAGTATTGATATTGATACTTTGGTCATAGGCATAAGAATGATGAGGCTCTAACTGTCGCATTTTATGTATCAAAACATTTGCTATCAATCATTTCGTCAACCGTCCTGATGTACCTATCTCGATAAAGAAAAGTAAACAAAAGCTCAATAATACAATTCCGATTAACTTTCGTGCAAAAGGTATGGAAGTACTAATAATGTTATTGTGGTTGTAAAGCGCATGTTCAAATCTATTGACAAATGTACAAGTTGGCCTGCGATATCTGGTGGCAAAGAAAAGAACCCTATCAGACATACAGAAATCTGTCATCGGTAAGCGGTACATGTATTTTTGCAAAAGTAATTTATTTATTTTATGAATGAAAAACTATTTTAATTGATATAAATGCCTTGTCAGTCTAAAATCCAAGTATTGTTTAGGGAAAATAAAATAACCCCGGGTCAATAAATTATGTTTGAATCGTTTAAAAGTGGAATGAAAAATTTGTGTTTGTTTCGTGTAAACAATTTGTTTATTTTTGGATTATACTCTTTTATAACTGTTTGAAGTACTTCGAATTGTTGTTAATATTCTATTTATTATGCAGCATTAGGTATCTATTATTGTGTAGCTGACGCAACTAGCCAAGATTTATCTCAGACTTTCTCGATATGATAATTTTGGAAGGTTTCTGCTGGGAAATGCTACTTCGAGCAAACGCGTGCAGTAGTTTTATTATCTCTTGCAATTTGCTTTAATATATCGCCTTCTTTAAAATGTAAACTACATATTTTAAAGAACTTAGGAAATTATTTTCCCATGCGAAGAACAATTTACCACTTTTTTTTTACAAGGAATCGAGTTTTAAACTTCATTTGGATTTTTGTACACGGTTATACCATGTTCTCTATATGAGTTGCACTTGGGTACACCACAATGAGACACTCGATCCAACACTTTTTCTTTATTTTCCAACACTGTAAACTATTTAGAAATTTATTTGTATGTTTTTAATTAACAAATGTATTTATTTGCCACAATATTTAAATATTTAATCTCGCTTAGCTTCTTTTACGTATATTTTTTCGCTGATCTGTCAAACTTGTATGTCTAGTAGGGTTCAAATTATGGCCGCTAGGGTACACCCTCCATTTCTCAATAGGGTGCGTTTCATAGACTGCTAGAAATTGTGTATTCGATAAGAATAGAAAAGCGGCATGAAACTGTCAGAAATATTTGCGAACTATTTTCATATTTCATCTAATGAACAATAGATGGCACACAGCAAATATACAGAAGCAGCCAATTTATTAGCGCGATCGACTACAAACGTAATAAAGTTTCCGGTTTGCTCGTAAATCGTTATTAACGGTTGATCATAGATAGTTTTGCGCCGGCTGCTTAAATTTTGCATTTGTACAGTAAATAGAATCGGAAACTAAGGTTTAATAATAATAATAATAATTTTTGGCGCAACAGGTCCGTAGGGACCCTAGGCCTAGCTTCTCGCAACCATTCGTTTTGTGTGAGTTTTTTCATTTTTGGAACGAATGGAAGGGATCTACAATTTTATGCCGATTCCAAACGGCTAATTGAGAAGCTCTTTCATGACAGTTATACTCTCGGATGTTTGTCAGACGTTCGCGAGAGGTGGCGCAGTGAAAAAAACCCTGAGTTGGAAATTGGGTTTTTGCGGGATTCGAACCTGAACCCCTCGCTTAGTAGTCCAACACACTAACCACCAAGCCACTGCGCCACTAAGGAAACTAAGGTTTACCACGTACAAATAACGAATTTCAATTAGGCGCCAGTTGTAGCCATACGTCAAATGCAACCGAAAAAATCGGAACAATGTCCAAATTGAGATAAGAAAAGCAAAACAGAGAAATCTATCTAGCACTTAATTAAACGCTGGCGTAATGTCAGACTGATTAGGATAAGGTGACATTTGGTGGAGGTGACCGAAGTAGAAAAAACCGGCCGCCCAATAAAAAAAAATTCCGGATTTACGTAAGTTTTTTAGGTTCCACGGTACATTTCACACTACAATACGTAAAACGGAAATTAACACAAAGTTCCGTTCACCAACATTTCTGCAATTGTTTGAAAACATTTCCCTTTCTGATTTGAAACATGTGAAATGAGAGTGGTCACTTGTTTCTTTCGCTAGCCATCTCTATAAAAATATCAACATGTAGAGCAGAGACAATATACTGAGTCCTTCAACTTCGGCCGATTTTCCGTTAATTTCCTACAAACTATACTTTTATGGGGTGGCAAATGCTAGTATTGTTATATAGAAATTCGTTTTGACAAAAATGTCACGTAACTTGAAACCCGAACTGCATCACATTTCCCCACTGTCGAGGTTGGCAGCATTTATTTTTTATTTTTTGTACGCAAAAGATGTTTTACTTACTTACTTAAGGTGGCGCTACAGTCCGGGGTGGACCTGGGCCTCAACCAACAAGCGTCTCCAGCCAGCGCGATCTTTAGCTAGCTGTCTCCAGTTTCGCACGCTAAGTTGGTTAAAGTCCCCTTCCACTTGCGTGCGCCACCTGAGTCGCGGTCTTCCTCTACTGCGCCTTCCCTCGGGTATGGATTCAAAGATCTTCCGGGCCGGAGGATTCGTGTCCATTCGCTCTACATCCTACATGACCCAGCCACCTCCGTCGTTGGACCTTCACTCTTCTGACTAGGTCGATGTCGCTGTACAGCCCGTACAGTTCGTCGTTAAATCTCCTTCTCCATTCACCGTCAATGCAGACGGGACCAAAAATAACACGAAGAATTTTTCTCTCGAAACAACCGAGAGTTACCTCATCCGCTTTTGATGGTGTCATCGCAACTCATACCCCGACTACTCATACCCCGCACCTAGCGACATCTACATCCCAACATTACAACTGGACACTTACCTTCTTACTACTCACCCTTATCGTTCGAGTTGTAGTTTATGGCATTTAGTGTCAAAAATAAGTGTTACCATATTGCAAATCAATATTTTTTCGAAGTTTGGTGGTGGCTTGTGAATCATTTTGTGAAATAGAGTAGGCAGGTTATATTCACTTATGAATACGGACAGACTTGTATAGATGAATATTTTTGCGAATATTTGTCGTTTATTTTCTTATATTTTCTTATATTCGCGCGAATTTTTTACTTTTATTTTCTCAAATTCTCTGAAGCTAAAAGTCAATTTCTTTTCTCAAAAAATTTTTTTTTAGGTTGATAGAAACAAATTTATAATATTAACAGTCTTGGAATCGTATAACTCCATTTCATTTACAACACACATAAAACATTTCCCACCCCAAAAAATTCATTTCCTCAAAAAAAAAATATTATATTTATGTTTTTTAGCCCATTTTAAGCTATAAAAAAAATAAAAAAAAATGTTTGCTTAGTGCGCATATTGGAAACCCGCCCCCTCTCTTCTCTACCTCTATAAAAGAGAACACATTTTTCTGTTTGTCCGCGAGTAGGGAGTAGGTACGTAACGATACCTCAATAATATATCGCAATCGATTTGTCGTGAGTAGCGGTATTACATAGGATGGTTTTTAGTATCCTTACTTTATGTTCACATGTACTTATGCATTTATTAAAGGACCCAGCAAAGCGGGTACATCCAGCTAGTAAAAATTAAAATTAAGAGAATGTTTTCCGACAGTGTTAAAAAAATATCGGCTTGTATTTAAAAAAAAGTTTCAGACAGCTTTTCGGAGCCAATCTTTACATTTTTTATTGTGAATAAAAGTACACTAAATTAATCAAAAAATTGTCATTGTGCTTCAAGTGTTCAACTCATCATGGCTCATAGGGCGGCGATACGTCTTATTGACTTATTTCGTTGTCCTCTTTGAGCAAATGTGTCTTTTGGGCAATTTAGCTTTTTCAAATAAAGATCCTCGTACTAAACTTATTTGCCAGTTGTTCATCTTGTAGTGCTGGCTCCACTTTCGTACACCTACATCGAGTGGTTCGTATGTTCTGCATGTAAATGTGCCAATGCAAGGGTAGCGTGCCAATTGTATACTTGGACATTAAGAGCTTTTACTGTAAGTGATTTGAGAGTTTTTGTGGCTACCTAACTGTCAATTTGGACCTACAGATATGCCCAAGACTTCTGGCCATTACAGTGTGCTCCAGCTCCAGGCAGAACTTATGGTACCTACTCAAAGCTGCGGAGCTACTAGAGGTTAAGAATATATCAAGCTAGTATATCGCCATGTACAGGGTGGCGCAAAAGTAACCTTCTGATTTATTTACTATACATTTTTCGTTTCTGATCTAATTTTGATGAGGCATTTATTAAAATGTATATTATAGTTTGGAAAAATGTTCCATTTCGTTTCGGACACCATGTCTCTTAAATGCAGCCCATTGCTTGGTTCGACCTGACCATTTTCCTTTCAGACCATTTTCCATAATTTGTCTTACCGTTTCAGCATTCAGGTTCCACAAGCATCACTTCGTCTGGGATATTGGCCGCATCATGGTTTATCGTTCTTGACAAAGGAATCGATTTGGGTTGCATCGGGTGAACATGCAGTGGCCAATTAAAATGAACAAAAACGTGATATTATTCGATCCCCAAATGTTGACGCATAGATGGACGAACTGTGCAGGCTGTGGCGGGTCGGGTGCAACTCATACCCAGACGATTCATACCCTGCCAAATTTGCCACCTAGCGCCATCTACATCGCAACTTTACAACTAACAACCAATAATCTCATCACTCACCTTTAGAATATGGTGTTACCATATCAATCGTGAATTATGTTGAGTGCTTGGTTAAAGTTTCTTTAATAATTATATTTGTGGAATTTGGAAATATATGTGGGAAAAAGGTAGGTAAAAAATGTATGTAATGTTAAGTAGAAGGTATAAGGGTGGGAAATGTTTTATGTGTGTTGTAAATGAAATGGAGTTATACGATTCCAAGACTGTTAATATTATAAATTTGTTTCTATCAACCTAAAAAAAAATTTTTTGAGAAAAGAAATTGACTTTTAGCTTCAGAGAATTTGAGAAAATAAAAGTAAAAAATTCGCGCGATGAATCGTCTGGGTATGAGTTGCACCCGACCCGCTTTTGATAAAGTCCATGCCTCTGCGCCATATAGCAGAACTGGGATGATAAGGGTCTTATAAAGGGTCACTTTAGTTGTTCGAGAGAGGGCTTTGCTACTCAATTGCCTTCTTAGCCCAACGAAACAGCGATTGGCAAGAGTAATTCTACGTTTAACCTCAGCGCTGGTGTCGTTGTCTGAATTCATAGCGGAGCCTAGGTAGACAAAGTCCTTAACCACCTCAAAGTTATATCTGTCTATTGTGACGTTCTGTCCGAGCCGTCGGTGTTGGGTGTCCTTTTTAGTTGACAGCATATACTTCGTCTTGCCCTCATTAACCGCCAAACCCACCTTCGCCGCCTCAGTCTCAATACTCACAAAGGCGCCATTAACATCACGCTGCGTTCTGCCAATTATGTCAATGTCATCGGCGTATGCGAGTAACTGGACGGACTTTTGAAAGATAGTGCCTCTGGTGTTGGCGTTTGAGTTTTGCACTATTCTTTCAAGAACGATGTTGAAGAAGTCACATGACAGCGCATCGCCTTGTCTAAATCCTTTTTTGACATCGAAGGTCTCGGTAATAAGTTCTTTACCGACCTTGATGGAGCAGCGTGCATTCTCCATCGTCATCCTGCACAAATGGACGAGCTTGGCAGGGATGCCAAAACTAGACATTGCTCTGTATAGTTCGTCCCTATAAATGCTGTCATAGGCGGCCTTAAAGTCGATGAAAAGGTGGTGGGTATCGATTTGAAGTTCCTGGGTTTTCTCCAAGATCTGCCGCAGTGTGAATATTTGGTCTATGGTGGACTTTCCTGGCCTGAAGCCACACTGATATGGACCAATCACGTTGTTTACGAAAGGCTTCAGGAGTTCACACAAAACGGCAGATAAGATCTTGTAGGCAATGTTTAGAAGACTGATACCTCTGTAATTGGCGCAGTTTAGAGGGTCTCTTTTCTTGAGGATCGGGCAAACAATGTTGAGGTCCCATTCATCGGGCATACTTTCCTCCGACCATATTTTACAGATGAGTTGGTGCATGCTCCTAACCAAGTCATCGCCTGCCGCTTTGAACAGCTCGGCGGCTAGGCCATCTGCTCCAGCGGCTTTGTTGGACTTCAGTTTAGATATAGCTATCTTCACCTCGTCCAGGTCGGGTGGACGGTATTGTTGATCCTCATCGTCCAGGTTGAACGGTTCATTCTGCCTGACAGCGGAATTTAAGTCGTCATCGCCGTTAAACAGTCTGCAGAAGTAGTTCTTCCATATCCTCAGCATCGACTGCGATCACGATGTTCCCTTGTTCCCTGCTTCTGCATGTCACACGGATTCTAAATTGACATAACACCGATAGGAAAACAAAATTTAGGAGGCTAGCGGCAAGAGGATTGCGAGTTGGGGGTCTAAGTATTGTCTCTGATGTAGAGCTTTCCTAAAAATCCTACCACGTAAACAAGATGTCAGACCAAAATACGTGTCAGGTTTATTTTGCGTGTTTGGTAATGCTGTCCCTTTCAGTCCCACGACTATTTGGTATTGAGCATCCCTTTATTCTTTCGTATTAGGAATGTATGACCGTGTAAATGCAGCATTATTTAAACAAAAAATCAGTGTATCACAATTTTATAACTTTTCAATTGACAACAGGTAGCTATTCGGGATAAAGTTTACATAATGTAAGTAAATATGTACACCTTGGTTAGTTTCACAGAAAGCTGATGAAATTGAAAAGAAAAATTGCAAGTGTGAAGCAGTTCATTTCTTCTTGACATAATAATAATTGTTTACTTCAAAAACATATTTACAAAATACTACTGATGCACAGATAGGAAGATAATTGTTAGAGTAAATCTTATAAATTAAATGTTTGTTTAAGCTAGTTTATTATATCCTTAAACTTAAGTAAACATTAGTTGAGACCGTAGATACACAAATTTATTCTAGACGTCATTTGAGTAATGCAATCGCTTTGTGTCCTTGACCTTTTTAGTTCTTGACGATAGCAGGAATTTTTAATTTTGCCCATAAGATTTTATAGAAGATCATTGATTTTTCATGGTTTACAGCAACAGTTGGGTCTCATGTATTTAAATCATGTGGGTAAAAAAAAACCCATAGTGTAAACGTATAGAGCAAATATTAAAGTGGTAACGGAAAAAAAAGTTACAATATTTTTAAATTATTAAATGGGATATCGGTCGAAGTTGGGGGTCTCAGTATTGTCTCCAGCTTTCACTCAAAAGTTGATGAAGATTCACAAATCAAATACGTAGATACCAACAAAGTAGAGAGAGCGTTGCGTTACAAATTAAATAAAAAAAAAAAAAAAAAAAATGTCAACACGGAGCAGGGCTCACGCGTAATCTTTTCGGAAGACATAACCCCGCTGCGGAATGTCCTCCAACGTTTTAAGAAATTGTAACCTCTTTTTTCCTAACAAGTTTTGAAAATAAAAAAAAAAAATAATGGAACTCTTAATTAAAAAGAAAAACAGAAACCATCAAATGAATGACTCAAATGTGTCAACCCTCTAAATTGTTTGAGTTCATGGACATATGTCGTTTTCCATTGGGACAGAAAAAACACTTTTTTTTTAGTCAGAACAGTTTTGCGAATCTCGAATATCTCGATATCTGAGCGAGATTCACACCTACTTACACTAATGTCGTTTTCCATTGGTTTCACTCGGGGATCCACTCATTCTGTAGTCCGATGGAACAAGAAAACTGCTTCTGATTGAATCCACAAGAGTATTGGTGAAATGCCAACAAAAATCTACGGCAGCTGTCAGTCGACTTGTATAAAATACACGAACTACACTTGTGTGAGTGCTTCTTGTGTGGATTCTGACTTCAAATCCAGAAGCGAAATTCTCTCATCAGAATCATCAGAAGAGTATTTTTTGTGCCATTTGAACGATTTCAGAAGTGATTTTTTCGATTCCGGACTCTCCCGGACGCTTCTTTTTGCCCAATGGAAAACGACATAACACCAACACGTTTGTCTTTTGTCAAACTTTAAAGTGTGTTATTAGTTACGTATTTAAAAGACAAGTCTGTGAAAAATAGAGAAAAAAATACATTTGGCTGCCGCAGTG